>HG993158.1:1200000-2400000 GCA_905231865.2 Boloria selene | reverse complement strand
TAGCTAAATCTGGATTGGTAGCAGTGTCTATTTGGGCGAATTTCAGGCACTTCAAACATTTGTCCTTTTTCGGGACATGGAACCCTATGTTGAAGTCATCCGTAAAAATTCTTCGGAATACTTTGTTGCTGACAAAATCTATGCCACTGTCTTGAGAGTGTTTCTTATACACACCGTACACCGTGTTTATGTTCTTGTACTCCTCTGGAAGATACATTTTAGTAGAATCTTGTCTGCAGTAATGTGACGGGACAGCGGGCAGTCTTTTCATAAAGTTGATTACATTTGCGATCGAATCTGGTTTAGTTTTATTTGGTGGTACATGCTTACCACATATATCTTCTTGGGCACTACCAAATTCAGAGTTCTTTACCGTGTAATAAATTGACTTTGTGGACACATCCAAAGTTGCAGCAATAAACTGCAAGCAAACCGGTCTTTGTCCTTCTCCCTCATTTATGTGATATTTGTAAGTATATTCACGATTTTGGCTGTCTGTACGCCTGCGCTTTATACTTTATTTATTTATTTATTTATTTAGATAGGATTACCAACAGTGTTATAAAAGTAATAATGTTTAAAAAATAGTAGTTAAAAAAATAAAGGGTCATCTTTTATACACCAATTAAAGGTAAACACAACATTTGTATGACATAAAATAAAACAAACAAAATATCCTAGTCAATAAAATAAATTAAATTAAATAACTACTTAAAACAAAAACAACAAATTGAAAATAGAAAAATGAAATGAAACTTAATTATGTTTTAAAGAAAAGTGAACTTATAATTTTTTTTTGAATTTAGATAGAGGATCGCCAAATATATCTATGTCTATAATTTTGCTTAACATATTATATAAATTACACATTCTTATTATGGGTGAATTGGCTCCAAGATTGGTGCGTACATGAGGATAATTTAAAATTCGATGTATTGGTTGCCTAGGGAATTTAATTGGTACAGAGATAGAAATTTGTGACAGTAGATGGTTGCAGTTTATGGTACCTTTAACAATTTTAAACAATATTGTCAAATCATGAGATATGCGTCTAGTTCGCAGATGATTCATGTTAAAATGTATCAAACGCTGGTCATACGGACACCTGTCACGGGAATTAAAAGCTAAATAACGAGTAAATGTTCGTTGTATTCGCTCAATACGCTGAGAGTGATTGCTATATATTGGGCTCCAAACGGAAGAAGCATATTCAAGTTGACTACGTACTAACGCGTTAAACAATATAATTTTAGTATGTGTATTCTTAAATTTCTTTGTGTTTCGTTTCAAAAATCCTAACATCTGCATAGATTTAGTGACAATGCTGTCAATGTGGGAGACAAAGGAAAGTTTTTTATCAATTATCACTCCTAAGTCACGAATTTCATTAACGCACTTTAGAGGACTACCATTTATATTATAAGATGTTATTATGGGATATTTTTTTCTCGTATAAGTAATATAGGAACATTTGTCTACATTTAGAAACATTAGATTGGAATTACGCCAAGTAATTATATTGTCTATATCATACTATACTATATACTTTGTGTCTTGGTGAGTCCTAACAGCATCACGCCTACGAGGCACAGTTAGTTTGTAGAAGTGGTCGAAAATTTGCTGTCTTCTTTCTGTTGGAATATTCTCGCAATTATGAGGGCATTTTTTTCCCAACACACGGATTAGGCTGACCTGCCTTTGCCGGAACTAATTTTCCATCTTTTCGTGTAAATTCTCTACCAGCTTGTTTCTTTTTACGTCTGTCTTTTCTTTGGTTAACTTTTTTCTTTCTGAGCCCAGCATCACCTCCATGCTGTCAATGTTCTGTTTTTGTCTTAAGTTTGTACGCTTCTTCTTCTTCTTTTTGGATTTTTTTGCATTAGGTACATTATCTTCAGAATCAGTATCAGAACCCTGCCACTCATCAGATTCAATGTAATTTGCAGTGTCCATGAAAGTTGAAAAATCTTCGTCAGATAATAATCAATGTAGCGTTTATCAGGTTTTTGGGATCGCTTTCGGGTCTTTTGGTTTAGTGTAGAATTAGTAGAAAAGCGTTAAAGCAATAGAATTAGGTAAAACTATACTCGCCGAACTAGGCGTACTATGCTCTTGTTTGGGTAAATTTGTGGGCAAATCTTTTATAACTTCTTTCTCTAATTCAATGTGTATTACAGAATTACTAGTTGAAGGAATTTTCAAAGCAGGGGTTGAATTGCCGATCTTGTCGTCCGATTGCAAAACAGTTTTGTTAAAGTTAGACAAATTACATAATTCAGTATTTGCAGTTACATCGCGGTACTCGTTGATATCCCAATCCAGTGCTGGCTGAATCAATGAATTAGGCATTGGTTATTCCTGAATCTCAATAGCCATATTAAGAAGCTCTAAATGTGTAGAGTTACCTGGTTCCAAATTTATATTAAGCGCTGTGGGGTATGTTGTGGTACCGTAATTATTCTGTAAAAAAAGGTAAGGTAAGTATGAAACATATTTTTTACAAAATCTTTGAGTATGTAGGTCATTTATAACTACGGTATACCTATAAATATTTATGATGAGGTAATCGATTAGTGGTCATGAGAATGTTGATATATGATGTACCTACGGCCTACCTGCCTATTACCTATTAGGTATGACGTATGAAAGATTATGTTTAACTGCTAACAGTAAATACAGGGATAGATAGAGATAGATAGAGATAGACAGGCAGACAGACAAACAGACAGACGGACAGACAGACAGAGTTACTTTCGCATTTATAATATTAGTAAAGATAAAGTACTAAGAACTTAATGGAAATAGGAAATAGATTTACCTGTTGATCCTCGTGATGTTTACTATTGGAACTTTTCTCTTTAGCTGGTTCTAGTACAGACGTTGGCGGCTTTATAACGCTTTCCTGAAAGTGCATACTTACATACAGCTGCATTTTTACTACACAAATTTACAAACCCCACAACCCATGAGATCGGGGTGGGCACGGGCCTCCCTCAGTACGAGGGGGATCAGGCCATAGTCCACCGCGCTGGCCTAGTGCGTGTTGGCTTTTCATAGATTTTGTATTAGAAATAATATCCTCTGGCCTGGACGATTGGTTTGCTATATTTGGGATTGGGTTATGAGACATTTGCCAAAAAATATTGGTACTGGAAAATTGAAGGTGAAAAAAAAAGTCATGAATTAGTTTCTACATAATTATATATTATATATAGAAACTACAAAGAAAGACACAAAATAAGATTAATTGCTAATGAGTTTTGTTGAAACATTGACGACATAAAAAAAAATTACACACTGAACATTTTGTGTATATTTGGGGTGCTTTTTTATTTTTTCCTGCAATTTGTATTCCTGTCCTCCCATAAATTTTATAGCACTCCAAACAACGACCTCGAACTTTCTTATCGTTTACAATGTTTTGGACCAAATAATGCTTGTCGTCTGGTCTCGATCGTGAAGGTCTGTCAACATTCGTTGATGAAATTCTCTCCAGCAACGCATCGATCACTTGTTCACGAAATTCCGTGATTGTGAGTTTCTTTTGAAGTGAATATTCGTTGTACAGGAAATGGGCATTTACTACACTTGTTCCCCAAATTATTTCAAATGCTAATTTGCGGTACCATTTGGTGCAGCGTCGTAAGGCTGTACCATACGTGGCCATTTGGTCGCTAATATCTATAGAAGATTTACCTTTATTGTAGTCAGCTATTCATTTGGGTTTTGTGTGCATTGCGTTCGTATTTCTGCTATTATTTGGCACCATTTCAAGAGCCGACGTTTTCGTGGTAAGCATCCGTACGTCGCGTTTATCACGCCAGTTCAGAACAACTATGCCTTCATTGCTCTGCTTTGCAGCCATTTCTCCTCTCTTCAATTTGACCTGTACTACTTCCTTTGGTAAATATTTTCTATTAGCCCTTAGAGTTCCTACTAGATGGGTTTTTCTATTACGCAAACGTAAGGCGAGAGGAACACTGGTATAATAATTGTCTGTGTACAATGTTCTTCCTTCATCTAAGAGTTCTTCTGCCAAAGACATAACTGTTTTTTCTGAGACTTCAGTTTGCGGGTCTCTAGATTTGCCACAGTAAACAGACAAGTTCCAAGTATATCCTTTTTCGGTACATAGCTTGAATACTTTGATACCGTATTTTGCACTCTTATTGGGTATATATTGCCTAAACAAAAGTCGTCCGCGCCAAGGTATCAGCGATTCGTCTACACATATTTTTTCTCCCGGTGTGTATGTTTTCTTGTAATTATTTATAAACTTGTCAAGTATATCTCTCAACTTGTAAAGCCGGTCATTTGGGTCAGCTAACGTATTATCTGAGAAGTGAATAAATTTGAGAATCAACTCGAATCTGTTCCTAGGCATTACAGTTTGTGCTAATGGAATATTGTAGAGCTTATGAACGCGCCAGTAGTCTTTTATCGATGGCAGCTTCACCAATCCCATCCAACCAATGAGTGCGAGAAATTTTTTCATTTCATCCAAGGTAACAGGAACCCAGGCATGTTGCCTAGAACTTGAAGGAATATCATTTGACAGTAGTTGCTGCGTGGCGTATAATTTCGTTTGGTCTACAATATGCTGAATAATGTCGTTAGTCACGAACAAATCGAAATAGTCGATTGGCGAAGCATTAGCAAGAATGCCTGAGTATATTTCTTTGAAGCCTGAAATAGGCCCGGTATATTCCATGGGCGTTGACCTTCTTGAGTAGGCATGTGCCACTCTATTGAGTCGAGTTTTTGTTTTAGCCACTCGGATGTTGTACCAGAGAGACTTGGCTCATAATTACCAGTAGTAAGAGTAGTTGCAGATGTACTTGACATACTAATTGTAGCAGATGATGTACTTGGCATATTATAAGCGTCCAAATCTGTGTTACCTTTTCTTCTTGCAGAAATCCTCCTCTGAACTTCAGGTAAAGGGGGCAGGTCACTATCAGTGAAGGTCGATGCTCGCCTAAAAGATAAAGGTGGATTCCAACTTTCGTTAGCACTGTCACTCTCCGAACTAGCCGTCGCATTGCCGTCACTTGGATAATAATCCGGATCATACAAAGAGTCGTCACTTTCGTAGTCTATTTTGATTCACTTTTCTCACTCACGTTATTTACGTTTTATAGAATATCCTATAAAAAAAACAAAAAAGGAGTTTTAGAAAAACACAACAGTCGTTGTTTTTCTAAAGCTCCTTCTTTGTGATTTCTTCGTGTTAGATCTGAAACAAATACAAAATAATCAAATAAACTAAAACATACCGTGTATCCAAAATGATACACATGGCCCACGAGATTGGTTAACAGAGAAATGTCTTTCATAGGCCAGTGTATCATTTTTGATACACATTCCTGAAATTCTAAAAAATGAAAGGGTTGACAGCTGGATGAAATACAACAGTAAAAAATATAAAAAAACGCATATTTAAGCAAAAAAAATACATTATCAAAAAAAATGAAATTTTAAGAGATTGGGCTTGGCGGTGAAGGTGTTAAACCTAAATTAATTACTAGGGTCTGCGATTACTATGTGTCTGGCTAAGTAACAAAGCTATGCCTATCTAACTCATCTTGGGATTTACTCACTGTCGTGAGTTTTTGTTATTAAAACAAAATGAAAGTACCTAGGTTCACATAATACTTTCTTAGGTTTACGCGAATATTCGACATTATAAATGAAACTACCTTTTCGGATTTTGTCGCGGATTTATTTTGATTTTTAAATTAATACTTAATTTAAATTATAAAATATAAAAATGTAACTTAGCATAAACAATTTATAGATAAGAAATCTTATAATAGCAACACTACATAATACTTTTGAATAACAAATATTAAAATAAAAAATTGTAATAATTATAATAATACTAGCTAAAAATAAGTTAATAATATTGCCATATTTTAAAAAAATATTTTTAAATTATCTAAATTTAAATATAAATGTTTAGAATTAAAATTTTATAAGGTACTCTGATGCCATTTTCAATTTTTTTTGTAAATTGTGGGTAGGCACTGTCTGTAACAAGTATATAAGCCTATGAGACGTCAAATACCTTATTCTCTCCCGTGACCATGATTGCTGTAAAGCATTCGAATCGTCGGGAACTAAAAATCAAAATAAATCCGCGACAAAATCCGAAAAGGTAGTTTCATTTATAGGTACCTACCTACCTAGGTAGGTTTACATACCTAGCAACCTTCAAATACCAGTTTTTTGCGTACTGTTTTCCGTTTCATATCAGTGTCATAGTCACAGGCGCGGTCCGAAGGGGGGGGGGGGGGTCACAGGGGACATGAAACCCCCCCCCAAAATCTAAGGTCAAATTGAAAAATCTCAAACATTGCCAAATAATAAAAGGACATTTTTAGCTATCCCCTAACAGCGATAAATTTATAGTTTACTGACATCTAGTGTGCCGTCTATAAGCGTAAAGGCCGCTAAATGACATTTGGTCATTTTTTACTTTTTAATGCCATATTACTTAAAATCTGTCGATCTGTCTAGGAACGGTTATTCTATCTTTTACCGTTTACAAAATATATTTTTTTAAAAGGCAGCTAAATACAAATAAATTATACTTTACACCGCATAAAGATCGCTAAACAGCACTACTAGATAAGAAAGCGGCTATAGTACTTTAAGGTTAGTATCGATTGAATTTTTTTACTATGAATGCTGAGCTAAAAAACAGTTATTATTTAACAATTAACTAAAAGGCAGCAAAAGTATTTTAGCGGCTTTTTACTTTGGTTACATTGAAGTGTAATATCTTGCATAGACTTAACTAAAAGGCGGTTATACGCTCTTACGTAACTAAAAAGCAGTTAGAATCATTTAGCGGCCTTTAAGCGTTGTATTGTTACTATTTTTACAATAGATAAACTATTATAGAAAGCCATGTAAGTCCGTACGCAAAGTAAAATGAACATTTTTTTCTATATCTCGCATAACAAAAAAGCTGTTAAATAACATTACATCGCTAAAAAGTGGCAAATTACGTAAGCTACCGCGCCCCTCTTGGGAATTTTTTCGGGTTGCGGGGGACGCGTCTGGGCACGGCGCGGCGGGCCCGAAGCCGGCAAGTGCGAACCAAAATATCAACGAGGGAGGACGTTTGCTGGCGTCGCGTTTCGCGCCAAAATCATCAGTCATCATGGCGGGAAGGTTTCCAAGGTACGTATTTTATTTTATTATGTAGTTATTTCAAACCAATAAAACTATCCAATGCAATTTATTATAAAATAATGTTTTGTTTACTGCAAAATAGTAGGTGCGACAATCGAGACGCAGCCGGCTATTATTCTTGAGTCAACCTGCTCGCTTAGAATTGAAACCGAGTGTTGTCAAGCAGTGTCTTTCGTTAGCCCTAAGCGTGTGTTACGGAACCCAATCCGCCGCATCAGCGGTGCCCTACAAACCCGCGTAGCGACGACAAGACGACGCTGCCGCGATGCACGGGTGCTGTATCAGCGGTCACCTACTTTAAAACTAAGTCAGTAGTCTAACTTCCTATTCGAAATGTATTTGAAATGTATAAAAGCGGATCACTGGTTCACTCATGCACTTCTTGCTCTAATATCGACAAGTTGTCAACTAGCCATGTAGTTTAGTTATAATTTTTTTAGTTAATAAATTAATTTTAAGTTAATTGGATTTTCTCTGCATCCCCTGGCTGCCTCCAAAATATAACTGGCGCAGTCGGTAGGATAGTCGCAGTATAGTTGTGAATCGTTCACCAACGGAACGGCGGCTATCTACGAATCTCACGGAGCTGTGGCTAGGAGGAGCGTCGAAAAATCGACACAAGCAGGGAAATGAAAATTATTTGGTAAGTACCTCAATCTTTCTAGAGTTGCTTACCTTTCCTATTTTTAATTTCCTTTAATTTTCCTTTGTACCTACCTATATTGCAAATCGTTGCGAATGGGAGCTTAGGAAATATTCTAGAAAATAGGCCTAGTTTAGAATTTATTAAATAATTTTCTTTTTATGTCGCAAATCGATGCGATATAAAATATTAATTGTATATTAAAATTTCTTTTTTATAATTTTTTTTACCTACTGACTTCGCGGACCCCTAGAATCTCGCAAATCGATGCGTGCGTGGATAATATTTTAGAAAATAACTCAATTATAGAATGAGAAAAAAATTAAATATGGAAAAGAAACCCGACATAGATGTCCTTATACAAAATTCTATAGCATCCCGACGAAAGTTAGCCTCGCGATATTTTCAGGGTACAGCACTCGCAAATCTTCCAATCCATATGTATGTAAAAAAGAAGAAACGCGGTCCATTAGTCAACCCTTTACTACATCTAAGTCTAATGACTCCACTCCTATTCTTAGAATAGAACTATCTCTTCACAAAGAACATCTTTATTGTAATTAGTTATTCTGAACGTAGTAAAAGAGGTCTCATTGATGGTCTAGATTCTGATATATCCATTTCAATTAAAATTAAATAGTCACGTAAGTCTAATATATATACAAAAAAAGATCTCATATCACAAGTAGGTAGTTAATAGCTAATAAAAATCTTTACAAAGCGTTTAGGCATTAAAATTCCAGTCATCGACTTTTACCCTTCAACTTCTATATCCCTTTATCCTAAAAAAATCCATCAAATTCACCTTTTCCTTACCCTGTAGCATTCTCTAGCCAAGATTAAAGGTACATAGAGACAGAATGTCCGAAGATAAACTGGATTATCTCTCTCTGCAAGTCGAAACTTCTTCAGATTTATAGACCCAGGACAAGAACAGTATCGGACTCTACGGGGCACCAACCCAGCAGTTATCCCACTGAATTGCCACCGCTTTCATTTACCATCTTTAACTTAAACGACCACATCAATGGATCACATTACTACACTATTGTACAACCAGCTACATTAATGAGATGGAACCGAAAATCACAGTAATTTAAAGTAATAGTAATAGCCTTGAAACGAAAAATAAGTAAAGGCGGAACACCGATGCCTACCAGCGACCATCTTGAACAAGTCCTGCAATAGTCGCTGTTCTACGGGGGGAGGTGTTACGGAACCCAATCCGCCGCATCAGCGGTGCCCTACAAACCCGCGTAGCGACGACAAGACGACGCTGCCGCGATGCACGGGTGCTGTATCAGCGGTCACCTACTTTAAAACTAAGTCAGTAGTCTAACTTCCTATTCGAAATGTATTTGAAATGTATAAAAGCGGATCACTGGTTCACTCATGCACTTCTTGCTCTAATATCGACAAGTTGTCAACTAGCCATGTAGTTTAGTTATAATTTTTTTAGTTAATAAATTAATTTTAAGTTAATTGGATTTTCTCTGCATCCCCTGGCTGCCTCCAAAATATAACTCGTGTGTTATCAATGCAGTACCTACGGGAGGATTTGTTATGTAAATAGTTTTACGTATGCACGCATGGCTTTGCAGATGCTTTTGATTTCGAGTTGTAATAGCTATCAACTAAGTATTTTATAAGTAGCTAAAGCCTATACTATGGATGCATGGATGCACGGTAGGTTCCGGGTTCGATTGCCGTAAGGGTTTATCGAAAGTTAAGGAAGGCAACGATTTTTGATTTGTCCCGAGACTGAATAGTATACCAAACCATAAATATTCTAACCTTACCTATAATAATAAATATCTTTAGTACGTAATGTAACACGATATTATGTATCCAATTAAGTATAATTGTTTTTTGTAATTTAAGGAATTTATTTGCAAGTTTTACGAAAGAAAATTTCGCTCACAAAGTTCATCGACCGTCATGTGGGACTTAAACTTGAAGAGCAATCGCCCGGATAGCTAATGTAGGGGTCGTGGGTTCAAGTCCCACCAGATGACGGTCGATGTATTTTTGTGTGCGAAACTTTCTTACATAATAAGTTATTGGTCTTCGTGTGTTTGAACTATGATAAACTGATAAACTACATTATTATATCATAGTTTACATTACTTGTTACAGATATAATGCAAGAGCTAAAATCATATTAAATATGGTTAGTAGTTGTGGTGAGTTAGACAATCAATCTCATGTAAACCAAGATCCGAAAAAAAAACAAGTTCTGTTACGATACCGAGATACGCGGACCATAAATATTTGGCTCGATAACTGCAGCTCGCAGAACAAAAATTGGTTGCTATATTCATTTCTGACTCATATGGTGAATAGTGATCTGATCTCTACAGAGAATATTATTTTATACTACTTCGAACCTGGTCACACCTTTATGAGTTGTGATCAGGTTCATCATCAAGCGGAATTAGCGATGAAGAGAAAATGTAGACTATATGATTACGCCGATTTCGTTGAAAGTGTAAGTACCATAAATCATGGTAAGGTAGATGTAAATTCTATGACGCCGCAAAGCTTCTTGAATTTAACAAATTATGTATCAGAGCGTCGTATTAACATTACGAAACCTCGACCGTACCTCAAAAATATGTCACAAGTGTGTTTCCAGCGAAAAATGTACTAATGTATAAAAATAATTTTGACGATGAATATATTACGTTACGATTTATGAGTGATTAATACTTACGAAACCCAAGTACAATTATGAATATAATAACTTTGCGCACAGAACCTAAAGGTGAAGAAAAAAATAAAAAAGAGACTATTGTTAATAAATTGTCTGGGTTAATACCAGCGCATAAAATGCTTTTTTGGAGAAATTTGCCAACATTTGATTAAGGCTGTGACTAATGAAGACTAATTAATTTAAGATTGTTATTCATGTGTCAAAATAAAGTTCTTAATGTTGATAGGACATTTGCTGACGCATGAAACAAAATTAAAAAATATTTGTATAGTGTATTAAGTTTTAATTCATATTAATTATTTTTATTTTTATAAATAAAATAATATTTGTTTTACAATTTATAACTAAGTGAAATTCAAATAAAAAATAAGTGAGAGTTCCTATCTAGTACCTGAAATTTCAGGAATATTTCGTGATTTGTCATGCGATTTTTGGTTGTTAGTTTTTAAGAAGAATTATTTCACATTTAATTTGTTTGGAAGAGGTTACCATTTTTTATTTCTTAATATCTCATGCCTAATAGTTTTGTCGCAATAAAGTACTTATCTTTGCAAAAACTTTGTTTGATTTCATCAGTTTACGTATAAGTTTGCAGGATTCGAAAAATACTAATGCGGATAATGCTAGCCTATAAAGCAGTTATATGAAAAGGTTTGATAAATAACCGCTTTTAAGATATGCACAGCTGTATTAAAAGTTGTTAGAAAATAATGAAAGAGAAGTTAAGCGATATCTACTTGGCTAAAAGGCGTCTATGTGTAATTAGCCGTTTTATTGTTATGGATAAGATCAATATAAAATCATTCAGTTCTAGGTTTTAAAAACGCAAAAAAATTAAACTGCTTTATAGTTATGTAAATGTTGATAACTTCATATCTCAAAAAAATACTTGTGGACGTTATCAATAAATCCATAACTATAAAGTAGTTATGAACCTTTAGCCACCATTTAGTTCTGCATACTTGAAGCGATCTTTAAAATTTTACAAGGTTATAAAGGAAAATATGTATTTATTTACATGAATATTAATATTTAACAAAATCAACCAATTTCATGTGAAGGTTGAAAAAAAAACCTTTCTTTTGGTATACGCCCACATCGCTAAATGTTCATAGAAACTGAGTAGCATCGGTTTAAAAATTTTGCCGCCTTTTTCGGCTCTAGCTCAAAACTTGTTTTTGTCATTTAGCGGCCTTTAAGCTTATAGACGGCATAAGTGGTGTTTTTATGAACATGATGAAACATAGAATAGAAAATTAGAAGAGCGATTAACATTTATCTTTTCTTAACATTCACCCGGAAATAGTACTAGAATAGATGTCTCAAATATTATCACCCGATTCGCAAATACAAAAAGACGACTTCCATTTGTTTTATAAGTAATGTATAAAACCGACTTCAAAACGTTATAAATCGAAACTAAAAAGAAAAAAAAAATAATTACTTAAGTTATTGTTGGAGTCGGTGCCAGCCAAGAAGAACAGTTTTATACTGCCTTTGCAATGAACTTTCGAACGGATATTTTCATTATATTTACAAATTTATACATTAATTAAATTGTATTAAGATTATTTTGTTTTGGCTGGCACCGACTCCAACAATAACTAAGTAATTAAAATTATTTTTTCGGTTTTTAGTTTCGATTTGTAACGTTTTGAAGTCGGTTTTCATTTTTGTTAAAAAATAATTTATTTTTAATTTTTTAGTGGAAATTACATATTTTGTTTAAATATAATATTGGTAGGCTAACTAAACTACTGCTCCAATAAGTCAGCGAAGTTTTGGAGTGAACGACATTAGTCAATCGAGATTTGTCCACGTCTATTTTTCCACGTAACTCCTAGACGTTAATAAGATTTACCTTCTATTATCAGATCAACCTAATATCTTGAAGGAATACGACTATCGGTTCATAAGTACGTATAAAATTAAAAGAATTTCCCTTCAACTCCTAACCGTTGAGGAGATATACCTTACATCATCACAAATTCTTAGCTCTCTCTAGCTTTAGAAAATATAAAATTTGAGTTGCCCTGGATTTCCCTAAGATCAAATCATCAGATCCTGACTTGGTGATAATGTGAATATCTTGGAAGTATACCCTAGTGAACAAAAAAAAATTGTAATCGGCCAACATTTGACGCAGAAATTAATGAACAAACATAAAAAGAACCGTTGAACCGTTGAGAAATTTTACCTTTCATCATCAGCTCATCCACATGAGATGATGATTTTCACAAATGCTTAAACATCTTTAGAAAATATATCAAAAACATAATAGGTGCCTATAAAATTTGCGAGTGGTCCTCGAGTTCCCTGGGATCCCATCATCAGAACCTGACTTGGTGACAATGGGACCCCCTCGGGGCTATACCCTACCAAACAAAAGAAAAATTTTTGAAATCGGCCCACAGACGGCGGAGAAATCGGTGAACATACATAAAAAAAATATATACAATGGAACTTATATGCTCCTCCTTTTTTGAAGTCGGTTAAAAATAAAATTGTATCTGGTGCAATGTTTATTTTATTCCAGATACCTATTTTTTATTAGTGTAGTGAGTGACCCCCTCCAAAATTTCAGGCTGCGACCGCGCCTGCATAGTCATCAGACTTGGCAGTATCACAGGAATCTTTTTTATATGACGTTGATTCCTATAATAATAAAATAAGTTAGTACCAAGGTAAAAAAAATTACATTATTTTCAAAGCTAGGTATATTATTTTCAATAGCTAGGTACATAAGTAGGTTCTTTATAATATTTACGAAAATAAATTGTAAACAAATAGGTAAGCTATGCTAGGTAACCTATGCTTATAGTACCTACTTGATTCTAAGAAAACCTAGGTAGGCAGAGGCAGTTAGATTAGTACCTGAGTACTACGAAACGACTGTACGATTAACTGCTATCTAATGACTCTATCAAAAAATATGAAAGCCCTGTTAGAACACAAATTAAAAATTGATTTTGTACTCACCAGCAATGTTCGCATTGGCACTGATTGGCAGTCAGTAACAGCAATGCAAGCGTTGGTCAACGCTTGGCCGATAATGTTGTCAACACGCTTTCTTCTATCCATTGTTTACTAAAACAAAAAGCAATATTCATACACAAACAGAACCAAATTACTTAACAAAATACGTGATCTAAATATCAGCAAAATAAAATTAGTATTACTTACCGCGTCGCGCGCCGTCTCACTCCCAATTCACGGAAAGCCCGTGCGTCCTAAGCGACGACTTGTCGCGCACTGACGCTTTGTTTTTTACTAAGCCACGACACCGGAGCAATTCTGCGCCCGGGCAACCGACAAAACTGAGAGAGCGCGAGTTATCGAACCGCCAATCAACACCGAATTATTTTCGAGTAAACTAATCCAAACACTAAAACGTTTAATGATTTGGGCAGGTAATATGTTACCATCCGCCACTCGAACGTATTTATAAGGTTAGGTAAAAATGTACTTACTGCATCTTTATGGTATTTGCAGGCTGGTAAAAATGTCCAAATCATAAACATTCAGAAAACTCGTCAAGGAAAAAAATACTAAATGACATTGTTTTTATAAAATTAGGCTGGTAAAGATAACTAAAGAACTTCAAGCAAATTTTTAGAGAAAAGCAAAAAGTACTTAATACTGATTTTGTTAAATAATCGGTAAGGTAAAATTTACTTAGTCCGCAGTGCAATCTGAAACAGCTACCTAAGTACAAAATTTTCATAAACTGCCTAAAATGATGTCGCTAGGTGGAGGAAAACTTACGAATGTAGGGAATTTTGAATTTACCAAGCGACAAAAAAGTTCACCGTAGAAGGATGAGAGTGAGACCAATCGACGCAGAAAAAAAACCTAATCCAATGGTAGGTATATATAACTAATTAGGGGCCATTTTGGCGTTTGGTAACTTTTGCCTTTCTACCGTCGGTATCAACGCATCGCAGGGCGCTATCGCTCGCTCGCTATCGCATCGCAGGAAAGGGTATGCGGAAATATATTGAAGCGTACGTCAAACACTGTTTACCTTGTCAACGATATAAGCCATCTAATATGAAGCCAGCGGGTCTACTTCAAACCACTCCAATAAATCAGCGCTTTGAAACCATTTGATATATTTGGACCTTTACCACCTACTTTGAACGGAAAAACGTGAATTTTCATTATAGAAGATTTGCAACTGGCTAGGTTGAGCTATTTGCGATGGAAACTGCCAGCGCTGAGAACTGTGCGAAAATTTTGATAGATGACATTTTTCTGCGTTATGGATTTCCACGAAAACTTATAAGTAACAACGGGCCACGATTTGCGTGTGCGGTTATGCAACAGCTCATTCAAAAAAAGTCTAGTAATCTGTCCTTCGCTAGACAGCTTCGAACCCCAGATGACAACGCTCATGATTTTAGTCAAATCATGCAATCTGAAAACTTCATCCCAGAGATCACTCCAAAACTTCTTATGCTGGCAAAAACACTATTAAAAGCCCGAGAAATAAGCGAAATGAACGAAGAACGTAGAAAGGAAGTAGCCGATAAAGGCCGACGCAAAGACAGTGGCTACACCCCTGGTGATTTGGTTTTAGCAACCACCCATCCAATTAGCAATTTGGCTCGAGGAGTAAGTGTCAAATTCAGCCCCAGGCGTGACGGTCCATACTTAATCCTAAAAGCTAGAACATTCCAGAGTCCTGTCTCCTCGTCGGGACGACTTCGCGTCCAGAGGGAGGGACTGTAACACTGCGCATACGGTACACGGCACACACCAAGCAACCTGCGTCGGCATGGAGTAAACACACACAACAGCACGCGCTACCGCTATATAAGCCGCGAACGTCCCTTGACCAACAAGAAAGAGAGTGCCGTAGCTGTGTTCCTGGATGTGGAAAAGGCCTCCGACCTGTTGTATTTTAGTTTTTAATTTTTAGGGATAAATGAAAGCCATTATTTCACGGTGTCTTGACCACAGTCCACAGAGTAGTAGAGCGCGCCATAGACAAGTTTATTATTACATGTTTTAAAATATAACTTACATTCTAGGGTTTTTGTTCCAGACAAAGGATATAAAATTATTACTATCTATCACACTCCCCTAATTTTTGCTCCTTTGTCTTTTATAATAAGTTTTACAATGGTTTACAAACATAAAACATTATACAATGAATATGAGAACTTAAATTGAAGTTTTATTTCTTACCTTCTTTCTAATAACAATTATTATTTAAAAATATATTTAGTAATCACTTATACAAAAAGAATATTATTATTAAGTAAACAATTATATTAAGTAGCTAACACAAAAGTTTTGTATATTAAAGTTTTAAGTATATTAAAGTTTTAAGTATATTAAAGTTTTCCATAGATGTAATTTACATAACAATCTTATTAGTATGGTAGTTAAATTTAACTTTAGCTAATATTTATGTGAAAATGTCTGCTGTTTGTTCATTAGATGAACAATATTTAATTGTCACTTCACCATTCTGCACTTTTTCATGAATAAATTTGAAACGAACGTCTATGTGTTTTGAACGTCTATTTATAACTCCATTTTCAATAAGTCTTATTGCACTTTGATTGTCTACAAGCATTGTCACTTTGACACTATTTAAGTTCAAAAGTTCTTGAATTACTGATTTTAGATATAGAAGTTCTTTGCAACATTCAGCGGCAGCTATGTACTCCGCTTCAGTGCTGGAAAGTGCTACTATAGGTTGACGTCTTGTGCACCAGCTTATTGGACAGTTGCTAAGGAATATTATGTATCCCGTAGTGCTTTTGCTTGTTTCAGTATCTCCTGCATAGTCCGAGTCACAATATGCAGTTATCTCAATATCTCTTTTCTCTTTTGGATAGGTTAATCCTTTCTCTTTTGTTCCTTTTAGGTATTTTAGAATTTGTTTTAAGTTGTGAACATCTTGATCTGTTGGGTTTTCTACTTTTCTACTACAATAATTTACAGCAAAACTTATGTCTGTTATATATGTGACTATGGTTTTATTATTTGTATGTGGCAACAATACTTAAGTTGTATCTGTCATGTCGGTGTCCTTAAGATTTAAGCTCAGTTATAAAATAAACGTTATATTGTGTACTCGCTGTGTTGTTATTTACCAGTGGCGACGTGGGTAAAACTAAAAATTAAAAATGTCGATCGGTCGGCTTAGTGAGTTCGACGTGGACGCTGGTAATTGGGAACTGTATTGTGAGCGTGTAGAAATGTATTTTAAGGCGAACGCTATTAAGGACGAATTGAAATTGCCAATACTAATCTCGTCAATGGGTGATGTCGCATATGAACTGTTAGTGAATCTTGCGATTCCCCGAAAACCTGCAGAGTTGACGTTTCAAGAAGCCGTTACTTTATTAAGAGAACATTTAAACCCGAAACCGTCAATTCTTGCGGAACGGTATATTTTTCGCCAGAGAAAACAAAAAGTGAACGAAAAAATTCAGTGTTATGTGGCGGTATTAAAAAAACTTTCTCGGTTTTGTGACTTTGGCGCAACATTAAATGACAATCTGAGAGATCAATTCGTGTGCGGGATAAGATGTGACGCTATACGGCAACAATTATTTGCGAGTGGAGACATTACATTCCACAAAGCAGTAAAAACAGCGTGTGTATTGGAGGCAGCGGAACGAGACGCGGCCGCGGTGGAGGGGCCGGGCGGTGACGCGGGCGCGGGCGGCAGCGCGAGCGCGCTCCCGGCGTCGGCGGCTACGTGCGTATCGGAAGCAGCGAGTACTTCACGACGTAGTTCGGCAGGCCTGGACAGTGGTTTGCATAGGGTGCAGATCAGTGGCTGTTCGGTATGCGGTGATTATCGGCATAGGCGTGCAGACTGTAAGTTTAAGAATGCTAAGTGCAGTCGTTGCGGGCAAATAGGTCATTTGAGACGAATGTGTGGAGAAAATTCAGTGATGGCATCGGTTGCTACGAACAACTGTGCTAGCGGGAAAGGGGCAACACGTAGTCGCGGGAAAGGCGATTCGTTTGCGACGCATGGCGACCGAACAAAATGGCGGCCGGGGGCGATGGCGAAGTCCAATAATCGTCGGGCTGCCCATACGCATTGGATGGAGGACCAGGAGGAGCATGAGGAACAGGAGGCGGATGAGGCGATTTATCAAATGTCCCTAAGCCAATACAAGCCGGTGAGAATTACATTAAATGTACAAAAAGTCGATCTTACGATGGAAATCGATACCGGTTCCCCCTTATCTTGTATTAATTATAAAACTTATATAAAATACTTTAAAAAATTACCATTATTAAAAGCTAATTTATCTGTAAATTATTATAATTTAAGTCAAGATAATGCATTAGGCAGATTAGAAGTAAATGTTACATATGAAAGTAAAAATAAACTATTAGATTTGTACGTATTCAAGGTCGGCGCTACGAGTTTACTGGGACGGCAATGGCTTGCCGAGTTAGATATTTCTGTACCAAAAATAGGCATTAATAATTTATCTTTAGAAATAAAAAAGTTTAAGGACCGTAACGTAATTATTAATGATATTTTTTCTAGGCATAAGGATTTATTCGATGGTACTTTGGGATGCTTCACCGGCGGGCGGGCGACATTAAAACTGCGAGCCGATGCGGAACCCGTGTTCTGCCGCGCGCGGCCGCTGCCGTACGCGCTGCGGCCGCGAGTCGACGCCGAGCTGGATGGCATGCTGCGCGCCGGCGTCATCGAGCCCGTCGACACCTCCGACTGGGCTACGCCGTTGGTAATTGTTCATAAACCTGATGGTTCTTTGCGCATATGTGCCGATTACAAAGTCACACTTAATAAAATGTTACATGTCGATAAGTACCCGGTACCCAAAGTTGACGATTTATTTTCACGGCTCAGGGGTAGTAAATATTTTACTAAACTCGATCTTTCTCAAGCTTATAATCAAATTTTACTCGATGAAACTAGTAATTTAACTGTGATTAATACTCATAGAGGTCTCTTTAGGTATAACCGCTTAGTGTACGGTCTAGCTTCGAGCCCTGGAATTTTTCAAAGAATAATGGTAAAATTGTTTGAGGGCGTTCCCAATGTAACAGTTTTCCTTGATGATATATTAATACATAATTCTTGTCTGGACTCCCATATCGATACGGTAAATAGGGTCTTGCAAATCCTTAAAGACAATGGATTAAAAATAAAGAAACAAAAGTGTGATTTTTTATGTGAAGAGGTAAAATATTTAGGATTCATAGTCAGTAGCGAGGGAGTAAGGGTAGATAGAGAAAAAATCAAACCGATTTTAGAAATAGCTCCCCCGCGTAATGTATCTGAACTAAAATCTTTTCTGGGTATGATAAATTTTTACGGGAAATTTATTAAAAATTTATCTGGAAATTTATTTCCTCTTTATGAATTGTTAAAGAAAGGAAAACACTGGTCATGGGGTACGGAACAAGATGTTGCGTTTAAGAAGGTCAAGGAAATGCTAGTAAGTCCTAAAATATTAATTCACTACGACGAATCGAAACCGGTTGTAGTGACGTGTGACGCGAGCGGCCGCGGCATCGGTGCCGTGCTCGCGCAGACGGACGAGCGCGGCCGGGAGCGCGCCGTCGCGTACGCCTCGCGGGCGCTTACGCCGGCCGAGCGGAATTACAGCCAGATACATCGAGAAGCGTTGGCTATCGTTTTCGCGGTTAAAAAGTTTCACCAATATCTATACGGTAGGCATTTCATTTTGCGAACCGATCACAAGCCTTTAACTAGTATATTCGGGGCCGACTCGGGCATACCTAGTATGACGGCGAGTCGATTACAGCGTTGGGCGTTATTGTTATCGGCATACGACTTTACTATCGAATACATCAATACTAATAATAATGGTGCCGATGCACTTTCGAGATTGATGCAAGGCTACAAGGCGTTAAACGCTAAAGATGTTTGTGAATATGAGCCGGAGCAAACTTATCTACATTTTGCTTCCGAAGCTCTTTTGCTTAATTTTGAGAATATTAGGAAAGAAACCCGGAAAGATCTTACTTTGAGTAGAATTATGTCTTATGTTAGGGACGGGTGGCCGAAAGATGTAGAAATTAAAGAATTTAAACCTTATTTTAATAGGCGCACGGAATTATATTACGAATTAGGTTGTTTAATGTGGGGGCATAGGCTTGTAGTACCTAAAACTTGTCGAAACAAGATTTTATTAGAATTGCACGATAGTCACATGGGTATTGTGAAAACTAAAGCCATAGCTAGGAGTTACGTGTGGTGGCCGGGGATAGATGAGGAAATCGAGGCTTGTTGTCGCGAATGTGCAGTGTGCGCGGACGCCGGCGATGCGCCGCCTCGCCACGCCCCTCAGCCTTGGCCCTGGCCTATTAGACCTTGGACGAGACTACATATTGATTTTTTAGGTCCTATTGTAGGAAAGAAATTTTTAGTTATAGTAGACTCATCCTCAAAATGGATCGAGATCTGTAGAATGAAAGAAACTACAGCTTTAGCGGTAATCACTAACCTCAGAGAAATTTTTGCTCGTTTCGGCATTCCACGTCAGCTTGTTAGTGATAATGGACCACCTTTCAGTAGTGTCGAATTCAATAAATTTTTAAGTAATAATGGAATTGAACATTGTTACTCGGCTCCATATCACCCATCTTCGAATGGGGCTGCCGAAAATGCAGTTAAAATTTGTAAAAAAGTAATAAAAAAAGCTTTGAAACTACATATAGATATTGAATGTGCGTTGCAACGCTATTTATTAATGTACAGAAATACTGAACATCATACGACAGGCGAATGCCCAGCTAAGATTTTGCTAGGTAGGACTGTCCGTACGAGGCTGGATCAAATAAAACCGTCCCGTGAAAATTTAGTTTTGAGAGCTCAACAATATCAACAACGCGCAGCGGGTGGCTCGCATCGAGCTTTTAACGTAGGAGACACTGTGTGGTATCGGGTTTATCAGGGTCCTAGTAAATGGTTGCAAGGCCGAGTTAAAGATGTAATAGGTAATACCGATTATGAAATTGAGACAACTGAGGGTACCGTAGTTCATCGACACATAGACCAAATGAAACTCAGGTCGTCATCACAAATTTCAGTTACCAAATCTAAAAAGTGGAACACAATAGTTTCAGAAAGTGATCACACGGCGTGCCCTTTCGCGGGGTCGGGGGGTTCGAGTTCACTTCTAGATAGAAATGACGGGACAGATGGCACTCAGCTCGGTGGGGGGGGTGATAGGGTCCTTCAAGGTACCAACGATAATTCTGCAACGGCCATAAAAACACGTGATTACCCTTTGAGAGTGCGTAAGGCACCAAAACGTTACGGTTTTGATTAAACCACCATAGTCATAACTTCTTAATTATTATAATATATTTTTTGTTATATTTGTTATGTTGGTATTGTATAATTGTTTCTTATTAAGGGTGGAGGTGTTATATATGTGACTATGGTTTTATTATTTGTATGTGGCAACAATACTTAAGTTGTATCTGTCATGTCGGTGTCCTTAAGATTTAAGCTCAGTTATAAAATAAACGTTATATTGTGTACTCGCTGTGTTGTTATTTACCAATGTCAGGTCTGGTTTTATTTGAAATGTATGTTAAGCTTCCTAGTAATTCTCTGTA
The DNA here is from genome assembly GCA_905231865.2 of Boloria selene. Lineage (NCBI taxonomy): Eukaryota > Metazoa > Arthropoda > Insecta > Lepidoptera > Nymphalidae > Boloria > Boloria selene. The sequence continues at coordinate 2,378,842 of HG993158.1, read as the reverse complement.
AGGAAATATGTTGTTCTTAGCAGATTCTACTCTTTTACTTGATTCTATAGGTATTACTGATACTTTTGATCCCATCATGTCATAATCTTGCAATAGATTTTCTATAAAAAATTCTTGTTTTAATTTTAACTTGTTTTGATTTTGCATTATTTCCATTCCAACATATTTGTTAGGGTTATTATTTACTTTAGTTATAAATCTTTTACCAATTTTTGTCATTATCATGTCTATTTCTTTTTCATCTTCTCCAATTACTATTCCATCATCCACATGTATGCCTAAGAATATTGTGTTATTTTCATTTTTTAAAATACATGGTTCTGATGCAAGTTGTACTAAGCCTTGACTGTTTAAATAATTTGTGAATGTTTTATTCCATTTAAGAGGTGCCTGTTTCATGCCATACAAGGCTTTTTGCAGTTTGCATATACCTTTAGCACTCATTCCCTCAGGTGGGTACATATAGATTTCTTCATCATCATTTAATTCGCCATATAAGAATGCAGTTTTTATGTCAAATGTTTTAATTTTAAAATTGTTTATAGCTGCTATTGCCAAAATCATTCTTAAAGGACTGCTGCTTATCACAGGACTGAAAATCTCATGATAGTCAATTCCTTCTCGTTGTTCAAATCCTCTAACTACTAAGCGAGCTTTGTAGGTGCCATCATCTTTTATCTTCAATACCCATTTATTACTTAGAATCTTTTTTCCTTTAGTGACTTCTTCATTTACAATTTTCCATACTTTATTTTCAATCAAAGAATTTTTTTCATCATCAATAGCCTTTTGCCATTTAAGTTTGTCTTCACCATTAATTGCTTCACTGTATGTTATCATCACATAATCATCATATCTCTGCGGTGGTTTTCTAAGTCTTTTTCCTGGAGCAGGTGTAATATTTTCATTACAGGTTGTTGTTTGTATGTCTGTGTTTATTGTACCTACTGTATCATTTGGTATACATATATCTTTTTTATTTGATATTCCTGGTTCTACATTTATTATTCCTGGTTCTTCATTTATTATTTCTGGTTCTTCATTTATTATTTCTTCAATTTTATTTGGTAAGTTTTCATTTTAATTATTTTGAGTTTCATCATAACTGGTTGTTAATTCAATTATGTCATTTTCTTCATTTATAGAATTACATTTTTCTTGGTTGTTATTTTTTACAAACTTTACATCTCTTCTTATTATTATTTCTCTATTTTCAGAGTTCCAGAGCCTATAACCAGTTGGAGCATAACCAACCAATATGAACTTTTCACTTCTTTCATCAAGTTTCTTAAGTGGTTTTAATATTTTTGTGTATACTTCTGATCCAAATATTTGTATATTTTTCACATTTGGTTTTTTATCATTCCACATTTCTATAGGGGTTTTTATTTGACCGTCTCGTGGAGTTCTATTTAACAAATAGGTTGCTGATAGTACTGCTTCACCCCACATTTCATGGTTCATGTTGGATTCATAAAGCATTGCTCTTACTTTTTCCATCAAGGTGCGATTAAAGCGTTCAGCTTTACCGTTTAGTTGTGGAGTATAAGGTATTGTATAGTCTATTTTTATTCCTCTGTTTTTACACCATTCTTTTAAGTTATTGCTGGAGTATTCTCCACCTCCATCACATCTTATGACACTGACTCTTAGGTTTTTATTTCTTTCTACTTCTTGTACATATTGTTTTAGATACATAAATACTTCACTTTTGTGAATTAATAGATAGACTTGACTCAAGTCTATACAAACTATACTCAAGTCACTTGAGTATAGTTTGTATAGTCATCAATACATGTTAATAAATATTTCTTGTTATCCCATGTTTCAGGTGAAATGGGTCCACATATGTCTGTGTGTATTGTATGTAATTTTCTTTCAGATTTTTGTTGAGTATGAAATGGAATTCTGGTTTGTTTTGCCTTCATGCATATGTCACAAGTTGAGGTAAGTGTATCTATATCCTTATTAGTAGTATATTAATCCCTTCAACTGATTTAATAATATTTTTTAATGTTTCTTTTCCAGGATGACCATATCTACGATGCCAATCTTCTGCTGTTTCTTTGTCATATGAAATTAAGACATTTTCTTCAGTATTTGTGTTAATATTAATGTTATATAAACCTTTATCATTTTTCTCACCTTGTAGTATAATTTTATCATCCTTTTTTATTGTTACTTTATCTTTAGTAAATATGACAACTCCTTCCTTCTCAGTTATAGCATTAACTGACAGCAAATTTTTCTCTAGTTTAGGAACATATAGCACATTATCAAAGTTACAGTTTTCAGATTTAATTTTCCCGATTTTAGTGGCTGTGATAGTTTTATTTGTTTCTGCTGTTTTAATTTTAATGTTACATTCTTTTTCATTACTTAAAATTGTATTTTTATTCGTTAAATGACTTGTACAGCCTGAATCTACCACAAAATGTTCTTCGGTAGCTATAAAAGATACCTGATTCTTTCTAAAGTAACAGTTTCTTTCTTCATGGTTATTTTTCATACAAATATTGCAAGGTTTTTTGTTTTTCTTGAAAAAACAATTATTTTCCTCATGATTATCTTTCTTGCAAAATTTACAGAATTTCTTTTTAAAGTTTTTATTATTTGCTTTAAAAGCAATATTTTCAGTATCAGTACTTACAGTTGTTAAACGTTTTTCTTCAGCCAATAGTCTTGAAATTAAATTATTAGTAGTTTTGTCAGATGTTGCTGTCGACTCTTATGCTGTTATAAAGTTATTATATTTTTCTGGTAATGTCGACATAATTTTTGTTATAAGCATGTTATCATTGATATTCTCACCTAAGCAGTTTAATTGGTACGCTAGGTTTTCAAGCGAACTTATATGGAAAGTCATATCCTGTTTGGTATTGTATGAATATTGGAAAAATTCTTGTAAAGTATTGCACTTTTGTTGGTCACTCTTCTTTTCAAATATGAAGCATAGTTTTTTATACATTTCCGATGCGGTTTTACATGACAATAATAGTGGTAAATGTTTTCTGTCTATTGTACTTGTAATAATTAAACATATAGATAATATTTGTAAAAAAGCACTTAACACTCTTGGATTTCTTCTGCGTAATTGTAAAGATTTTAAAAAACCAGATACCAAAATATGCTTATATAATGCACTAGTACGTAGCATCCTAGAATACTGTAGCGTAGTTTGGAATCCACACTATAATAAGTATAAAAAAGAATAGAATCTGTACAAAAGCGGTTCTTATGGCACATTTCATATCATAGTGGGATTGCTAGATCTATTCGTAGTTATGAGGATCGACTTAAACATTTTAAAATGCAATCCCTATCAGATCGAAGACATTTGCTTGACAACCTTTTTCTGTTTAAGCTTGTAAGAGGCATATTTGACTCGGAATGGTTATTATCCCAAATCGACTTTGCTATACCATCAAGACTTCCCAGACCTAATAATATTACATTATTTCACGAAAAACTATGCAAAACCAACCTAGGTCATAATGCGCCTCTGAATAGAATTATCCGTTCTCATAAAACGTTATGCACAAGCCATGACATTGATATTTTTTCAGATTCATTGTATAAATTTAAAAGAAATATTAAATTTAAACTTAATCAACTTACTTGAATTACATAGTTAATTAAAATTTTATATAGAAGTAAACTATTATTTTTAAGTTTTTGTTTTTGTTTACAGGAAGGTACCTACTTTATTAACTTTTTAATAACTTTTACTTAGGTACCTTCTAATTTCAGTCTGTTCTTTTATTCTATAAGTTTTTTTTTATGTTGTCATGTCATAGGAATGCAGTGTTGCTTTTAATTAGGGCATCATTTAGTCTAGTATTTGTCTTTTTTATTGTATGTGATCTACTTTTGTATGGATGTATGCTCTGTTAGCAACCTATGGAATAAATAAATAAATAAATAAATAAATAATTTTCTGGGCCTGGGCATCTTTTTTAAATTTTTCTGTCACATGATGTAATATCACCATCGTGTACTATTTCATGTAAATCGCTGCTTTTCAAATGGATATCTACTTGGAATTTCCATAGTATAAACGTTTTTTCATTAGTAAGTCGCTGAATACATGACAAAGCGTCTTTTTCCGCCATCTTTAACCACGCCGTCGCCGACTCTTTAACTATATTAAGAATATTTTATGTTTTTTTTTATAGTTCGAGTTGTTATTGTGCTTCACACACTTTATTACTTTTTAACCGACTTCAAAAAAAATTCAAAAAAGGAGGAGGTTATATGTTCCGTTGTATGTATTTTTTTTTTTTTTTTTTTATGTATGTTCACCGATTACTCCGCCGTCTGTGGGCCGATTTCAAAAATTTTTCTTTTGATTGGTAGGGTATAGTTCAGAGGTGGTCCCATTGTCACCAAGTCAGGATCTGATGATGGGATCCCAGGGAAATCGAAGGCAACTCTCAAAATTTACAGGCACCTATTATGTTTTTGATATATTTTCTAAACCCGATAAAGCTTTTACGTATGAAAATCATCATTTCATGTGGATGAGCTGATGATGGAAGGTAAAATTCCTCAACAGTTGTTTTTTATGTGTTTTCACCGATTTCTCCGTGAATTGTGGGCCGATTTTAAAAATTTCTTTTTTGTTCGGTAGGGTATACATTCAAGATGTTCTCATTGTCACCAAGTCAGCATCTGATGATGGGATCCTAGAGAAATCGAGGGCAACCCTTAAATTTTATCGGCACTGATTACCTTTTTCATATATTTTCTAAAGCTGTTCAAGAATTTGTGATGATGTAAGGTATATATCCTCAACGGTTAGGAGTTGAAAGAAAATTCTTTTAATATTATACGTACTTATGAACTGATAGTCGTACTCCTTCAGGATATTAGGTGGATTGATAATAGAAGGTAAATCTTATTAACGTCTACGAGTTACGTGGAAAAATAGACGTGGACAAATCTCGATTGACTATTGTCGTTCATTTCAAAACTTCGCTGACTTATTGGAGCAGTAGTTTAGTTAGCCTTCCAATATCTTATTTAAACATAATAATTTCCACACAAAAATTTAAAATAAATTATTTTTTAACAAAAATGAAAACCGACTTCAAAACGCTACAAATCGAAACTAAAAAGAAAAAAAAATAATTTTAATTACTTAGTTATTGTTGGAGTCGGTGCCAGCCAAAGCAAAATAATCCTAATACAATCTCCTTGGCTGGCACCGACTCCAACAATAACTAAGTAATTAAAATTATTTTTTTTTCTTTTTAGTTTCGATTTGTAGCGTTTTGAAGTCGGTTTTCATTTTTGTTAATTTATTTTAATTTCTGTTTATCGAACTACTTCTCTGCTACCATGTTGTATTTTAGTTTTTAATTTTTAGGTATAAATGAAAGCCATTATTTCACGGTGTCTTGACCACAGTCCACAGAGTAGTAGAGCGCGCCATAGACAAGTTTATTATTACATGTTTTAAAATATAACTTACATTCTAGGGTTTTTGTTCCAGACAAAGGATATAAAATTATTACTATCTATCACGACCGCGTCTGGCACGAGGGCCTGATCCACAAACTCGACGCAGCTAGAATACCAAGAAGAGTGGTGAAAGTGGTGGCCGCCTTCTTAAACGACAGGAAGTTTAGAGTTCGGGTGGACTGTGCCCGCTCAGGTGAGCGGCCAGTCTCTGCTGGCGTCCCCGAAGGCAGCGTGCTCTCTCCAACCCTGTACGCTGCTTACACCGATGACATTACCACGATCAAGGAAGCCACACTTGTCCTGTTTGCGGACGACGTGGCGTTAATCTCGACGTCACTAAACCCCTTTCACGCCGCTGTTAAATTACAGAGAGCCCTAGACTTCCTGCCAGAATGGCTAGCCGACTGGAGGCTAAACATTAACGCCGCTAAATCTCAAGCTCTGTGCATGGGATACCACTTAAAGCTGCCGCCTCCTTTCCGTCTGAGCGCCCAAACTATCCCGTGGGTGCATAAGGCCAAATACCTGGGAGTCAACGTGGATAGGAGACTAACCATGGCCCCCCAGGTTACCACAGCGTTTAATAACGCCAGGACCGCCGTCAACCTCCTCAAACCAAGTCGTCGTCGCTACCTCTGCGCACCAAAATGGGGATATATAAGACCTAGGTCGTAAGTCGTAAGTCGGGAGCGGACGCTCCCGACTTACGTACGCAGCCCCCATCTGGATCTCTTTTACGTCGGACCGCCAGAGGAAAAGACTGCGCACGGTGCAGTCGGTGGCGCTACGCAAGATTGCCATATATTAAATCTCCCATATATTAAATCGCGACTTGCATTGTAACTTTTTTTGTTTGTAACTTTTGCTTAAAATACATCAAGTTTAACTCTGTCTACGTCGTTTGCTTTCTCACCCGAGCCGCCATATCTATAGAACCTGCTACAGAACTATTTAAACTAGCAATCATTACCGCCGACGTCACCGCCACTGCTGTTATTGCTACCTGTCTTTTCTTATCCGGGTGCACAACTGTATTTTTAAAGGCGCACAAAATGGCGTGTAGAATTGCGCCATTTTTGAAATCTATATAACTACTAGCAAACCCGGTCCGCTTCGCTTGGCGTAAATTAAAATAAATTGAACGGTTTTTATATATATTGTAATAAAATAAAAATACTACTCCTTACTATATTTTGGCCATGCGCCATTTTTAATTTAGAAATAGAAATACGGCCCCATCTACCGGATATCTGTGCAACTTAGGTGCCAAACCGCCATTTATTAGGATTTTATAGAACCAACCGATAAATACACACTAAAGTCGTATAATAAACATTCAATTTAAAATAAAATAATATTGCGACTATAAATTAAGAAATAAGCTAGTATCCTATCTTTCAGTTGGATCAAACTGCACACGGTGTGCAAATTTTATTGAAATGGGTTAAGAAGTTTAGGAGTCCATCGCGAACAAACGTGACACGTAATTTATAATACATATTAATGACCACGGTCGAGTAAAACAGGCCTAGCAACAAGCTCAATTTGTATTACCTACGTGGGATAAAAGAGACAATAATATTTTATCTTAGTTACACAGCACCCAGTCTATCGGCACTATTAAAACTATTGTCACGATAAGCCGACGTACCCCACTACTCTTGATGCTAGACCTTCTTTCTAAACAGCGACTGTGATACTCCCCTTAGCAAGACGAATCGCCTGACTTCAAAATCATCAAAATCGGTTAAGCTATTCAGTAATTACGACGAAAATGGAATTAGATGACAGATGGAAAGAGTAAAAATAAAACTAAATATTCAATATTTCACATTGCTTTGTTTATTGAAGATATTTCTTTGACGCATACATTTTTGGTCTCGTCTTTTTGGAAGAAGACAATAAAATAAAAAAATACTGTTGAAATGACAATTCATAATAACGGAATGTATACACAACTATAAAATATTAATTATAAATGACTGAAAAAAAATGCATAAAAAGGCTTTAGTTTTAATGGTTAACCGAATCCATCATTTTAAAAATGTCTTATCATTATGGTTAAGACGTTGTGGTAAATAGATGAGATTTACTACACTTAAGAGAGAGAAAAAAAAATTAGTCCAGCTGAGTTTCTTTCGCCAGTTCTTCTCAGGTCAGAGGTTTCTTTTTTCAGAACTGGTGGTATATGTATGACTCACTAGCATTTCTCGCACGCGTTCTAAAAACCTTAAACTAAATTCTTTCCGAGTCGCGAATTTTTCAAATCAAACCAGTAGTTCCGGAGATTAGCGCGTTCAACCAAACAAACAAACTCTTCAGCTTTATAATATTAGTATAGATAGTTCAATTTCGCCACTTGACGGCAATTTTATTCATGAACTTCATACATTACACAAACTTTGACCAAAATTTTTTCGGATTTAATACTTAGTTTGCTATATTCCAGTTGAGATACAGCTATAAACAAAAAAATAATTTCGGTTAACCATCATATATACATAAGAGTAACAGTCCATCGGTATATTTTCCATACATTTTCACATATTTATCCGTATTACAACACTTTCTACGCGCGAGTTTACTACACTTTGGAAGTAAGAGTCTGCTAAAACGAATACTTTTTATAAAATTCTCTTATTTATTTTCGCAATAAAATGCCAAGACAGGAACTATTATTGAACAATAGCCTATACATAATCTCAAGTTCAAAAGCTATTTAAATTCAAATATATAGTATTTTTGCTTATAATTTGAGTATAAGGGCGTATGCACACTATAGTGCCGTCCACAGTCGTTTTCATTCCGATCTCGGTCTTTCAAATCGTAATCATTAATTGAGTTAGATTATACGGTCTAAATCAATTAATGATTCATTAATGATGAAACTTTTTTATAGTTTTACTAAGTGGTAGTGACATGCTTGCTATCTTCGGGTAGCAGCCGAATGTGCCGGCACGCCCCGTATAGCTCATTAGTACCCCTCTCTCACAGAAGACCGGCGTGAAGTAGCAGCAATGCTGTCGTGTTTCGTGAGACCGGTAAGTGAGTCCGGCAGACCCACTCTCCATCCCTTCTCCCTCCCTATTCCCTCCCTCCCTTTCCTAAAAGGCCGGCAACGCATCTGCAAGCCCTGCAGTGTCGCAGATATCAATGGGCGGAGGTGATCACTTCCCATCAGGTGAGCCTCCTGCCCGTTTGCCCCTTTTGTACCATAAGAAAAAAATTGTACAATTAATAGATTGGCGTAAACTTTCTCCGAGTATGAATGCACACATATAATATTTCTATATTCCGCTCTTTAACGTCCCACTGCTGGGGGTGGGCCTCCCTCAGTACGAGGGGGATCAGGCCATAGTCCACCGCGCTGGCCTAGTGCGTGTTGGCGGACTTCACATGTCTTTCGAAAACTTGCTACGTTTTCTCAGACATGCTCACTCATGATTTTGCTTCACCGTAAAACAAGTAGTAATCAAGTTAGAAATGATTTGGACATGAAAATATTAGAGGCGCGTGACTCGGATTTGAACCCGCATCACTCAGTTATTTAAGCAAGCGCGTTACCACTGGGCTACCACTCTATACTTCATACTTAATAATAATTTACCGGACTGAGAATGAACTATGAACGGCACTATAGTGTGCCTTGAGCCTTAATAGCTTATTTGTAGCAGACTGTTACTTCCCCATACATTGGTGACGTCACGCCCCTCTAAAACACCATACACCTACATAATATATCTATTCAAAAAAATATGCACTGACAGAGTTTTAAAGTAAAAAAAAAATCCTTGCATAAAAAACAATAAGTACCATTTCTTATTAACAAATTTTTAATGTTCTGATATTTAAATGGAAAAATATTAATTTTATTTATTTTGCATCTGTAGTGCATATTATTGAATGTCTAGTAAAAATGTTACACAATTTTATATTTTATATGAATTACTTTTTATATAAACGGTACATTATTAAATATCAATTCATACTTTCAAAATTAATCCTTTTCATTAAAAAATACAAAACTTTTTTTTTCAAAAAAAAAAAAAACTTTTGATACATTAAAAAAATGTGTATATTTTGTGTTTCATCATCATTATTATAAAAAATGTTGCAAAGCACCAAAAAACTCGGAATGCGTTCAAAAACTTGTAAAAAAATGTCTCTTACAAGCGACACACTATTATTGTGCATACAATAAATAGTAGTATGTGGAATTATTTTTAATTAATAAAAAAACAACTTTTATAATTCGATTTGTTTTCAGTAGCTTTTTTTTAATATATTATTGTTATTTATTACAAAACATGGTGGACTTTTTCTTACCAAATTTTTTTTGTCAATTCTGACATTTACCTTTGAAGAAAAAATTATGTTATTTTTCCTGCAAAAAAAAATATAGATTAAAAAAATAATTCCACATACAACAACAGATAATAAATTCTTATACATAACCCCTACAGAACATTTTCACTAACTATTAATTATTATCTATACATAAAGCCTGTGCCTTATTACTTAATATTTTTAATTTAAAACATCGAAACTTTATCACTGTACTTATTTGCGAAATCGAACAAAAATAAATAAATTTACTCCTCCTTAGACTTTTTCCTCAGCTCTTTAGTAGAGTCTTCCTGAGGCAAGAACTAGTTGAGCATTGTGTCTGGAACTTGCTTAATCGTGACGACTATTTCACCTGAGTGTGAGAACGATAGGCATAGACAGTTCACATTCTCTCTCTCTCTCTCTTTCTCTCTCCTACTCAGATAACTATCTACCCTGGATGTAAGAGAGTTAACGGATGACCTCCACGTGGTATAACAAGAACAAAAATTAGAAGAGCCGATCCCAACCAAAGTGAGATAGAGTGAGAAAGACTGATAAGAGAGTTGGAGAGAGTAAGATTTGCCACCGTGGTCGAAATCGGGACGACATAATAATTTATTTATTAATCAGTCTACTAAAACCAATGATTTCCACAATACTGGTTCCGAGTTAACTGGCAACACTTAAGATATGAAAATCAATTTAGCTATAATAATTAAAGTGATAAAGTTCTGAATGTATAAAGATATTTTTCTAATCATTTAAGGTACAAAGTCTAGGTACATCAAATTGTTTAACATGAAAAAAAACATTAAATTAAAAAAAAAATATTTTCATGATAATTGAAATCAATTTTATAATTTTTTTGTTTAATTAGAACCAAAAAGTAATACAGTATCCAATTTAAAAAAAGAAACAAAAAATACTAAGATAGAAAATTAGAAGGCGATATGAAAAAAAATTTTTACACCATCTAAAAAAAAGTTTGTGTTTTTTTTTAATTCTAATACACTTAATTTACGAGATTCACATGTATAACATATTTTTATTGCTTTTCGATTCGTTTCAAAATAATCTAAATATAGGTTTCGTTGCTCCAAATTAAATAATACTAGTACTAAAAATAATTATTTACATTTTTTTGATATGGCAACAATGAGGGACCAAATGTCATGTCAAGAAAAAAATGATTTTACATAAAAAAAAATACAAAAAATCTCCATATTCAAACTAATCAATTCCTTTCTTAATGTACTTTTAAATATACAAATTAAACAATAATTCTTTTTGGACAAATTAATACTAAAATATTAAACTTTCAAGCGACATGACATTTTAAATATAATTGTTTTTTTTTTTCTCGAGTAAAAATATATTTTCTAAAGTGAAATAGGAAAAATAGAGATTCTCTATTAAATTTGGCGAAAATGGCGTTAAAAGTACAAATTTGATGAAACTTCCACAGTTAATAGATGTGAGGTTTTAAAAAATAGTGTAGCAATCTATTTAAAGCGAAAATTTCATCAATAATTTAATATTTTGGGTAGAACGATTTTTTTTTTATAAAAAAACTTATTTTTTTACTTAACAAAGCTATTTTTTGTTGCTATTGAAAATTGTGCAAAAATCTATAAAAAGCTATCGTTTTTTTTTATTTTGCTAATACATTAATCTACCGCCATCTACCCCAGGAATGAATTTTATTTCTCAAAACAAGAAAGCATAAGTATTTTTTGTACTTCTTAATAGTACAACAGATTAAAAACATTATGTTTATTATTGCCACAGTAAAACTAACTAAAATATATACTTACGCTTTCTTGTATCGATTTATTCAATCAATTTCTTTAACTATTTGAGTAACTTTTTAATAACAAAAAAAAGAAAAAAAAAGGATTTTTTTCATTATTTTTTTATTATTAAAAGTTACATGAATACATACAATTTATAAATGTTTTTCAAAATATGATGACTTATGGCATTTTTAAAGCATTTAAAGCTCTTGCTTTGTGTTAGTTAAGATTTTCTTTCTGCCTGTGCGTAATAATTATTAAACGCGATCTAGTAGTGTCCTTTTATAATAATCAATCTATAATATACAAAATTATTATAAAATTGGTCACAAATTTGTTGAAATCTTAAAGAAAAAAAAATCGATTAATAATTATTATAGATATCGATACATCGATTTTAAAACAATTCTCACAAAAAAAATCGGACAAGTATCCAATACAAACAATTGGAAAAGTGATCCAACTATGACAACGCATACCATTGTTTAACTTTTTTCATTAATAACGAATTTAAATAAGGACCATATTTTTAACCGAATTCAAAAAGGAGGAGGTTCAATTCGATTGGTACTTTAGACAAAATTACAAATGAATATGTATATTTTCAGATTTTTCCTTGTACTTGCAGTATAAGACGATATTACTGGCCAAATTCCATAGTTCTGGGACAACGGAAAATACCCTATAAATTATTATTCGCTTGAGGAAGTCAAAATATACGTTTTTTTTCGGCATAAACGGTTATCCTTTTCTGACGTAAACTTAGAAATTTAAAGCTTCAAAGGACTAAACAGTCGTAAAGGTTTTTAATTTGAACTTGAGACCTTCGCGTTCCCGAGATAAAGGGATTTGACAGACGGACAAAAAAGTTATCCTATATAAATTCCGTTTATACCTTTAAAGGTACGGAACCCTAAAAACAATTGAACTCAATCGATTACAAAAAATCGTTAATAACATTGTATTTTTTAATTCGATGCCAAATAATCGATTTTTAAAACTCAAAACTGGACCTTAATATTTTTATACATCAGAATATTATAATTTTGTATATTACTGATCGATATACATATAAGCATCACTATCGCTTATTTTCGTCGTACTGTTTCACTATTTCTGGTATAGCATTCGGCTCTACGGGTACTTTCTCGAGCAGTTCTTTGAGACTTTTCACATATGTCAGCTTTCGAAAGAATTTTGAACTGGAGTAGTGGAAAAATATGACAAATAAGTTTATTTCAATAGTATGATAACTAATATTAAAAGTAAATAATAATATTATTTTATTCAATTAGAATGCTAGGTCAAAACAAACTAAATAAACTTTAACTAAAAGTTTTAAACAAAATAAACTTTACTCAAATAATAATAGTTTAAAATATTCAATGTCTACATGTTTTCACAATTTAAATCTAAATATTACTAATAAATAAAAATTTTCACAACATTAATATTATAAATTTAAAAAATTAATTAAATAATATTGTATTTTAAAAAAATATTAAATGACTTCAAAATATACATCCGAAATAAAAAAAATAATATGAAAATTAAAAAAAAAAACACCTTACCTTACAAACGGCTTAGTCACTATGACGAAGGACTTCAACCAAAACGTCGGGTGCACCAGGTACAAGTGTTTCAGACTTTTTCTTAATCTGAAATTATAAAATATACTTTTAAAAAATATCCACAAGTCCTCGAACATTTTACTACAGCATTGAATTTTTATTTTCATATAATATTGCTTTATTTTTAATCACTACATAGTATAAAACAAAGTCGCTTTCTCTGTCCCTATGTATGCTTAAATCTTTAAAACTACGCAACGGATTTTGATGCGGTTTTTTTAATAGATATAGTGATTTAAGAGGAAGGTTTATATGCATAACTAGCTGATCCCGCGGCTTTGTCTGTGCTAAATCTAATAATAAAATTAATAAGTAAAGATTTAAATCTTTTATGACATAATGCTGACCCCGCCATTTTTTAAGCGTACAGCAAACAATGAATCTGATCTAACAACAACCAATAAACTAAAAAAAAATCACCAGCAAACAAACACACAAAAAACAATTATACCGAAAAAAAACAGCCCACCTCCCCACCATCATTCAGTATACAAAATCCCCCAAAAAAAAAAAAAAACTCAATTTTTTTTAAATTCAAACATTTTTGGAACGAAGTTCCTCATGGGACGATGCGAAGGGGTACCCTAACCGGGAAAAACGTCCGTAACGTAAGATTTTTATTCATCTAGTATTTAATAAAAATGGATACTTATATAACAGTTTTACTGTTGAGTGTTGCTAGTGATGTAAGATATTTTCTTTATCTCAATTATATTTACATTATTTAAAAATGACAATAAATATTATATATCATATTTTTTATGTTCAGATTTTTATTTTTATCGATAAAAAAATTATAAAAAATGTATACCAGAATAATTATTTTCTTTATACCGCTAATAGAACTTAAAATTAATATTTTTATAATAAGGAACTTCGTTCCTATCCGGTGTCCCAAGACACCATACGTTATACTTTTTGAAGTGAAACTTCTTTAGAATCGTTGTGATTTCAAACTCGATGAAACGAAAAAATAAGTCCATAGTACCAGGCGCTCAGAGACGGGGAAGAGTTAGCCTTAGTTAGATCTCGCCCACCGCGAGTCAGTGACATTTCTAACTCTGTCTAACTCGTGGGTGACCTTCGCGCCATCTCCCTCTCCCAACGAGCTAAGACGGGGTTATTTAGTATAAATATAAACGAGATTTGAGACAGTGGTAGCCCAGCGGTAACGCGTCGCTTGGATAACCGAGTAATGCGGGTTCAAATCCGGGTCTCGCACCTCTGATATTTTCATGTGCGAATCATTCATATCATGATTACCATTGTCTTACGGTGAAGGAAAACATCGTGAGGAAACCTGCGTGTCTGAGAAAACCTAACAAGTTTTCGAAAGGCATGTGAAGTCCGCACACACGCACTAGGCCAGCGCGGTGGAATATGGCCTGATCCCCCTCGTACTGAGGGAGGCCCGTGCCCAGCAGTGGGACGTTAGAAAGGGCTGATGATGATGATAAACGAGATTTAAAAATTAGTTTGCACACGCACTTTTTTAGGGTTCCGTACCTCAAAAGGTAAAAACGGAACCCTTATAGGATCACTTTGTTGTCCGTCTGTCTGTCTGTCTGTCTGTCTGTCTGTCTGTCTGTCTGTCTGTCTGTCAAGACCTTTTTTCTCAGGAACGCGTGGAGGTATCAAGCTGAAATTTATATCAAATACTCAAGTCTATGGTCTCTTGGAGCTGTGAAAAAATCAAACTTCTAAGTCAACGCGATCAAAAGATACTCCCGTTTATGCCGCAAATTTTCGACACTCGCAAGGGAATCAAAACCTACAGGGTACTTCCCGTGAACTCAGAATCTTGAAATTTGGTACGAAGCAACGTCTTATAACACAGATAAAGGAAAAATTGCGAAAAGCATAAATTTTTAGTTACATCATATAATAAAAATATTTTTAATAATTTTAAACTTATTACCCCTTTACTCATACACCGTTCCGTACAGGTTTGTACGGAACCCTCGGTGCGCGAGTCTGACTCGCACTTGGCCGAATTTTTTTAAAAAAAACCAAACCACACAAACCGTCTATCCAACAGCTTGTAGCACTCGTGCAGCCACGCAAAGCTCGGCATGCGGCGGCGGCCCGCACTACCGTGTAAATACACTAGCACGTATTCATCCGTCACTAGCCGCTCCAGACTCCACATCACGTACCTTATAAATACATAGGCCATTCATTTATTACGTAAGACTGTTTTCGCTAGTTTTTCACCCCCTCCCCCCCTATGATAAGGAAAAATAAGTATAGGCCGACCCCCTCCCTCCCTATGATAAGAAAAAATAAGTATAGGCCTACCCCCCCCCCTATGATAAGAAAAATAAGTATATGCCGATCACCTCCCCCCCAGTAAATTACGTAAGAGTCTAAAAGAAAAAAATGAATACACTTTTGGTTTATTTTAATGTTTATTTTTCAAAGTAACAATTTTTTGAAATGTTTATTTGTAATTTTAAAGGTATAGTACCTTGCGCTCGGTTGCCCGCGCTTTTTCAAAGTATAATTTTAACTTTGCGCATTTTTTGATCTTACGTAAGAACTACCGAGACTCCCTCCCACCCCCTTGTAAGAAAACATAAGACATGGTCGATCCCCCCCCCCCCTAAATTGTCTTACTTTCCAATTAATAGCTTTTCACTAAATGCACTAAATATTCGGTGCTAACATCTAAAAATCATATTTTTTTTTTAATTTTTGTCTGTCTGTCTGTTTGTTCCGGCTAATCTGTGAAACGGCTGGACAGATTTTGGCGGCGCTTTTAGTCGCAGATAGCTAATGTTATAAGTAGTAACTTAGGCTACTTTTATTTTATAAATTTATTAATTTTTAACAATACTAGCATTTTCCGCGGCTTCGCCGTGTTTTAAACACCGGAAACCAATTTCTTAGATTTCACATATTTTACTCATAACACAGTGATGTTTACAGCCGGTTTGTAATGGTTAGTAGAGATTTCTCGGAAATGAAATATTTTCCCGCAGTAAAAAGTGTTCTATATGTTGACCCAAATAACCGGCTATCATCAAATCAAAGTTTATAAAAATCTGTTCAGTATCATCAATAATGACTAATGACTATTTTAATTCAGTCAATACCGGCGTAACTGAAGTTAGGCTGGCAATCAACATTCAATAAAGTGTTAAAATTAATCAAAAATATAATTTATTGTCTTCTCACTGTTTTCTTTCAACCGTAAGACAATTAAGTGTAATCTGACAAATTGAACCAAAGGTGTCGTCGTGATTTGAAAACACGAGTGAATGTTCGGGTTCTTACGAAAGAATAAAGGAATGAGTGAGTGAGTGAGCGTATGAATGAGTGAATGAGCGAATGAGTGAGCGAATGTGTGAGTGAGCGAAGGAATGAGTGAGTGAGCAAATGAGTGAGTGAGCGAATAAGTAAGTGAGTGAATGTGTGAGTGAGCGAATGTGTGAGTGAACGAATGAATGAGTGAGTGAGCGAATGAATAAGTGAGTGAGCGAATGAATAAGTGAGTGAGCGAATGAATGAGTGAGCGAATGAATAAGTGAGTGAGCGAATGAATAAGTGAGTGAGCGAATGAATGAGTGAGCGAATAAGTGATTAAGTGAATGAATGAGTTAGTGAGTGAGTGAGCGAATGAGTGAGTGTGGTCTCGTAGGGTCATACTCACTCACAGGAACAAGTTGTCCATGACGTAGCGGTAGTCGGCGCGCGCGTTGTCCGGCAGGTGGCACGCGCTGAACACTATGAGCGCCGCGCCGCCGCGCTCGTAGCCTCCGTGCGAGACCACGCGTTTGAACGGCTCTATTACCTGTGGATTTGTTTTGTGGCTTTTTTTAACCGATTGCGGTGATGGAGGGTTGTGTGTTTTGGATTGTATGTTCTATTATAATTATGAAAGACATTTTTTGATGACTTTGGAGCAATTCAAATGGCGGATTCTTGGCGCAAATATTTTTGCTTCTTTTGAGTTCGCTTTTACGCTGGTCGTTTTTTTTATAATTATGTAATTTATAATATTATGTTTTTTTTATTTGAGTAAATAGAAATATCATTCAATCATTAAGTGAATGGCTATTATATTTTTTTATTTAAATTACATAAAAAGGAATGTTTTGAAATTATCAAATTTTTGTGGAAATAAATGGCGAAAGATATGCAATGTTTTTAAAGTTATTAGTTTAATTTAGTTATTTTTGTTTTCATTTTAATTTTTGTTTACTTAGTCACAATATAAAAATAAGCAAGCTGTAGTCTCCTATAATTGAAGGAGCACATGTGTGCTCCTTCAATTATAGGAGGATATAATTATGTAATTATTGTGTTTTATAATAACATTGTATTTTTTAAAGTAACGTGTGTATTCTTTGTTGGAGACTCTTATGAAAGTAAAATAAAATAAAAATAAAATAAACAGGATTTGAACTAGTATACCTTCATGTCACAGACCGCGCGGCCACCCCCGTGCTGCACCGACAGCCAGGACCTCTCGTCTCTGAACTCTTCAGCCGCTGAGTACTCCGGGATGGGGTCGCTGCATTCGCTCACTGTATTTGTTGATTTTGATCTGGAAGAAACAAATAAATAAAATAAATATGTTGGGACATTATTATACACAGCGCCAACTTGTATTACGGATACCAGATAGTTGATATACTATACCATCATCATTAACATCAGCCCTTTTTAACGTCCCACTGCTGGGCACGGGCCTCCCTCAGTACGAAGTGATCAGGCCTTAGTCCACTGCGCTGGCCTATTGCGTGTTGGTGGACTTCACATGTCTTTCGAAAACTTGCTAGGTTTTTCTAAGACACGCAGGTTTCCTCACGATATTTTCATTCACCGTAAGACAAGTGGTAATGATGATAGAAAATGATTCGCACATGAATATATCAGAGGTGCGAGACCCGGATTTGAACCCGCATCACTCGGTTATCCCAGCGAGCGCTGGACTACCACTGTCACTTATACATATACTATATATAAAGGATTAAATACATACATATTATAAATATAAACACCCATGACTGGAGTACAAACATCCGAGCTTAACAAATGAATGCCCCCAGCGGGACTAGAACCGGCGACCGCTGGCGTAAGAAAGTAGGATCACTACAAACTGCGCCAACATTTTGGAACTTTAAAAGCAAACGGTTTTTCTTTTTATTTGTTTTTGTTATGTGTATGTATGTTTGTAACTCTTTAACGGATTTTGATGAAACTTTACAATAATATAGGTGATAGATGAAAATTGAAATCTATTATGAGAGATTAAACCTGGTTTATTTTAGTAACTAACCTCTTAGTGTTGTCCTCTTCACTGGTATCCTGTCCTGGTTGTGGAGGTGGAGGAGGTGGTTCATCTTCTGACTCCATGGAACAGCCGCTGACGCTGTCCAGGCTACATCTGTCATCCTCTTCTGGAGGCTGGGTGGGGGATGAAAATGATGATTATGTGCTATGAACTGTGAGCATGGCACATGCGTTTATCTACACTTATATTATAAAGCTGAAGAGTTTGTTTGACTGAACGCGCTTATCTCAGGAACTACTGGTCGTAAGAGATTTTTTTCATGTTGGATAATCCGTTTATCGAGGAAGACTATAGACTATATTACATCACGCTACGGCCAATAAGAGCGAAGCATCAATGAAAAATGTTGCAAAACCGGGAGAAAAATATTTCTTTTGATTTTCAGTCTTTAGAACGCGAACGGAGCCGCGGGAAAGGCTAGTATATTATAAACAGTATTACATATAGATATATACAAATAAAAAATAATCAACTTTCCTATTATAATACGGGTATTAACCTTGAATATACCAGATCAAGAATAAAGTTAAAAAGACAATCTTTGAAATACAATTCACCGAGTAAATATGTTGGGACATTAACACACAGCGCCATCTAGTTCTGTGGTAATCTACAAGGCTTGTGTTATGGATATAGTATGGTATGGCGGTAGTTTACTCACAGACTTACAAACTGACATTTAATTTTAATAATGTAAAAATGACGATTCAAAAGAGCTTGTAAATGTCTATTTGAATAAAGAACATTTTGATTTGATTTGATACCAGATAATTAATACACTACTACACTATAACCCACATGACTTACTATAACCCAAGCGGGACTCGAACCCGTGCCCCTGGCACAGCAAGTAATACTAAAAACTGAGCCGAAAAGAAAGGAAAGGAAACGAACAAAAGCACAGTAAAATATTGTGATAAACAAATATTTTCAGATTTTTATCAACTAGGTATAGATTTATTTTCTTTTGAATTATATACGATTGAGCTTGAATATTATGTCAGTAGTATTTTTTATCGAGTGCAATACGAAGTGCCCTTGAAGCAACAACTGAAGAGTTGTTCATTTAATAACTACATAGTATGAAACAAAGCAGCTTCCCGCTGTCTGTCTGTCCCTATGTATGCTTAGATCTTTAAAACTACACAACGGATTTTGATTCGGTTTTTTAATAGATAGTGATTCAAGAGGAAGATTTATATGTATAACTAGCGAAACCCGCGGCTTCGCTCTCGCTAGAACCCGAGCGAAACGAGTGTGAGTCGTTAAGTCTATACTAATGTTATGAAGCTGAAGAATTTGTTTGGTTGGATGTAATAATCTCAGGAACTACTGGTTCAAATTAAAAAAACAACTTTTTTGTGTTGGACAGTCCATTTGTTGAGAAAGGCTATAGGCTATATAACATCATGCTTCGGTCAATAGGAACGGAGTATCAAAAAACTATGTATTAATAAATTGTTGCCCTTTAAAAGTTCTAAGAAAAGTCCGTGAGGGCATATTATGACTATCTTTTAAGGTTGACTCACAATTACTTTTTTTATGGTTATCAAATTTGTTCTAAAATAGTGAAGAAGTTATATAAGAGGTGTTTTATAAACATGATGTCAATCCTTATTTAAATAAATACATTATTCATCACAATAAATAATGTTTTATATCTAAGAATTTGGTTTCCGGTCCTTGGATCGCGGGCGAAGCCGCGTGAAGCGCTAGTAAATTATAATTGACTAGTGAGAGTGACCCATCCGTTTCATCCCTTACTAAAGATTAATTCACCATACAAATTTTTATCCCTCTTCTAACCCCTTTATAAGGGATGATTTCCTATCCTTTCTAAGATTATAAACTCTATTCATACTAAATTACATCTAAATCGGTTCAGCAGTTTATTTATTAATTACAAACAAACATATAGTAAATATCATATAATATATAATATTATAATGTATACGTACATAAATATATTGGACTGGTGTATTTTAATTGCTTATTCATAATATTTGTGTCAAGGTCGAACTTGTTGTTGTTGAATTCGAGAAAATTTCCGATAATTTTTCATTCAATACATTATCGTATAATAGACATTTGAATACTGTTTAATATAATATTTAATATTTGACAGTAAGAATGGCTTTAATTTGATCGAATCTCAATGAATTTGAGCTTTAAAATATAATAGAATGTATACATAAACATTCACAAATTGTATTAACTTACTCTATCTATTAAAAAACACATCAAAATCCGTTGCGTAGTTTTAAAGATCTAAGCATACATAGGGATAGATAGACAGCGGGATGCGACTTTGTTTTATACGATGTAGTGAAACCCTAGTGATAACTAAAGTCCCTAGTACCCTTACCTTTTTCCCTTGCTTCGATCGGGACTAGTTAGGTTCTTATATAGCTCTTTATAACGATAGGAAATGCATTTACGCATACAACCAGGTTATGTGAGACTCACCGGCCTAAAATAAGCCATTATTACTCACTAAAACTCAAAAAAAAACTCCTTTATCATAATGGAACGACGCTGTATCGCTTACACATAAGTAGGTAGTAGGTAAGTAGAGCAAGACACAGCCAAGGTATTCCTCAAGTCTACTCTGCTACCATAGAAGTACCAGGAGCAACCCGCATGACACACCGCTAGGGTTGCCAGTAAGAAACTTATCAAATCCGGGACAATTCTAGGACGTTTTTTTTATTTTCAAAAGTTTTATTTTCAAATACATACTTTAATTAAATAGGTACCTATGTACAGTCGTAAGCAATGACATGTATACGTTTACAACTTTTCAAATATATGTAAACATCCTTCGTTGCAAAAGAAAGTATACAAGCTTTGTGTCAAAATAAAGTATACGTAAGTTGCGTCATATTTAAGTATACATTTTTATCAATTTACAGTAAATAACATAAAACGAATATTAGCCGACTATAACGAATATTTATAAGGATGTAGACATATAGTCTGTGCACATTTTGTGCACAGCTTCGTTTTCGAAAAGCATAAAATAATATTTTCATATTTGAAACAAAGTTTTCTAATATATATACTGTTTCTCTTCCATTAACATTTTAGTTAACATTTTATAACAATATTATATATTAATAGATGCTATTACTTATAATATACCAACAATTCATTTCCCATTTAAATTTCCACCACTCTTTTATGTGAACCACTTCATACAACCAGCTATAATTGTATTATCCAGTGAGAATAAAAGATTATCCTGTAGTAAACGGCATCCTAAATATTGACCTTAGTAGGTAATCTATCACTACACAAAATCGGTTCAATACTTTTTGTGTGAACGCGCACGGCGATTAGCGATAATAGTTGCTGATATATTTTTTCTGTTTCATTATAAAACTTCTTAATAAAGTAACTGGCAGATAATAAAAATAATATATATGCCACATGTTATTTGACGGAACGGCAACGTAAGCGACGTTGCCGTTTTGCGTGTCGATACAAAGACATCAATTTAAAATCTATTTTGAAAAGTCAAATAATTCATTACCTATCTATACATATACATATAATAAAATTATGACTGAGTCAAATCTGTACATTAATTTTTTTTTTTGGAAAATCTACCTAATTGAAATAGACATTATTATCCATACAGAGTCTAATCTATTGTTTTTAGAATTTTTGTCTATCTGTGACCGCATCACGAGAAAACCACTGGACGGATTTTGATGAAATTTAGTATGATGATAGCTGGTTACTCGGGTCAAGATATAAGATACTTTTTACTACTGGAAAATATCTCATTTTTAAAAATCTCGATATCTAAGTATTTAGTTTCCGATCTTTAGAATGCGGGCGGAGCCGCGGGAAATGCTAGTTTCTTACATTTTAAAAAAAGATGCATTTTTTAATTGTTCTACTAAAATATGATTTAATCATAGTATGCTAATAAAAAAAAAACATAGATATTTATATATAAATATTTAAATAAAATTGATAAATTGTGTCTGTTTTATAAATTAACAGTTTCTCATTCCGTATGCATATCGAGAATCTTTCCTTTGGACATAGTTTGTTTGCCTTGTTAGACCTGAAAGTCTCTTAACAGACTTAGGACTCAGGTTAGCAGAAGCAAGGAAAACTTGACCAGGTAGGGATTTGCGAACGGTGGCCTGGAGTGCAGATGTGGTACTCTTCCTCTCTTACACTTACTAATATGACCACCTTGCCCTGTTACCTGCAACTTAGAGGAGCTTATGCAATTATTATAGTGGCCGAGTCTTGGGCTCTCTCACTTTAACAATTGCCATCGACTCGGCAAGAAGAAGAAGACTAAATGCATAGCAAGAAACAGAAAGAACATCAATTTTTAAAATTTTGTACTTTTTGTGTTAAACAATAACATATAACAAACAGTTCAATGCACTATACGTTACAGTCAGTGTTTTTAAAAATATTTATGTATAGATTTTTTAACTCACTGCTCTATTATAATTATACGTATTATTGTATACTCTTATACATTCACAAATGTGGAAAACAAAAATTAATGAAAAGATACTCATGAAATTAACAAAAATAAAAAAAACTCACACACACGCGGGATTTGAACTCGCGCTGCAAAGACATGAAACGCATACTAGCCACGCTGATTGAGCTATGTTAACTATCAATATCAAAGGCGAATTTACGAAACAGTATGTTTCCCATAACAACGCAAATTAAACAATTAGAGAATTGTCAGTTGTAATTCTAATAATTTCGAATCCTTTCCGGCAATGCTTTATTACAAATTAAAATTTTCAATAAACTGATCTTGTCTTCGAATTGTCAAAAGTTTAAAACAGTCATCCAATGTTGTGAATGTGTTACAAACGTGATCTTACACATACACATATGCACACTCTATTACGCGATAATATTTGTATTATACGTATGATTTAAAAATGTATTATAATATTTAAATTTAAATACATAATAATACATTTTTAAAAGCATAGTATTATGTGTTCTCTTTTTTTCAATTTTGTTTCATTTTCCGATGCAATAAGCCAAAGATCTTAAAAATATTTTACTGTTAATTATCTAATTATTAAGTTTGCGAATCATGGTGTTACAATACTTTAAAACCTGTCTGTGCGGTTGGCTGCAGAGGATACCTCATATACCCTGGGTAAAGCTGTTTAGGAGAGCTCTGCCTGAAGTGAATTCAAGGCGCATCCTGGAGAATCAGGTCGTCGAATTGATTCAATCACTCAACATATAAAAATAAATTAAACTTCTATGGACCAGTTTAAAGAATTCACGTATTTAATGAAAGAGACATAGTATTTGTATTAGAAAACTTTGTTAAATACGAAAATGTTCTTTAATGTTTTATTCTTAGTTCTTAGACTAATGGCTACATACTTATAACACGAAACGTGTATACAATAATATTCGTTTAATGTTATTTACTATGAATTGATAAAAATGTATACATAATTATGAAACATCTTACGTATACTTTATTTTGACACAAAGCTTGTATACTTTCTTTTGCAACGAAGGATGTTTACATATATTTGAAAAGTTGTCAACGTATACATGTCATTGCTTACGACTGTACGTACTTAGTAGGTAATTAGCGACAGTTATAATAAGATTAAGCTTAGACTTAAAACTTTGGGAGTAAATCAACAAATCGTCAAATCCGAATAAAATTGAGTACTTTACCTTATCAATAAATTTTATCATAGGCAAGCTAGCTTTGTGACGTGTTATTCGTTGTTAGTTTATTTAGTTACAAAACTAGTAGGTTTTCGGAATCCAGGACAATATGTTCTAATTACTGGACACGGGACAAGACGCAAAATCCGGGACAATCCCGGATTTCCCGGCCATCTGGCAAGCCTACACACCGCCCACCTAAGTGGGCCCTCCCTGCGCCTTTCTTGGCTTCACGCCCGAACGGATTGCCGGACTGAGCCCCCCGCCAAGACAAGATGAAAGCATTGGGGGAGAAGGACCTATATAGTGATCGTCATGGCTTAACCCCTTTTCATGTACAGTCGTAAGCAATGACATGTATACGTTCACAACTTTTCAAATATATGTAAACATCAATCGTTTCAAAAGAAAGTATACAAGCTTTGTGTCAAAATAAAGTATACGTAAGATGTTTCATAATTATGTATACATTTTTATCAATTCATAGTAAATAACATAAAACGAATACTATTATATACAAGTTTCGTGTTATAACTATGTAGCCATTAGTCTAAGAACTAAGATTAAAGCATTAAATATTATTTTCGTATTTAACAAAGTTTTCTAATACAAATACTGTCTCTTTCATTAAATACGTGAATTCTTTAAACTGGTCGTTAGAAGTTTAATTTATTTTTATATGTTAAGTGATTGAATCAATTCGACTAATTGCGACCTGATTCTCTAGGATGCGCCTTGGATTCATTTTAGGCAGAGCTCTCCTAAACAGCTTTACCCATGGTATATGAGATATCTTCTGCAGCCAACAGCACAGACAGGATTTAAAATATTGTAACACCATGATTCGTAAACTTATTAATTAGATAATTAACAGTAAAATATGTTTTAAGATCTTAGGCTTCTTGCATCGGAAAACTTTGCTTTTAAAAATGTATTATTATGTATTTAAATTTAAATATTATAATACATTTTTAAATCATACGTATAATACAAATATTATCGCGTAATAGACTGTGCATATGTGTATGTGTAAGAGCGTTTGTAACACATTCACAACATTGGATGACAGTTTTAAACTTTTGACAATTCGAGGACAAGATCAGTTTATTTAAAATTTTAATGTGTAATAAAGCATTGAAAAGAATTCGAAATTATTAGAATTACAACTGACAATTCTCTATTTGTTTAGTTTGCGTTGTTATGAGAAACTTACTTTTTCATGAATTCGCCCATTGATATTAAGTTGTCATAGCTCAATTGGCGTAGTTGTAGTATGCGTTTAATATCCTTGCGACGCGGGTTCAAATCCCGCGCGTGGATAACTTTTTTAATTTTTGTTTCGTGCGTATCTTTTAATTTATGCATTATATACTGGATGGGGATTTAGGGACAAGGAGTGAGCCGTGATGAACGTGGCTCGTCATCATCATTGAGTATATGTTTTCCACATTTGTGAATTTATAAGAATATACAATAATACGTATAATTATAATAGAACAGTGAGTTAAAAAATCTATACATGAAATATTTTTTTTTGTTTTTATAAAAAAAATACTGTAACGTATAGTGCATTGAATATAAATCCCAAAAAATATGTTTTAATTTTTTTGTCTGTTTGTATGTTTTCGTTTAACACAAAAAGTACTTGGCCGATTTTAACCAAATTGTGTAGTTACCTATAACGTATTTCTCGGACCATGACTTAGGATACTTTTCATTACATAAAAGCATTTTAATTTACAGGAAAAAATAATAATTGGTTGTATTGAGTTTTCCTTGGATAGCTAGTGATTACACGGTAAGTTCATCTGTGTCTATTTTACGAGCCGAGTTTGAGCTTCTCGCCGGTTCTTCTCAGCAGAACAGCTTTCCGAGCCGGTGGTAGTTTACTCACAGACTTACAGACTGACTTTTAATTTTGATAATGTAAAAATGACGATTCAAAAGAGCTTGTTAAAGTCTATTTGAATAAAAAATATTTTGATTTGATTTGATTGATTTACGCAAATTTTTTAACGTAAACCTAATTTTTTTATAATTAATATTTACCACTAGCGAGCCCGGACCGCTGCGCTCGGCGTAAGATAAAATAAATAAAACATTTTTCATAATTAAAAGTAGCATAGCAAGTTACTCCATAAAACATTAGCTACGATATCTGAGGTCAAAAGTCCCGTCAAAATCAGTGTAGCCGTTTCGAGGATTAGCCGAAACTAACAGACAGACAGACAATTGATGTATGGATGTAAGTACCGTATATACTTTCTATGCATTGAGTCTTCTTCTTCTTGCCGAGTCGATGGCAATAGTTAAAGTAAGAAAGCCCAAAACCCCTTAAAAATAAAGATAAAAAAAAAGAAGCTCAAAACTCGGCCACCATAATAATTGCATAAGCTCCTGTAAGATGCAGGTAACAGGACCAGGAGGTCATATAAGTAAGTGTAAGAGAGGTAAGAGATGAAGAGTACAAGTCTGCACTCCAGGTCAATTCGCAAATCCCCACCTGGTTGAGTATACTTATCTATGATTTTTATCACACTATGATTAATTCATATTTTATTTAGAAGAATATTTAAAAAAAAAATGTATCTTTTTAAAAATGTAAGAAACTAACATTTCCCGCGGCCCCGCCCGCGTTCTAAAGACTGGAAACAAAATACTTAGATTTCACACACCGTGTGACGTTCTATAGTCGGTTTGTAACGGTTAGTCGATATTTCTTACAAAATCATCATCAAAACCTGTCCTGAGGTTTTCTCGTGATGCAGTCACAGAAAGACAGACAGACAAAAATTTTAAAAACGATAGATTTGATTGTATGGATAATAATGTCTATCTATTTTAATTACATTTTTATCTATTTTAATTAGATTTAAAAAAAAAATTATGTACAGATTTGACTCGGTTACAATTATTTTATTATATATGTTTATGATAGATAGTGAATTATTTGACTTTTCAAAATAGATTTTAAGTTAACGTCTTTGTATCGATGCGCAAAACGGCAACGTCGCGTCGCTTACGACGGTTGCCGTTCCGTCAAATAACATGTGGCTTAATATAAATTTATCTTGACACATTGTAATTTGTAGTAGCGCTGTGGTAACGCGCTTGCTTCGATATCCATGTGATGGGGGTTCAAGTCTGAGTTTGAGTTAAACGGGCTAAATACATATAAATTTATCTGCTAGTTACTTTATTGGGAAGTTTTATTATGAAACAGATAAAATATATCAGCAACCATTATCGCTAATCGACTACTAAACGCTTATTACCTACTAAGGTCAATATTTAGGATACCGTTTACTACAGGATAATCGTTTATTCTTACTGGATAATACAATAACTGGTTCTATGGACCACCCACATAAAAGCGTGGCGGAAATTTAAATGGGAATTTAATTATTATAAGTAATAGCATAATATTGTCATAAAATATGAACTAAAAAATGTTAATGGAAGAGACACACTATATATGCATTAGAAAATTTTGTTTCAAATACGAAAATATTATTTTATGCTTTTCGAGCGCAAACCTGTGCACTTTTTTGTGCACAGACTAATGGGTAACTACTTATATTACGAAAAGTATACAATAATATTCATTTAATGTTATTTACTATGAATTGATAAAAATGTATACATAATTATGAAACATCTTACGTATACTTTATTTTGACACAAAGCTTGTATACTTTCTTTTGAAACGATTGATGTTTACATATATTTGAAAAGTTGTCAATGTATACATGTCATTGCTTACGACTGTACCATTATAGAAACTCCCCTTACAAGATTTTTTTTCTGAATGTGTAGTGCTGTTGGCCCTACTGGCCTTGACAGCGTCACCGGGCGGGGAGGCGGACAGAAGGTCCTGCCTAAAAATGGAGCATGAAGCTCAAGGGATGTAGTTTCGTAAGGGCACCTCCTGCGAGGTTCGGATTACACACAAAATAGAGTACAATGGTATTTCATAACCGTGTTATTTCAGTAGCGATCAGTTTTACAAACAATGGTGTCGCGGAAACGTTATGGGAAATCGTTTTTATCGGTTTTCGATTCACATAAGTATAACTAAACACTTTGCAGTGTGAACTATTTAAAGATCATTTGAATATCTGTATGCAACCTTAAATTATTATTATTAGCTGGAGTTCGTGCCTAGGTATATTTTAACGCACTAAAAATCAAATATATTTATCGAAATAATCAAACTATTATCATATCAAATTTCATTAAAATCTGAGTTCTCTCGTGATATGTTTCTAAACAGATAGGAAGACAATAATTCTAATTCGCTCTTTGTATCTATAATAATTTATTTATTACTCACTATTCTATTCACTTAAACTCTCACATTGCGCAGAAAATATGGTTTTACGTATTCTCCGTGTCAAAAGGGTAAAACGCTGACACCTAACTTTCCAACTACTGACTACAGGGTATTTATTACTTCGGACAATTTTTGCTGATATATACCGCTAAAGCGACGAGAAAGCCTTGAAAAAAATGTTCTATAACTGAACTTGTCCCAACTCGAGACTCGAACCACGGATATCCGTTCGTAGAGCCACTATGTCGAGGTTTATTCCTCACTGTCTCATCTTTCTATCTACGTCTCATCAAGTAAATATACATGTAGATATTGCTTCATTATATACAAAACACTTTAATAGTACAAAAACTTAATGACACACGTTAAGAACATCATAATGTGTGCATCATCTATACATGCAATATCACTACATAGTAAAGACAAAGTCGCTTCCCGCTGTCTGTTTGTCCCTATATTAGATCTCTATAACTATAACTTCGCAGCCGATTTTGATGCGGTTTTTTTAATAGATAGAGTGATTCAAGAGGAAGGTTTATATGAATAATACACTAGCGGAACCCGCGGCTTCGCTCGCGCTAAACCTAGGGAAGTGCCCGATGAAGCTATATGAAGCTATATAATCCTATATAAGTAAAATAGAAACGTCTGTCTGTGATTTCAAAACAACTATATTCTCTAATATAACTGGAGTTATTCATAAGATACGATATAAGTATCCTACATAACCATATTTTTGTCTTTGTGTCATTTTGTTTGTCCGTTTAATCTTTGTAATGGCTAAACCGATTGTAATGGGACTTTCACTGATAGATAGCGGGGCTTGTGGGAAGCGTACATAAAGCGTAGCGCTTAATCCCGGAAATAGTAAGAATTAACTAAAAAAAAAATACGAATTCACGAAAAAGTCTTTATGCCATTATGGATGTATGCAGATACTTTTTTAAACTATTACTTAGCAAGAAATAAATTGAAGGTTGTTACGTCATATCGACAGATAATGTAACTTTCACATAAATGTTTAAAG
Organism: Boloria selene; assembly: GCA_905231865.2. Lineage (NCBI taxonomy): Eukaryota > Metazoa > Arthropoda > Insecta > Lepidoptera > Nymphalidae > Boloria > Boloria selene. The sequence continues at coordinate 2,349,273 of HG993158.1, read as the reverse complement.
ATGTATATGAACAATTATATCTCGTAGGTCACGGGTATAAAAGTAAAAGTGGGTAGGTAGAAATTTTACTTTTCATTATTTTGTTTCTTGTTTTGTTGGGTTATGTTTTTGGAGAGTATGTACGTATGTCTAATTGCTTGGTACGCTCTGTGGCCTGAACGGCTCGATGGATTTTAGCTTGAGAGCTTGAGAGGTGTCGTTAGATTCGTATTAATTGTGAAACTGACACCGAGTATAAATTTTGAATCAGAACATAACATATTTTAGGTTTATTTCATTTCCAAATTACACAGAAACGCAGTCGGGGTTTTTAGTTTTTAAATTACACTGACTTTTTATCAACGCTTTCCGTAATATTCCGTGTATCAATTTTATAAATGAAACAGTTCACTAACTTTTTTTTCTATTTATCAGCTTTTTATTCATTATTCCCAACAGTCTGACTTTCTTTTTATAGAGCTATGGAATTATTTAGTGAAACATAATAATATATTGTCTTCAAATTATCAAAAATCGTCGTTAAAAATATGTATGCATCAACAAAATTATAGTCAAAAAAATATGTATATCAAAATGTAACTTATGCACTTTGCTTTTGTACCGATAATACCAAGCGATATAATTGAAACTGGTTTTTGTAATTGTTGTAATAGTCGTAAATGTCGAATATGTGTATAATAAAATATCTTCAATGCACCAGCTCTTAGTGACGTAATTGTTAGGAAGATTTAAAAAAATATATACCACTATTATAAAGACAGAAAAAGATATCTATACTAATATTATAAAGAGGAAAGATTTGATTGTTTGTTTTCATTGAATAGGCTTCGAAACTACTAAATTGATTTGAAAAATTCTTTCACTGGAAGCTACTCTATGCCTGGGTGACATAGATTATATTCTCGAAAAAATTAAGGATCCTTACTAAAACTCCAATAATATAACCCAAGATAGCTAAATCTAGGGAAATTAGAGTAAGTCGCTAATATGTAATAAATAAACTAAAAAAAACTACTTAGCCGATTAAGATGAGATTTTGTATGAAGATACTTTGAGGCTTGGGATTTACATAGTTTTAATTAGATAGTTTTTATTCCGGAAATCATCCCTTAAGAAGGTGAAAAGCGCAATGAAATTTTGTACAGGGAATAAACCATCTCTTAACCCATCGTATACCATACCCCGTCTATAGACGTGGGCCGAGGTGCAAATCAGGTAGGTGGAGGTACATGAATTGTTAAATAATAGATAAATAGTTTCTATTCCATACTAATCTATATAAATAAAATGATAGAGGTCTGCAGTTGTGCGCGCATCACGGAAAAACTACTAGATAGATTTCAATGAAACTTTCTAAGTTGGCCCTTATCAAAAAAAATAATGATTGCGATATCTTCATTTAATAAAAAGTTATTAAAGTTTCAAGAAACAACGATTTGTATATGCACTGCGTGTTCAGTGATGTATGTTTCCTTCTCGCGGAGTAGTGGGGCAAGCGGCGTAGCGCGCATGCGGAAAACTTTGTTAATATTTCAAGCAACGCGGACGAAGTCGCGGGTATCAGCTAGTCGTTAAATAAAACAGAAAATTAATATGTGAATCACAAACGTTGAAGGAAAACTTAAGATTGTTACTTTTTGTTCAAGTCGAATAAATTAAATTACGAACTAAAGTTGAAAAAAAGTAGCCGGAAAAGATATCTGATATCTGTTGGTTTGCAGTCGCTCGCTTTAGAATTAAAAATTACTGAACCGAACTTAATTAACTCAATATTTTCTATATCTCAGACCATTAAATACTATAAAGTATATTAAATATAAATAATATAATATTATATCTTAATATATATATTTCTTGTGTGCGTGTGTATGTGACTGAACTCCTCCTAAACGACTGGACCGATTTTGATGAAATGTTTTGTGTGTGTTCGAGTGTATTCGAGAATGGTTTAGATTCACAATTCGGTCCACTAGATAATGTATTTTTTATATTATTTAGTTATTTATACATTTGCACAATAAATGACATATTCAATTATAAATAAGTCGTTGCTAGGCAACGACTTACTAAAACATTTCACCGGGAGCAAAAGTTTATAAAAATTTTCTATATGTACAGGACAACGTCTGTAGGGTCCGCTAGTAATAATATAAATTTATATTGTTTTAAACAAGTTGTCACAATTTTTGTCCTTTGCGTAAACGTCAAATAATAACATTAAAAAAAAACAGCTGCATTCTCTTCTAACTTCACAACATAGTATAAAATAAAGTCGCCTCGCTGTCTGTCTGTCCCTATGTATGCTTAGATCTTTAAAACTACGCAACGGATTTTGATGCGATTTAGATAAAAGTTGACAAAGAAATATAGTAATATACAGTCAAAGACATACATTTATATACATCTCACGGCAAGTCATACGTAAGGACATTATAACACACAGTGCCATCTAGTTCCGTGGTAAGCTACGAAGAAAGCTTGTGTTACGGATACCAGATAGTTGATATACTACATATATAAGTTTTTTTTAAATACATACATATTATAAACTAGCTGTGCCTGCAACTTCGTTCGCGTGGATGTCGGAACTTAATTAGTATTTTTAGTGCGAAGCGCTGTTGGAGGATACCGATACAAATCATTTTTTTTATTTATGCTAGTGCTTCTTTATAAACAACATTAGCTAAGACTCCTACAAAACTCAAATATGGCCGGCAGGCATGGGCGAAGGTCATTCTTTCAAAGAAAATCTTGACACCGCGATTCAGGAAATGACGTTACACGCACAACACCATCTATCGAACAATACTGCACGCAGTTGATCTCTAGTTATAGTCCCGTCTAAGTTCGAATACTCGTAGATGGCACTGTTTTAATATTTTACTTCGGAAACACTATTTTTTTTTATTAATTTACATTTTTTATAAGTGGTGAACTGATTACGATGAAACAAAAACCTTAATGTTACTTCAATTTACGCACATATTGTTGTGTATAAAAGTTACGTGAAGTTGTGAGACCAAATGCTATGTGCACCCTAATTTTACTTCTGGAATTTCTCTACTTCTTCACTTTAAACTCAAATATCTTTTGATAGACTGAACCGATTGCAATGAAACAAAAACTAAATGTTACTTCAAGTTACGTTCAATCGTTGTGTATAAAAGTTATCTACATAGCTTTCGTACATTTTACGTGATGCCCGGATAAATAAACAGACAAACAGACAAAAATTCTAAAAATTCTGGAAAAGAGTTATCCTTGGTTATCCTTTAACACCCTGGCTATTTTTTCTCTTGATTCTTTTGTTTTCATGGATTTCAACGGAGTTTACTAAACGGATAATGTTCTTTTACATTCAGCTAAGAATCTACTTACAAACTTCCACGCATCCACCCACCAACTCCCACGCACCCCTGCACACCCACTCTCATTTTTTGATAAAAATAAAATGCCGTATCTATGATCGAGTATCACTTGAGAACGGCTGGACCGATTGGGTTAATTTTTTTTTGTTGTCTTCAGAATTGTCAGGAGAATGGTTATATGTAAGAAAATTTTAAAAAAGTCTGCTAAAACATTAAAAATTTCGATGATAATCGAAGTATAATAAAGTAATCCAATTTCTATAGTTACTCATCACGAAATCTCGGGAACTATAGGACTTAGAAATGTGAAACTTGGTAGGAATATTACTTTCGTTATGTAGAGGTAACTAAAAACGGATTTTAAGAAATTCATCCCCCAAAGGGGATTGCGGGGGCGTTAACAATGAACAATTCCCGTTTTTAAACTATAGCTCCTATAAATTCCAAATTTGGTAGGAATTTGGAATTTATAGGAGCTATAGAAATCTTCTGTAAGAAATGTAGAAATAGTCTATGAACGAATTTTACGGTAGCTCACCCCACAGGGGGTTGCGGGGGTGGTTTAACAATGAAAATTTTTATTTTTTAAGCCGTAGCTTCTACAGACTCCAAATTTAGCTAGAGTCGTCTATATGTGATGCAGAAATGATTTAAGAGCGGATTTTACAACAACCCACCGCCGAAAAAGATTGCGGTAGTGGGTGTTAAAATGTGAAATTTCTATTTCCAAACTGTAACCTCTATAGACTTTAAATTTGGTAGTAATCTTTTATTTGTCATGCAGAAATCATCTCAAATAGGATTTTACGAAATTCTATTTCCAATAGGGATTGCGGGGGTGGGTGTGAGAATGTTAAATTTATGTTTCCAAACTGTAACTTCTACAGACTCCAAATGATTATTTTTTTACTGTTTAAATAGAAAAGGTTAAAGTCAATTGTTTTTTTTATTTAATTAATTTCATTTGTTTTTATATAACCTAATAATCTATATAAATAAAATGATAGAGGTCTGCAGTTGTGCGCGCATCACGGAAAAAGTACTGGATAGATTTAAATGAAACTTTCTAAGTTTTATTTCTTAGACACTTGGCCCTTATATAAAAAAAGATTGCGATATCTTCATTTAATAAAAATTTATTAAAGTTTCAAGAAAAAACGATATGTATATGTACTGCGTGTTCAGTGATGTATGTTTCCTTCTCGCGGAGTAGTGGGGCAAGCGGCGTAGCGCCATGCGGAAATCTTTGTTAATATTTCAAGCAACGCGGACGAAGTCGCGGGTATCAGCTAGTTATATGTATAGATATACACATCCGAGTTTCACAAATAAATGCCCCCAGCGGGACTCGAACCCGCCACCGCTGGCGGAAGAAAGTAGGGTCACTACAAACTGCGCCAAACGTGTCGTCAAACATAAACTAATGAACACATTACCTCTTTTATATAACAAATTAAAAAAAACGAGAACACTCACCAATTGCACTTTCCTTCGTGGCGGGTTACTTCGTGGCACGGTATGCCTTAACGCGACTGAGCCCGTGTAGGGGTCCAACATCGCTTGGTACGCTGATCTATCTTCTTGAGTTGATGAGGATATCACGTCTGGAGAATCCAGGTCCTGAATAGGGGAAATGGAATTGATGATTCGACAGAATCCAGGTCCTGGATAGGGGGCAACGGATCATTTGAATCCATTTATGTCCCCACGTTTCGAGATGGATCTATCGCGAGGAGGATCAGACCATAGTACACGCTAGCTTAGTGGGGATTGGACTTCACAAGTAATTCGAAAATTTTATAGGTCCTTGCAAATATCTACGATGTACGTACGATGATTGTTCGAATTGTTCTAGAAATGTTATCTTGTGATTTTTTTCCCAAAAAGTATTAATATACTTTCAATATCTCATCTCATCTCTCATCTCTTAATATCTCATCATATTAATATCTCATCTCTAATGAGATGAGACTCGGGACTCGAACCGGCTTCTCTTTCTAAAGCAAGCACTGCCATTATGGATATAACAATAAAAATTAACTTTTTACTTGGCTTAGCTCGTAGGATACATGTAGCGCGTTTTTAAGATACCTCGAATATTATCATTCCTGACATGTTTACCACTTGTCTTACGATAAAAAAAAACACCGTTTGAGAGGACTAATAAAAGTCATGTTTACCATCTACCAACACTAGACCAGCGTAGTGGACCATGGTCTGCGTCACTTCCCATTGAGGAAAACCCATACCCAGCAATGGGACATTATAGAGGCCGGTATACAATTACGAGTCAATAGCCTACTAATGTACTTATATTTTATATATATAGAGGGAAGGCTTGGCATCTAACAGTTAGATATTAAAATAACTACATTTTTACTATTAACTGTCTAACTTTATCACATTATCTTGTTCTTAAAAAAAACCTTATATACAACATTTTGATTCATATTTTAGTAAATAATTTGCTTAAAACGAGACTCAAACTCGTGACAATATATTAATCAAACCATAATGTTCCCAAAAATATAGGATATTACTTCTAAATTAGATTTAGACAAATTACATCTGAATAAATTTTTCTTTAAGCGGCGAGCATCGAACCAGCTTCTTAGAGATACAAAAACAATAAGAGTGAAAAGGGCAAAAATGGTATAGCCGACATTTCTTCTAATTAATTAAAACTAATTTAATTTTCCCTAATTTAATTATCACATTTTTCAATATTAGACCATATGTGGAATCTTAGATTAGTAAAACTTACATTATGCATACCGATGCTACTCGACATCTCGATGGGTAGATCGAAGTTTGGCATCGCGCGGAGATGAGATGGAGATTCGCACCATTCTGCCACCTTTGATTAATAGATATTTGACATTACTACCATAGTATAGAAATTAAATATATTCTAGTTATAGCTGCTTTGGTGGTTTAGTGGCTTGATTTACTCTCAGACCCATAAGTCCCGGGCTTAGGGCAGCACGATTAGGGGCGGCAATATGTTTAATAATTTAAAAAATCTATTTTTATTTCTAATTTAGTTTTTTTTATTTTAAAAAAAATTAACAAATACAAGTTTAAGTATGATTGTTATATTGCGAAAGGGGCGGCATAATTAAGCTGTCTAAGGAATATCGAACCTAAATCCGCCACTGAACGATAATAGCTTTTTAAAAAATACATAATATGTTATTACATACGGTACTTATAAAAAACTCAAGTTTAAACATTTATGTATGGCTGTCTGTCCCCCCTAGTCTCCGAAACAAGTTGGACTTATTTTGACGGGACTTTCACTGGCAGATAGCTGATGTTACAAGGAGTAACTAAAGCTACTTTTTAGAATTAGGAATCTGCGATAAAAAAATAAAACAAAACCGAGTAAAACGTGGGCATGTCGCTAGTTCCTACTAAGAATAAAATTATCGTATTAAAGGTGTATTGAAAGTGCGAACGATGCGAATGCATGTATTAGAAGACGAAAGTATATTTCCGCATCGACGTGCCTTTGTTTAATTGCGTTCTGTAGATGCTTTGTTTAGTATTAGGGTATTCGATCTAGACATATATATAAACTAGCGACTCGCCCTCGCTTCGCTTGGGCTTTTTTCTAGATTTAGCACAGGCAAAGTCGCGGGATCCGCTAGTTATGCATATAAACCTTCCTCTTGAATCACTATCTATTAAAAAAACCGCATCAAAATCCGTTGCGTAGTTTTAAAGATTTAAGCGTACAAAGGGATATAAGGACAGAGAAAGCGACTTTGTTTTATACTATGTAGTGATAAAATTAGTGTGTTTTTAATTTCAAATTAACAGCTTTTCACTAAGTGCATATGAAAGTATATACGATACTTACAACAAAAAACCAATTTTAAAATTTTTTGTCCGGCTGTCTGTCTGTATCGGCTAATCTTTGGAACGGCTGGACCGATTTTGACGGGACTTTCACTTGCAGGTAGCTACTATTATAAGGCGTAACTTAGGCTACTTTTTAACCGACTTCAAAAAAGGAGGTTATATTTTAGACTAAAGAATAAGAAAGAAAAAATATATTGGTTGAATATTAATTCATAATTAAAGAATGGCTTATTTCGTATGGAAAGGAAATACGTGTTGAGAATACCTAATGTTAACTTTCGTTATATAGTCCTACTAATATCAATGTGAAAGTAATTTTGTCTGTTCTAATTTAAAATTTTGCAAGAATATAGATTCCATACTGGGATAGCACATAGGGTATTTCCTACAAATCAGAATCAAAGACACGGGAAAACCTAGTTCATAGTATTTTTTTATTTAGATGGTAATTTCTAGTTTACAAGTGTACCCTCTTTAATGAAACCTCCTTTAACGTCACCTTAAATTTATTCATTGCACATATAAGAGCATATATTTTCAAACTAATCATAAAGAAAATGGAAAATCTTTTGATATTTGACGAAGCTATCTTTTATGCACAGAAAAACGTACACCGTCATTAATAGCCTTTCTTTCTTTAAAGTTGGTTACACATTTATTACTAATTGGGTTGTTCTGGAGTTATACACGTACAATTAAACACATTTACATCTAAATACTACTGTCGATACTCACCCCTGTATGAAACTCTTCAGGTTCGGGAATTTCTATCGCAAGGGTCTTAGGCGTACTTTGACTAGACAACTTATTTTCTGAATACTTTTTTATGGCACTATTGTCGTTGAAACCGTCTTTTTGCATTGAGTTATCCATTTTGGAAGTTTCCATTAAACGTGGAATGATTTTCCGCCTCTCCTTCTGTTCTATCCTCGCGACATCTGGTGTAAAAATTAGGGAATCATTTAAAATCTGACTGTCTGCCGTCACGAAATTATCCGAGTAGTATAAATTGTTTTTAGACGTATTCCTTAAAGGCGTGTACAGTTCGTAGCCGTTAGTCGTCCCCCTTTCATCTTCTATGCTGGAGAGACTCAAATCCTTTTCCTCCTCATTTTTGGTCATCTTTTTGGGGATGACGTCGGGAAAGTTCTCATCCGGACTCCCTAATCCCATTAAGGGATGATTCGTTGTTAGAGTTAATGTTGAGCTAAGTCTCGGTGGGCTAATGCCCAGGTTTTTCGGCCTTTTCTCTAATGAACCGATCTTCAAATTTGACATTTTAGTGATGAGACTATCATCTAAATCTATTTTGATAGAGACTTTATTATCTAATTTTTCTGGTTCGGACAGTCTTAAAACATTTGGATTTTGTAATCTAAGAACTTCAGTCTCTCGTTCTTCTGAATCTGATAGGATGGAATTGGGCGTGTTTTGGGTGGATCTTAGAGATTCTGATGCTGTGTCCATTTTTTCATCTGAGGACGGGGAGCTGAGAAGGTCGTCCTCGCTAAGCCTTGGTGACTGGATACTACTGTAAAAATAAAAGCTGTAAGAAAATTATCATATTACCTATGTCCTCACCCCTTTTTAACGTCCCACAGCTGGACACGGGCCTCCCTCACTACAAAGGGGATTAGGCTATATTCCTCCGCGCTGGCCTAGTGCATGTTGGCGCACTTCACATGCCTTTCGAACTTTCTAGGTTCTTTCAGACATGCAGGTTTTCTCACGATGTTTTCCTTCACCGTAAGACAAGTGACAAGTGGTAATCATGGTAGAAATGATTCGCATATGAAAATATCAGAGGTGCGAGACCCGGATTCGTACCCACATCAAGGTATACCTATTACCAATATTACCTATTACCTATATTCAGATCTATTTTAACGTCCCACTGCTGGACATGGCCTCCCTTCAATGAGAGTATGATCAAGCCATGGTCCACCACGCTGGTCTATATTTTCCTTCACCATAAGGTAATCACGTTAGAAATGCCTTGCTCATGAAAATACAAAAGGGATTTAAGCCCACATTCACTTAATTTCCCAACGAGTTACCACTGTGCTACCACTATTCATATATTCCAATGTTTAGTTATTAAAAAATAATCAATTAAAATGCATATTTTAAAACTCATTGCTTTAATAGAGATTAAAATAAAAAAAAAACTCATTGCTTTAATAAAGCTTTAATAATGTTTTTATAATTAATCGAATAGGTTTAGTACAAATTACAAAGAATGCGAAAGTTTGTGCGTGTGTAAGATATAGTGTGTGTAAAGGTTCTAGAAATAATTACAATAATTTTGAGTCACTAAAGGATTTTACAACAATAGATTTGTTTACATGCAAACTGCAATAAAAATTTTCCATTATATGTATGCCCTTGACTTTTTTCATATCTAAAATAATTTGCTTTAATAGTTAGCTAGCTACAAAGTTCAAGGACTACAGATGGATTTGCAAACTATAATTTATACATTAATTATTAAAGCTGTGACGGAACAGTGGTAATGCGCATATTTGAAAAGCAGGTAAAGCGGGATCAAATCTTGGTTATGCAACTCTGATATTTTCATGTGCAAATCATTTAAAACACATATTTTCTTATAGTGAAGGAAATTTTATATTATTAACAAAATAAAAGTTTTAGTTAATAATAGGTAATTTAGTATCAACACAAGCTCAATCGAATACTACATTATTTATTTTATATAATTTATCAATAACAAAGGATTAAATAGGCAAAATTGTATCTATTTCTTATTCATGATGAAGCCATTAATGTAAGAGAAAAAGAAAACGATAACCAGTTTCTACATAATATATTAGCTATAAACACACTTTGAGAAGACATTATCAGATATTACATTTCAATTATATTCAGCCCTTTTTAATGCCCCACTGCTGGTCACGGGCCTCTCATCATTATGAAGGGGATATTCATCACTCTGGCCTAGTGCAGGTCGGTAGACTTCATATGTATTTTGAAAATTTGCTATGTTTGAACTTTAACTTTGATATTCGACATACAGGTTTCCCCAACATGTTACCTTCACCATAAGACAAGTGATAATCATGTTCGAAATGATATGCACATAAAAATATCAGAGATGCGAGACCCGGATTTGAACCCACATCAGCCTTATATCCAATCAAGTGTGGCTACCACTGTCTTTCCAAATATATTTCAATTACAAAACACAATATTTCAAATAGCAGCATGTTTTATACAATTAATCTACAGCTTAAATAATTTAAATAACAAATTTGTATTATCTAGAGCTTAGCAATAAGTATAAAATGCTGAAATTTAATTTAACATTGTACAAAGGATCTGGTTACATACCTAAAGCCATGAGTCAGTGTTTCACATGCTTTATCAGTGAATATTGTTTTAATTGTACTGTTGAAGTTAAATTAATTTAAAGTGTAAAATAACAACAAATTAAAATTCTAATTTCTTGTAAACTTTATTAATTATTGTCTTAATAAGTAAATTTAATTATCTTTAATTGTTGTTTTTCTAATATGTATAAAATAATGATCAAAATTAGTACAAAAAAAATGTATAAATTTATTTGGTAAAAAATTAAAATAACTTACATTATCAATACCAAAACATACATAAATTACAATCAATACGCTTATAACAAATAAGTATGAGACTATAAAAATGGAGATATTTAATTGAGGAAATATCTAAACGCCCATTTGTTTTTATAAATTAAATAATATGAGGGTGGGAACATTTTTATTAAAAAATAATTGAATGACGATTCAGAATTGTGTTCGATTCGATATATTATTATGTTATTAAATGTTTTATATATTATTTTTATTAAGGCTTAATAAATGTAATGAATAAAACAAACTTAGTTATAAAAAAGATGAATAATCAAAAATTAAATATTAATACTCACTTCATTTGTATATTCTTATTATTAACTTATTTAAAACACTAAACAGTGACCACAATTATCACTATGTTGTATTTATTCGAGTTATAGAAGGCTTTTATTTTTCATAAAAATTAAAATTTAAGAGGCAAAAGCTAAGCGTTTGACTGACGCATTCTGTCGTATATTAAAATTTGTAATTTGTAAACGCTCTGGCGACTGGCATTCGCCATATTTGTAGGTGCGTTCAAGATAACATAACATGCTGTTAAAAGAAGAGTTCGAATATTTGTCCGTCTATTTTTGTTAAGGATACTTTTTTATATTCAATTAAACATTAACAATTATTATAACGTATGTGTGTACTCATTACACTGGCGATGGAAACTCTTTTATAATGTTGCTGGGTAAATTCATAATGGCCAATGATGTATAAAACTAATACGTCATTGATAATGGCCCATGGATTTGCCTGTCCGCTGTCGTAATTACGCAACATTCAGTAATATTCTTGGGAAAAAAGAGGAAGAAGAAAAGAAGGATTGTCAATTTAAGTCAATAAACACCATGTTCGGGGGTATTACATATAACGTGCTGCTTGCAAACTGCGCGTATCGCAATTATAATGAAATTAATACACATAATATGATATTTTACTGATTGCTGGTAATTAATGTCAAATAATTCATCATACAAGGGTCTAATCCATCGCTAGTGGCCACCAAACTCCCTTATAGCCTCCCCAAGCCTCGCTAAACTAGTGGGTTATATACCTACTCACAAAATAGGTCATAGTCAGTGGCATATAATACTCACAAAATTGCAACTAATTATACTATTATTTTTTCAGAAATAAATACTACTATAATATCTCGTTTTATGCTCAACACCTTCATAAAAATGTTTTTGAACAATAAAGCGTTTATACTATTGTTAAGAATTTCTAAGAATTTACATACGGAGAAAAATAATCACAAACAAATGATTTTAAGTTGTTGGTTTTGATTTGTATTGATGCGGACTTTGATTACAATGCTCCTTTAAAACTCATTCGAATATAACTGTAAGTACAAATTTATAATACGCTGATTTTAAATTAAATTATAAATTTTTTTTGCAGCATTCATTTTTCGAAATTTCAATTTTAAAAATGATTTCAATTAGAAGCAACGGAGACCTTGATCTTCGTTACCGCCTCTCACTATTGTTGATAATAAAGGCTAAAAGTATATATTATGCAGTAAAATTAATAAATATATTATATAAATAAATATAAATTAATTATTTCATTAAAATATTAATATGTTCACCTAGTATTGTTTTTACTAAGTAAAAAGACATATCAGTAAACAGTTTTATTGATATTTTTATTGATATACTGATATCGTTATGAAATATAGGTATATATCTTTACACCTTTATAGGCATACCGTATACTTTTTACTATTGAATGCGTTTATTTTTATTCTCAACCTAGTGTTTTAATAACATTACATGGGAAATCCTCATCGTTCACAAAATATTGTACTTTTTCCTACATAGTAGCATCATTGTATAAGAATGTTTTCATAATACTAACTATTGAAAATGTATTTCTAGACCGTAAATTATTCAGTTGTAGATAAGTTTTGTGTCTGAATGGAACTTGCTAAAAATAAAACTTAGATTGAATTTTCAGTACTGTGAAAATCAAGATGGACATTTTGACGATCATATTTTCGATATTCATTTCGTTACCTTTAATAATTTCTGAAGACGTTAGTTGTAAGTACCAATTTTTGTTTTTTTTTTATATTTATTTTAAATGAATTAGAAATAAGGAAGTGTCTATTTATCCGTTAATCGGATAAATAAAAAATATTTTTCGTCCAACTATTAGTGTTTGATAAGACTGAGACTTTTTTGTTTCTTAAATGACGCCTACAGAAATTTATTTTCTCTCCAATTTTTGACATACTAGTACGACTTTATTCATACGGTTATCAGATGACTAGCAGCAGCCTATTTATAAATGTGTATGATTTAAGTAAAAAATATTTTGTAGACCAAGCATGTGTGGATAAATATTCAAGGAAAGGCTATCAACCGTGGCAAGAATGGTCAGATCACTATACTTGTCACAGATACCGATGTGAAATACGAGATGGAAAATATTTCATAGCTGCAGTGGGGTAAAAGTTCATGTGTACACATATAAAAGCGTATTTGACTGTTATTTTAGTTTTATATAAATCTATTTTAATTTCAGCTGTCGTAAACCTAAAATTCCAGAGAACGCCTTAGAATGTCATGAATACATTGAGGATGAGAATGTTGGTACGTATTTATATGGATAGTGAACTTATGATGAATACTTTTCAAGTTTGCAAATATTTACAAAAAATATTTCACCAGCAGTAGCCAACATGGTACTCCAGGTCATAGTATATCTGTGGAATACTATGACCTGTTTAATAAACATTAAACACATACCTACACATATACAAATTTGGCTTGCTTAATAGTTTTCTATTTTTTAAAATCATCATATTGTATTGATTTTAATAGAATTTCCAACATGCTGTGCCCGCTTAAGATGTGTCGTGGAAGTTAATGGTGAACGTATCGTTCAAACCCGAGGGCAGCCTGGAGAATTATTCCCAGACAAGTAAGTGCCCATATTAATTAGCAGTAAATGCTTATATAATTTTTTAAATATCTTATACATTTTTGGATTTGGTGTAATGTTTATACTAATTTAATTTATCAGGCCCTGGAAAGGTCAACAAAATGAACCAAACCCGGTTGTGGGTATGCCTGGAATCCAACAGAACACAGTGAGTGGTGAACCACAAACGCAGTCTGCTGGCATTTTTGCCAACAGAGGCTCAGGCAAGCCAAGTAATTATTAAACTGATTATGACTGAAGACGAAAAAGCTGTCAGTAAATTATTGTGATTAAATAATATAAAAAAACGTCCTTCACCGCGTTTGTCTGTCCTCGATAAACTCAAAAGCTACTGAACCGATTTTCATGCTGTTTTCACCAATGTTCTGCAGGAAGGTTTTAGTATATAATTTGTCAAGTTTTTGTATAAATTTATAAGCGGAACCGGTAGCTTTGCTCGCGCTAAATCTAGAACCTTAGCGAAGCGTGGGAGAGTTGCTAGTTCTATATAATTCATATTATTTTAAATCAAATGATAAAATTTAATTACGTTACCCTTTTAAAATATTTTGATAAACATAAACAAGAAATTAGACTTTTTATTGTGTTCATAAACAAAATTGTCCTCAATTATTAAATATATTTACTTATAATGAAAAATAAGTGCCTAACATTTTATCTAGCCAACAATATTCCCGACAGCGGATGGCAACGATATTAGCTCGAGAAGATACGTAGACCCGGGCTACCCCAACCAGCAAATACCGGATGGTCCGAGGAAGAAAAGGTCAACTGCATACCCCATATTTGTCAGAACAAGCGGAAAACAAAGCAAAATCCACGGTTATTCACCTGAAAAATACACTTCATATTTTCCGAATGTTAAAGATTATACTCCTAAACGTATAAATATGTCTTAAAAAGTCCGTTTTCTTGTATTTTTATTATTAAAAAAATGTAAAAGAAATATAGCATGCTATTATTAATCAATTATATTGTTATTAATTTTAATATATTATGTAGTTGTTTTAAGGTAATTAATGTTTTGTGATTTGTGAAGAAAGCTGATTTTATATGAAAGAAAGATTATGAAATAAATTAATGAACATTAAAATATTTAAACTCTTAATGTTATTCATAATATAATATACTATCCTTAGTCGGTTAAATTTAACTAAATCGAACGCATCTATTACATCATAGATGACATTGACATCATAGAGTACCTATATTGCTAATTGCTATCATAGAGAATTGCTATAATTGATATAATTGACATTGACAGTTGACACTTGACAGTGCACGAGTGGATTATATTTTATTTGTTGATATTTATTATTTTAATGTTTTTAAAGTAATAAGTGTATGTTATGTTAAAATATTTATTATATTAAATATACTTAATGTTCATTTGTGTGTAGTAATATTTTTATACTAGTATCACAAATTATAAAAAACATGGAATGTTTGTTAGAATAAAAATCTATGGGAAACCCCAGTAGCAAATGCAGGAAAACTATATATATAATAATAATTAATTGAAATTAACACAGGCGTTATTTTATAAAACATGTCTAGCTGGTTACATGTAATAATCGATGTTAATGAAAGATGAAAGACAAGTGTTATCATATCATCTATCATATTATCCATTACGATTAAATGAAAATAACATCACAAGTAATCACCACATGGAATTTTATTGTCTTTAAACTTTATTTATGATTTGATCGAGAATTTTAATTATAATATGGAGCCTGAAAAGCCATTTGCATGTACTTTGCCAGATTGTGGCATGACATTTACAAATGAAGATCATTTGCATGTACATACTAAGAAACACGACATGGTACTTCATCTGGGAATGGAGCAGAAAGCTGCTTTTGTGGGTAGGTAAATGTGAAAGTTGAAAAGTAAAAGAACAAAAGTTTGCTCCTCCTTTGAAGATAGAGATATTATCTAAAATTGAAATTTATGAATATACTTATAATATCTAAAGTACTATCTGAATATCTGACAATTCTTTTAAAAAATTGTATTCAGCCCATCCCATTTTTAATGTCCCACTGCTGGGCACAGGCCTTTCAATGTGAGGGCATCATTTTATAGTCCACCACACTGGCTAAGTGCAGGTTGGCAGAATTTACATTTCTTTCGAAAACTTGTTAGGTTTTCTTAGACATATAAGTTTTCCTTCACCATTAAACAAGTACTAATTATTTTAGAAATTATGCACACATGAGATTGAGGTGCAAGACTCAGATTTGAACCAAAGTCTCTTCGTAGTCCAAGGTAGCGGATTACCACTGGGCTACCACTGCCTTATTAATTTGTTTTATAATTAACATTTGATTTCAGCTGATCAAACACCAACACCAACTCGGTTTATAAGAAACTGTGAAGAAGTAGGTTTGTTCCAAGATCTGCAAAATGTCAATCCATTTGATGAAGGATTCAAAAGGGCTATGGAAACAAAGTAAGTAGTCATTATATTATATTTTGGATTATTATGCTTTTTATTTGTGATAAGCTTCTTATCAATTTTGATAGTATCTACTTAGACATTAACAAGTAAATTAAAAGTACCAATCAGTTTTTTTTAAGTTATTATTTTTACAGGCATTACAGCATATACATTAATATAACATAGCATTAGTTAGTCGAAAGTATATTTTAAAAATTCAGTTGGGGAAAATTGTAAATTCAATCATCCCCCATGTATTTTTAACCAACTTCAAAAAGGAGTAGGTTATTAATTGTTTCCAATTTAAAGTAAGCCTAATCTTATAAAAAAGTATAATCAGACTACACTGTTAGAGATTAATAATAAAGCATGGTTAAAAATAAAAATTCATAATGAGAAAAAGCAATCACTTCATATTTAGTATTATCATTTTAGTATAGTATTTAGTATAATTGATAATTATGGTGTGAATCATTTTCAAATATAAATGTCACCAAATCGGAAGTATACTCATTTAACATAACAATTATCAAAATTGGTTCCCAAAAAGTGTTCTAAGATAAAAAAAATACAGCCGAATTGAGAATACCCTCCTTTTTGTAATCCGTTGAAAGAAATATAAGGATATAACGAAATAAGTAAAAAAACATAGTCTATTCGTTAAAATAATTACAATAAACTGCTGCTTTCAGACACAGTATACATCCCCTGGATGGTTCATCAACGGAAGATGCCTTGCACACTCCCCACTTAGTGTTTCCGTTAGAATCTGGTGACTGTACACTATATACAGCGAATAATCAAAGAAATATTACTATTAGCAGGTATGTTTTTTTCGTTTTAATTTTTAGATCATCACTACATAGTATAAAACAAGTCACTTCCCGCTCTCTATCTGTACCTATGTAAGCTTAGATCTTTAAAACTACCCAATGGATTTTGATGCGTATTTTTAAATAGATAGTGATTCAAGAGGAAGATTTATATGTATAATAGGCTCGCGCATAATTTAGGGACGACACTGAGCTAAGCGAGGGTGAGTCGTTAGTTCATAAGTAAAATTGTAATTTTTGACGTCATATGGTATATTAATTGTATATCTATGGTGTTTTTTTTTTGTGTTAAATTTCCAAAACGTAAAAGAAGGATAGTAGAGGAGACCGTGGAAGATCGACCTTCACCGATCTGATAACCAGATGAGACATATTTTTTATCGAATATAATTTATAAACAAATATGCCTATAATTACTTGCCTATCTGAAAGTGCTCATGGCTATTTTTAGCTAGGCAACAGTGCTTTAAGTATGATTTTTTGCAGGCAAGTCTATATGACTGATTTTGTAATAAAATAATCTAAAATTTGATATAACTTTCGATAAGTTAGCAGAACGGAGTCACCTATATTGACTTACCTGTTTACATCGGCTTTGGTAGCTATACACAAAAATGAGTAGGCAAGCCTACTGAGGCATATTCTGTGTGTTAAAAACTAACAGTGAAATAAAATTCATTTGGTTATCAAAAGAATGAAAGTGATGAAAAAAAGTTAATTTAATTAAAAATAGCCATGAGCACTTTCAGATAGGCAAGTAATTATAGGCATATTTATTTATAAATTATATTTAATAAAAAATATGTCTCATCTGGTTATCAGGTCGGTGAAGGTCGATCTTCCACCGGCTCTTAGACCAGGACTAGTATTTAAAGTTAAAATGAGACCCACCCTCGCTCTGCTCGAGTTCTTCCATAGATGAATTTTAATTCGTTCATGTAGATTTCTGAGAAATGAGATATTTTCCACACTAAAAAGTATCCTCTATGTGAACCCTGATAACCAGCTATAATCTTACCAAAATTCATCACATTCTATTCAGTTTCTCGTGATCCGGTCACAGAGACAGACAGACAAACAGATAAATATTCTAAAAAAATATAGATTCGGCATCTGTATTCCTAGTTGCAACAGAGGTACAAGTACTTAGTTGCAGTCTAGTTGTAAGTGCTAGTAAAGACTATTTCAATAAGATTTTCCAAAATATATTTAATGTAAACCGGTACATTAAACATTGACTTAGTATTTTTTTCATATGTATAGATTTAATTTTTTTTGGTTTTATATTAAAAAAATGCATATTTTAGATCATCTAGCGATGAATCAGGTGCGGTAAAAGAATATGAAACTACAACAATATCTAAACTAACTAACGAAGTTACAACTATAAGTAGAGTAGTCAAAGACGTCCCAGACAGAAATGACGATGAGAAAGCTAGAACAAAAGATAGAGTCAATGAAACAGTATCTTACACAAATAACGTTATAAAAATCCACAGTAACGTTGAAATAAGAAAAGATAGTAATGTAGTAAATATAGAAAATAAGAAAGAACTACCACCGATAATGAGTCAGAAGTCATTAGATTTTGTAGTCGACAGCCTTACATATGATCTAAACGAGGAAAAAGATAGCAAAAGCACAATAAATAAGCAAGATTCGGTTAAATCTGAAGAAATAAAAGATAAATCCAAGATAGATGACTATGAAGTTATAATAAAACTGCCTAACGGTAAACGTGTAAGGATGAAAGCTGTTGATGAAATTGATAAAGTTCAACAGAATACGAAGGAAAAATTGAAGAAAGTTATAAGAAATAAATCAGAAACGGCAATGAATAGGCAAAATGTGATAAATACGCCAGTAGTCCACAACATAGTGCCTATACAGGCAGGGACTCTTATACCGGTGACTATAGTGAATCCATTACAAAATTTACCTAAAATACCAATCGTTCCTTTGCCAACAGTCAAAACTAATTTTAAGACTGTTAAAAGAAAAAAAGTTGATAATAATAATGATAGTTGTAAAAATGATAATGATAAAATTAATTTTAATGATAACAAAAGTAACTCGAAACATCATTTGGACAGTCGGAACGCAGCATCTAAAAGATATAGGTAAGTGCAAACCCCGCTTCGCTGCGCGTAAATAAAACAAATTAAACGGTTTTCATAATCACTATCATCATCACTACATAGTATAAAACAAAGTCGCCTTTTCTGTCCCTATATCCCTATATCCCTATGTGCGCTTAAATCTTTAAAACTACGCAACGGATTTTGATGCGGTTTTTTCCAATAGATAGAGTGATTCAAGAGGAAGGTTTATATGCATAACTAGGCGATCCCGCGGCTTTGCCTGTGCTAAATCGAGGGCGAGTCGCTAGTTTTCAAATAAAATAAAAGTAGTCTAAACCACTCTTTATAATATTAGCTATCTGTCAGTATTAATATTAAAAAAAAGATGAAGTCTGATGATGGACCTAATTTAAGTACATTAATAATAATTAACATTAAAATTAAAAATTGATTTCATAGCCATAGTTCTTATTTGTTGATACAACGAATGCTTGTTGGACTTTAGAGTATAGTCCATTTTTCGTTTATTTTAAAATCAAAGATCTTCTTTTATATAGATATTATAGTCATTATTTTTAACACAACACTAAATTACAAAGATAAATAAAATATGACAAACATACACTCATTAAATTTTGCATTGATTATAATAATTAAAATTAAAATATAATTTATACAACAGGGAAAGGTTAAAAGAAACGATGAGACGACAAAGTGAAGAAAATAAGCTACTCCGGGAATCGAACCAGCGTCTAACCGCTGAAAAGGCAGTCCTGAAACTGATAATCACTAAACATCTCAAAACTTGTCCCATTGCAGATGATTTAAGTACGTATATTTATTTATTAAGATATTTTTAATGTCCCACTGCTTCGACGACACGTTTGGCTTGTAGTGACTCTACTATCTTGCGCCAGCGGTCGCGGGTTCGAGTCCCGCTGGGGGCATTCATTTGTTAAACACGAATGTTTGTTCTCCAGTCATGGGTGTTAATATTTATATTATGGTCTAAGAGCCGGTGGAACATCGACCTTCACGGACCTGATAACCAGATGAGACATATTTTTTATTAAATATAATTTATAAACAAATATGCCTATAATTACTTGCCTATCTGAAAGTGCTCATGGCTATTTTTAATTAAATTAACTTTTTTTCATCACTTTCATTCTTTTGATAACCAAATGAGTTTTATTTCACTGTTAGTTTTTAACACACAGAATATGCCTCAGTAGTAGACATGTGTAAGTAATGCGAGTAATGCATTACGCGTAATATTACCCGAGCGAGTACTGTATCATCACTCATTACTCGACCGAACCAAACATTACTTATTACGTCAAACATGACGCGAGCGTGATATTCCATCGTTCGGGTTAACTTGGCATCACTCCGTTTTACGAATTTTGAAATAGCAAAGCAATTCGAAATGTATTTATTTTAAAAAGCAATAATTAACACAAAATATATTTATAATAAAAATACAAATAGTTATAAGCAAAAAAAGTTATAATTGCTAGAAAAATGATTTTTAAATACGCCAATATTATAAGTTAGGCCAACGATATAAGGTTTTCATTACTAGGTCCTAAGCTGCGCCTGGTCTTCGCAAAGGGTCATTCATATTTACAACCTTTAGCTAAACAATACAATTTTGTTTTACTTATTAATTATTTTGCAAGATGCTCAGAAATTTCGCAACTGGTGTTTGTAAAAAGAGTTTTACAATATAAGGGAATAGGGATCCTAAAGAACAAAACCAAGTCATAAAAGGTATATCGCTAATTACGTACAAATGCTGCAAGTTTAAAATAATTATTTGAGTATGACAAAATGCAAAATTGCAATATATAATAAAAATCTAAATCGTATCAAATAAAAGTAAACATTATAAAATTAATTGTATTAAAATACAATGATAACGCGTGTTATATTCCGAGATAGATCCGTAATGTCTCACGCATGGCAAGGTGGTGTTTAGAGAATTGTACTGTAGCAACACTCGACCGAACGAAACATTACGCATCACTTCAAAGTTCAAAGTTCAAACATTACTCAAGTCATTACTTTAGTTGTTGTTTTTTAAATTTATCCCCAATAGGGAAAGGCAAAGGACTATAGTCCATACAGCCTTCATTACTTTAGTCATGAGCATGACGCGAGCGCAGTGCTGTCAGATGAAAAAATAAGATAATAGTATACCACCTGTAAAAAAGTTGTACATTTGGGAGTTTTAAATAAAAACAATAGTACACATTAAAAATATTGATTTATTGAAAATAGTGAGTCCCGCAGTTTAGCTTGCGCTAAAAGTACAAGTCTTAATCAAATATTTTATAAATTCAACTTGGTTTTTGGATTATATTGCAGATTTATTTTGATTTTTGGTTCCTGCAATTTGAATGCTTTACAGCAATCATGAACCATGATTAAAATTTATCCCTAATAGGGAAAGGCAAAGGACTGTAAGGTTTATATACTTATTACAGACAGTGAATACCCACAATTTACATAAAAAAGAATATTTAATTCCTAAAATACTATTAAAAAAGAATAATAGAATAATGTGTTCTAAACTCTTAAATCATATTTCCGTACTTTCAATTATCAAATGATGCGTAATGATTTCTCATAGATGGCGTTATTAATATTTTTATAATTTAATTTTAGTAAGTGTTAATTGTATTTTGCTAAAATATTTAATATCTATAATATACTAGCGATTTAGCGCGAGCGAAGCTGCGGGTTCCGCTAGTTCTACAATATATTTTACTATGCCATGAAATGTATGCCGCTAAGTACGCAAACATGCCGCAAGTGAATAGAAATCATTTGACTAGGACTGAAATGCAAAATTGCAATCTATTCTAAAATATTCTTTACTTACATTATGAGTTAAAGTTTCGAACTTTGTGTATCTGTCTGTTCGTTTGTAGGGGGGTTATTTTCGGAAAAACTGATCTGATCATGAAAACTTTTTCACTAACAGACAGCTACACTATTCAGGAGTGATTGTGAGAAGTGTATTATTGGCTATATTGTATTTTCAAAAATATCCCATTTTAGGGATCCCTACCTTAAATGTATCCCCTAGGTATCAAAATGCTGCATATAAAACGAAAACTGTTGACGAAATACATAATATCAAGCACTATTTTATATATTAAAATTTTATATTACAATACTTACTTATGATTACTCACAAAAAATTCTGCGATGGCACATGCCTTTATTATAACAATTTTTTTTTAAATTATTAAGTTCAAATACGTGTTGAATAGTGGTGATATTGGTATCATGATATTAATCCTTATCCAATTTGTAAACTCCACTTTAAATTATTCGTATCGGATGTTTAATGAGTATAAAAATTGGTATAAAATTCTTTAAGACCAACTTTTTCAGTCGCTGACTTAACCTTATATAGGTGTATGGCTTTATAAATAAAGAATAATAAAAAAACTTTTTCAGGCTTTTAAAAAATACTAATTCACGTATTCATAGTAAATAATAATTAATTCAAAATTAAAAATAAAAACTTTAATTATTCATTATATATTTTAATATTATAATGAACTTTATCAAGTATATATGTATAATGTATATAATACAGTGGACCCAAAGTCGCAGTCCTTAGAACGCGGTCGGAACCGCGGATACTGCTAGTATAAAAGTATGTTGTAAATTAGTTTTTGTTTCTTTTTCGACGAAAAAATAATAATAATTTATATTGGTTAACTTACGACAGTAAAATTATATATTATACAATATTTAAAAAATTCTATACATAAATAATAATCTTAATCATATCAAATAAAAAGTTAACATTTTAAATTTAAAAATTAATTGTATTCAAATATAACAAAGCCGTGCCGTCCGGTCTTAGAATGTGGACGGAGCCGCGGGTACTGCTAGTATACGTTGTTAGTTTTTGCTGCATACATTATTGTAAACATAGCTATATGAAAATAATTTAAGTAAATTAGGTTACGACGGTAAATTTTTAAATACAATATTTAAATATAAAAAGTAATAAAAATATAACAATAATCTTACTCACAAAAAGTTAACATTTTCGTTTTAAATTAAAATCAATAAAAACGTGTGTGATATTCATCATATTATTACATGAGATAGATCAGTACTACTATTATGAGTTATGACAGTACGCGGGTAATATTACCTCTTCGTATCACGCATGGCAAGTAATGTTTCGAGTAATGAAGTGATGTGATATTACTCGGTGCGTAATGTAATGCCATATTTCATTACTTCATAAAGCACTGTTTTGCGCATGTCTAATACATATTATAAACTAGCTGTGCCTGCAACTTCGTTCGCGTGGATGTCGGAACTTAATTAGTATTTTTTAGTGCGAAGCGCTGTTGGAGGATACCGATACAAATCATTTTTTTTATTTATGCTAGTGCTTCTTTATAAACAACATTAGCTAAGACTCCTACAAAACTCAAATATGGCCGGCAGGCATGGGCGAAGGTCATTCTTTCAAAGAAAATCTTGACACCGCGATTCAGGAAATGACGTTACACGCACAACACCATCTATCGAACAATACTGCACGCAGTTGATCTCTAGTTATAGTCCCGTCTAAGTTCGAATACTCGTAGATGGCACTGTTTTAATATTTTACTTCGGAAACACTATTTTTTTTTTATTAATTTACATTTTTTATAAGTGGTGAACTGATTACGATGAAACAAAAACCTTAATGTTACTTCAATTTACGCACATATTGTTGTGTATAAAAGTTACGTGAAGTTGTGAGACCAAATGCACATAACCCTAATTTTACTTCTGGAATTTCTCTACTTCTTCACTTTAAACTCAAATATCTTTTGATAGACTGAACCGATTGCAATGAAACAAAAACTAAATGTTACTTCAAGTTACGTTTAATCGTTGTGTATAAAAGTTATCTACATTGCTTTCGTACATTTTACGTGATGCCCGGATAAATAAACAGACAAACAGACAAACAGAAAAAAATTCTAAAAATGCTGGAAAAGGGTTATCCTTGGTTATCCTTTAACACCCTGGCTATTTTTTTTGTAATTTTTTTTGATGTACAAAAACGACTTTTCTACAGTTTTATTATATGTATAGATATACACATCCGAGTTTCACAAATAAATGCCCCCAGCGGGACTCGAACCCGCCACCGCTGGCGGAAGAAAGAAGGGACACTACAAACTGCGCCAAACGTGTCGTCAAACATAAACAAATGGACACATTACCTCTTTTGTTTCGCGCAGTCGGGTAAAAAATTAATAGACTGTAAAAAACACACATACATACATACAACAAATTAAAAAAACAACAAGAACACTCACCAATTGCACTTTCCTTCGTGGCGGGTTACTTCGTGGCACGGTATGCCTTAACGCGACTGAGCCCGTGTAGGGGTCCAACATCGCTTGGTACGCTGATCTATCTTCTTGAGTTGATGAGGATATCACGTCTGGAGAATCCAGGTCCTGAATAGGGGAAATGGATTTGATGATTCGACAGAATCCAGGTCCTGGATAGGGGGCAACGGATCATTTGAATCCTTTTATGTCCCACCGTTGGAGATGGATCGATCGTGAGGAGGATCAGACCATAGTAGGTACACGCTAGCTTAGTGGGAGTTGGGATTTACGAGATATTCGAAAATATTATAGGTCCTTGCAAATATCTACGATGTACGTACGATGATTGTTTGAAATGTTCTAGAAATGTTATCATGTGATTTTTTCCCCAAAGAGCATATTAGAGATGAGACTCGAGCGTCGAACCGGCTTCATTTTGTAAAGCAAGCGCGTTACGACTGCCATTATGTATATATAACATTAAAAAATTGAGTTATTACTTGGCTTAGCTTATAGGATACACGGTAGTGCGTATTTAAGAACAAAAGTAAGTTTAAACACTTGTTAAGAACTCCTACCTCTAATATTAACATTCCTAACATGTTTACCACTTGTCTTACGATGAAAAAAAAACATCGTTTGAGAGGACTAACAAAAGTCATGTGTACCATCTACCAACACTAGACCAGCGTAGTGTACCATGGTCTGCTTCACTTCGCATTGAAGAAAACCCATACCCAGCAATGGGACATTATAGAGGCCGGTATACAATTACGAGTCAATAGCCTACTAATGAACTTATATTTTATATATATAGAGGGAAGGCTTGGCATCTAACAGTTAGATATTAAAATAACTACATTTTTACTATTAACTGTCTAACTTTATCACATTATCTTGTTCTTAAAAAAAACCTTATATACAACATTTTGATTCATATTTTAGTAAATAATTTGCTTAAAACGAGACTCAAACTCGTGACAATATATTAATCAAACCATAATGTTCCCAAAAATATAGGATATTACTTCTAAATTAGATTTAGACAAATTACATCTGAATAAATTTTTCTTTAAGCGGCGAGCATCGAACCAGCTTCTTAGAGATACAAAAACAATAAGAGTGAAAAGGGCAAAAATGGTATAGCCGACATTTCTTCTAATTAATTAAAACTAATTTAATTTTCCCTTACTATAGTAGGTATAGTATAATACGATTATTATCACATTTTTCAATATTAGACCATATGTGGAATGTTAGATTAGTAAAACTTACATTATGCATACCGATGCTACTCGACATCTCGATGGGTAGATCGAAGTTTGGCATCGCGCGGAGATGAGATGGAGATTCACACCAATCTGCCACCTTTGATGAATAGATATTTGACATTACTACCATAGTATAAAAATTAAATATATTCTAGTTATAGCTGCTTTGGTGGTTTAGTGGCTTGATTTACTCTCAGACCCATAAGTCCCGGGCTTAGGGCAGCACGATTAGGGGCGGCAATATGTTTAATAATTTAAAAAATCTATTTTTATTTCTAATTTAGTTTTTTTTATTTTAAAAAAAATTAACAAATACAAGTTTAAGTATGATTGTTATATTGCGAAAGGGGCGGCATAATTAAGCTGTCTAAGGAATATCGAACCTAAATCCGCCACTGAACGATAATAGCTTTTTAAAAAATACATAATATGTTATTACATACGGTACTTATAAAAAACTCAAGTTTAAACATTTATGTATGGCTGTCTGTCCCCCCTAGTCTCCGAAACAAGTTGGACTTATTTTGACGGGACTTTCACTGGCAGATAGCTGATGTTACAAGGAGTAACTAAAGCTACTTTTTAGAATTAGGAATCTGCGATAAAAAAATAAAACAAAACCGAGTAAAACGTGGGCATGTCGCTAGTTCCTACTAAGAATAAAATTATCGTATTAAAGGTGTATTGAAAGTGCGAACGATGCGAATGCATGTATTAGAAGACGAAAGTATATTTCCGCATCGACGTGCCTTTGTTTAATTGCGTTCTGTAGATGCTTTGTTTAGTATTAGGGTATTCGATCTAGACATATATATAAACTAGCGACTCGCCCTCGCTTCGCTTGGGCTTTTTTCTAGATTTAGCACAGGCAAAGTCGCGGGATCCGCTAGTTATGCATATAAACCTTCCTCTTGAATCACTATCTATTAAAAAAACCGCATCAAAATCCGTTGCGTAGTTTTAAAGATTTAAGCGTACAAAGGGATATAAGGACAGAGAAAGCGACTTTGTTTTATACTATGTAGTGATAAAATTAGTGTGTTTTTAATTTCAAATTAACAGCTTTTCACTAAGTGCATATGAAAGTATATACGATACTTACAACAAAAAACCAATTTTAAAATTTTTTGTCCGGCTGTCTGTCTGTATCGGCTAATCTTTGGAACGGCTGGACCGATTTTGACGGGACTTTCACTTGCAGGTAGCTACTATTATAAGGCGTAACTTAGGCTACTTTTTAACCGACTTCAAAAAAGGAGGTTATATTTTAGACTAAAGAATAAGAAAGAAAAAATATATTGGTTGAATATTAATTCATAATTAAAGAATGGCTTATTTCGTATGGAAAGGAAATACGTGTTGAGAATACCTAATGTTAACTTTCGTTATATAGTCCTACTAATATCAATGTGAAAGTAATTTTGTCTGTTCTAATTTAAAATTTTGCAAGAATATAGATTCCATACTGGGATAGCACATAGGGTATTTCCTACAAATCAGAATCAAAGACACGGGAAAACCTAGTTCATAGTATTTTTTTATTTAGATGGTAATTTCTAGTTTACAAGTGTACCCTCTTTAATGAAACCTCCTTTAACGTCACCTTAAATTTATTCATTGCACATATAAGAGCATATATTTTCAAACTAATCATAAAGAAAATGGAAAATCTTTTGATATTTGACGAAGCTATCTTTTATGCACAGAAAAACGTACACCGTCATTAATAGCCTTTCTTTCTTTAAAGTTGGTTACACATTTATTACTAATTGGGTTGTTCTGGAGTTATACACGTACAATTAAACACATTTACATCTAAATACTACTGTCGATACTCACCCCTGTATGAAACTCTTCAGGTTCGGGAATTTCTATCGCAAGGGTCTTAGGCGTACTTTGACTAGACAACTTATTTTCTGAATACTTTTTTATGGCACTATTGTCGTTGAAACCGTCTTTTTGCATTGAGTTATCCATTTTGGAAGTTTCCATTAAACGTGGAATGATTTTCCGCCTCTCCTTCTGTTCTATCCTCGCGACATCTGGTGTAAAAATTAGGGAATCATTTAAAATCTGACTGTCTGCCGTCACGAAATTATCCGAGTAGTATAAATTGTTTTTAGACGTATTCCTTAAAGGCGTGTACAGTTCGTAGCCGTTAGTCGTCCCCCTTTCATCTTCTATGCTGGAGAGACTCAAATCCTTTTCCTCCTCATTTTTGGTCATCTTTTTGGGGATGACGTCGGGAAAGTTCTCATCCGGACTCCCTAATCCCATTAAGGGATGATTCGTTGTTAGAGTTAATGTTGAGCTAAGTCTCGGTGGGCTAATGCCCAGGTTTTTCGGCCTTTTCTCTAATGAACCGATCTTCAAATTTGACATTTTAGTGATGAGACTATCATCTAAATCTATTTTGATAGAGACTTTATTATCTAATTTTTCTGGTTCGGACAGTCTTAAAACATTTGGATTTTGTAATCTAAGAACTTCAGTCTCTCGTTCTTCTGAATCTGATAGGATGGAATTGGGCGTGTTTTGGGTGGATCTTAGAGATTCTGATGCTGTGTCCATTTTTTCATCTGAGGACGGGGAGCTGAGAAGGTCGTCCTCGCTAAGCCTTGGTGACTGGATACTACTGTAAAAATAAAAGCTGTAAGAAAATTATCATATTACCTATGTCCTCACCCCTTTTTAACGTCCCACAGCTGGACACGGGCCTCCCTCACTACAAAGGGGATTAGGCTATATTCCTCCGCGCTGGCCTAGTGCATGTTGGCGCACTTCACATGCCTTTCGAACTTTCTAGGTTCTTTCAGACATGCAGGTTTTCTCACGATGTTTTCCTTCACCGTAAGACAAGTGACAAGTGGTAATCATGGTAGAAATGATTCGCATATGAAAATATCAGAGGTGCGAGACCCGGATTCGTACCCACATCAAGGTATACCTATTACCAATATTACCTATTACCTATATTCAGATCTATTTTAACGTCCCACTGCTGGACATGGCCTCCCTTCAATGAGAGTATGATCAAGCCATGGTCCACCACGCTGGTCTATATTTTCCTTCACCATAAGGTAATCACGTTAGAAATGCCTTGCTCATGAAAATACAAAAGGGATTTAAGCCCACATTCACTTAATTTCCCAACGAGTTACCACTGTGCTACCACTATTCATATATTCCAATGTTTAGTTATTAAAAAATAATCAATTAAAATGCATATTTTAAAACTCATTGCTTTAATAGAGATTAAAATAAAAAAAAAACTCATTGCTTTAATAAAGCTTTAATAATGTTTTTATAATTAATCGAATAGGTTTAGTACAAATTACAAAGAATGCGAAAGTTTGTGCGTGTGTAAGATATAGTGTGTGTAAAGGTTCTAGAAATAATTACAATAATTTTGAGTCACTAAAGGATTTTACAACAATAGATTTGTTTACATGCAAACTGCAATAAAAATTTTCCATTATATGTATGCCCTTGACTTTTTTCATATCTAAAATAATTTGCTTTAATAGTTAGCTAGCTACAAAGTTCAAGGACTACAGATGGATTTGCAAACTATAATTTATACATTAATTATTAAAGCTGTGACGGAACAGTGGTAATGCGCATATTTGAAAAGCAGGTAAAGCGGGATCAAATCTTGGTTATGCAACTCTGATATTTTCATGTGCAAATCATTTAAAACACATATTTTCTTATAGTGAAGGAAATTTTATATTATTAACAAAATAAAAGTTTTAGTTAATAATAGGTAATTTAGTATCAACACAAGCTCAATCGAATACTACATTATTTATTTTATATAATTTATCAATAACAAAGGATTAAATAGGCAAAATTGTATCTATTTCTTATTCATGATGAAGCCATTAATGTAAGAGAAAAAGAAAACGATAACCAGTTTCTACATAATATATTAGCTATAAACACACTTTGAGAAGACATTATCAGATATTACATTTCAATTATATTCAGCCCTTTTTAATGCCCCACTGCTGGTCACGGGCCTCTCATCATTATGAAGGGGATATTCATCACTCTGGCCTAGTGCAGGTCGGTAGACTTCATATGTATTTTGAAAATTTGCTATGTTTGAACTTTAACTTTGATATTCGACATACAGGTTTCCCCAACATGTTACCTTCACCATAAGACAAGTGATAATCATGTTCGAAATGATATGCACATAAAAATATCAGAGATGCGAGACCCGGATTTGAACCCACATCAGCCTTATATCCAATCAAGTGTGGCTACCACTGTCTTTCCAAATATATTTCAATTACAAAACACAATATTTCAAATAGCAGCATGTTTTATACAATTAATCTACAGCTTAAATAATTTAAATAACAAATTTGTATTATCTAGAGCTTAGCAATAAGTATAAAATGCTGAAATTTAATTTAACATTGTACAAAGGATCTGGTTACATACCTAAAGCCATGAGTCAGTGTTTCACATGCTTTATCAGTGAATATTGTTTTAATTGTACTGTTGAAGTTAAATTAATTTAAAGTGTAAAATAACAACAAATTAAAATTCTAATTTCTTGTAAACTTTATTAATTATTGTCTTAATAAGTAAATTTAATTATCTTTAATTGTTGTTTTTCTAATATGTATAAAATAATGATCAAAATTAGTACAAAAAAAATGTATAAATTTATTTGGTAAAAAATTAAAATAACTTACATTATCAATACCAAAACATACATAAATTACAATCAATACGCTTATAACAAATAAGTATGAGACTATAAAAATGGAGATATTTAATTGAGGAAATATCTAAACGCCCATTTGTTTTTATAAATTAAATAATATGAGGGTGGGAACATTTTTATTAAAAAATAATTGAATGACGATTCAGAATTGTGTTCGATTCGATATATTATTATGTTATTAAATGTTTTATATATTATTTTTATTAAGGCTTAATAAATGTAATGAATAAAACAAACTTAGTTATAAAAAAGATGAATAATCAAAAATTAAATATTAATACTCACTTCATTTGTATATTCTTATTATTAACTTATTTAAAACACTAAACAGTGACCACAATTATCACTATGTTGTATTTATTCGAGTTATAGAAGGCTTTTATTTTTCATAAAAATTAAAATTTAAGAGGCAAAAGCTAAGCGTTTGACTGACGCATTCTGTCGTATATTAAAATTTGTAATTTGTAAACGCTCTGGCGACTGGCATTCGCCATATTTGTAGGTGCGTTCAAGATAACATAACATGCTGTTAAAAGAAGAGTTCGAATATTTGTCCGTCTATTTTTGTTAAGGATACTTTTTTATATTCAATTAAACATTAACAATTATTATAACGTATGTGTGTACTCATTACACTGGCGATGGAAACTCTTTTATAATGTTGCTGGGTAAATTCATAATGGCCAATGATGTATAAAACTAATACGTCATTGATAATGGCCCATGGATTTGCCTGTCCGCTGTCGTAATTACGCAACATTCAGTAATATTCTTGGGAAAAAAGAGGAAGAAGAAAAGAAGGATTGTCAATTTAAGTCAATAAACACCATGTTCGGGGGTATTACATATAACGTGCTGCTTGCAAACTGCGCGTATCGCAATTATAATGAAATTAATACACATAATATGATATTTTACTGATTGCTGGTAATTAATGTCAAATAATTCATCATACAAGGGTCTAATCCATCGCTAGTGGCCACCAAACTCCCTTATAGCCTCCCCAAGCCTCGCTAAACTAGTGGGTTATATACCTACTCACAAAATAGGTCATAGTCAGTGGCATATAATACTCACAAAATTGCAACTAATTATACTATTATTTTTTCAGAAATAAATACTACTATAATATCTCGTTTTATGCTCAACACCTTCATAAAAATGTTTTTGAACAATAAAGCGTTTATACTATTGTTAAGAATTTCTAAGAATTTACATACGGAGAAAAATAATCACAAACAAATGATTTTAAGTTGTTGGTTTTGATTTGTATTGATGCGGACTTTGATTACAATGCTCCTTTAAAACTCATTCGAATATAACTGTAAGTACAAATTTATAATACGCTGATTTTAAATTAAATTATAAATTTTTTTTGCAGCATTCATTTTTCGAAATTTCAATTTTAAAAATGATTTCAATTAGAAGCAACGGAGACCTTGATCTTCGTTACCGCCTCTCACTATTGTTGATAATAAAGGCTAAAAGTATATATTATGCAGTAAAATTAATAAATATATTATATAAATAAATATAAATTAATTATTTCATTAAAATATTAATATGTTCACCTAGTATTGTTTTTACTAAGTAAAAAGACATATCAGTAAACAGTTTTATTGATATTTTTATTGATATACTGATATCGTTATGAAATATAGGTATATATCTTTACACCTTTATAGGCATACCGTATACTTTTTACTATTGAATGCGTTTATTTTTATTCTCAACCTAGTGTTTTAATAACATTACATGGGAAATCCTCATCGTTCACAAAATATTGTACTTTTTCCTACATAGTAGCATCATTGTATAAGAATGTTTTCATAATACTAACTATTGAAAATGTATTTCTAGACCGTAAATTATTCAGTTGTAGATAAGTTTTGTGTCTGAATGGAACTTGCTAAAAATAAAACTTAGATTGAATTTTCAGTACTGTGAAAATCAAGATGGACATTTTGACGATCATATTTTCGATATTCATTTCGTTACCTTTAATAATTTCTGAAGACGTTAGTTGTAAGTACCAATTTTTGTTTTTTTTTTATATTTATTTTAAATGAATTAGAAATAAGGAAGTGTCTATTTATCCGTTAATCGGATAAATAAAAAATATTTTTCGTCCAACTATTAGTGTTTGATAAGACTGAGACTTTTTTGTTTCTTAAATGACGCCTACAGAAATTTATTTTCTCTCCAATTTTTGACATACTAGTACGACTTTATTCATACGGTTATCAGATGACTAGCAGCAGCCTATTTATAAATGTGTATGATTTAAGTAAAAAATATTTTGTAGACCAAGCATGTGTGGATAAATATTCAAGGAAAGGCTATCAACCGTGGCAAGAATGGTCAGATCACTATACTTGTCACAGATACCGATGTGAAATACGAGATGGAAAATATTTCATAGCTGCAGTGGGGTAAAAGTTCATGTGTACACATATAAAAGCGTATTTGACTGTTATTTTAGTTTTATATAAATCTATTTTAATTTCAGCTGTCGTAAACCTAAAATTCCAGAGAACGCCTTAGAATGTCATGAATACATTGAGGATGAGAATGTTGGTACGTATTTATATGGATAGTGAACTTATGATGAATACTTTTCAAGTTTGCAAATATTTACAAAAAATATTTCACCAGCAGTAGCCAACATGGTACTCCAGGTCATAGTATATCTGTGGAATACTATGACCTGTTTAATAAACATTAAACACATACCTACACATATACAAATTTGGCTTGCTTAATAGTTTTCTATTTTTTAAAATCATCATATTGTATTGATTTTAATAGAATTTCCAACATGCTGTGCCCGCTTAAGATGTGTCGTGGAAGTTAATGGTGAACGTATCGTTCAAACCCGAGGGCAGCCTGGAGAATTATTCCCAGACAAGTAAGTGCCCATATTAATTAGCAGTAAATGCTTATATAATTTTTTAAATATCTTATACATTTTTGGATTTGGTGTAATGTTTATACTAATTTAATTTATCAGGCCCTGGAAAGGTCAACAAAATGAACCAAACCCGGTTGTGGGTATGCCTGGAATCCAACAGAACACAGTGAGTGGTGAACCACAAACGCAGTCTGCTGGCATTTTTGCCAACAGAGGCTCAGGCAAGCCAAGTAATTATTAAACTGATTATGACTGAAGACGAAAAAGCTGTCAGTAAATTATTGTGATTAAATAATATAAAAAAACGTCGTTCACCGCGTTTGTCTGTCCTCGATAAACTCAAAAGCTACTGAACCGATTTTCATGCTGTTTTCACCAATGTTCTGCAGGAAGGTTTTAGTATATAATTTGTCAAGTTTTTGTATAAATTTATAAGCGGAACCGGTAGCTTTGCTCACGCTAAATCTAGAACCTTAGCGAAGCGTGGGAGAGTTGCTAGTTCTATATAATTCATATTATTTTAAATCAAATGATAAAATTTTATTACGTTACCCTTTTAAAATATTTTG
This sequence comes from Boloria selene, assembly GCA_905231865.2. NCBI lineage: Eukaryota > Metazoa > Arthropoda > Insecta > Lepidoptera > Nymphalidae > Boloria > Boloria selene. The sequence goes on along the minus strand of HG993158.1, from coordinate 2,315,257 downwards.
ATAAATATAAATAAGAAATTAGACTTTTTATTGTGTTCATAAATAAAATTGTCCTCAATTATTAAATATATTTACTTATAATGAAAAATAAGTGCCTAACATTTTATCTAGCCAACAATATTCCCGACAGCGGATGGCAACGATATTAGCTCGAGAAGATACGTAGACCCGGGCTACCCCAACCAGCAAATACCGGATGGTCCGAGGAAGAAAAGGTCAACTGCATACCCCATATTTGTCAGAACAAGCGAAAAACAAAGCAAAATCCACGGTTATTCACCTGAAAAATACACTTCATATTTTCCGAATGTTAAAGATTATACTCCTAAACGTATAAATATGTCTTAAAAAGTCCGTTTTCTTCACAGACATATAACTACTATTTATTATATGTCTGTGGTTTTCTTGTATTTTTATTATTAAAAATTTAAAAGAAATATAGCATGCTATTATTAATCAATTATATTGTTATTAATTTTAATATATTATGTAGTTTTTTTAAGGTAATTAATGTTTTGTGATTTGTGAAGAAAGCTGATTTTATATGAAAGAAAGATTATGAAATAAATTAATGAACATTAAAATATTTAAACTCTTATTGTTATTCATAATATAATATACTATCCTTAGTCGGTTAAATATTAACTAAATCGAACGCATCTATATATCAAGTTTCAATTTTTTTTATCAAAATCAATAGTCGATACCATAGATGACTAATAAGTCGATACAAAGTTTACTTTACATCATAGATGACATTGACATCATAGAGTATATTGCTAATTGCTATAATTGATATAATTGACATTGACAGTTGACACTTGACAGTGCACGAGTGGATTATATTTTATTTGTTGATATTTATTATTTTAATGTTTTTAAAGTAATAAGTGTATATTATGTTAAAATATTTATTATATTAAATATACTTAATGTTCATTTGTGTGTAGTAATATTTTATACTAGTATCACAAATTATAAAAGACATGGAATGTTTGTTAGAATAAAAATCTATGGGAAACCCCAGTAGCAAATGCAGGAAAACTATATATAATAATAATAAATTGAAATTAACACAGGCGTTATTTTATAAAACATGTCTAGCTGGTTACATGAAATAATCGATGTTAATGAAAGATGAAAGACAAGTGTTATCATATCATCTATCATATTATCCATTACGATTAAATGAAAATAACATCACAAGTAATCACCACATGGAATTTTATTGTCTTTAAACTTTATTTATGATTTGATCGAGAATTTTAATTATAATATGGAGCCTGAAAAGCCATTTGCATGTACTTTGCCAGATTGTGGCATGACATTTACAAATGAAGATCATTTGCATGTACATACTAAGAAACACGACATGGTACTTCATCTGGGAATGGAGCAGAAAGCTGCTTTTGTGGGTAGGTAAATGTGAAAGTTTTTTTAACAAAAGTTTGCTCCTCCTTTGAAGATAGAGATATTATCTAAAATTGAAATTTATGAATATACTTATAATATCTAAAGTACTATCTGAATATCTGACAATTCTTTTAAAAAATTGTATTCAGCCCATCCCATTTTTAATGTCCCACTGCTGGGCACAGGCCTTTCAATGTGAGGGCATCATTTCATAGTCCACCACACTGGCTAAATGCAGGTTGGCAGAATTTACATTTCTTTTGAAAACTTGTTAGGTTTTCTTAGACATATAAGTTTTCCTTCACCATTAAACAAGTACTAATTATTTTAGAAATTATGCACACATGAGATTGAGGTGCAAGACTCAGATTTGAACCAAAGTCTCTTCATAGTCCAAGGTAGCGGATTACCACTGGGCTACCACTGCCTTATTAATTTGTTTTATAATTAACATTTGATTTCAGCTGATCAAACACCAACACCAACTCGGTTTATAAGAAACTGTGAAGAAGTAGGTTTGTTCCAAGATCTGCAAAATGTCAATCCATTTGATGAAGGATTCAAAAGGGCTATGGAAACAAAGTAAGTAGTCATTATATTATATTTTGGATTATTATGCTTTTTATTTGTGATAAGCTTCTTATCAATATTGTTAGTATCTATTTAGACATTAACAAGTAAATTAAAACTACTAATCAGTTTTTTTAAGTTATTATTTTTACAGGCATTACAGCATATACATTAATATAACATAACATTAGTTAGTCGAAAGTATATTTTAAAAATTCAGTTGGGGAAAATTGTAAATTCAATCATCCCCCATGTATTTTTAACCAACTTCAAAAAGGAGGAGGTTATTAATTGTTTCCAATTTAAAGTAAGCCTAATCTTATAAAAAAGTATAATCAGACTACACTGTTAGAGATTAATAATAAAGCATGGTTAAAAATAAAAATTCATAATGAGAAAAAGCAATCACTTCATATTTTGTATAATTGATAATTATGGTGTGAATCATTTTCAAATATAAATATCACCAAATCGGAAGTATACTCTTTTAACATAACAATTATCAAAATTGGTTCCCAAAAAGTGTTCTGAGATAAAAAAAATACAGCTGAATTGAGAATACCCTCCTTTTTGTAATCCGTTGAAAGAAATATAAGGATATAACGAAATTAGTCAAAAAACATAGTCTATTCGTTAAAATAATTACAATAAACTGCTGCTTTCAGACACAGTATCCATCCCCTGGATGGTTCATCAACGGAAGATGCCTTGCACACTCCCCACTTAGTGTTTCCGTTAGAATCTGGTGACTGTACACTATATACAGCGAATAATCAAAGAAATATTACTATTAGCAGGTATGTTTTTTTCGTTTTAATTTTTAGATCATCACTACATAGTATAAAACAAAGTCACTTCCCGCTCTCTATCTGTACCTATGTAAGCTTAGATCTTTAAAACTACCCAATGGATTTTGATGCGGTTTTTTAAATAGATAGTGATTCAAGAGTAAGATTTATATGTATAATATGCTCGCGCATAATTTAGGGACGACACTGAGCTAAGCGAGGGTGAGTCGTTAGTTCATAAGTAAAATTGTAATTTTTGACGTCATATGGTATATTAATTGTATATCTATGGTGTTTTTTTTTTGTGTTAAATTTCCAAAACGTAAAAGAAGGATAGTAGAGGAGACCGTGGAAGATCGACCTTCACCGATCTGATAACCAGATGAGACATATTTTTTATCGTATATAATTTATAAACAAATATGCCTATAATCACTTGCCTATCTGAAAGTGCTCATGGCTATTTTTAGCTAGGCAACAGTGCTTTAAGTATGATTTTTTGCAGGCAAGTCTATATGACTGATTTTGTAATAAAATAATCTAAAATTTGATATAACTTTCGATAAGTTAGCAGAACGATGGAGTCACCTATATTGACTTACCTGTTTACATCGGCTTTGGTAGCTATACACAAAAATGAGTAGGCAAGCCTACTGAGGCATATTCTGTGTGTTAAAAACTAACAGTGAAATAAAATTCATTTGGTTATCAAAAGAATGAAAGTGATGAAAAAAAAAATCGATTAAAGTTAATTTAATTAAAAATAGCCATGAGCACTTTCAGATAGGCAAGTAATTATAGGCATATTTATTTATAAATTATATTTAATAAAAAATATGTCTCATCTGGTTATCAGGTCGGTGAAGGTCGATCTTCCACCGGCTCTTAGACCAGGACTAGTATTTAAAGTTAAAATGAGACCCACCCTCGCTCTGCTCGAGTTCTTCCATAGATGAATTTTAATTCGTTCATGTAGATTTCTGAGAAATGAGATATTTTCCACACTAAAAAGTATCCTCTATGTGAACCCTGATAACCAGCTATAATCTTACCAAAATTCATCACATTCTATTCAGTTTCTCGTGATCCGGTCACAGAGACAGACAGACAAACAGATAAATATTCTAAAAAAATATAGATTCGGCCTCTGTATTCCTAGTTGCAACAGAGGTACAAGTACTTAGTTGCAGTCTAGTTGTAAGTGCTAGTAAAGACTATTTCAATAAGATTTTCCAAAATATATTTAATGTAAACCGGTACATTAAACATTGACTTAGTTAGTATTTTTTTCATATGTATAGATTTAATTTTTTTTGGTTTTATATTAAAAAAATGCATATTTTAGATCATCTAGCGATGAATCAGGTGCGGTAAAAGAATATGAAACTACAACAATATCTAAACTAACTAACGAAGTTACAACTATAAGTAGAGTAGTCAAAGACGTCCCAGACAGAAATGACGATGAGAAAGCTAGAACAAAAGATAGAGTCAATGAAACAGTATCTTACACAAATAACGTTATAAAAATCCACAGTAACGTTGAAATAAGAAAAGATAGTAATGTAGTAAATATAGAAAATAAGAAAGAACTACCACCGATAATGAGTCAGAAGTCATTAGATTTTGTAGTCGACAGCCTTACATATGATCTAAACGAGGAAAAAGATAGCAAAAGCACAATAAATAAGCAAGATTCGGTTAAATCTGAAGAAATAAAAGATAAATCCAAGATAGATGACTATGAAGTTATAATAAAACTGCCTAATGGTAAACGTGTAAGGATGAAAGCTGTTGATGAAATTGATAAAGTTCAACAGAATACGAAGGAAAAATTGAAGAAAGTTATAAGAAATAAATCAGAAACGGCAATGAATAGGCAAAATGTGATAAATACGCCAGTAGTCCACAACATAGTGCCTATACAGGCAGGGACTCTTATACCGGTGACTATAGTGAATCCATTACAAAATTTGCCTAAAATACCAATCGTTCCTCTGCCAACAGTTAAAACTAATTTTAAAAGTGTTAAAAGAAAAAAAGTTGATAATAATAATGATAGTTGTAAAAATGATAATGATAAAATTAATTTTAATGATAACAAAAGTAACTCGAAACATCATTTGGACAGTCGGAACGCAGCATCTAAAAGATATAGGTAAGTGCAAACCCCGCTTCGCTGGGCATAAGTTAAAACAAATTGAACGGTTTTCATAATTTTCAAATAAAATAAAAGTAGCGTAAGTCACTCTTTATAATATTAGCTATCTGTCAGTATTAATATTCAAAAAAATATGAAGTCGGATGATGGGCCTTTTTTTTTTTTTTTAAATCCTGTTACGGATACCACCTGACTTCCCCTGGGGTGGTTATGTGGGACTCTCCGGCTAATGAGACCGGCATACCCACTAAACCTAAACCCAACTGCCCAACCCCTGCCGCCATGTGGGACGCCACGGGATCGCTTTCGCATACAACCGTGACGCCCCGACGGTTGGCCGAAGCCACCAACATGAGGCCGCCCCGAGAGGGACAGCCCCATTATGGGAAGACATCCAACCAAGAGACGAGGCTGCTCCCAAGACCACTCTGCTGATCAGAGCAGTGCCCAGAGCAGCCCCAACCAAACACAGCCCACCGAAGTGGGCCAACAATCACCGACTGCAGAAGGCGGGGAGTGCGGCTGATGAGACCGATTTGATAGCCATAGTTCTTATTTGTTGATACAACGAATGCTTGTTGGACTTTAGAGTATAGTCCATTTTTCGTTTATTTTAAAATCAAAGATCTTCTTTTATATAGATATTATAGTCATTATTTTTAACACAACACTAAATTACAAAGATAAATAAAATATGACAAACATACACTCATTAAATTTTCATTTATAATAATAATTATTAAAATTAAAATATAATTTATACAACAGGGAAAGGTTAAAAGAAACGATGAGACGACAAAGTGAAGAAAATAAGCTACTCCGGGAATCGAACCAGCGTCTAACCGCTGAAAAGGCAGTCCTGAAACTGATAATCACTAAACATCTCAAAACTTGTCCCATTGCAGATGATTTAAGTACGTATATTTATTTATTAAGATCTTTTTAACGTCACACTGCTTCGAAACGTTGGGCGCAGCTTGTAGTGACCCTACTTTCTTGCGCCAGCGGTCGCGGGTTCGAGTCCCGCTGGGGGCATTCATTTGTTAAACACGAATGTTTGTTCTCCAGTCATGGGTGTTAATATTTATATTATGTATGTATTTAAACTTATATATTATGTAGTATATCAACTATCTGGTATCCGTAACACAAGCCTCGTAGCTTACCACGGAACTAGATGGCGCTGTGTGTAATAATGTCCTAACATATTTATTTATTTACTGCTGGGCACGGACCGTCCTTCAATACGAGGGGGATCAGGCCATAGTCCACCGCGCTGGCCTAGTGCGTGTTGGCGGACTTCACATGTCTTTCGAAAACTTGCAAGGTTTTCTCAGACATGAAGGTTTCCTCACGATGTTTTCCTTCACCGTATGACAAGTGGTAATCATGATAGAAATGATTCGCACATGAAAATATAAAAGGTGCGAGACCCGGATTTGAACCCGCATCACTCGGTTATCCAAGCGAGCGCGTTACCGCTGGGCTACCACTGTCAATTTTAAATTTCATTTAAATCGATTCAATAAGTTCAACAAATCGCTCCGTTTCTACATGTAATCAGTTTTAGTGTTTATCTTTTTCATATTCACCGATCAGTTTATATATTATAACGTGTATTCTCCATTCTACGCGACATTGGCGAAGTCAAATGTGCCCAACCGGCACTCCTGGAAGCCATTAAAGGAATTAATTGAATTGAAGTTCAATAGTTTTGGCGTGAAGACAGACAGAGTTACTTTAGCATTTATAATCACTACATAGTATAAAACAAAGTCGCCTTTTCTGTCCCTATATCCCTATATCCCTATGTGCGCTTAAATCTTTAAAACTACGCAACGGATTTTGATGCGGTTTTTTTTAATAGATAGAGTGATTCAAGAGGAAGGTTTATATGCATAACTAGCAGATCCCGCGGCTTTACCTGTGCTAAATCTAGGGAAGAGCCCGAGCGAAGCGAGGGCGAGTCGCTAGTATTAGTAATAATTCAAAGGTTTTTTTAATTCTAGGAAATATTCAGGAGAAATTACTAAACGCAACTCAATGTATAGAAGAAGACGCAATAGAAGATATATAAAGGATCATATTTATTTAAAGAAGATTGACCAGCGATGGACCAATTTTGGTCCATTAATGGACCTAATACTTTAAAACCGAATTGGTCCAAAAATAAACTTTATGAACTTTTTTGTTGTTTTTTTTCCTATGATACTTGTTTAATTCGAACCCACAATCACTCCTAGAGGCTAGACTACTTACTATTCACTACATAGTATAAAACAAAGTCGCTTTCTGCTGTCTGTTCGTCCGTATCTATGCTTAGATCTTTAAAACTACGCAACGGATTTTGATGCGGTTTTTTTAAAAAGATAGAGTGATTCAAGAGGATATAAACCTTATATCATATATGCATAATACCGGAATCCGCGGCTTCGCTCGCTAGATCTTGGGACGAACCCGAGCGAAGCGAGGCTAAGTCTCTAGTAGATTAAATTTTCTTCGAAATCATAATAAGGTTTCGTTACGTTACGTTCTTGTAGTTCTTAGAACCACAAAATACATTAGACTGTATTAATATATAAATGCATAGCTATCATGGTTTTATGCTCCATATATATAGTAGCGAATAAAATGAAGCGTTTGTATGTTAGGCACAGACAATTCAACCTAATAGACTCCGCTTTCATTAATTTTAGTACGAAAACAGAATCGCCAAAACGTGGCGGGGTGTAGAGGAGTTGGCTATTTTTCATTATACTTTGTCCATTTTGTTAATGGTTTTTTGACAGCTCACGCCCACGAAGTTTCGTATTTAATGTTTAGCCATTAAAGTTAAAATGTCATACCCATTAATATTGTACTTCATGGACGGGCACCTCCCCCTTATTGCTGTGCCACACATAACGATTACTACAATTGTGCCACAGATTACAAATAATCGATAGAAATCAATGCTAATATGTAAATAAGGTGTAATATGTTATTTAATAAGGAATACAAAAAAAAATTAAGATTTAAACCAATAAATTAAAATATTAAAGTTAATAGTAAAGTTTTACTTTCTTCTTAGTATAAGGTATACAAATAAAACAACTAAAATAGTTTAATTCCTTTTATTAACATGATTCGTCAGAATCATCATTTATATTAGATTTGTCCGATGAGGAGTCTTCAGTTATATTAATTATTAACTCTTGTGTGCATAAATTATCAAAATATGCAATGTCACGGCCCGAATCACATTATGATTCTCTTAGTTCTCTCCACCACACTTGATTTTTACGATAATAATATTTATTTTCTTATTAATAAATATAAAAATAAATATGATTTTATACTTAAAAAAATTCGTCGATTATTACGAAATCGATTATTACGTCCTTTTGTCATCACTATAGCTTGTCAGTCGGCGAGCTGTCAAAAAACCATTAACAAAATGGACAAACTATAGCTCGTTAAAAACACATGTCAAACTTAACAATATCAGTGATAATTCACGGTTGAATTGTCTGTGATGTATTGTCTGGCTTGTACAGTACAGCCAAGCGTTTAGGCTCTAATACTTTCTCAGTTACGCGAATATTTGACATTTAATACATAAAACTATCTTTTTGGATTTTGTCGCGGATTTATTATGATTTTTGGTTCCCGACATTTCGAATGCTTTACAGCAATCATGGTCACGGGAGAGACTACATGAGATCTGATAACTTTTTGTCAGCGCGAGTCATATGGTCTCGTCTTGGCAACATCTTACATGAAAATGTTTTTGGATTTCATTTCTTTTTGTAAATTGCTTCTAACATTTTTTTTTTATTTGTTTGGGGTGTACTTCCTGCACATCACGCGGCTTTTTTGTAGCCCACTGTCTATCTTAGCCTTTTATCTGTGTTGGTTTACTGATTATAATAGCGTCAAAATAGCAAGTCTCACACAAACATTACTCTCACATTACACCCCCTAGTTTTAGGGGTTGGTGAATAAAAGTTACAAGATTTATAATTTTTTTTGTTGTTTGTCTACTACAGCTTACATACCAAATTCAGCTTTCTAGGTCATTAGAAAATATCCTAAGAATTTGATTATCATCTGCAACGAGTGAGTTAGGTACCAAATAAGGGATATTAATGAAATCTAAAGTAGGTATAGAAGCTATGCAATTAAAACTTTATACGTCTAATAAGTCCACTATTGACCATATATCCCTTTTACAACTTTATTGATCTGGCATAATCCAAACCCAAGTTATAGGTACAACTTCAAAAAAACGACGCGGAAGCGCTTCGAGAAAAGTTAGATGCCCTTGCTCATGTCTCGTCTTGGCAAGGGCACTACCGTGCCCCCAAATACAACAGCGACGAAGCTCAAAACTCAAAAGATGATTATGTAAAACTTAAATCTCACGTATACTTATTCCGCAGCACAAATTTATTTGTCTTGAAAAAACCCGTTCAAATAAAGTATAATCGGTATTTTGTACCCAACTCGGTTTAAGAGGCGACTATAAAAAATATATCTATATAGTTTACAACGTATACAAGTTCGAGTGATTTAGGATAAACAATCTAAGCAACACCTAAATAGATTAACTTCAATTGCCCCTTCAATACGAAGGTAAATAAGCCATAGTCAACAAAATTAATTTTGTTCTACACAAAAATCGAACCCACTATCTGTTTATAAATATCGCTTTAACCACTACGCGATAATATCTACGTCTGATTTTTGCACAGCGTTGCATACTATGTACTCTATTGTAGTTTTGTACGCTTTTGTTTCCTACTCTTACGAATATTTTCTGTTATCTTCCACAAGGCATTTGTGTAATGAATGCATTTTTCAGAAAATTCGAAATATAAGTATATTATGAATGTGATTTTTCAGCCGTTTTTAATTTTAATTGTTATTTGTTATGTAAAAGATGTGTTATATTCCAAGTACTTTCTTGTTTATTCGACTGCGCCAGAAGGATAACTTTATGTTTTTCGAGTGTAAGTAATTATGTATATTTTTTGGCACGCTTTGCAGTCCAAATGTCTGTGTTTATCAAAATTATAAAAATTAAAATGGCTGATGTTTTCGAGTAATCGTTATCTTCGATTGGTAAATATTTTCTTTTAATTAAAGTTAGGAATGCAATTAAGTGCAACGCCTGCTATTTTACATGAATTGTCATTATAGAACAATGCAATTTTAATTCAATTACCATTAGTCATGTTATCAATATATTGTTACGTACTACGGGTTCGGGATCGGAAATTAAAAGCGTTCTCGCACTAAAGATGTTTTATTTACACGCGCAGTCTGTACACAGCACTAGTTTAATTTAGTGTCTGAGCACTATAATCCACCACTTTTAATAATTCACTGTACCTACTTTTCTTCACTTTTCCACTATTTCGTATCTCTTCGTAATCTTCACTTAACTCCGAACGTCAACTCAACACTCGACACACTGCCGGCCTTTTTATATGCATAAATTTAGAACATTCTATCGAAAATTCAAAATGTTTCTAGTAACTTCCAAATCTTTCCTGAAAATGCTTTATCTCTTTTTGACACATTAAAATTTGTAATAAACTGTTCTTGTTATCTAATTGTCAAAAGTTAGAAATTGACATTCGCTGTTGTAAAGCATAGTACAAGCGTGCTATTATGACGAGTTCGCACTCTATTCCGCGACAATATGTTTAAAGACTAAGCATTATATAAAATGATCATACAAAGCCAAAAGGATAGATTAACAGACTACGCAATACGTTTGATCATTGATTTGTCATTACGTACGGGACTACCAATTATTTGCAAAGTGTCATTGAAGTGTCATTGATACACCATCGGAAGACCATTGAATTAGTAGACTACCAAAATTGCAAAAAGTAGCAATTACGATGTCATTGATAGACAATTGTAACACCATTGCAATAGCAGACTTGAGGCCCTGTACATCTGGGCCTCAAGTCTGCTATTTTACACGATTTGTCAATATGGAAAGAGCGCATTTTAATTCAATTACCATTTGTCCAAAATTTCGTAGTCTACTATATTTAAAATGGTAGTTCATAAGAATCGTATTGAAATTGTAGTAGATAGGGCATCGGTATTGCCATTAGCTCAAAAAAAGTTCATAAAATCGGTTATTGAGGTTTACGGTTTTTAAGTTTAATTATATATTTTATTAATTTATGTTTTAAAGACTAAGCATTATTTAAAATGATCATAAAAAGCCAAAAAGATAAATTTTAAGTGCAATCTAAAAAATAAAACGTCAAAAATAAATAAGTTTTATCTGTAACTATCGAAGTTTTATCTGTAACTGCCGAATTGACATATTTTGTCAATGTCTTATATTACTCTTTGATAGGTCTATTTGTTTGTGGTCGTTAAAATATCTTTTAAATATTTAAATATGGTTATATTGAAGTAGACATGCGCAAAACAGTGCTTTATGAAGTAATGAAATATGGCATTACATTACGCACCGAGTAATATCACATCACTTCATTACTCGAAACATTACTTGCCATGCGTGATGCGAAGAAGTAATATTACCCGCGTACTGTCATAATAGTATTACTGATCTATCTCATGTAATAATATGATGAATATCACATACGTTTTTATTGATTTTAATTTAAAACTAAAATGTTAACTTCTTATGAGTAAGATTATTGTTATATTTTTATTACTTTTTATATTTAAATATTGTATTTAAAATTTTACCGTCGTAACCCAATTTACTTTAATTATTTTTATATAGCTATGTTTACAATAATGTATGCAGCAAAAACTAACAGCGTATACTAGCAGTACCCGCGGCTCCGTCCACATTCTGTCACACGTCACACTATATTATATCTGCTTTATAAAGTAAATTTTATGTAATTTTAATAATCTTTTATCTTAGCCATATAGCGTACACAGGAGAAGTATAACCTTAACCGCAGAGTGCAAGAGTTATACTAAATTACTAATTAGTAAATATTAAAAGTAAACAAAAGTCGAACAGTCGATGCTTTCATACTTCTACTGCCGATTGCCGAAACATTCCCCGAACGCTTGAGTGCTGTCGAGTTGACCCGAACGATGAAATAGCACGCTCGCGTCATGACATGAAAGTAATGAGTAATGTTTGAAGTAATACGTAATGTTTGGTTCGGTCGAGTAATGAGTGATGCTACAGTACTCGCTCGGGTAATATTACGCGTAATGCATTACTCGCATTACTTACACATGTCTATATTGAAGCAATTTCGGCATTGCTGGACGTATAATATTACTTTTCTCTATATGCTGGACTTTTTGGAGAGCCAGCCCGAGCTAGCGCTCGGCCATTGTAGCAGAAGTATTGAAGGGCGCAGTCTAGCAAAGCGGCGTTGGGTGGAGTGCGCCCAAATTTTAAATTCTGTTGCGGTAGACTGCCCCAATAAATCAACAACTGAATGCTATTTAATCTTATCCTATATATTGAATAATTATTTTAAGAAACGTCGCAGGCGGCATATGTCGTCCGAATCGGAAGAAACCGATGAACTGAACTAAAGTTGAAACAATCTGATGTATTTAGAATAAAACACAAATAAACAATTTCAATAACCATATATTTTATTATAAATGACAAGTTGTATGAGTTTATTATAGATTTACAAAATGAAAATGTATAACATTATGTTGATACAAGGTAGTTTATAAATATAACCATGTCTGGTGGTCTTAAATTCTTATTGTGCAGTTAAATTGCTAGAAGTTAATGAAGTCTTAGATGTACATAGTTTATAAATATAACCATGTCTGGTGGTCCTAACTTTTGACTTTTGAACTGAACTAAAGTTGAAACAATCTGATGTACCTATTTAGAATAAAACACAAATAAACAATTTCAATAACCATATATTTTATTATAAATGACAAGTTGTATGAGTTTATTATAGATTTACAAAATGAAAATGTATAACATTATGTTGATACAAGCTAGTTTATAAATATAACCATGTCTGGTGGTCCTAAATTCTTATTGTGCAGTTTTATTTTTTTATTTATTTATTTTATTTATTAGGGAAACAAACAGTTCAATATAATACATACAAACACAGAGCAAAATAATAATTATACATCAACCAATCAAGTTTCCACAAATTAAATTTTACATACATGCAAGCAAGCAGTGTAATGTTAAGTTAGTAAATCTAAAATTAAATTAACAATTATTGAGAACAAATAATAACAAAATTTATATATTTTAACATTTATACATTTAACAGATTTTTAAATGTTAAAAAAATTAACCATTACAATGACATAAAAATAATATACTATTTTGAACATAATTAATTAATAAAAACAATTATAGAGTAGAATACATTATTACTTAAAATTTAACCTAATATACATTTATTGATATTAGAAATTCTAAAATAAAGTCACTATACTTGATATGTTTAAAAATGATTTAAAAAATTCTAGTTAAATTGCTAGAAGATAATATAGTCTTAGATGTACATAGTTTAGAGTAGGAATCTTACAATATAAAGAATATATATGTTAAATCAATACTTGCAATTACTTCACTGAGAGATAATACAGTCTTAAGATGATTATTTATAAAATAAAAGGTTCACAATACCGTAAATAACTAATATTAAGGCATGAAACAACCATTTGAACCTTTGTTGACTTTATAGCCTTGGTGGATGAGCAGCGCACCCAGTAATACAAGTTACCACCTAGTACAGGGGCCCTTTTGACAAGTTTGTGTTGTAATCTTTGAGTCAATAAAAGTATTTTTATTTTATTTATTTTTTATTTATTCGAACAATTTATACTGAACAACCAAATGTAAATCTTACTGGATAAGATGAATATATTTTATATTACAGTGTTTCCCTTTCTATTGAGACACCATTTTGATTAATTTAACTGAAGTATTAGTATGAATAACGATTGAGAGAAATACCAACAAGCTAAGGGTCATGATTTTCATGATAATTCATGATAATTAATCAAGAAATTTGTACCCTTAGGACCTCCTGGAACACCTCAAAGTGTTACACTAGTTGTTGATAGTTTTAAATCATGATAGCCCGCTCTTTCTCAAAATCAAATTCTTGAAATCAGGGTTGTTGTAGAACTTGTTGATTTTAATTTTAATATCTGTAACAAAGTAGTATATATTGTTGTTAATGAATAATAATAATTATTAATACTAATACATAATTAAGGCCACCAGAATCTGCCACAGAAATATGTAGGTATATATTACATTAATATCAATGATGTATTATGTATTCTTCTGTAAAATGTCCCAACATATTATTTATTTATTATGTATTCTTAGACTATAGCTATGCCTTTAGTGATAAGCAATGAAATTGAAGTTGTTTTCTAACCTTCGTCTCCACCGATATTCCATCATTCCGATGTAGTTTAGGAATAAATGGAGTTAGCTCCTCCACTAGCCCTCTAACAGTCTCCTTCCCGAGGTGAAATGTTTTCACAAATTCTACCTCGGAAATATCCTGAAAGGGGTCAATGGTACTCCTCATCAAGCGGCGGGCTCGACGGCGGTTTGTTCGCTCCGAACGCTGGCGTTCTTGGCGTCAACCGCGTCGGCCAACTTCAAAATGTTCGATCTATTATATTGCTTTTCTCTATGTGTTCGATTTCAATCCAAACATTTTGAAACTTCACAATTTTCACAAATCACACCAAACAAACACGGCTTTTAAGGAACGTCTGCAAAATGGCACATCAATGACATCATTGATAGGTTTAGAACTGTCAAAATATTAACAGACTACGCATTACACTCGATCATTATGTACGGGACTACCAATTATTTGCAAATGTGTCATTGGAGTGTCAGTGACACACTATTTGATATACTTGAATTAGTAGACTACCAAAATTGCAAAAACTAGTTATTTCGATGTCATTGATAGACAAATGTGACACCATTTCTATAGCAGACTTGAGGCCCTGTAGACTCTGGCCTAAGCAGCATTAGCTGAGCTGAATATGTATGTTAACTTTCTTTACTTTTTTTTATTTATGGCAATAAACAAACAGAGCCGCGGGTATTTGCTAATAATTCAAGAGTATAAACAGTGTAAGTTAATAATTTTAAAATTCAAATTATTTATCTAAAACAGTAATTTATAGGCTTTAAATTTTTAAACATCTGGAAACTTGTTCATAATTTATGTTTATGTAATAAAAATGTTTCAAACAATGAGGAACATAACTTTAACATCAGTTGATGTTTATTGAAAGACTAAGGTGTTTACGTTTCGTCCAAGGTGGTTATAACTGGCAATAAAGTAGTAAAATTAAATAAATAAAAATGTAAAAAAGTAAAATAAAACAAGTCAGCGTAATTAAAAAAACTAAAAAACCCTATGTAATTATTATAAATGAAACTATCTTTTCGGATTTTGTCGCGGATTTATTGTGATTTTTGGTTCCCGACGTTTCGAATGCTTTACAGCAATCATGGTCACGGGAGTATTACATATGATTGCTGTAAAGCATTCGAAACGTCGGGAACCAAAAATCACAATAAATCCGCGACAAAATCCGAAAAGATAGTTTATTTATAATGTTAAACATTCGCGTAAACCTAAGAAAGTATTAACCCTATGTAATTTTGAAATTAAAAAACCCGAAAATAAGTAGTTTGTGTTCTTTTTTTTCAATTTAATAAAAAACATTTATTTACAATAAAGGAAATTACAAGTAAACTTAACTATAGATACAAAGCAAATGTACACTTAATAGTTATTTATTACTGTACAAGTCGAGTCCGCGCGGAATAGTGGCAAGAATGCTGGCCGCATTCCCCCGCTGAATGGCAATGCCGATTCTTTGGGCGAAAAATGAGCCAGCTCTCTTGTCCAGTCAGAGACGAGAAGACGAGGTGTTATGTCTTTTAAAAAGTGCTTATCACTTAGACTTACAATATAATTTTGAATAAGGGAGGCATATTTACGCAACTTGAGAAGCTCAGCCTTTCTTTGTGTTCTGATCACCTTTGAAGCTGAAATACATCGAGTCGTTCAGACTGCAGAGCGTGCCAAACAATTATACATACATATATAATTTCGAAAAACATAACCCTCCTTCTGGCGCAGTCGGTTAAAAGTTATTTTAATTTATATATTTAGCTATAGCTAACGTTTTTTATGGTATTTGACTGAAAAGCGTATACTTTTAACGAAATTAAACGCTTCTTACATCTACTAGTATGTATAAGTATATATATATATATATATATATATATACGTGGCAGGTATTTAGGGGTGAGAAAGTTTAACTCTACCTTCTTGTAATTCAACCTTTTTTATCGTCCCACACTGGGCCTTCCTTCAATACGAGAGGAGACAGTTTTTGAGCGGAATCTTACCTCTTCTAAAGTAAAAGAAGCCTAAGTCAGATCAAAAGCGGTCCAACTGTTACAAAGATAAGCTGGAAAAAAAGGACAGATAATCAAAAATAGAGAAATAGATATAACAAAGTCCTCCGCCGCGTCTGTCTGTCTGTTCGGGATAAACTCAAAAACTGCACCGATTTTAATGCTGTTTTCACCAATGGATAGAGTGGTTTTCGAGAAAGGTTTTAGAATATAATTTGTCAAGTTTTTGTATACATTTACTAGCGGCTTTGGCTTTGGCTTTGATGGCGATAAATCTAGCGACGAAGCCGAGCGAAGAGAATATGCATTTAGTAAAAAGTCATTATTTTGACATTACATCGTACACATAGACACTTCAATTTTATTTACTTTTATTTATTACTCTTGATAGGGGCACGTAAATAGATTCATTTTTTTTGTCACCGTTTAGTTTTTCGACTCTATCAGATTAATTTCAATCTTGAGGACTTCGAAAATATTTATTTATTTTATAATCATTGAAGAATGGTAATCCAAAACACTTATCATGATTTTATGACATAAAAAAATAACGTGTTTTTTCTTTCAGTACGTATATTTCACTTTTTCAAATATTTGAATCCTAATAGAGGGTTCTGACTATTTACTTCGTTAAGGAATCCTAAAAACGAATATTGTTTGAAAACCTGTTTAGAAGACATAAATAAATACAAATAATATAACAAGTTCAATTATCAGTTTAAGCAAAAAAATGTCGGTATTAGTATTTTAATAAGATTAAAATATATCTTTTCTAATATGTCTTTCGTAGTTCAAGCACTGCCGTAGTGAATGAAAGTCGTTCTATAATAAATTTAGCCCAGTATTCCGCATAGCGGCATGGCGCATTCTGCCGGCGTTTAAATGTTGCCAGCTTACAAAAGATTTTATGGTTTTCGGGAGATTTTAAAATTGAAAATTATATGTACACAATACAAGTCTTATATCTAATATTTCTTGACAAAAATATAAAATAAAAAAATTTTTTGAATCCATAAAATGTTGATTGTCTTCTTAGATGTAATCCAAAGTTGGTAAAATTGTGATCACCTGCTAAACATGCATAAATTATAAAATAATTCAAGTATTTGTAACTTTTATTTTTAATTTATGGTCTTATCCTATTGTGCTTGAATAAGCATGACAATTTATTTTATATAAGCAGTTTCAGCAGATGATTTACATGAGTGGTAGTAATATTGCCTATTAGCCCAAAATCAAGCCCATTTTATAATTTATTGTATTTTCAGTATGTCTTAGAATTTCGTATTAAAAATGGTTTATCTCGGTAATTTAATTAATCATCGCCCGTTCTATAATCATTAGAAACGAAAGCTTCAGTAAACCGCAATAAGGCTCTACGGTTATTCTAAGAGAAAGGTTGGATTTCGGTTTTAATATAATTTATATTTTTACCATGATCTGCTTCTACCATCACATACAATATATCTAAAAGTTTCACGTGCCGAGTCTTTAACATCAAACGAAATTATTTATAAACGACTCCTATCAAAAATAAACGTATTTACGCAAGATTCAGGGTAAATATAGAAGCTAAGTATAGCAACACCGTTTCAGTGTGATACTATCGCGGCAGCGAGTAGGTTCGTCCCAAAAAATGGGCATCGAAAGAAATATTAACGAAAAATTATGAAACAATATTAAACTATTAATTTATAATCAAATTAATATGTTAGTGGCATTATAACAGTTGGTGCGTACGTAGAATATGTAGATAGTGATTTACCGACGCGCTGTAGTATGATAGTATTCGGTAAGGTTTTATACCTTTTTCTGTATTAAAATTTAAAAAAAACATCAATTTTTTTAAAATAGAAACTCTTTTGTCATTATTTAAATAAAAAATAACAGAGAATAACAGAGTAATAACGTTTTGTAATCGTGTAATAATTACAATATTATTTTTTCATTTAGTAATATGTTATGAATTCATAAAAAGAGGTTTTATTCATAAATATATAGTAGTAAACAATGCACGCTTGACTGGTACGGGCTTTTCTTAAAATCAATAGTGCCTGCGCACAGGTTTGCTACGTCGTTTACGCTATACCTATACTTACGGCAATATGATTTTTTATATTTTTATGCAATTTCTAACCTAAAAAATTATTTTAAACATAAACAATTGTTTTAAAATTAACTTAAATGAATGTGAAATAAAAAATGTGAGGAGGTTAAGTGATAAAAATGTAACTTAAACAGGGTCATCTATAAAAAACTATAATAAAACACTAAAAATCTATTCTTGAATAAAAATCAAAACAAGATGACTAAGAATAAAATATTGGTGGTTCCAAAACGTGGAGTGATAAAATTATTACGCTTCCCGCCATTTCAGCTGTCAAGTGTATAAAGTAGTATCATAAATTTTGATAATAAATAGACATGGGTATTATATCGATATGCCTTATTTTTTGTTTTTAATTAATTTAATTTATTAGTTAACAAAAATTTACGTAATAAAAAGTAAAATTAAAATAAATAAAAAAGAATCAAAAATAATTGTATTAACGCAAAATAAAGACAACGTAAGAAAATATTGCTTATTTTCTTGCACCACGAAGTATAGTAGCCAATAATTAGATAGACACCTATAGACTTACTCGTAGCTCTTATGTAATTTCTTCGTGCCTTATCCAGGCTTCAATACGTAACCATTCAACATATTATATTTTTTTAAAAGAAAAAAATATCATAACACAAAATAGTATCAATTCACAGCCAGCAATAGATAATAAAGGGATGTGTTAATGAATTGGAGCAATGGACCAGCAGTCGAGTTGAAGCCTCGGGACGGTTGACATCTGGGGAGATTGGAAAAGACGAAAATGCGCTGGATATTTCCCGTTCCAGGTAACAAAAATGTTTTTAATTTCTTCAAACTCAGTTCTCGCCTTTAAAAAAAAAGTAAAAGGCTAATAATATAGAATTAGTGTTAATTTAAACTAGGTACGTTAGTGCATTTTTATTTTTTAATAATCAGTGTTTAATGATAATTTGTGTGTATAAGCAGACAAGCGACAACGAAATATACGATTTATAGCTAACTATATACAAACACAAATAAAAAAAGCGTGAAATTTTGAGATCAATATTTTTTTACGTAATGCATTTTTCAAAATATAGCTATATGTGTATTATAGCTATAGTGAGATTAATATTCCGATTCAATTGTTTAGAGCACGGCTTTTTAAATATTTACAATAATTTTAAATAATTTTAAGAGCAATAGGTATATTAAAAAAATAAAAGCAAAGTATTATCGCTTAAAATAAAAAATATTATATTCGAAGTTATCTTTAAATCATTTTTTATCGAAAATATAATTTTATTACTGATTTACATACAGATTAAATGTCTTTATTTATTAATCGTATGTATATATTTCATTTTATCAATCATTACCTAAGCATTAATTATTTTAAAACCATTAAAATACTTTTTGAACTAAGTACTCCAAGAAAAATAAAAAAAGCGTTCCACTATTTATTGCACATCACTCAGCCGTTTAAAAATTTTCGTGTCACTAGTCAGTTATCAAATGCTACAGAAAGAAATATTGGAGTCGCGCCAAACTTGACCCATATGTAAAATTTCGATTCAGGGCTGGAAATGTGAAAGCACTTTATAACACTTATATTAAGATGACCCTTTCAGTACGTAGATTAGCTAGCGACATTTTTTAATCGACTTAAAGTGGTGTTCGATTCTGCTTCATTAATCTATATCTATTTCTATACTAATATTATAAAGCTGAAGCGTTTGTTTGTTTGGTTGATCGCATTAATCTCAGAAACTACTGGTCCGAATTGAAAGATTATTCTTGTGTTGGATAGTCCGTTTATCGAGGAAGGCTATAGGCTATATTATATTATATAACACTACGACCAATGAAAAAATGTTGCAAAAACGGGAAGGGCTGGCGTTAGTTCTGCGAGGTATCATACCGCGTGACTCAGAAAGAATTTGGTTTCTAGTCTTTAGAATTTTTAATAAAATAAAATTCTGATTCAAATCCATATATTTTTTTTGGAAAATAGTATTAAAATAATCATTATTATCGATACAGATGCAGAATCTATAGTTTTTAGATTTTTTGTCTTTTTGTATGTGATTGCATTATGAAATTATCCAGGTCAAAAATCAAAATCAAAATATTTTATTCACCATAAAAATTGTTACAATTTCTCACTGAACGTCATGAGTCTACCACCAGTTCGGAAAGAAGAAACCTCTGAACTGAGAAGAACTGGCGAAAGAAACTCAGCGGGACTTATATTTTTTTTATCTTAATCTCATTCTTTTTTTTAATTAAATTGTAGATTAACAATAACTCTATACGTTGAAATAGCCTGGCGGCGATCACATCGTTCCCAACTCCCAAGGTCTTTTAAAAAATCGTAAATCGAATAATAGCCTTTAGTACACAAACGTTCCTTCACATTTTTTTAAATTTGGCAATAGAAGCTTTTTATAGGCGTATACATTGTCCATAGATATGGAGATATGGACGCTCGCGAGGGTGAATCGCTAGTTGTAATTTTTTTAAACAATTGTTATTTTGTAAAATAGGCATTATAATTTCAGGCCTTAGCATAGTTCAAGGTTAAAAGTAACATCGTGTGTTTTACATAACAAGCTGTTTTGTAAAAAAGCTGATACTGCAACCATTTTTTTTAAACCATAGCTACATATTGCGGCAATCGTTCATAGTTTTTATCAATTTGTCTACGTCATTTTACAAAACAGCAAGGCTTTTGCAAACAGACGGCCGTTTTAAATGACTGATTATACAATACTTGTGTACCATTGGTTGGTTTAAGTCAATAAAAAAAATTGTAATATTAATATTTATATCAATTGTTTTAAACAAATATCGTTTTAAAAACAAAGGTGTAAAATGTACTGAACTGAATAATGTCTTTGCCTTTTTACATAACTGCAAAATATTTTATACTAGCGACTCGCCCTCGCTTCGCTTGGGCTTTTTCCTAGATTTAGCACAGGCAAAGCCGCGGGATCCGCTAGTTATGCATATAAACCTTCCTCTTGAATCATTCTATCTATAAAAAATACCGCATCAAAATCCGTTGCGTAGTTTTAAAGACTTAAGCGTACAAAGGGATATAGGGACAGAGAAAGCGACTTTGTTTTATACTATGTAGTGATAACATGAAGCCCGATATCTCAGCAATTTTAAACATATGTTCCTCACTCGTTCCCACCAAAAGCTCTCTAGAAGCTTCTCTTTGAGCTTATATATTAATATTATCATCTTCCGGTAACATTTTCTCATACCGCAATCTACTACAAAAGTGTACAAACCGTCCGCCATTGGAAATGACTAAGTAAGTGGATACTGCTATCTGTTGGTAGAACACAGCCGCAAATAAAATTGTTTTAATAAAACTAATATCATACGTAAGCTTCATTTATTTATTTTATTAATGTTCTTAAATGTTATCGGATCCCAATCAGAAAACAATTGTCATCATGAGTAAAAAAGTTATTTATTATGTACTAGCGCTACGTTTTGCCTTGTGTCTTAAATCGCAATATGAAAAAGAACCATAAAATGTCTATTTCTGTATTCCGCGAAAAAAAAACTTTTCATATAAATATAGCTGTCCCTTTGTATTAAATCAGATTATACAAATAAAATTGAAGTGTCTGTAATTTTTAAAGTATATATTACGGTACTTATATCAAAAAATCTATTTTTTGTCAGTCTGTCTGTTTATTCTTCTTTTATTTTATTAGAAAATCATAAAAACTGTTTAATTTATTTTAACCTACGCACAGCGAAGCGGGCCGGGATTCCTTTTTTCTCTTAATCTTTCAAATTGTCCATCTTTATTTCTTTTCTCAAAAGAAGCTTTGTATTCTTTTTATATTCTCGTTGATTGGTTAGATAGTTCCGAGGCTAAACAGCTGTAAATAGACCAATTTTCAAATTTTTCTCATAGATGACTTGGTTGATATTGTGTACTATTCTACCTAAGATCCCGAAACGTCAAATAGTTCAAAACATTCCCTAGTTAAAAATGAATTCTTTTGACCGGGTCCGGCCCGTGAATTCAATTCATGAACTCGATATATAAACGCAGACTCTGCAAGAGAACCTGGAAATATTTTTATGGGCAATCTATTAATAAATTCTTTTAATTAGTCTTCCCACATTCGCCATAAATTGATGTCATAGCAGTCTTAGATCAAACAATACGTCTAAATAGTCGAATGTCCTACAAAATACATCTTCTACGAAGCAAAAAAACAGGTTAGGGTTCCGTACCTCAAAAGCAAAAAACGGAACCCTTATAGGGCCACTTTTTTGTACGTCTGTCTCTCTGTCAAAACCTTTTATCTCAAGAACGTGTGAAGATATCGATTTGAAATAATAACCATATATTTAGGTCTAGTCTGTTGAAGCTGTGAAAAAATCAAACTTGTAAATTAAAAGTAAGATACGGCGGTTTATGCCATAAAAACGTATATTTCGACACTCTCAAGGGAATCACAATTTATATGGTACTTAAGTAGGTACTTTTTGTTGACCTAGAACTATGAAATTTGGCAAGTAATATCGTCTGATATGTACTTGCAAAAGGGAAAAATTTGAAAACTATACATTTGTATTTAATTAAAGTATAGTCTTTACTAGAAATTCCCGCTAGAACGATCAAAAATTATGGTTATAAGTATTTTTGTACGGGCTGAGACGAAAACCCCTACAGTATTTGGTTGAGATTGATAGGAATTATTGATAGATAAATAAATGATAATCTCGGATAAAACTAATAGTATATTAACTGAACTTAATGATAGAATGATAGATTGATATGATTGATATTATTGATAGAACGAACCGTGAGCGCGTACGACGATGACTGCCGACGACTACTACTAAATCGAAATATGTATAAATATATTGTAAGGCGTAAAATGCTTACGCGACAAATATTATGTAAGAACTAGTATTTGCCGCGGCTTCGCACGCGTTCTAAAGACCGGAAACCAAATTCTTTCTCAGTTGCGCGGTACGGTACCTCGCAGAACTAATGCCCGCCCTTCCCGTTTTTGCAACATTTTTCATTAATGCTCTGCTCATATTGGTCGTAGCGTGATGTAATTATAGCCTTCCTCGATTAACGGACTAACCAACACAAAAAGAATTTTTCAATTCGGACCGCGGTAGTTTCTGAGATTAGCGTGTTCAACCAAACAAACAAACAAACAAACAAACAAACAAACAAACTCTTCAGCTTTATAATATTAGTATCGGTGGTGTAGTGGCTGGCATGTACGGTCATACATCGAGAGGTCCTGGGTTCGAGTCCCAGGTCGGGCCCAAGTTTAATTATTGAGTCTTTCTGTTTAGTAAGCCTCAGTAATAGCCCGGAGTTGGGAAGTTGGCGGTGTGTCACCCCCGTGCCTCGGAGAGCACGTAAAGCCGTCGGTCCTGCGCCTTAGCTCTCACTAGTCGTGTCGAGTAGTCGTTCCACCGGAGTATGAGAGTGATAGGAATAGAGAGTGCACTTGTGTCTGCGCATACACTTGTGCACTATAATATCTCCTGCGCAGTTGGCCAGTCTTAATGAGATTGGCCGCCATGGCCGGAATCGGTCGGAGAACATTATTATTATTATATATTAACCAGTAAAATGAAAAAAATACAAATTTGATCTAAAAATAAAAAATCTGGATGCCACTCTTATCACCTAGAGGAATAAAAAGTAGCCTACGATCCATTTTTAGACCTACCAAATATATAATACACAAAAAATTTCAGAGAGATGCTGTTTCAGAGGAGTTCGATAACAAACACTGTAACACGAGATTTTTATATATTAGACTAGCGACTGGCCCTCGCTTCGCTCGGGCTCTTCCCTAGATTTAGCACAGGCAAAGCCACGGGATCTGCTAGTTATCTTCCACTTGAATCACTCTATCTATTAAAAAAACCGAATTAAAATCCGTTGCGTATTTTTAAAGATTTAAGCATACCCCATAGGGATATAGGGACAGAGAAAGCGACTTTGTTTTATACTATGTAGTGATTTAAAGTAAGTACGTAACCAATAATCCAGGTGAAAATTATGAAAGCCCTATATTTTTAAATTTGTTCGGAACCCTCATTGGGCGAATCTGACTCGCACTTGTCCGGAATTTTATATAAGACTAATAATTCGTTCCTTTGTGTCTTACTCTGAAGTGTCTTTTTGTAAGTTGTAATAACTAATATCAAGGTAACAGCTTTTTACTAAATGTATAGGTATGTATAATGTAACTTACATAAATATATCAAAAAAATATTATGCCACTGATTTATAAAACAGCTGAATAGATTTTGACGGGAATTTCACGGCAGATAGCTTAAGTTATAAGACATATTAGCTAGGCTTCTTTTATTTTAGAAATTAATTAATAAAATATTTACTTTCGCTCAAAGAAGGTTCTGATTTACCATTTATCCAAACGGAATAAGTTGTAGCTAACCTTTCTTGGTAATTCTAATACTTATAAGTAAATATTGACGATATAAATAGTAAAAACGCTGACATTTGTCATAGTGGGTATATACGAGTACCATACTAGCGTGCCCCAAGTAATTTATTAAAGTTTAATTGTCCGCATTACGAAGGGTGTTAAATGTTCTAAAATCCTATTAATTAAAAGGCTTTATTATGTTTTTTTTTGTTTTTGCACGGAGTCCTAATTGTATAATATCGGAACAAACAGACAGACAAAAAGTAACAAAGAAGCTCCATAAAAAGTGTGTCTTGTCAGCTATATTTCTGCCTAAATATTTAGTTGTTTCGTTCACTTTCATTATTAGGCCACTAGAGTGGCTAGTACAGGCATCTGTAGATCATGGGTTCGAGTCCAGAGTGGTGAGCACAAAATAGTTGTTTAGTTTTTTGTTTAATATTTCTAAGAAATTTTTGTACTTATCTACGGGTAGTTTTATGGAATGGGGAAGCTAGCTCACAGCGTTCTTCAACAAACCTGTTAAATTGATTTTCACTAAAATCACTAATCTAATCTCAACATCTGGCTCCATGAGGCTTTGAGAGTGAAATATAGAGTACAATACTATAATTGCACTACTATGACAGTGGTAGCCCAGCGGTAATGCGCTCCCTTGGATAACCGAGTAATGCGGGTTCAAATCCGGGTCTCGCCTCGACCTCTGATATTTTCATGTGCGAGAAATTTCTATCATGATTACCGCTTATGTTACGGTGAAGGAAAACATCGTGAGGAAACCTGCACGTCTGAGAAAACCTAGCAAACTTTCGTAAGACATGTGAAGTCCGCCAACACGCACTAGACCAGCGCGGTGGACTATGGCCTGATCCCCCTCGTACTGATGGAGGCCCGTGCCCAGCAGTGGGACGTTAAAAAGATCTGATGATTATTTATAGATGGCTAGTCACAGCGAGATTGGCAGCGCGACTAAAATCAGTCAAAACATTCACATTAGTTTCCAAAGAAATATGAAAAGCAAGTATCCTTCCAGAACAGTAATTTTCAAACGAACAAAACCGTAAACAATGATTTTAAACGATCTACAAAATAAACACGAGTTTACGATCGAAGTTTACAGGAATCCTCTGTATAATAAATCTTTATAACAGTAATTACTATCTTTATATGCCAAAGTGATATAAGACTTGCACGAACATTCATATCTCCAGAGTTTGGACTCTAGGTAGGGAGTTCTATTCCTGCCTGGTTGCAATGCTCTTACTTAATAGATTTAGATGCATTATAACGCATATTTCTTTTGAGAAATTACGTACCAGAAGTTATAATTAAGAAATGCAAGCAACCGAATCCACATGTAATAGTATGTATAAATGAAAAATAAATATATCATAACAAAGTTAATTATTACTAAAATAAATTATCTCAACCCTATTAAAACACTCCACACATCATGATTGTCATATTTATGGAAATAAAGCCGCTAGTGATGTGATTTATCGACCGCAACACTTGCCAGCACTACGGCCCGGTTTCCCGCCATTTGTTTAACGTCACATTAATGGTTTGACATTTGGAATGACGCATTATACTGGAATTAATTTACTTTACATAATATAGGATTATAATTTTAAACTTGCTACTTTCCCCTGCTTCGCTCGTTCTAGTCTCTGGTTATTGGTTAATTTCTTTATACTTTCTTTTCGTATAACTCTGCTAGCATACACGGTGCAAGCCAGTTAGGCCTTTTTCATACATACACGTTTCGGTATAAACGGCGACCGTTAAAACAGACGTAGGTCGATCTTTACAGGTAGGTACACGGTAGCTACTGACTATGCCGCTTATGGATTCAGCCCTTTGTGCCTCATTACTAGGCATGGGCCTGCCTTTAATACGAGGAATCAGGAGGCAGGGTTTTCGAAAACTTGCTAGGTTCTCTCAGACATGCAGGTTTCCTCTCGATGTTTTCCTTTCCCGTAAGACAAGAAGTGGTGGAAAAAAATGATTTGATGAAATATCCGAGTTGCGAGACCCGGGATTTGAATGCCCTTTACTCGGTTACCCAAGCGAGTGTGTTACCACTAGGCTACCACTGCTTGCACTGTCTGTCTGCTTTACAATATGTAGAGAATATAGTTACTACAACCACTTTTTTTAATTACAATAGAACCAACTAACAGCCTCTTCGAAAGTGTGCCTTTTTAAAAATCGGTTTAAAAAATTATATTAATAGAAAGCCCTACAGAGCGTGACCTTTTTCACGAAATATTTCGTTAAGTCATGCAATGCTGTAATTAGTAGTAGCTTGTGAAAAATTTACGATTTCATACTTGAAATATGCTAATTACTAGCTACCTGCACTCTTGGTCAGGCCTTTTTGAAATTCTTCATCGCGGTTATAGGACTTCGATTATTTCTCATCGTGATTCTGAAAAATTTAACAAGAGTAGACTCAGAAGTCTAATCTGGGTATTATACGGCAGAATATGCTTTGGAAGGCACCCCATTATTTCACCATATTTTTACACGCTTTATATTAGCTTCACCTGTATGTTTGTTTGTAACCGACTTCTTTGGGCGCGATTTTGACCCACTTTAAACGGCCAGATTTCGTTCAAACTTTGTAGATTTATTGAGGACCGATGACAATACACTAATTTGATAAAACTATTCCATCTTTCAATTTGCAAAATATGATTTTTTCTAGAAAAAGTAGAAAATAGATAATAGTTTAAAAAAACTAAAAAACACGCTATTTATAGAAAACCGAACTAAAAAATAGAAAATAAAATTTTATTTTAAAAAAGCGTGGGGTGCTTTTTAAGATATTATCGAAATGATAATGACACCATGCACCCCACGCTTTTTTTAAAATAAAATTTTATTTTATATTTTTTAGTTCGGTGTTCTATAATTTTATTTAACGTTGGGAAATACATTTACGCATTCCAATTACCACTGTGTTACACACAGGTGCTAGAACAGCGTTAGCCTAAGTAACTCCTTATAGCGTTAGCTAACAGCGCTTAGACTACTTTTATTTTATAAGAAAACTAGCGACTTGCCCTCGCTTCGCTCGGGCTCTTACCTAGATTTAGCACAGGCAAAGCCGCGGGATCTGCTAGTTATGCATATAAACCTTCCTCTTGAATCACTCTATCTATTAAAAAAAACCGCATCAAAATCATTTGCGTAGTTTTAAAGATTTAAGCATACATAGGGATATAGGGACAGAGAAAGCGACTTTGTTTTATACTGTGTAGTGATGTAGTGACTAGGTTTATTAGTATCAGCGAAGCCTTGGGTTCTCTAGTTAAAATAAATAAAATTTCTAACTCCTCCTCTGTTGAAGTCGGTTAAAAAGTAGACTAAGTTACGCTTTATAACATTAGCTATCTGCGAGTGAAAGTCCCGTCTAAATCGGTCCAGTCGTTTCATAGATTTGCCGGAACCAACAGACAAACAGACAAAAAATGTAACAATTGGTTTTTTTGTTGCTAGTATCGTATATACTTTCACACACATTTAGTGAAAAGCTGTTAATTTGAAATTAAAAAACAGACATTTTATTTATATTATGTAAGTATAGATTATAAATTTATTTTAATTTTATTTTAACTTAAGCCCAGCGAAGCGGGCCTGTCAAAAAATATATAAACTTTATAACTGTACAACATTATGTGCAAGTACCTAGGGATGCGCCCGAGCGAATAGATTTTTTTTATACATTAAATAAATATGTTGGGACATGATTACACACAGCGCCATCTAGATCCATGGGAAGTTACGAAGCTTGTGTTACGGATAATAGATAAATTTAAATACACACATATTATAAATATATACATTATACACCCATGACTGGAGCACAAACATTCGAGTTTAACAAATGAAGAACCCGCGAACCAGCGGGACTCGAACCCGCGACCGCTGACGCAAGAAATCACTACAAACTGCGCCAAACGTGTCGTCAAAACATTACGAATATTATAAAAAAAAATAGGCATTATTTTATAAGGGGGCCGTTATATCTTAGAAGTCCTGGGTACTGATAAAGTCTATTTGTAGATTCCGACTCTGGGTTTATCAGTTATCATAGACAGTAATTGAGTATATCTTAAATCTGCATCGGTGGTGTAGTGGCTAGCTTGTACGGTCGCACTCCTGGGTTCAAGTCCCGGGTCGGGCCAAGTTTAGTTATTGAGTCTTTGTTTCGTAAGCCTCAGTAACAGTCCGGACTTGGGAAGTTGACGGTGTGTCATCCCCGAAGCCGTCGGTCCTGCGCTTTAACTCTCACTGGTCGTGTCGAGCTGCAGTCGTCTTACCGGAATATGAAAGTGACAAGGAATAGAGAGTGCACTTGTGTCTGCGTATACTCGTGCACTAATAATAATAATAATATACTCCTGATTGTACACACACAACAAGAAACAAAAAAAATTAAATAAATAAATACAACACTATAATATAATATCTCCCGCGCAGATGGCTGTAGTCTTAATGAGATTGTCCGTCGTGACCGTAATCGGTTGGTACGACATCATCATCAATATATTAAATGGATTATAAAGTCATATTCACTAGGATTAAGTGGAACTACCCTGAAATTTCCTAATTAGGCCATGATATTACGGCGCAGGTTTAAACACTTAACTGATGCTATACTGCTGTAATTTGTATACGAGTATACTGTAATTTAGGAGTATATTTTAATTTTATTATTTATATTTTCACGAGATTTCCATGGGATATCGATTAGTGGAGTCGGTTACTATCTGCGTCTGCGGTAGCGGGTTCGAGTTCCGCTAGGGGCATTCATTTGTTGAGCACGAATGTTTGTACACCAGTCATGGGTGTTAATATTTATATTTATAATATGTATGTATTTAAAATTTATATGTGTATCAACTATCTGGTATCCGTAACACAAGCCTCGTAGCTTACCACGGAACTAGATGACGCTGTTGTAATAAAACATTTTATAACTATTTATATCTATTTAGAAGGGAAGCGTGAAGGGAGGGTTATTAGTCTATAACTACATTATGTGGTAGTGCAACGGACACCGCGAAATATGAAATTCGGTTCATAACAGTTAATTTTTAAATTTGAGCGCCGCCGCTTTTAGTACCTTTCTATGGTGAGCTCACGCGTCGGTCAGCGTGCGGCGGGCAGTCCCAGTGAGCGTGCGTATGCGTAGGAGGAGGAAAGTGTCCACGAGACTACTACGTCAGCATTAAGGTAAGTGTCTACTATACTACCACCTCAGTAAAATGTTTATGTTATCATAGTGTCTCCTAAACTACCACGTCAGCAAATAAGTTTTAACGTTTTTTTTTAATACGAATATCTTATTTTTAGATGGCTGATTTAAACAACAATGCTAGGCCAGGTACTTCTACTCGAAAGAGAACGTCGGCTGGAACTTTTGTGGGTCATGAAGATCAAATATTAGCGTGGCTGGAAGAAGAAAGTAAACATGAGTTAATGAAGTTGAAGATCCTACTTTCGAACCAGAAACTCAACACGTTGATGAAGATGTCATTTCATATGAAGAAAATCCAGAACGAAACGTGGAAGCTCGACAAGAACCTGCCACTGGATTGGACTGCCTGATTGCCAAGGAAGTTGCGAATGACTATCTCTAGGGTTTTAGGCAAGGATCTCCCTCCTGCACCACCAGTAGTTCAGTCTGTAAAAAACCAAGTGGCAGAAAACTTTGCTCTATTTCTCCAACAAAAATAAAAAGGCAGACGGAATACTGTTACTGTGCTTGTCCGAAGCCAATTTGCCTTCAGTGCTCCTAGCCACTATGTGATAATTGTCAAACAAAGCTGTGATTTAGAGACTGGCTAATTTTGTAGTCAACCAACAAATGTATCTCGTATTTTCTAGACTAATTATTCTAATTGTTAATTTTTCAAATATTTAATCTAAAATTTAAAAAAAGTTGACTTTGTAATTTTTCTATGCCATTAATGTTCAAATAAAGTTTCATAGACTGATTTATGTGAAGTCAATAAATACAGATAAATTTTAAAAATACTAATTGTTTTATTTATTTTAAGCAAATTTAACGTTAAAAATAGGTTATTTATTTAATATATACAAGTAAAATGGCTGCATAATTCATTTCTATAAAAATATTTGCTATTGAAAAGGTGTCTCGCGTACTACCACGTCAGTAAAATAGTAAAAATGGAGTCACGTCAGTCGCAGAGGGTTAAAAAAAATTCTCTTTGTTTACGTATATGATGCGAATAGTACTGAACCGATTTTGACTAAATTTTGTGCGTAGCCGTCGGTTCTGCTGGTTTAAAATAAATTGTTACAGATTTTTTTTGTCTTCAGCCCTTTGTAACGTCCCACTGCTGGGCACGGGCCTCCCTCCGTACGAGGGGATCAGGCACAGTCCACCGTGCTGGCCTAGTGCGTGTTGGCGGACTTCACATGTCTTTCGAAAACTTGCTAGGTTTTCTCGGACATGCAAGTTTCCTCATGATGTTTACCTTCTCCGTGAGACAAGTGGTAATCATGATAGAAATGATTCGCACATGAAAATGTCAGAGGTGCGAGACCCGGATTTGAACCCGCACCTCTCGGTTATCCAAGCGTGCGCGTTACCGCTGGGCTACTATTTTTTATAAAAATAATAAAATAATTGAAGCATTTCCAATTGTATTCATATAAATTATATTACCGGTGAAACAACAGTGTAAACAAAGAATTAATTCAGTGTGTTTTTTTGTTCCACTCTCAAGAGTATTTTTATAGTCCACAGTAATTGAAACGATACTCTCATTTTGTATGTCCTCAGAACGTAGAGATTTTATTTTCCTATATCTATTGAACTAATTGAAAGTAAACTTGAGAGCTATAAATTAGATGTGGGATTCAAGATTGACTTTTGCGTTACGATTTTTTTTTGAATCGTTTGGTTCAGTGAGTACTGCAGACCGTTACTGTAGTTGCTTTCGCGGGTTCGAGTCTCGCTTGGGGCATCCACTGGGTTGAGCACAAAAGTTTGTGATTTTTATTTCTTTGTATAATTCTAGTACTAATTCTTTGTATAATTCGTATTTCTGTACCTTACCTTATATTTGTAATGTATCACTTATCTGGTGTCCCTATTTCACGTTAAATCGGGACAAATAGTTTAGTTTATTTTAAATAACTTTTATGTATGTATGTATGTATGTATGTATGTATGTGTGTGTGTGTGTGTGTGTGTGTGTGTGTGTGTGTGTGTGTGTATGTATGTATTTATGTATGTATGACTATAAGCTGGAGTAGCACATATGCTACAGTTACCTAGTTATAAAATTTGACCCAAAATGGCACTGCTATCTATTGGCGAAACGACCCGACCACGACGGTAGGCTAAATTAAAAACATCCAGTTACTACTTCATTTATGAAGTACGTACAAACAGACGAAAAACACTTCAGGTGTGCTTGGCCTTTGTTTATTCAAGTAATTAAAAACTTAATCACGGCTTATAATCTTTAGGAATTTATAATTTGACTAATGAAATACTAAAACGTTATTTTAAAGTAGTGTTTGT
Organism: Boloria selene; assembly: GCA_905231865.2. NCBI lineage: Eukaryota > Metazoa > Arthropoda > Insecta > Lepidoptera > Nymphalidae > Boloria > Boloria selene. The sequence continues at coordinate 2,282,825 of HG993158.1, read as the reverse complement.
CGAAAAATTACTAAAAATTCATAATATTGTGAACATTTATTATCAAAGATACTAAGGACTCTACCTCACTTCGCTTGTATTCGTCTCTATGTGAATTTTATCATTTAGTGATTAATTCAAGTGGGTTTTCCCTATTATATTTAACCCACGCTTGACAAAACGCTAATATATAGAAAAGAATGATTCAAATCGGTCCAGCCATTTTGGAGTATTAGGGGTACTAACTAACTATTCGCTCTGTGCGAAGCCGGTGGTGGGGAGAAACTGATTTACCGTCAGCGCTACCCGTGGCTATATCCGATACTACGGGGGGCTGTTTTTATGTTTCGAGTTAGCTAAATATACAAGTGAATTGTTATTTAAAATTTATTTAAATAAAATAACATAAAATGAGTCACAAAAGTTGTTGTGTTGTAAGTTGTAAGAATACAGGTAGAAAAAGTGCTTGTCATTTTTATAAATTTCCAACAGCAAGTTGGAAAATAAATCAGAGGAAAAAATGGATAGCCGCTGTTAGGAGACAAAAGTAAGTAGAATCATAACCTTACTATCCGTAATAATAAAAATCTTGAAAGGAGTAAAACTTAAAAAAATAGTAAGTTTAGAAAATGCTAGGAAATATTATTATTAATTAAAAAAAAATTTTTTTTAAACATTTTTAAATTTAGCATAATTATATATTAAAAAATAAGATTGAATTTTTTTATTATAAACTTTTCATTAATTATTTAAGATTCATTTACTCTTTGCCACTTATAATATTAAACAAAAAGATTATCCATACCAATGATCATAAATTTTAAATATTAAATATTAAAATCTAAAAATAAAAATGATAAATTTAATCGATTAACAATTTTTCCCAGCTTTATTATTGAATTGTAATATGTTAATTTTAGTTAGCAAACATAATCTATTTTTTTTGTACTCAAAAACAATCAGCACTTTTAATTTGTAGAATTTTGAAACATAAAATATTTTGGTAATTTCGTTTAATCTAAATTTGCTATTAAAAAAAAATAATTGAATGTTTATTCAAGTTTTCTTATAATTTTAATTTTAAAAAAAACTTTTTCTATTTTCTTTTTATTTGATTTCAGTCTGATTTCAGTTAACCTACCTTTATGTGTGCTAACTTCTATGCTACTTTTTCGGTATTAACTATACTTACATTTTATTTTTTAATGCACAAGAACACTTTACATTAACAAATATTTATTATAAATATTCCCTTTAATTAAAAAAGCATTTTTTTATTTATCATTCGATATTATTATTACTGACAGCCATTCAATACTTAGTAAAATATATTACAATAGCCCCCTGTAGTTCAAACGTACCATGGCGCTGAAGTCGCGCACAGAGCGAATAACTATTGCTGTATAAGTCTATACATCTATACAAAATAAATAAAATTGAAGTATCTGTTTTTAATTTCAAATTCCAAATTCAAATTTAAAAAAAACTGCTTTTCATTAAATGCATAATATGTAAGCAATTACGATACTAGCAACAAATAAACATGTTTTTTTAATTTTGGTCTGTCTGTTTGTTCTGGCTAATCTCTGATACGGTTGGACCGATTTTGACGGGAATTTTACTCGCAGATAGCTAATGTTATAAGGCGTAACTTAAGACTACTTTTTAACCGACTTCAAAATGGAGGAGGTTATATTTTAGAAAATTTATTTATATTAACTAACGGAACCCGTGGCTTCGCTGACGCTAAACCTAGAGACCAACCCGAGCGAAGCGAGAGTGAATCGCTAGTATACACTAAATATGTTGGGACATTATTACACACAGCGCCATCTAGTTCCGTGGTAAGATACGAGGCTTGTGCTATGGATACCAGATAGTTGATATACTACGCATGTATAAATGTTAAATACATACATATTATAAATATAAACACCCATGACTGGAATACAAGCATTAGTGCTCAACAAATGAATGACCCCAGCGGGACTCGAACCCGCGACCGCTGGCGCGGAAAGTAGGACACTACCAACTGAGCCATACGTGTTTGCAGCATAAACTGCTGTATTGTTTAGATTGCGTTGGTTTAGAAGTTTGATTTTTTCATAGCTCTAAAGGACAGTAGACCTGAGGCCCTGAGTAGTTGATACAAATTACAGCTTCAGAACTCCACACGGTCCTGAGAAAAATGGTCTTAACAGACAGACAGACGGACACAAAGTGACCCTATAAGGGTTCCGTTTTTTCCTTTTGAGGTACGGAACCCTAAAAAACGACGTCAAGTGAAGTAAGGTCAGCGCGCTAGTTATATACGCAACAATGTTTGAAACAATTCTATTTATAGCAAGCAATTATTATTAGAGTATCATATTCATATAAACAAAAGACTTTTATTAACATATCCGATATTTTTAATCATCCCGTATAATATAAACTACTTTAAAGTTATTATTAAAATAAATAAAAAATAAATTTCGCAAATTAGCGGGTTCCGCTAGTAAATGTACTTATACAAAAACTTGAAAAATAACTAAAACCTCGGGAACTACTGTATACATTGGTGGAAACAACATGAAAATCGGTGCAGTAGTTTTTGAGCTTATCGCGAACAGACAGACAGTCGCGGCGGATGACTTTGTTTTATTATATGTAGAGATATATTTTATTAACCTTTTTAAAGTTATTTAAGTCTTATGTATTTGACCTTTATGCATGTATGTTGGGTCCTCATGATTAAATAATACTCTATTGGAGTAAATTTTAATTTCTCTCATATACAAACACCTAGATATATGTATAATATATATGTATTTCGTGTTGGTATCTCGGGATTAGGATTCCTTTTGGGATTTGGATCTAATTTCTAGGACTTCAGAAAAAATATTTTTTATATTTTTTCGAAAGAAAAAATAGAACGCTGAGAGAAACCTAAATTTTTCTCAAGCTATTGATCTTCAGAACTTCCATAGAACGATTTAGCTCAGCCATCTACAACTTCATCAAAATTTGGTATATTTGACAACCTTTACACTTAACAGTATGGTACACCCATTTTTTGGGGTAGTTGGGTAAAAATAATTAGTACCTATCTATTTGTATGTATGTATATTTTAAATGATTTTTCTACTTTTTTCAGTTCTCCTTATGTCCTGGTTCGGAGTGGAGCAAGTGAAAGGAAACTCGTGCATCAGGACTGGTAATGCCAAACGTCATGCCAAATGTCACGTGGACGTTAGCTGTCAAAATGTTTTAGTGTTGTGCGTTCAATATCGATATCGATAAAATTTGCTTAACATTGATTCTTACCTTTTGATCAGATTTTTTAGGTGTATTGTTTTGGTTTAATATTATTGACTATTTTAAGCTATTGCTACAATTATTAATATTGTTGGAAATAATTAGCTAAGTATATATTCTATGTAATTAAATATATGAATTGAAGCACATGAATATAAAATCCAACATTTATCTGTGAAGTTAATTAAGTCTATTGCGAAGCAATAAAATATACCGTTCTATCTTAAAAAAACATCTCATCACTACTTAATTCAATAAAAAAAATAAGCATAGAAAGCACATATATTACAAAACATATTATATGATTTTTAATATCATAAATTTTATCGATATCGATATATACAACGGTTTGTTTTTGTGTTTGAGTGTCCTTAGGAATGTGTGTTTATTGTTAAATAGGAATGGTTTACAATGTTTGCATGACGTATTTTTTTCCAAATTTCGAAACACTTTCCACGAGTTTATTGTAACACTCAAACATATCTCCTGTGAATAACTGACTTAAAGAACAACATTTTTTTACAGAAATATTGTAGGGTCATGGTAAGACGTATTTTTTTTCAATAACAATCTATCTTCTTACCTGTCAATTATTTAATCTGTATTTTTGTTAACTAGTGATGTTTCAATATTTTTTAATCTATCTTTTATTTTATTAGCCCAGTCTACGGTTATATTCAGTTATTTACAGGACGCTCTTGCTCTTCTGACTTTCTGTTAGAAAACTTGTGTAGAACGTGTTTTTTGTTTTTTTTTATTTTTTACTAATAATAGCATGGATTTTCAGCATTATGGACACTAAGTCTCAGTCCCCTTGTTCAGGCGGAATGCCAAAGTAAGTATTAATTTTAAATAAACAAAACATACAAAAGCCTCAGCATAAAATCACAAAAGCTATACAAGTTTGCTTAAAAAAATCGCTTAATGGATAAAATGAATAAAGTATACTAATAATCATGCCGTAGACTGGGAACAAGGTCTTCAGTTTCAAATTTTTTGTTCACTGCCTCTTTATTGGACTTTGTTACTCTCTTACTTTAATTTCTTGATTTAAACATTTTCAAGTGAAGATAAAAAGTTATCGATACAAATAATATACGTACCTATCATTACAAATCTAATTTTTACAAGAATAACAAAATTCGACACACACTCACAAATTCACTACTCACAAATTGGAAAGTAATTTTTTTTATAAAATAAAAAATAACCTTAATTCACAAAATTCATGAATGAAATTAATTAAGACGACATGTATGGCTCGTTTGTGTGACATGTGTGACCCTACTTGCTGTGCTAATGGTCACGGGTTTGAGTCCCGCTGGAGGCATTCGTGTGTTAGCACGAATGTTTGTACTGCAGTCATAAGTCATAATGGATCTAGATGGTGATTTATTATTGTTTATTTTTGGTATATTTGTTTATGTATTATTTCTTACTATTTTCCACATTTCTTTTCCATTAAAACAGTTTCATTCATGAATCAACCAACAGAAATTATTATGAATATTAAACAACAAAAATGAAGTCATCTTTTGAATAAGAAAAAAATTGCATGCCTATAAATAGTCACCAACCATTGTCACTTACTCGATAATAGGCTTAGGTTTAATGCTAATACTATATGTCGCTTCACTAAGTCAATTATCTTATTTTTAATAACTAGCACAATGATGTCAAACGAGAATCTAGACCTAGATTAAATATTATTTATGCTTGCTTAATTTTATAGGCTGGGAAATGTTACCTAGGTTCAAAAGTTACAAATTACTAGGGGACCAGCAATTGGTGAAACTCCAAAATTGGGGTTCATTTTTATTGAAATTTTCATAAATTCCGTCAACAACAGGTAAATCTTAAATACGACAAGATTTAGGTTAATTATTTTAAAAATATTGTTTTTTTTTTTATTTTTATTTCTGACATTCAAAATTTCGAATGACAAATTGAAAATTAAAAAATTGATAATTAAAATAATTGTATAGCTGTTAGATAACAATAGTGGTATTAGTTTTCTTCTTCAATCTTTTAATTTTGTAATAATGGAGAAGTTTTCATTTTATATGTTTTAATTGGTAAGATATCTCAAAAAATGAGTAAATTGTGAAACTTTACGCGTGTAAGAATAATTTTGTGATGTCACACGACATGAATGACCGAATTTTAAGTTAATTTCTCAGTCATTTATTGATAGATTTCAATTTTTTCACTAATTTATTATATTCTACATTATAACTTAATTACGTTAAGTGTTATATAATAACATAGCTAAACTTCTTCAATATTATTTTTGATACATAAAAATTCTTATCCTATGACATTTTTCATGTAAAAAATCGAAAGAAATTAAAAAAAATAGTTAAATTTAAAGGGAAGCTTTATTCAAATTTACCAAAAAATTTTTTATTTATTATTCCTTCGTAATAACCAAAGCTATTACAGCTTTAAAACATAAATCATAATAATAACCGTCTAAAGAAACGTTTGCGTGACTAGGTCACCTAGGTTTTGCCTACGGACTAAATGAAAATTCTGAGAAACCTAACAAAAGGTCGTATGCATGATTACATGTTTTTTATGTTGTGGGCCTAAAATTAATGTAGAAGCATGCCAGCCATCGCACATTATATGCACAGTACATCGCCAAAATGACGTAACTTGTTCTTAGAGAATTTTACATAAGACTATTTTTATGGTGTTTTTCACCATAATGGTCACGGGAGATACTGATTTCTAAAAATCCAAGAAGTTTATTAAAAATGTCAACTATTCGTGTTAACTTTGAAACTTTTTAAATGAAATTTAGTTACGTAACTGTAATATGTAATTGTCCCATCTCCAAATTCGATTTACTGTTTTATAAACAGCGTTAGTCATAGTTAGGCCACTTTTGCCGTTGAGACCTAGTATTATATAACATTTAAAAAAAATAATGTACAAAGTTTTAGCTATGACCTGAAAAGCTTTACCTGTACAGAACCTCAGGATTTGTATTTTGTTATTTTTAAAAGAAGGTACCAGAGGCAGAGATATGCAAAAGACATAAATAAAAGGGTTATTTACAAATATTACACACAAACTTTCCTAGAAAATAAGATAAATCAAAACTATTACGGTTTATTTTCTAACACAAGAAGGTAATTTTAAAATATCTTAAAAAAATTTTTTTGGTCATGACCCATTAACCCTAACCACCCCTTGTCCCCTTTAAATTCGCACCCGCTCATACTATGACGCAACTGGTCCACGCCGTCGGAACAGCGACAGAGAGACAGCTAGCGCTTCTCGCTCTCGCATTTTTACCTAAATACCTATCTCAATAACCTATTCTTTTAAGGTTTTCTTATAACGTCGTAGATTAACCTATTTACCCGACTGGGTGAAACTCAAAGAGGGTTATGTATAATATTTTCTTAGGTATTCGCGAATATTTGTTTGCCATTATAAATGAAATTATCTTTTCGGATTTTGTCACCGATTTATTTTGATTTTTGGTTCCCGACGTTTCGAATGCTTTACAGCAATCATGGTCACGGGAGAGTCTCTCAAAATACGTAAAGATAGTTTCATTTATAGGGTTATGTACAGACTTAATAATATTTTCGTCAACTTGTTCTCTTCTTTTTAACCGACTTCAAAAAAGGAGGAGGTTATATGTTCCGTTGTATGTATTTTTTTTTTTATGTATGTTCACCGATTACTCCGCCGTCTGTGGGCCGATTTCAAAAATTTTTCTTTTGATTGGTAGGGTATAGTTCCGAGGTGGTCCCATTGTCACCAAGTCAGGATCTGATGATGGGATCCCAGGGAAATCGAAGGCAACTCTCAAAATTTACAGGCACCTATTATGTTTTTGATATATTTTCTAAACCCGATAAAGCTTTTACGTATGAAAATCATCATCTCATGTGGATGAGCTGATGATGGAAGGTAAAACTCCTCAACAGTTGTTTTTTATGTGTTTTCACCGATTTCTCCGTGAATTGTGGGCCGATTTTAAAAATTTCTTTTTCGTTCGGTAGGGTATACATTCAAGATGTTCTCATTGTCACCAAGTCAGCATCTGATGATGGGATCCTAGAGAAATCGAGGGCAACCCTTAAATTTTATCGGCACTGATTACCTTTTTCATATATTTTCTAAAGCTGTTCAAGAATTTGTGATGATGTAAGGTATATATCCTCAACGGTTAGGAGTTGAAAGAAAATTCTTTTAATATTATACGTACTTATGAACTGATAGTCGTATTCCTTCAGGATATTAGGTGGATTGATAATAGAAGGTAAATCTTATTAACGTCTACGAGTTACGTGGAAAAATAGACGTGGACAAATCTCGATTGACTATTGTCGTTCATTTCAAAACTTCGCTGACTTATTGGAGCAGTAGTTTAGTTAGCCTTCCAATATTTTATTTAAACATAATAATTTCCACAAAAAAAAAAAATTATTTTTTAACAAAAATGAAAACCGACTTCAAAACGCTACAAATCGAAACTAAATAGAAAAAAAAATAATTTTAATTACTTAGTTATTGTTGGAGTCGGTGCCAGCCAAAGCAAAATAATCTTAATACAATTTAATTAATGTATCAATTTGTAAATATAATCAAAATATCCGTTCGAAAGTTCATTGCAAAGGCAGGATAAAACTGTCTTTCTTGGCTGGCACCGACTCCAACAATAACTAAGTAATTAAATTTTTTTTTTCTTTTTAGTTTCGATTTGTAGCGTTTTGAAGTCGGTTTTCATTTTTAGTGATTATTACGCAAAAACAAACAAAAACGAGAGACTAATTTTCGAATTTCACTTTTACATATTTATCACTATTAATAAAATTTGCTGTGGAAACCACTTATCTCCTTAATGACTAATTTCGGTGACTAATAGTAAATCTCCTAAGACATGTTTGATTTCTAACTAAAAGATTACGGAACATAATTATTACTTATAGACTTGTGATATGCTTCAATATCAGCTTCTTATTTACACAGCACACAGCGTTTGCTTTCGCCTAAAATCCTTCGTAGGAAAAACCTGATCAAAGTTACTTTCAACATTTTAGTTGATTGATTGGCTTTGTTTTGACGTAAACAAAATTTTAATTTAGATGTGTGTTATCAAGTGTGGGGCTTCAAACTGCTTTTGCTAGGCTTTTGTAACGTTAGTGTACAAAATATGTGTAACAGCTCGCTTTTTAAATGCGTACATAATTCTTGGTATCAAAGGTATTCTCTGGAGGCTCAGCCTAATCGATTTTCCAATCAGTGAAATGACTAGAATCCAATTACTAGTATGAGATGTTACAGTCTTACTGTACCACAAACTTATCTGGCTTGGTGAGAGTCGCTGTTATCACATTTGGTCTCGCTAGTAAAAAAGTCAATAAAGTAGTTAAGCAACGAAAACGATGTAACAAAAACAGTTTTAGTCCAAATCTTGAATACTACTGAACCGATTTTTCAAGCTAATTCATAGTTTCGGAGATAAGCGTGGACAAACATACAAAACTATAAACATTTATTTGTATATTTGTTTGGAGGCTCTAATAGTCTATTGTATTGCTTTTCCAATAATAACACGTAGGTTGTAGTCCACATATGTACACAGTATTTATTTATATTTAGTTCCTCCTTTGGTTACCGGTCCAGATAAGTTTGTGGCAGTATACCAAACGTCAGAATGTCATTTTCAGTTTTCTATTGACCAAATATTGTATATATTTGGTAAAAAGCAATGAATATTTCATCATATACAATTGGTATCTTAATTGACTATTCATATCAAAAAGAAAAATTTGTAAAAAAATATTGGGAAGTACCAAAAATTGGATGATTATTGTGCAAGGTGGTCAGATTTTCCAAGATTGACATGCCCAATTTCATCGACAGCTCGAACGATATACTGTTACGAGTGTGACAGCTGGACGGACGCGCGGTGTAAGGACCCGTTCAACTACACCGCTTTGCCTCGAGATCAGCCTCCTCTTCAGACCTGCAACGGCTGCTGTGTTAAGATGGTGCGCTATTCTAAAAGCCGTGAGTATCACATTTGATTTTATCTAGTACTTTTGAATAGACACATTGTACAGCTGTGTTTCTTTCGCCAGTTCTTCTCAGGTCAGAGGTTTCTTCTTTCCGAACTGGTGGTAGACTCATGACGTTCAGTACGAAATTGTAACAATTTTTATGCTGAATAAAATATTTAGATTTGATTTGATTTTTTACTGCCATGCTCCCACAACACCCTAGGGAGCTGGGTGTTACTGAAAATCAGCGCTGTCTGAGACTCTGGCCTCAGCAGCATCGGCTGAGTTATTATCATTTGCCATTGATTTATTTAAGCAACCTTGTATATGTAAAAAATTTTTACTGTTCATGGCAAAAAACGATTTTATTATTATAATTACATGTCATTGTAGACGGCATATAAGTCATGGAGATAAAATCACAGGTTTGGAAAGTAGTTTTGTTGAGAAAAGCCGACGGGACTTTGTCTTATGTTGTGCCCATATGGTTGTGTTAATGTTTTTGAGGGCGTTTGCTGTTTGTTTAAATAAATCGAAACTCCTGTTATTAAGAAAATCATGCAGTATCAATTAAATTTTATCATCTACTATCGATGCTCCCTGCCAAATTTACAGTATTATCATACTTTAAATACATCAAATCAAATTATTTTATTCAGCATAAAAATTGTTACAATTTCTTACTGAACGTCATGAGTCTACCACTAGTTCAGAAAGGAAAACCTCTGACCTGAGAACAACTGGCGAAAGAAACTCAGCGGGACTAATATTTTTTTTATCTTAATCATCATACTTCGGATTAGGAAACCCGGCCGAAAAATCCGTTTTTAACGGATGTCTACTAACTATAAAATACCTCCCTGTCAATTTTAATTTTTATACGTCCAGCCATCTTAATGCGCTTTTATAATATATTTCTAGCGACTCGCTTCGCTCGGGTTCTTCCAAATTTAAATTTTTACAAACTTTAAATGTGTCATTTATTTATATCTTATCAAAAGCCTAAATAAGTTTCCAGCTTCTAACTTTTTTATCATTGCAACAATAATGATCTGCTTATAAAATCTGTTGATATGAGTTCTGGAACTTAAAAACTTCTCAGAATTTATAAGACGGGACCATGGCTCAGACTGACGCAGATGCTTACCGGGCGCCCGGCACGTGGACACGCACCAACAACCTTTACTACCAAAACCTACCTACCTACCAAACTTTACTTAGATACCTGGATTTCTAGGTTATATTTTTTCTAGGGAAACTTAAAAGTTAATCGTCAATAGAAACGTTAACTTCGTTAATTAACGATTTAACGAGTTAATGCCCAGCTATGCATATATGAAAATTCTGAATCTAAATTATTATTATTTCTATTACAGCATACGAAGTGGTTCGTCGAACCTGCACTTCTCAACTGCAAATAAACCTGTTTATGGTCGACCACGTCTGCATGATGGAAAGTACAGGCACAGGTCACATGTGTTTCTGCGAAGAAGATATGTGTAACGGCGCATCGACAGTCGATAAAGCTCTGGCGTTGACAGCACTAGTGTTGCTAGCATGTGCATGCTGCAGGTGAAGTAGAACTAGTGGTGGCCACTATCGATCCATCGAATATCGATTAAGAGATTCGATTTGTCGATGCTCGTGTCAGTGGTGTAGATTAATTAAATTTTCGTCCAAACGTAGTTCGTAGTTAAGAGGTGCTTAGTTTTCACAGCTGTTAATATAATTTTCAGCCATCAATCGAAGTCATCATGCACCATTTATGATAATACTAAATTGGGAAAAAAATATGTTTCATCAACCACATTTGGCTGCTACTATTCCGTTGGTGTGAGAACTAAACGCTTACCAGTTTTTTTTAATATTACTAACTTCGCTAAATTCTCTTAAAAAAAATAAACTTTATAAGACGATAATTTTTTAGATAATAATTTTTTAGATAATAATTAGTTAGTTTTCAAATATTCGAAAGTTTCTAGCGTAAAGGAGTCAGTCAGTCACATAGTGATGTGCGACTGTTTTGTCGATGGCGATGCTTTATCTTACTGGTCCAATTTTGACCAAACTTAAATTTGCTCATAGATGCACTTAAATAGACGTGGGGCACTTTAGTTAGGAAGATGAGAGACGACTAGCAATAACTGCCGCAAATAGAGGGGTAAGATAGGTGATAGGCATCCAGAGTCGTACTAAAAGTGATATTGTAGAAATTAAAAATTTCTATTTCTTAATATTTCGTAATGTTTTCATATAGCTAGAGCTGCGTAGTGAAGGGAATGTATTCAGATTTCATATATGATATCTTCTAGTTGAACGAAATGACATTCTATAATTGCTATAAGATATATACAGGCTGTTCCAGAACGTAACGATAACTTGGAATCGGCGGAAAGGCCTCTTATGATGAGCCAGTAAAAAGAGAGTGATTTATTGTGTGATTTATCCAATGATTTATTTTAGAATCTCCATGAAATCAACCATCTTTTAATTAAAATTGCCTGCTCGGTTTAGTGTTTTATTTTTTAGTACGAGTAGTCAAAGTGAAGGGATAGTAAATTTAAAGTACATTTACCAATGATATTTCGTTTTTTAAAAAAAAACATTTGTTTCCGTTTTGTTTGATTTAGCAAAAAAATATTGGCGAGGTTGCAACAGCATTAAAACCTATAAACAATTCAAAACTCTAGTCACGATGCCGAAAAATTCCACTCCGCGTAGTACTTTTTTAGTTTTTCAACTAAATCGTTATCAATGGTTATCGTTACGGACATCTACTCGTTATTATCTATGACATAACGATGACATTTGCTGTTTCAATAGAATTAAAAAAACACTAAACGATTGTAGAATGACATCTTATCCAAGCCCTAGTTTAATTATTATTATTATATGAGCAATAATAACCTAAAAAATTTATCGCACATTTATGTGGATAATAAACTCATTGAAATCGTAAAAATTTAATGTCGATTAATTTACGTTCGTAAAAGCGTACTTTAAATTTTACGATGAATGTGTTACGTGTTTTATGTTTTAAAAAACGTATTTTAACACATTCCATACTATTTTCACCGACTTTTCTGAATTAGTGAATATATGAAATCTATATGAATACATCTCCTTTACACAGAATAAAGAGTGAGATGCAAAATTTTTATTGGATCCACTAGCATTTTGTACCTAAGAAAGTACAAAGATATATATTATATTAGTAACGTTACGACAATCGAAGGCTTCACGCCGTGATAATTCTATTAAAAATGATACTTAGACGGAATAGCGTGTTTTGTATTTTATAGTTTAAGGCCTTCACGGAGTAATATTGAATTTGGCCAAACCCGAAAATTTTTTCATCCTCAATTTAGCCAAAATGTGAGGATATATCCGTAATCCCATCCTTAATTTTAAGGATAAATATAGTGTATCGCTAGTGTGTATTTATCAAATTGGTAACGACTGGTCGTTAGTTTGGAGCGGGCCTTAAGTTGGTTTGGTGCAATGCGTGTATAGGTTAGGAATAGACGATTAAAAAAACTAGACTTAGTGGGGCATCGCATACTGACCTCGATTATATATAACTAATTTAGTAAAATAAACACCAAATAAAATTAAAAGTTATTATCGTGTAGATATATACATATATTGTTAAATTTTCATTTTATTTCGTTTTATATATGAGGTATATTGTAATATAATATAGTTATATCACCCTAGCTATAAGCGGTTTAAATTTTCATTTTAAATCTCTAATCAATAAAAATATCTTAGCTAAACTAATCGCGTATTTCATATTTATCGACAATTTTTTATCGACCTCTTGAACGCCTTACGCTTTGTACAATACGATGCAATGCGACTTTATTCGGTTTAATAAATTTATATAGAGAAATGTAAAATATATATTTAAAATAACGATACTGTGAAATTATAAGCTCTTAACATATATAGCTGGTAGGATGTTATGGTATGAACTGGTCTTTTGATTTTTTAAAACCATAATTTTAAAAAATATATGTCAGATGGATGGAACATTTACATTTCATATCAATACCTACTCTGTGGTTCCAGTTCAAGGCATTTTAAATAGTTTTTCAGTCTTGACTATATAAAACTACCTTCAATCATAAGCTAAATTTTTTTTCAATTCTTCCTAAAATTATTATGAATGATATTAAGTGACTTTATTTATTACTTATTTAGTAACTATCTGTTGAGATAAAACATTTTTTTACTTAAAATAAAAAAAACAAATTTATTTTAATTTTGTAATCAACTTTTTTTCTACCTACCTTACTACCTGCTTGTCATTGAAAAACTTCGCAAAAGCTCATCCTCATTTATTTGGATATCCTAAAATCTGAAATTCCCTTCAAATCTAAAAATTATATTAAAATACTTGAACAGTTTATAACATAACATCCGTTAAAACCGAATAAAATACCGTTGTATTTACATACCGTTATATTATTATCGTTATATATAAAATAACGTTACAAAATAATAATTTTTTACCGTTTATAAGCATTGCATGTTCCGTTAAATTGAAGGTGAAGGTCCTAGCATGAACACTGCACCGTAGATGGGCCACCCAGCACTTAAAATGTAAGTAGGGCTGCCGAAAATGATTTCCTGGACCATTATATAGACTAATAAAGTGATAAAAAAAGATAGTTTTAGGCTGCAACATCGGCTTGTCTCGCTCATTCTTTTAGTCTGAAAACTTTATATAAAAAAACTAACTTGTCTCTGTACTTTAAATTCTATAATACTACAAAGGCAGTCCTACATAAAATCAAACTATTATTCTTCAATAGTACTACCACTGTAATATATGAAAACACAACGTTTCGTATTGTGTATGTTGTTATCGTTATTCAACTTAGTGAATTCCGTTATACGTTATAATTTATCGTTTAAAAATATCGTTATTATACAAAATAAATTCATTATATCGTTATTTTAGTATAAAAACTATCTTATACATAATTTGAAACGTTTGTGTTTAAAATTAATTTTATACAATAGTAACTTTAATATTGTTAACAATAACATTAATTCGCTTTAATTTTAAACTATATAGTAAATATAAGAATGGAATGTATTGGTGAAATATATTTTTTAAAAAGAAATTCATGCTATAAGCGAAAAAAACATAATATTTTACAATAGTTCTGGTAAAAAATTAAAAAAAAAATTAGCATCCGTAATCAGTGAAAATTAAAAAAATGAATAGCGATTATAACTTCAATATAATGTCTTAGTAAAAAATATATTTCAATGCTAAATATTTTAAAATATTTCCTCTTCACGTTGCGATTGCATATCACGCATAGTTATCTAGTTGTTTCTTATATAGGCTCCTAGGATTCCTCACATATCGCGTTCCTTGCGAATGGTCTAACATTCTTAATAACTAAGCATGTATTATAACGATTCAATAACTTACCAGCCATTATTGAACTTGTCTATCAATTCAATTATTTCTGTCCTTGTCTAACGTGTTAATATCAGTTACTTAGAAAGAGACAGATATATTTTTAACTAGATTATTCATATTACCAAAGTAATATTTATACAATTTAGTTTTATTCAATAAATTGAATTTAGAAAAACAATTTTGGCTAAGCGATAAACAAAATGGCTTCCGTTATTTATAATAATCCAATTAATATATGATAATGATAAACGCTTTAAGAGTTGTTATTGAATTGTTTTAACGGAATGGAAGATTGCACTTTTTAATAGTAATCGCTTGGGGGTAAAACCACCTTTTGTGTCAACGTTGTGGTCGTTGGAGCTTCGAAATATACGTAGGATATTATAAAATTAAAAAAAAAGATAAGACCTCATTCATTTGTAACATACTCATCTTAATTACATATACATATATGTATATATTTTCACATGCACTTAAAGCCAATTCTACCGCTCATCCCTATAAGTAGTAAAAAAGAAAACGTACACAATTTTTCATCTATGGCACACACATTCTAGCATGTTCGATCGAAAGCGGAATTTATCATAATATTCCGTTTTCCGCAAAAAAAATTACGTATATTCCGAAGCTATGAAAACACACTGTGACCTGTCTGTTTATTTTTCACATGATTATTCGTTGGTTCGATGTATATTCGATGTGTTATACCAAATATTTAGAACTATCAACAAAAATGCTTGAAAAAATTTGACGACCAATATTAGCTACGTTACAAGAAGTCAGTTGACAGTTTCCTGTGAAAAAAAATTATGCATATTAATTAATAATAATCAATTAATAATAATAAATTAATAATGATTAATTATTAATTATTATTTTTAAATTTTAATTTTGATTTAGAATATTGTTTTAATATAAATATGGTATTTTATTTTTATGACTTCGAATAGAAGTTCTTCATCTTTTTTTGATAGATTCTAAATATTTGGTTAAATACAGTTTGAGATTTAGGAATATTTTACAAAAATAACGAGATAATTTTGAAACAATTTATCGTTATTTACATTGCCAGTAATATGTAAAATATTTTTATATTTCGAATTAGATGTGTATGTGTTCTAATATACGTTTTATTTATCGTTGTAATATATATTTATTTAAATTATTTTAATCATGTTATAAAACCGATAATAACTCAAATTCTATACGTTATTTAAAACTCTTTAGGCTAAAACAATACTGTACGCGGTCACGGTCTACATTCAGACCGTTCTCAGTCTGAACAACGGACAATATTGGTCTGAACATAAAATTAGTTATTTTTGGTCTGAGTCTGACCGTGGCCTATCAGCAAATTTGATTAAAACTGACATAGTGTCTTTAATTATATTTATAATGTATATCAAAATTCAATTAATTACTTAATGTAATTTTCGTGAATATTATAGAAGACTAAAGAAAGCAAAGGCAAAAATCATTAATGTGTTCAAATATTAATTAAAATAATTATTTACTAAATTTTTAGTCGGAAATTGTCAACTCTGTGAAATTGTGATAGAGACTAATCACACTTTCTCGCAATTATTTTTCCAATCCCCAAAAGAAAATTCGAAACGGTGCAGTGTGAAAGTGTAGTTAGTCCCACATACATTGTAATGTATAAAATTATTATGTATACATGGAATTCTACAAACGTTATCGATAATAGAAAGCCTAAAATAGAAAAGCTCTGAAATATTGCTTAAATTAACCGACTTCATAGAAGGAGAATTGGTTTTTTTTTGTATGTAGACCGTCCTATATTAAAAATCAAGAACAATATATCTCACAAAGGTGGATCTACTACATTTTCAGTTAAACGTAAGTCAGTGTACCGTTTTCAGGTTTTCTATTAGCGATATCGTTAGTAGAAAGTGAACTTGTAAGGCAGATGGCATTAACTTAGCTACATTGCTGACAATAAAATAAAACAGTATTATTTCAATTTGAATCATAGCACATGCGAGTCACCTTAGCAGACTATACCACTTGTGGGCGACATTAAGGAAGGAAAAGGATAGAGCTTACCGGAAATGAAAGCGGGATACTTTTTTTAAAATTGTCTTAAATTATAATTTTCAATAAATTAATTATTATATTTTGTGTAAATTAAATCTACAATATTAAGCTTTGCTACAGCTTGGCGCTGCGCTACCGTGCACCTTATTTGAATCTTCATAAAACAAAATAGAGTATTAAGGTATATTTTTAAAGAATTTTTCTTTTTTTGTTTTATTAATTAGAAATATTCTTTCAACTGTACGAAATCTGCTAAGGTGATGCAAGGTAAAGCAATTTTGAATTAAAGTGCCATATTTATAGATATTGTTATCGACAGTTGTTTTATTCCTCTCTCCTTACTATACATAAATACAGAATGAACTTATAATAATAGTAAATATGTTGGGTTGGGACATTATAACACACAACGCCATCTACTTAGTTCTGTGGTATTAGCTGTGGCAGCTTCGTAGCTTGTGTTACGGATATCAGATAGTTGATATACTACATATATAAGATTAAATACATACATATTAATACTATAAATAATAATAAACACACATGGGGCCATGACTAGAGTATAAACATCCGAGTTTAACAAATGAATGCTCCCAGCGTGAATCGAACCCGCGACCGCTGGCGCAAGAAAGTAGGGTCACTACAAATTGCGCCAAACGTGTCGTCACATTAATATTAATGTTACACACAGTGCCATCTAGTTCTGTGGTAAGCTACGAAGCTTGTGTTACGGATATCAGATAGTTGATATACTCGTATATATATACATATATAACTTTAAATACATACAAATAAATTTAAGCATTTTTTGGATGATTTATCAATAAATAATTAGATTATAGATTTAAAACACGTAGGCTACTGTACTGACTAGTAGTTCGAACTTTTGCCAAAAGATGGCGCTGATAGTGTAACATACTCCACAAAGCGTAAGCGACTTGTAAGAAAAATTCGTAACACAGGCCCACAACACAAATGAACTTGTATAATACGTGCCACGATAGATGAGACTTGACGAGCTTCAGTAGCGGGGCATTTTCACAGCTAAGTCGTGTTAAAAAGCGCTTGAATAACCGAGTGATGCGGGTTCAAATCCGGGTCTCGCACCTCTGATATTTTCATGTGCGAATCATTTCTATCATGATTACCACTTGTCTTACGGTGAAGGTAAACATCGCGAGGAAACCTGCGTGTCTTAGAAAAACCTGGGAAGTTTTTTCGAAAGACATGTGAAGTCCGCACACTCGCACTAGGCCAGCGCGGTGGACTATGGCCTGATCCCCCTCGTACTGATGGAGGTCCGTGCCCAGCAGTGGGACGTTAAAAAGGGCTGATGATGATGATAATTATTTTTCAAGTCTCATCTTTCGTGGTACGGACTGTAAGGGGCACCACAATTGTTTCTGTTCGAAGAAATCGTAGATACGAGGCTGTCTGTACATTAAATATGTTTTAGAAAATCTTATTGAAATAGTCATTCTTATCGGTACGGACCAAATATACTGTTCTGTGATCGCATCATAAGAAAACGACTGGACAAATTTTGATGAAATTTCACACTATTTCGCCAACTCTTGGGATTCGGTTAAAAAAACCAATAACTTTAATATTTTAAAAAACAAACCTCAATAACTAACTGGAGTGTTATATTGTTGTCGCGTCGTGTATAGAAAGCTTAAAAATAGAAAAGCTCGGAAATATTGATTTAATATACATTTTTACCGACTTCAAAGAAGGAGAATAGAATTTTTGTATGTAGACCGACCCATATTAAAATCAAGAAACAATATTTTAACAATATTTCTCACAAAGATGGATCTACTACATTTTCAGTTACTTATATTAAGTCAGTGTACCATTTTCAGGTATTCTATTAGCGATATCGTTAGTAGAAAGTGAACTAGTAAGAAAAATGTAAACTTATAAACATGTTGCAATAGCTGACCTTACGAAAAACAATTCTTAACGACATAGTTAAAACAATTTATTACTAACTAGCCTTTTCCGCGGCTCCGCTCGCTTTCTAAAGGCTGAAAATCAAAAGAAATATTTTTCTACCGTTTCTGTACCATTTTTCATTGATGCTCCGCTCCTATTGATCGTACCGTGATGTAATATAGCCTAGTCTTCCTCGTTAAATGGACTATCCAACACAAAAAGAATTTTTCTAGAAACAAACAAACAAACTCTTCAGCTTTATAATATTAGTATGATTAAGCATAATGTTATAGAATAAAGGTTATAACACTACAATAGCTCATCATATAGGGTAGGTTTTACTGAGGGAAAACCTCGCGACTGAGAAATCTCTCTTCCAAATAAACAAGGGGTTGAATAAAACAAAACATTTTACATACAAGTGTTTAATGATATACATGAAAATATTTTTCTATTTTTTTTAATAATATTTTCGATTAATTCCATCGTATTATATACAATTACAGAGGCTCGAAAGACACTACTTTTATATTGAAGAGGAAATTCTAATAACTTGGTAGCTTTTGACAATTTCAACTATAATTTTAAAGGGCGTGACTGTAGTCCCACTAGTGGGACTAAAATGATTCGTTTAGGGCTGATTTTTTGTTATTTTTTACTTAATTATTGAAATATTTGAACGAGGTATACGTTATCCGCGGAGACAAGTTAATAAGAATATCGGCTAGTCAGTGATTAGTCAGAGATAAGCGCACACGTAGCGTACATAGTAAATGATTTTTCCATAGTGTTTGTACTACCCGTACATTACGAACGCGCACACTCGTTACCTCACTGCGTTATTGTTTTTATTTCAATTTTATTATAAAGGATATTAACTAATCTATATAAATAAAAATGAATGTTGGTAAGCGCATAACTCGACAATGGCTGGACCAATTCGGATATTTTTTATAATAAAAAAAATCAAAGTTTGTAAATAACTTATACTAAAGGATACCTAGGGACTAGTATAATATAGTGTACTAGCGACTCGCCCTCGCTTCGCTCGGGCTCTTCCCTAGATTTAGCACAGGCAAAGTCGGGGATCTGCTAGTTATGCATATAAACCTTCCTCTTGAATCACTCTATCTATTAAAAAAAACCGCATCAAAATCCGTTGCGTAGTTTTAAAGATTTAAGCATACATAGGGACATAGGGACAGAGAAAGCGACTTTGTTTTATACTATGTAGTGATTTATTTGAGTAAGTATATAATAAAATAAAACGTTAATAAATGATTAACCATACATGTTATTTTTCATCACTTGTAAAGCTAGTTTAATTTAATAGTAGCATAAAACACCTAGTGTGTACACGCAGTCGAAATTGTCTTTGGAAGGGAGTTATTGTCATTTGTATGGGATTACGTGACAAAGAAAGCGCCATCTTAACTTGTTTCCGCGGATAGGTATTTCTTAATAGCAATGTGTCTGTTTCTAATGTCTTTCATATTTTTAATGATGGAGTAGAAATCAGCTCTTAACATAGCCCCTATAAGTTAGGATACATGGTGAAAGTTTTACAACTTCATAAGTTTACATATAAATGTTAATTAAATTCTTGAAAATCACTGAATAATATTACTAATAATAAAATCGAAGCGTCTGCTTTTAATCTGGCAAACTTAGCCCTGTAAAGTTTTTGGTGGTCGTTTTGTACTTAAATTTTTGCGATAGAAGTATTTTTGTTAGATTTTGATTTCCTACAAAAAGGGGGCTACTGGCCTTTTTAATCTAATTTCTATTTATATATTTCACTAGCATTTCCCGTGGCTTCGCACGCGTTCTAAAGAAGAGAAACCAATTTTTTTCTGAGTCGCGCGGTATGATGCCGCGCAGAAGTAACGCCCGCCCTTCCCGTTTTTGCAACATTTTTCATTGATGCTCCGCTCCTATTGGTCGCAGCGTGATGTAATATAGCCTATAGCCTTCCTCGATAAACTGACTATCCAACACAAAAAGAATTTTTCAAATCGAACCATTAGTTTCTGAGATTAGCGCATTCAATCAAACAAACATACTCTTCAGCTTTATATTATTAGTATAGAAGTATAGATTTTAATGTTACTAATGTAAGTTACTTTGAGTTGGTCTCATAAGATTTTGGCGAAGATCTGATGAGTCTCTTCGACTTGATGAGCAGAGAGTTCGTGCCCGAGAGATCTATTCGTAGAACGACTAGTTATTTTTGTAGTAATATTTCAATATTTCATCGATTTTTCGGGAGATTTTAACAAATTTCTGTAGGCAAACATACACTCTATTTTTAAATTATGATAGTCAAATCTTTCTTTTAATTTAATATTTAGGAACATATAATGGAATAAAATGTAAGAATATTTAATCTAAAAATAACATTATTAAGTAAAACTCAAACATATAAACAATTATTCAGTGATTTTCAATAATACACCAATTATATTGGCTAAATACAATATTATATTTAAAGAGACCATCTAGTGAACAATGAACACGCAGTGTGGTTGCTTAAACCTATGTTGGACGAGAAACAAGAAAACCAGTTTTAATGATCATCGAACTTGGCGGATTATTTGCCGTGTCCCCAAAATATATAGAGTTGCTATTTTTTCTACAAATTAGTATAAAATCATAATGTTTCTTTTAAATCTAACATTTTTAATAACAAGTTCCACTGATTTATTACACCTTTAGGATTTCAGTGAATTATGGGAAAAAAATCATTGGAATATCTTTTTTTTTTGGGAAGTTGGTTAAAACCCTTTTTTTCTTGAGAGAGACCTTTTAAAGGATTTATAAATTAAATGTGCTTACATTTGACCATAATACGAAGATTTTGAGAGTCCCTTTGGTAAATAAAAATAATACAGTCAAAATTTAAATTATATCTAAAACGGTTATTTTTAATACATTACATTTTTATTTGTTACCAAAACGACTCCCTAAATACGAAGAGATACACTGCGTAACAAATCTATAACATATATTTATATGTATATAAGGGTAAAAGATATGGTAGTGAAAGAAAAAAAAGAAAAAATACAAAAAAATGAGAAAAAATGGGGTAAAGAAAAAAAATAAAAGAAATTAAAATCATAATTTGCATTTATTTATTGCTAGTCATTCTTTACTTATAATATATACAATCACGTTTGATAGCAATACAAAAGTATGATAGCGACGTACTTATTTTGAATACAAATAAAATGTTTTTTGTTTGACAAAAAAAATATACTTTGCAAATTTTTTACAAAAAAATGGTATTTGGACAAAGCCATTATTAAAAAAAGTGCAGAAGTGAAACTTCATAAAAGTAGCTTACGAGAGAATGAGATAGATAGATATAAAGTATTAGGGGTATTAAGATATTTACAAAGTTTATTTATTTTTATAATATGTTTACCTCAAAACCTATTTTATATTTTAATGCAAAATATTACATTCATTATACAGTAGAACCCCGATTATCCGGATATCCTATTATCCGGACTCATTCGTCACGGTTCTAATTGCAGATAAAAAAAATTTTAAGCAACGAGACATGTTACGACGCGTTTTTTCCGACGCCTCGCTCTTATTTGTTTGTGCGATAGTGTTTGATATCTAACTACCTTCTTGCTGGCTCAAACGCGAAATTCGTAATCGCACAAAAAGACAACATAACAATCTATGGTCCGTACTTGAATACTGTAGACAAACGAAAGAAGCGCTACCGAGTATCGACGCCAAAATGGCTAGCAGTCTAATAAATCTGGACAGACGTCAACTTAGACTAATAACGGCGGCCTTGACCGGTCATGGGCCATATAATAAACATCTATTTAATTTAGGTATTACTGACAGTCCCCTGTGCAGAGCCTGCATGGGAACAGAGGAAACGGCTGCACACGTACTCTTGAACTGTCCAGGTGTAGCGACATACCGGCACGCCAAGGGCATCACATATTATGTAGCTACATATAATATTATGGTCTTTGTTTTTTTTATATCTAAGTGACGTATGTAAAACCCATTTCCCATTACATAATAAAAATTGAACAAAATTTAAATATAGCTTGATTTGACTTTGAAATTGATTATCCGGATTTTCGATTTTTCGGAAAACCCCTTGTTTTAATTGATCCGGATAATCGGGGTTCTACTGTATATTATTTATTACACACGTTAATAACATAACGTTAACTGACGCATTTTCTGAAGGCTTCGTAGTGCATACGCAGACTTGTATTCTATCTCACTCTCTCGCAGATTATATTCAATTTATGAATACGTTTGTCTCTTTTTGGCGTCACTTTTTTGTCAAATCACAACGGCGCTAAAGAAGTTTCACTTCAAACACACTACTAAGTACTTTATTTGCTTTTTTTAAGAAAAAATAATATTTAAAATAAAAAAATTATAATTAATACAAAATTAAATACCATCGCTTACATACTGATTAATCGATTACAATATATTATAACAATTAATATGACATTAGAACATGCATATTACTATCACAAATAAAAAAAAAATATTAGTAACAAAAAATAAGCTAATGTTAAGTTAAAAAATACACTCTTTTCATATATTTTTTTCTAATATTTCATCTGTATTTTTGTGAATAACTAAAAATGGACGATTGTTGAGTACTCAAATGTATCATAATATTATACAGGCTGTTTATTTTAATGTTAGATTTTTAAATTAAAAAAAAATTAAGTTTATTATTACTCTATAACTAATAAATCACACTGTATAATTAAAAAAATTGTAGACTGTATGACATAAGCCGTTTAGAAGATTTAAATCCATAAAAAAATTAGTCAAATGAAACTTACAAAAAATAAATCAAAATTAAACCTAAATCACACAAATTAACAAAAAATAAACGCCAAATTCGTTTAAATATTGCCATTAAATGAACTAACACATAGTAAAATATTTAACTATTTTTTTATTATAGATATATTATTTTATAATGTTGCCAGTCCACATTCAAACCTTATGCCTACAACTAGTCCCACCATGATTAAGTCCCACAAAATCGTTTTATTGAATCACCATGTATACATGTTGAGATTTAGTGAGACTTGAATATGTCTAGAAATGTTAAAACCATTTTTGTACTGCTATTTTTTACCTTCCATTAAATTTTAAATATGTTGGGACATTATTACACACAGCGCCATCTAGTTCTGTGGTAAGCTACGAGGCTTGTGTTACGGGTACCAGATAGTGGATACACATATAAATTTTAAATACATACATAATATAAATATTAACACCCATGACTGGTGTACAAACATTCGCGCTCAACAAATGAATGCTCCCAGCGGGACTCGAACCCGCGACCGCTGGTGCAGAAAGTAACCAACTGAGCCAAACTCCTCCTCAATTACATTATTATTATAATGCTTGACTTATTTTTTTGTATATTTTTCTATCGGTTATAAAAGATTCTTTCTAGGGATTTTGCCTCAGCCTCATTTTATTTTTTTATGTCCCATTATTACGTCAAATACAAGAATAGTAACAGGAAATGATATCTCCCATATTAAACTATAAAAAAATATGAAAAATTCACATTTTTTGTAGCGAAAATTGAGAAAATAACTGTTTTTTTTTTAATTTTAACATTTCTAATCACTTTTTTTTCACAAATGACATAATTAAGCGTCACGATCACATATTGTCCTATAACCCTATCCTAAGCTATGTATATATTAAAGCATCGCAATATTTACGTCGAATCGAATCGATCAAAAATAAACAAAAACATATGTACACAAAAAAAAGGAAAATATTGCTTATGTACATAAAGGTTCTCCTAAACGGGTAATATTGTTCTGCAATGGCTGCATTTTTGGGAACTAATTTTTCTAAATTGACAACAAACCGAGCAATATTTTAGTCCGGGAGGCCCACTCTCCTTCCCTCCTCCCTTCCTCTTCCCTTCATCCTCCCTCCCTCCCTTTCCTGAAGGGCCGGCAACGCATCTGCAAGCCTGGCTTGTAAATGTCCATGGGCGGAGGTGATCACTTCCCATCACGTGAGCCTCCTGCCCGTTTGCCCCCTTTTTACCATAAAAAAAATGTGGCCGAGAAATGTGTTGCAATTATATTATTATTAACTGACAAAACAACAATAGCACAGAATATAGCAATTAATCACGGCGTCACTGACAGCAAACTTCAGTCCCGTAGAAAAGGACACACTATGCCATAACAATAGAGAGCGACCGAAACAACAATAGTCGGGTCGGGCAATATCGCAGACAATCGATTGCTCTGCGATGGTCCGGCAATATCGGCCATACGCGGCCATACCAATGATTGTCTATATGGCCGGGACAGTATTTTTTTGGGACATTTACACACAGCACTATCTAGTTCCACGGTAAGGTACGAGCCTTGTGTTATGGATACTAGATGGTTGATATACTACACATATATAAGTTTAAATACATACATATTATAAATATAAACATCCATGACTGGAGTACAAACATTCGTGCTCAACAAATGTATGCCCCCAGCGGGACTCAAACCCGCGACCGCTGGCGCGGCAAGTAGGGTCACTACAAACTGCGCCATCTCAATAGAGTGCTGGCTGCAATAGCAGCTACTGCAGAAA
The DNA here is from genome assembly GCA_905231865.2 of Boloria selene. Classification (NCBI taxonomy): domain Eukaryota; kingdom Metazoa; phylum Arthropoda; class Insecta; order Lepidoptera; family Nymphalidae; genus Boloria; species Boloria selene. Next base: position 2,257,451 of record HG993158.1, on the reverse strand, counting down.
AATATTGCCCGTTTAGAAACACCTTTACTGTAAGGCCTGTCTGTGTTTTCGATAACCTCATAGTATTTTTATTGCAAAGTTTTGCGATTCGTTTATTTTTTAAGATATTTTTGTACTATTTCATAATGTTTTTTTTTCGTTTTATTTTCTATTAGATACTTATTGAAATTTTAAATTGGATGAACAAATTTTGCTTTTGCTATACAATATTTTAGTACATTAAAAAAACATACATAACAGATAAAAAAGTACATTAAAATAAACCGAAAACAAAAAAAAAATCGAAATTCAGCCTTTTCAATTCAACCAATAAAGCAAAGGACCACAAATATTCATCCTAACACAAAAAATGCGAAAAAAAATCGATTTTTTTAATGTGTATACAATAAATACAATTATTATAAGTAAATAAGTAAATATTATATAATATTACAACACCTACAATACCTAGGTCGGGTCCCGCTGATTGCCACAGGGGGTGTGATGGGCGCAAAGTACGCGTGTACGCGTATGTTTGGGAGATGATTCTAAACAAAACGGTATAAAAAAATAAATTTATATCATAAATACTAAATAAAATTTAAAATGTCATAATATAATAGTATAAATAATACAAAATATATAAGCATAAATATATTTCCACATAACAATTGTAAGCAATATAATGAATACATTAAACAGCATATTTCATACAAAAAACCAGAAAAAAATTGAGAATTTTTTTTTTTGAAGTTATACTTCTTTTGGCGCGATAATTTACTGTGATTATAAGTAACTAGCGAGTCGCCCTCGCTTCGCTCGGGCCCTTCCCTAGATTTAGCACAGGCAAAGCCGCGGGATCTGCTAGTTATGCATATAAACCTTCCTCTTGAATCACTCTATCTATTAAAAAAAACCGCATCAAAATCCGTTGCGTAGTTTTAAAGATTTAAGCGTACAAAGGGATATAGGGACAGAGAAAGCGACTTTGTTTTATACTATGTAGTGATTATAATTGTTTTTACATATTACTTTGAGTACGTTTGTAGAAATTGGGGTTAGTTGATGGTATGTATTATTTATTTAAATAAACTTTATTAAACTAGATAATGCGTTATAATAAAACTTTCAATGTATTAAATATCTTTTTTCTATTGTTAGTTAATTTGTTTTTTCTACAAACGTAGAATAAGGCGAAAGATAAAATATTTAAACAGATTTTTATCTTGTTACGCCAAGAAGTATAACTTCTAACGCGTGTACATAAGTAACTTTCTTTTTCAAAAAAACATTATAAATGAAACTATCTTTTCGGATTTACTCGCGGATTTATTATGATTTTTGTTACGGGAGTCACGGGAGAGACTAAGGTATTAGACGTCTCAGGGGTTATATACTTGTTACAGACAGTGCCTACCCACAATTTACAAAAAAATTTTAAGATGGCATCAAAGTACCTAAAATTTTACTTTTTAATCTAAACATTTAAAAATTTTAAAATCTTGAATTATATTATAAATATGGCAATATTATTCACTTATTTTTAGCTACTATAATTATTACATTTTTTTATATTTGTTAAAATAATATTATGTAGTGTTGCTATTATTAAAATATGTATAATGTGTTACAATAAAATATAAATTGTTGAATATATGAAAGTTTAATATAGCTTCAACAATTTATCCGCGAAAATCCGCGACAAAATCCGAAAAGATAGTTTTATTTATAATGTCAAGTATTCGCGTAAACCTAAGAAATTATTATAAAATTAAAAGTGCGTGTGAACAAAGTACACATGTCAGAAGTAAAACTTCTTTGGCAAACTAATTTTAAATCTCGTTTATATTTATACTACATAACCCTGTTTAAGTTCGTTGAGAGAGGGAGATGGCGCGAAGGTCACACCCACGAGTTAGACAGAGTTAGAAATGTCACTGACTCGCGGTGGGCGAGATCTAACTAAGGCTAACTCTTCCCCGTCTCTGAGCGCCTGGTACTATGGAGTTATTTTTTCGTTTCATCGAGTTTGAAATCACAACGTTTCTAAAGAAGTTTCACTTCAAAAACATCCCCCCATAAACCCCACTCACCCTTAATTTCCTTATAGCGTTCCTAGTGACCATCTGACAGTCGTACAACTCTATCAGCTGGAGATTATGGCACGATATTAGGTGTTCGAGGGCGCCGTCTGTCACTAGCGGGCAGTTGTCGAGGCCTGTAGTATGGAAATAAATAATATATAAATAAATATGTTGGGACATTATTACACACAGCGCCATCTAGTTCCGTGGTAAGTTACGAGGCTTGTGTTACGGATACTAGATAGTTGATATACTACATATATACGTTTAAATTCATATACATATTATAAACACCCCTGACTGAAGTACAAACATCCGACTTTAACAAGTGATTGCTCCCAGCGGGACGGGACTCGAACCCGCGATCGGTGGCGCAAGAAACTAGAGCCACTACAAACTGCGCCAAATATATCGTCAAACGAATATGTTGGATAAGTTACTAAGCCTAAGTTACTCGTTATAACATTAGCTATCCGCGAGTGAAAGTTGCGTCAAAATCGGTCCACCCGTTTCAGAGATTAGCCGTAACAAACAGACAGACAGAAAAAAGTTTTAAAAATTGAATTCTTAATGTAAGTACCGTATAAACTTTCATATGCATTTAGTGAAAAGCTGTTAATTTCTGACATGATATAATAGAAGTGACTGACACAGACACTTCTATTTTATTTATTACTAGCATTTCCCGTGGCTTCGCGCGCGTTCTAAGGACCAGAAACCAAATATTTTCTGAGACTCGCGGCATAGTACCTCGCAGAACTAACGCCCGCCCTTCCAGTTTTTGCAACATTTTAATTGATGCTCCGCTCCTATTAGTCGTCGTTACAGCCTTCCTCGATAAACGGATTATCCAAAACAAAAAGGATTTTTCAATTTGGACCAGTAGTTCCTGAGATTAGCGCGTTCAACCAAACAAACAAACTCTTCAGCTTTATAATATTAGTACAGACTAGCCTTTTCCGCGGCTCCGCTCGCATTCTAAAGGCTGAAAATCAAACGAAATATTTTTCTCCCGTTTTTGCAACATTTTTCATTGATGCTCCGCTCCTATTGGTCGTAGGGTGATGTAATATAGCCTATAACCATCATCGATAAACGGACTATCCAACACAAAAAGGTATTTTGAATTCCGACCGATCGTTCCTGAGATTAGCGCGTTCAACCAAACAAACAAACAAACTCTTCAGCTTTATAATATTCGTATAGATTATTGATATTACTTTAAAACTATTTAAGGGACTCACCAAGTACTGTCAGATGTTCGGCGGCGCATGGCGACATCGATAGCTGCTTTATGCCATAGTCCGTTATTAACTCGCAGTGGGACAAAGTCTGAAAAAATGCCAACATTGATTTGTCAATCAATCAATCAAATCAAAATATTCTTTATTCGAATAGACTTTTACAAGCTCTTTTGAATCGTCATTTTTACATTATTAAATTTAAACAGTCTGTAAGTCTGTGAGTAAACTACCACCGGCTCGGAAAGCTGTTCTGCTGAGAAGAACCGGCGAGAAACTCAACAGTTGCTCTTTTCAAAAAAAAAATTTGGTAACAATATTGTATTACAATATTTATCTATTTATCCTACGTGAGACACAACCAGACACTAATTCCACACATTTACATCTACTAAGTATTCCGTTATCCCTACTAATATTATAAATGTGAATGTAAGTTTGTTTGTTACGCTTTCACACGAAAACTACTCAACCGATCATCATGAAACTTTGTACACATATTCTTGGAGGTATTAGAAGTAACATAGGATACTTTTTATTAAAAAAAAAATATTTTTTACGAAAAATTATAAAATTGTTTGTATTAACAATGGGTTCTGAAATAGCTGGAGTAATTTTGAAGAAACTTTCAGGCATCCTATAGATCAACTCAATGAGGTTGATTAGCAATTAAAAAAATGAACGCGGGCGAAGCCGCGGGTAAAGCTAGTAGTGTAATAAACCTTATACAAATAATGTTTGCTATAGCGCCCCCTAAGTTGTCACCGTAACACCTATCTAAGAACATGCACCAATGTTACCCGAACCTATAACTGAAAACTGCATCAAAATCGAACTAGTTTTGGAGAAAAAAGGCTACATGTATTTGTACAAACAAACAAACATATCTCTCTGTCTCTCTCTCACCCTAAACGCATATACCGTCTCCGTTCCGCCGCGGGTAAAAAAAATACAAGAATAAAGTGAATAGTATTTCTATTCTTTACAAATTGTGCAAAAAGGTAAACAACAAGAATTTGGTATGTTTTTTAAATTAATGATTAAATAAAAATTATTTTAATGTCTATCAAAATCCTCTCACCAACACCGATTTCTCTATGATGCATAACTTTCTGAACAGGAGATATTATAGTGTGGATAATGTGGGTGTGTAAGAGAAAGAGAGAGCGCGCGGGAGAGAGAGCAGGAGAGAGAGATAGAGGGGCGGAAAAAAGATAGAGAGAGCGGGCGAGAAATAGAGAGCGTGAGAGTGATAGAAAGAGCTGGAGAGATAGAGAGAGCGAGAGAGAGATAGAGAGCAGGACAGCGGGAGTACAAAAAAACAGTACACTGGAAATTGATTATAAAAAATTTGAAAATATCATGGGGAAACTTGCGTGTCCGAAAGAAACTAGGGGTTAAACTCGTTTTCTTACCAATTTCTCTAGGCGCGGGCACCCCATGGCGAGGTGCACGAGAGTCGCGTCCGTGATGAGGACACACTCCTCTAAGTCCATGCGTTCTAACATTCTACAACTCTGAAAAAAGAGAGAAAAAATAATATAAAAAACGTTACATTTTCAATAACTAGGCATAAAAGTCCCCGACATAGAAGTAAGATCATAAAGTTGCCTTCGTCTTGTGCTCCACATTAATTTTCGCGCTTAAATTTTCTAAATTATTTAGTTTCTACATCACTATTTCCTAGAGAAATACTTACCTATTGCTCATCGAGGTTGCACAAACAAACATCCTCTCACCTCAAAAGCATATACCGTTTCCGTTCCCTCGGGGGTAAAAAAACATGAACCTACTTTCTGGCTTCAGCGGTCGCGGGTTCGACTCCCGCTGGAGGCACTCATTTGTTAAACACGGTGTTTTTACTCCATTTATGGGTGTTCATATTTATCATATATATGTATGTATTTAAATATATATATGTAGTATATCAACTATCTGGTATTCGTAATACAAGCTGTAGCTTACCTAAACTAGATGACCCCGTGTAATAATGTCTGAACATGTTTATTCCAAAAAATTTTCAGATAGACAGATGGGACAACTAAACGATTCTATAAGGTTACAATTTTATTCATTAAAAACCACAAAACCTTTTTTCCTTAGAACGTATGTGAAGCCGTGGTAAATGCTAGTAAATACTAGCATTTACCACGGCTATATACTAGTGGAATCATGACCCAACGTTCTATACTCGGGTAAGAGCTTATTCAAAAATTTTTAAAAAAGTTTGTCAGCAGGCTAAGTCTATATATATTAGAAATAAAATTTTAAATTCTGACAATAAAATTAAAGCCACTTGGGACGTGATTACTCGTACGACTGGCAGATCTAAGCCCGTTAGTGAACCTATCCAATTGTTAATTAATAATGCTACAGTGAGTTCCAATGAAGATGTTGCAAATTCATTTGTAAGTTATTTTTCGAAAATCCCTGAAAAGGTCACATCTTCTTTAAAATCCTCTACTTCAGATGCAATAATTTCTTTGAAAAGTCATACTCCTCACTGTGATCACCAATTTAAATTTTCATATGTAGATGCGAATGAAATAATTAAAATATTTAAAACTATTAATCTTAAAAAAACTGGTGATTTATGGGGCATGTCTGTTAAATTACTTAATACAATAATAACAAACATTGCACCACAATTATCTCTTATATTCAATAAATGCATAGATACTGGAATATTCCCTGATCTTATGAAAATTAGTAAAATAATACCTCTTTTTAAAGATGGTGAAAAAAATGACCCTGGCAATTATAGACCTATTTCTATATTGCCATGTATGAGTAAAATCTTTGAGAAACTTATTTTAAGTCAACTTCTGACTCATTTTAACGCAAATAATATTTTCCATAGTGAACAGTATGGTTTTACTAAAGGCAGATCTACAGCCGATGCGGGGATTGCGCTTCTTAAACATATTTATGACGCTTGGGAAAAATCACAGAATGCAATTGGAGTTTTCTGTGATTTGTCTAAAGCTTTTGATTGTGTGAAACATGAAACTCTTTTGCTTAAATTTGCTCATTACGGTGTTCGTGGTATTGCTCTCGATCTACTTGCTTCTTATCTTACTGATAGAGTTCAGAAGGTCGCAGTAAATAACGTCAACTCTTCTGGTTCTCCTCTTAGAATGGGTGTTCCGCAAGGATCTATCCTAGGTCCATTTTTGTTTTTAGTTTATATTAATGATCTCCCGTTTTATGCCGATAAGTTGTGTGATATTGTACTCTTTGCGGATGATACCTCCTTAATTTTTAAAGTTGATAGAAAGTCAAATAATTACGACGAGGTAAACAGTGCATTATCGCATATACTTCACTGGTTTAACATTAATAATCTGGCTTTAAATGCCAAGAAGACAAAATATATGCAGTTTTTATTACCGAATGTAAAAAGACAGAATTTGAATTTGTATCTCAATAACGACACATTAAATACGGTAGATTCCACGGTCTTCTTGGGATTGACATTAGATTCGGGTCTGCAATGGGGTCCCCATCTCTCGTCTCTTGCGAGTAGACTGAGCTCAGCTGTTTTCGCTGTTAGAAAAGTCAAGCAGCTAACGGACATTGATACTGCCAGACTTGTTTACTTCAGTTATTTCCATAGCATTTTATCTTATGGTATTTTGTTGTGGGGTAATGCAGCGGACATTAAATCGATATTTATTCTACAAAAAAGGGCCATTCGGGCTATTTATAACATAAGCGCTCGTGATACTCTCCGCGGACTTTTTAAAGAAATAGGAATTCTTACGGTTGCTTCGCAATATATATATTGTAACATTATGTTTGTTCGGCAAAATATTAATTGCTATTCAAAGCACAGCGACAAACACAGTATAAATACAAGAAATAAGGATAAACTTGTAACACCCAGTTTTCGCCTACAAAAGGTAAACAGATCGTTTATGGGGCAAGGTGTACGCATGTATAATAAAATTCCACAGTCCATATTGAACTTGCCTTTGAGGCAATTTAAATCAAAAATTAAAAGTACGTTGTTGAATAAAGCTTATTACACTATAGCGGAATACCTGGTGGATGTAAATGTGTGGGATTAGCGACTGGTTGTGTCTCACGTAGGATAAATAGATAAATTGTAATACAATATTGTTACCAAATATTTTTTTGAAAAGAGCAACTGTTGAGTTTCTCGCCGGTTCTTCTCAGCAGAACAGCTTTCCGAGCCGGTGGTAGTTTACTCACAGACTTACAGACTGACTTTTAATTTTGATAATGTAAAAATGACGATTCAAAAGAGCTTGTAAAAGTCTATTTGAATAAAGAATATTTTGATTTGATTTGATTTGAATAATATGTTGGGACAATATTACAACAGCACCATCTCGTACCGTGCTAAGCTACGAGGCTTGTGTTACGGATACCAGATAGTTGATATACTACATGTATATGAATTTTAAATACATACATATTATAAATACAAACATCCATGACTGGAGTACAAGCATACGAGCTCAAAAAATGAATGCCCCCAGCGGGACTCGAACCCACACTACTGCGCAGAAAGTAGGGCTACTACCAAATGAGCCAAACGTGTCGTTTAAAATTTTTTTTTTTTGTAAATCCTTATTTATCAGGATGTTTCTTTTTTGTATGATACGGACTATCTGTATGTATAGTATTATGTGATCTTAATAAATAAAATAATTTTTTAAAGTGGTAGTGCCATGCTTGTTACCTTCGGGTAGCAACCGAATGGGCCGGCACGCCCCGTATAGTTCATTAGTACCACTCTCTCACAGAAGACCGGCGTGAAGTGGCAGCTATGCTGTCGCGTTTCGTCCGGTGAGTGAGAGTCCGGGAGGCCCACTCTCCTTCCCCCCTCCCTCTTCCCTTCATCCTCCGCCTTCGTTCCCCGCTCCCTCGCACTTCCCTCCCTCCTCCATCCCTCCCTTTCCTGAAAGGCCGGCAACGCATCTGCAAGCCAGGCTTGCAGATGTCCATGGGCGGAGGTGATCACTTCCCATCAGGTGAGCCTCCTGCCCGTTTGCCCCCTTTTTACCATAAAAAAAATAAAAATAAAAAATAATAATAAATAACTAAAACCCCTAACCCTAGCCAGGTATATATTAATAAATAAATAAATAGAACCCCTCACCCTAGCCAGCGCCTGGAAGCCAGCATCAGTGAGCTGGGCACACTGGGCCAGCTCGAGCGTGGCGAGGTCTGGGCACCGCGCCGCCAGCGAGACTAGCGCTGAGTCAGTCAGCCGCGCGCAGCCCGACACGCACAGCCGGCGGAGTGACCCGCCTAGGGTGGATATCGACTCGTCTGATATAGCCTGGAATGTATAGATTTTTAGTTGTGACGTTTTACTTATGTACATACAGACAATATAAATTAAGATTTTAAAAAAAACTCTATAATAATAATTCGCCATTTTGTGGTGGCGGCCATCTTGATTTTGAAATTATAGGTCTTACTAATAAAGATTTATACACATTGTATAAGCCTGTTATAAGAAAAATGTTACTAATAATTCCTGAATAGGTAAATCTGATGTATACATCTGTTATAACAAGCGTTTAGTTTGTAGGAAGACTTGTACAATGCTTATACAACCCTGAGGCCTAGTTTAACAGGTGTATAAAACAAAAATGGCGTCATTTGATCGTCATATGATTTCGTGGATAGATTCGCAGAAATTATTTCAAGGAAAGATTTTATTTGTGTTTGCTGAAAATGGATTTTCTAGATCTAATTGACGATTTAGACAATTTAGATGCGATTGAAGATTTGCCGCCTCCAAGGAAAGTAAAAAAATACAAAACTCGGTGCAACCCGTTATTACTCTCAAATGACGAATTTAAAACCAAATACCGCTTTTCAAAGAATTATATTACGAAGATATGTGATATTGTGCGAGATGATGTTGAAAAGAGTAATAGAGGTGGAGGGTTTTCAACCGAGTTGCAGGTGCTCATCGCTCTAAGGACTTGGGGTCGACAAGAGGTAATATTATAACCTTAAAACATTTCTATGTAATGTTTCTTAGCAGTTAGCATGGTGCCATATTATGTTAATTAGAAAATAATTTAATTTTATACTTGTTAAAGGTTCAAGACGATGCTGCTGACTTACATGGGGTTAGTCAGCAGTCTATCACAAATATATGCCGAAGAGTAGCAGAAGCCCTTGCTAGGAGACGCCATCAATTTATAAAAATGCCTGCAACAATTGGTGAACAGGAAGAAGTGTCTGCAGGGTTCAGAGCCATAAGTGGTTTTAGAGGTGTGATAGGGGCTATCGACTGCACACATGTGAGGCGACTGCACACATGTGAGGCGACTGCACACATGTGAGGATAAAAAAAAATTGGAGGTGAAAGTGGCCAATTCTATATAAATAGAAAAGGATTTGTATCCCTGAATGTACAGTGTGTGTGTGATGCAACACTGCGTATTCTGGATGTTGTGGCACGGTGGAGAGGCAGTAATCACGACAGCCGTATCTTTAGAGAAAGTCAGCTCAGACAAAGAATGGAGAGTGGAATGTTCCAAGGACGGCTTCTTGGCGATTCAGGATATGCATTGACTCCATATTTGTTCACACCAATTTTAAATCCTACTTCACCACAAGAGGAGGCAAACAATCATTCCCATATAAGAACAAGAAATACAATAGAACGGTGTTTTGGTGTTTGGAAGCAACGATTTCGGTGTCTTCTGCATGGCTTCTCAGTGTCATTAGAAAATGCCAAATTATATATAGTAGCACTAGCAATCCTCCACAATATTGCTATTGATATGAAAGAAGACCTGGATGTAACATATGATGACACTGAGAATGCTCCAGAAGAACCAAGACCACCCCAGATGCCCACAGGCAATCAGACTGGAAGAGCCGCTAGAGCTGCTTTTATTGAAGCATATTTTTAAGGATGTTTTATTATTTATTATTAAGTTTGTGTTTAAATTGTAAATTATATTATTTCATATTAACATCATAATTAATCTTCCTGAAACTGTACTTATAAAAGGTGCAAGCTGTATTACACCTATAATTAAGGCAGCATTTAGATATTATAAACAACATGTATGTGCAATTTCCTCTTTTAACAATATTCGATTCTTGTTGGTGTATCTATTAAATAAATAAAATGTGTTAAATAAATAAAAAGTTATACTAATTAATTTGAAAGAGGATTTTATTATTTATTATCACTTTAATTCAAAATATACCTTTACAATAAAATTTAAAAAAAATAAGTTCCTTAAATCTGCAGTATTTTAACCCTTAGCCACCTGACATATTTTTCAGTTACACTACCACCTTTAGTATTATAATATATCCCTTATTTAGTAGTATGTATGTATGTATGTAGTATATGTGCGGTATGTTGTATGTATTGTATGATATTATGTATAATATTTAAGTAGTGAATTATCTTTGACTCTCAGCTTTGTGCACATTTTATACCTGCTTATTAACACTATTTCTAACGAACAAAGGTTGGCTGGAAGAGATCTCTTCTAGGGATAAGTCCACCTTTGCATACAAAAATTATATTAAAATGTCTGTATAACATTTTCTTAAAGGGCAATAAAGAATACTCAAATAAAAGTCACATCTTTGTTTTCATTATATTTTTATTTATTTTAAGTTTTTAAACTATGCAAAAGCATGGATCTTCTTATTAAAAATCAACACAACGCCATAGTTTTTACTTATTTATGAAAAGTTCGATATATTATCTCTAACATAAAATAACTTTTGGCACGATAAGGGCACAATTATTAGAAAATCACAACCCACAAAGTTTCATGAGTTACAACTTCAATTAAAGCACCTTTTTTTGGTGGTATTCAATGCAAATAGATTCTAACATGCAAAACTCATGTAAGTTGTTGTTGCCTTAAGTGCTCTTTTGAAAGTGGAGTTACACTTTTTGGCATCTAACTTCATTGATCGCCATTGCTGCTTTAATTCGATCAAAGTCCTGGTTTTACTATTTAATTCATTGAAGCTGAAACATAAAAAGAAATAAACTAGACTCAATATTCGTTTATAGCCAGTACTACGTTCAAGAAATACTTAATAGCCTTACCATTGCAACACATTTTGCCAAGCTTTTTGTTTGCTTTTATTGGTGTTTGTGTCAGTGCACTTATTTTCAATAATACCTAAATTATCCTTTAGGCACTCTCTTAACAAACACTGAAAATAATAACCAAATATTTTTCATAAACATCAAAATATAAAATATAAATATAATATACAGAAACTAGGCACAAATACATACCTTTTCCACATCATCCCAATTAGGATTTCGCTTTCTCTTCTTAATTTGCACAACTTCTGCCATGGTTAAATTTAATTTTAAAAAGTACGCCCGGTAAAATCAAACTTTCAGGTTATGTTCGTAAGTCGTAACGGTTCGTAAGACGTAAATCGTAAGCTGACTTGACAGTAGCTAGTTATACAGATTATAATACACTTTAATCCAAAACCAAATACAAAAATAGAAAAAAAAAGACAAATTTAGTAACAAAAGTACATAAAAATATTATTATTAAACTAAATTAAATATAAAATGCGAATTAATGAAATGTTAACTGTTACATTTTCACTGATTCTGAACTAATTCTCAACGCTTCTTACTAAATGTTGCCATAAAGAGGTGTATAACCAATGAATAGATAACCATTGCTTATGATACGTTTATTAGTCAGACAATGTTATAACAGATGTTTAACGCTATTCAACCCTTACTCATTGAATACGTATACAGCGTTTAAACAGTTGAATAAGGAACTTTTATTAGTAAGGCATATTGTGTATAGTATTCTACTAGTCATGTAATATGGATTCTCTTGGACAATTTGTCATCAATCATAACTCTCCAGACTAATTCACCTTTCAAACAAAAAAAACACACACGCGCAGCCGAACACGCACAGCCGACGGAGCGACCTGCCTAGGGTGGATATCGACTCGTCTGATAGTCTGTAATTTTAATATTTACAGTTGTGACGTTATACTTTTGTGCATACAGACTATATAAATTAAGATTTCAAAAAATAAAAGTGCGTGTGTACAAAGTACACATGTCAGAAGTAAAACTTCTTTGGCAAACTAATTTTTAAATCCCGTTTATATTTATACTAAATAACCCCGTCTAAGCTGGTCGAGAGAGGGAGATGGCGCGAAGGTCACACCCACGAGTTAGACAGAGTTAGAAATGTCACTGACTCGCGGTGGGCGAGATCTAACTAAGGCTAACTCTTCCTCGTCTCTGAGCGCCTGGTACTATGGACTTATTTTTTCGTTTCATCGGGTTTGAAATCACAACGATTCTAAATAAGTTTCACTTCAAAAAACTCTATAATAATTATTAATAATAATAATTCGCCATTTTGTGGTGGCGGCCATCTTGATTTTGAAATATTGTGTATAGTATTCTATTAGTCATGTTATGGATTCTCTCGGACAATTTGTCATCAATCATAACTCTCCAGACTAATTCACCTTTCAAACAAAAACACACACACGCGCAGCCGGACACGCACAGCCGGCGGAGGGTGGATATCGACTCGTCTGTTAGAGTCTGGAATGTTTACATTTACAGTTGTGACGTTTTACTTTTGTAAGAATAAAAAAAACATATTGAGGAAGTGTACAGACTATATAAATTAAAAATTTAAAAAAAATGAGGAAGTTTGTGACATTTTACTTATGTACATATAGATAATATAAATTAAGAATAAAAAAAATTGAAAACGTTGTGAAAAATGTAATTTGCCATTTTGTGGTGGCGACCATCTTGGTTTTGAAATTTATCATAGTGTACATACAGTATTACACTAGTCGAGCCGTTTCATTTGACACCCATATTGAAAGTTGGAAAAAAAATGTGGAATAAGCAGTTTTTTGTGGCGGTAGCCATCTTGGACCGATTGTCATCAAACATAACACTCCTTACTAATTCACCTTTCAAACAAAAACACACACATACACACACACACACACTCACACACGCACGCACATAGCCTGGAATGTTTACACATTTCGAGTTGTGACGTTTTACTTATGTACATACAGATAATATAAATTAAGAATTAAAAAAAATTGAGGAAGTTGTGAAAAGAACAATGTAATTCGACATTTTGTGGTGGCGACTTGTGACGTTTAACTTTTGTACAGATTATATAAATTAAGAATTAAAAAAACTCCAACACTAATAATAGATTAGAAAGTAATAGCATATTGAGGAAGTTATGAAAAGAACAATGTAATTCGCCATTTTGTGGTAGCGGTCACACGACTCGTAACAAAAATATCATACATATATATGTAATAAAAATAACGTTAAAAATAACGCTTAGTTGAGGTAATAAATAATAGGTTATTTAATTATTTATTAATAATAGGTTATTTTTTCAGTTATCTAATATAACGAACTGTCCTATAAAAAATATACTCACATCACAACCTTGCACATTGAGTACTTCTAGGTCCGGACAGTACGTTGCGAGACTCAACACCGCTTTGTCGTTAACGTTTTTACATCCTGAAATCAATAAAATTAAATTTTTGTGTTAAAAGCACACGAAGTCTTCCAAAATGATTATTTCACCGTTATTAGGGGTCGTTCAAGTATTACGTAACGCAAATTTTGAAAATTTTGGACCCCTCCTCCCCCCTATGTAACGCGCCGTAACGTTTTCCTGTACTGTCCCCCTCCATAAACGTTACGTAACACCCAAGTGAACATTTTTACCCAAATTTCATGCTGCACAAACTACCGGAAAGTCGCTAAATTACTTTTGTTATTGTTTTAATCGCGTTTGCGGTAATAATTAATAAATTAAACAATAGATTTCTAATTCGAAATACATGCGTATATTATTTATTCATATATTTATTTAATAAAAAATCACACATAATTTAATAAGCATTTGCTTAAGATTCAAATATGTATATTAAATGGGCTCAAAGTCCTAATGGACATTTTCTTAAGATTAGTATATTTTTTTTAAATAAAAAACAATGCGACGTAACGCGTTGTTCAAAGCCCCCTCCCGCTCTTGTTACGCATCGTAACGTTTTACAAGAAGCCCCCCCCCCCCCAAACTGCGTTACGTAATACTTGAACGCCCCCTTAGTGGAATCACTAGCCGGAATTAAAAAGTATAATATATGTTTTGGGTTTATTTGTTCTAGTTAATCTTCAAGACGGCTCGACCGATTTTGACGGAATCTTAACCAGTAGATAGACGAAGTAGATATCACTACTAGTACATAAATAAAATAAAGTACGCAACACTTAATTGTCAATATAGTTCGCGTCACGTAAAAAGAATGCTGGAAGAAAGTGGGAGGGGGGGGGGGTGTTTGCGCATCGGTACATTCGCTTGAAATTACTAAGCCTATTCTTTTATTTTTGAACTAGATTTTCGTTCGCGACGTATATTAGTTATTGGTAGGTACATTTAAAAATATATTAAACAGAATGTCAATAAATAGAATTCTATTAATTAATAAAATAAGTTTGATTCAGTGTAGAATGTTACAAAAAATTAAATAATTCGTTTAATATATATTTTTTAATTATGAACTGCATATTATCAGACTCTCTTTATAAAACAATATAATACGATTTTTTCGATATTTTTTATATAAAACCATGTCGTAATTAATAACATTTGCGTGCGCGATGGTATTTCGAACTGACGAACCAATAGCTCTCCGGCGCGCATGCGACGCTTATAAATACCTTTGCAAATAAAGCTTTTTAGTTTAGGACAGCCTCGAGCCAAGGCTTCGACGCCATTTTCTGTGATCGACTGACACCATGACACATTTACATGTGTCAATAACTGGAAAGAAAAAAAGTTTTTAGTTCAAAATGGTGACGAAATAGTCAGTCAGTTAGTCAGTGAAAGTCCACTCACCGGACATCCATCTGACAATGCTTTTAGTGATATATCTGAGATGCTTGGACAAGAGTCGAGGTTTATTCTGAAAAAAAAAAAAAACATTATTTAATATAATATGCAAGGGGTTAGTGTACATTTGACGATTTTTTTCCCCGCAGTATTATCTTACTAAATTTTGTCAAAATTTGTCTAGTGTTTTCTCGAAAAAATCTAAAAAAGTTTTAGAAAAAAAAACATTTATTTACTATTAGCTACATAACCAGATATTTTTATAGAGAGTGCCAGGTATAAGCATTATTTTTGAAATTAGTTAACTACATTTTAATTATTTTAAATAAGAGATTCTGATTTGATTAACCAAAAAAAATATATCATTTTTTTTAACATAATTAAAAATCTCCATCAAATTCCATAGTAAGCTACGAGGCTTGTGTTACGGATACCAGATAGTTGATACACTACACATAAATAACTTTAAATTCATACATATTGTAAATATTAACACCCATGACTGGAGTTCAAACATTTGTACTAAAAAATAGATGACCCCAACGGGATTCAAATCCGCGACCGCTGGAGAGTACGCCAGTAGGGTCACTACAAACTATGCCAAACGTGTCGTCGTGCATATTGATTTATCACTACATAGTATAAAACAAAGTCGCTTTTTCTGTCCCTATATCCCTATATCCCTATGTGCGCTTAATTCTTTAAAACTACGCAACGGATTTTGATGCGGTTTTTTTTAATAGATAGAGTGATTCAAGAGGAAGGTTTATATGCATAACTAGCAGATCCCGCGGCTTTACCTGTGCTAAATCTAGGGAAGAGCCCGAGCGAAGCGAGGGCGAGTCGCTAGTTTATATATAATGTGTTAATATATTTGTATGTTTTATAATGGTGAACAGTAAAACGAACTAAAATTGAGTTGCTCTGAAAAGAGAACATTTTATTTAGTAACAAAAAACCAGTTTTAACACTAATATTACATTCTTTAAACTTAATTAAAAACAAACTCACCTGAAAAGAGAAACAACATTTAAAGCTAGTGTTTCACCAGTTCTTAATTACTATTATTTAAATATTCGAATTACAATAATTTACATAACCTATTTTGGAATAGCGTGCTGTCTCAATACATCAATCTGACAGACAGCTCCATAGATTAGAAAACTAACAAGCTCACTCACAGATAACTTATACACATCCAAAACTATTACGCAAACATACTTAAATGAAGTGTGAAGCACTTTGTTTACATATATATTCAGGCACAAAAATTATAAAAAATATAAACATGTTAATAACTGAAAATAACATATTAAATTTGTTATCCAATTATATCTTGTACACAACGCTCAAAAATAAAAAAAACATATAGTTAATTAATTAAAACAAACTTAATTAAAAAAAAGAAAAAGAAATAAAATGGATTTAGTACAATATGTGAAGGTGAATTGAAATAAAAATAATAGATAATATTAAATAATATTTAAATTAAAATTAAAATGTGAAAAAAAAGGAAGTAGATAGATCAAACGAAATGAAATAAAGCTAAGGATATAGAAAATTGTTGAAGATGTTTAAAGAACTATAATTTTTTCTTGAATGATAAAATGTTATTATTAAAAATATCGTAATCATTGCTTAAATTAAATATATAGATTAAATAAATGAACATACATACTTTTGTAGCTTGCCACATTTCCTGCCGAGGGCCTGGCACGCTTGGTCGGTTATCTTCTTGCATTTATTCAAGTTCAAGTCTTCTATGTTTGGACATGACTGAAATAATGTAAATTCGTTAAAAACACATTTAGATCATACTAAATACTAATATTATAAATCTGAAATTAGTGTTGTTTTTGCATTGAATGTATTGGGACTATATCACAGAATCACTACATAGTATAAAACAAAGTCGCTTTCTCTGTCCATAGATCCCTTTGTACGCTTAAATCTTTAAAACTACGCAACGGATTTTGATGCGGTTTTTTTTAATAGATAGAGTGATTCAAGAGGAAGATTTATATGCATAACTAGCGGATCCCGCGGCTTTGCCTGTGCTAAATCTAGGAAAAAGCCCAAGCGAAGCGAGGGCGAGTCGCTAGTAAACAATATACCAGAAGTTGCATTCCTTAGATCTCGAAGACAGCCGCTGTTTTAAATACCTACAAAATTTCTAACGCACCTGGTGCATTCGAAATCACACCTTACAAATATACTCACAAGAGCGCAATTCCTTTATGTTCATAATTTATCTACATGACAGCTCAAGCGTCAGTGTTGTACGCAAAGTAAAAGAATCACCGCCAACTTCCCAACTCCGGGCTGTTACTGAGGCACACGCACGCACGCACGCACGCACGCACGCACGCACGCACGGACGCACGCACGCACGCACGCACGCACGCGCACACACACACACACACACACACACTAATAGAAATAAATACCTGCGCTAGAGACTTGATAGAGCCATCCGCGATACTCTCACACCCTCTGAGCGAGAGCTGTCGCAGAAAGCCTCCGCATCGCTGCGATATATTCTCTATGACTGACCCCTGAAAAGAAAAAAAGCAGAAAATATGAAAAAAAAAAACTAAAAAAAATATACAAAAAAATTTAATTGACGTAAGAGGTTGTTTTATTTTGGCCTGTTTAGTCTAGTTTCCCGCGGCAAGGAAGAAAAACACAAACATTTTTCATTGATACTCCACTCCTATTGGTCGTAAGCGTGATGTAATATAGCCTATAGCGTGATGTAATATAGCTTTAATTGATGCTCCGCTCCTATTAGTCGCCGTTACAGCCTTCCTCGATAAACGGATTATCCAAAACAAAAAGGATTTTTCAATTTGGACCAGTAGTTCCTGAGATTAGCGCGTTCAACCAAACAAACAAACTCTTCAGCTTTATAATATTAGTACAGACTAGCCTTTCCCGCGGCTCCGCTCGCATTCTAAAGGCTGAAAATCAAACGAAATATTTTCTCCCGTTTTTGCAACATTTTTCATTGATGCTCCGCTCCTATTGGTCGTAGCGTGATGTAATATAGCCTATAGCCTTCCTCGATAAACGGACTATCCAACACAAAAAGATTTTTTCAATTTGGACCAGTAGTTCCTTAGATTAGTGCGATCAACCAAACAAACAAACAAATAAACAAACTCTTTAGCTTTATAATATTAGTATAGATAATATAGATTTGAATGATTTTTTCAGGTGAAAAATAGGTTGTACTAACACACAGCACCATTTAGTTCCATGGTAAGCTACAAGCCTTGTTTTATGGATACCAGATTTCTTTCTTCCTTCTCTTTTTTTTTTAATCTAAGCAAACCAGTGATGATTTTGATGAAATTTTGATGGTCACGTGACCATGATTGCTGTAAAGCATTCGAAACGTCGGGAACCAAAAATCATTATGAATCCGTGAAATATTACGAAAAGATAGTTTCATTAATAATGTCAAATATTCGCGTAAACCTTGGTATTATGAAATTTTATATGAACATAGGGTATAATTTTTACTGCGGAAAATATATTAAATATTTCTGAAAAATCTATACTTACAGTTATAAACGTACACAAACCCAATAAAGCAAGGCTGAGTTATTGACCTTTAATAAAAAATATGAATCATGGCAATGTTACCTCTGGACAGTGGTGCGGATAATCGAGTGATGCGGGTTCAAATCCGGGTCTCGCACATCTGATATTTTCATGTGCTAATCATTTATATCATGATTACCACTTGACACTTGTCTTACGGTAAAGGAAAACATCGTGAGGAAACCTGCATGTCTGAGAAAACCTAACAAGTTTCGAAAGACATGTGAAGTCCGCCAACTCGCACTAGGCCAGCGCGGTGGACTATGGCCTGATCCCCCTCGTACTGAGGGGCCTCCCTACCCCGTAGTACCTCCGTGCCCAGCAGTGGGATGTTAAAAAGGGCTGATGATGAATGTTACCTCTACATCTCGCTGGAAGTCAAACAAATCTATCCTCTGCCAGTTGGAGCCATCAAGAGCTAGAATGTTCCATAGTTTTGAGACCTACAGAAAAAAACATATATAAACAAGAATATATTGTATGAATTTATGTAAAATTTAATTAACTAAGATAAATAAAAACAAACAAACATACAGTAGTAGAATATAATATCGTCGCTGTAGAATTAATGATACCTCGTATGTCAAAAATGCATTTTTTTATGTAAAAATCAAATGAAAACCACGTATTTTATATTACGGCGAAACCGTAAACCCTAAAGTAATACATGACTACTAGTGCCATATTTGGAGTAAAACGAAAATCTCTTGATTAAAAAAAATGCGTGTGTACAAAGTAGGTACACATGTCAGAAGTAAAACTTGAATTTAATATAAGGCTAACTCTTCCCCGTCTCTGAGCGCCTGGTACTATGGACTTACTTTTTCGTTTCATCGAGTTTGAAATCACAACGATTCTAAAGAAGTTTCACTTCAAAAAATTAACAAAATGAACCATTTTTTTCGTTTCCTGTAAAGTTTGGATTTCTGGACATACGAGTAACGAGGTTATGTCTACAACGACGATATGTAACATTTTCTTAACATCAGAAGAGCGTCATTTATAAACATATTTGGATAGTATTTTGGAGTTTGAAATACATACTTCAGATTTAATACCCTTTCTTATTAGAACTAACTTTTTGAAGGAAGAAAAAAATCCACTTAAAAAATTCCCACAGAATAAAAAATAACTGATTTGTGCAAGAGGATAAAATATCAAATATCTGATAAGGTTTCTATAGTTAGTAAATGAACAATAAGTTATTTTTGTTTCTTAGTATTTTCTAAGTTATTTTGTTTTTTGAGTAAATCTCTATAACTTTAATATTTAAGGAATGTTTTCCATGTCCTATCCATTTGTATCACCGAGTATAATATTACTAGCTGACCCGTGCCCACCTCGTTGGGCATAATGTTAATAATCCTTTTTTAGTACAGAGTGTTTAAATAATTTAAATTATTTTATTAATATTAAAAATTAAAAATTAAATTATCTATACTAATATTAAAAAAACTACTTTTTGTCACTTAAATATAAAAGTTAGACATATGCTGTCGTTGACTTTTTTGTAGGCATTTTTAAGCTCCACGTCTTTTCTCTAGAACTCAAAAATATATCTTTCATAGTTAAGGCAGCGTTCGTAAGAAACGCTTTCATTCGACCATTTTTTCGCCGATTCACTTTGCAAAACGGACTACCACGTAAAAGCCTTTTTATTTTTCGGTTTTTTATATAACCACTCAGAATTAACGTGGCTTTCTATTGGTGAAAGAATTTTTAAAATCGGTTCAGTAGATCCCGAGATTACCCCTTACAATTTAACAAATAAACAAACTTTACTTCTGTATAATATTAGTATAGATTAGTATAGATAATACTTTAAAAGCTTGTTATATGTTAGACTCGCCCCCGCTTCACTTGGGCTCATCCCTAAATTTAACGCGAGCGAAACCTCGGTGTTCAACTAGTTATACATATAAACCTTCGTCTTGAATCACTCTATCTATTAAAAACAACCGCATCAAAATCCGTTGCGTAGTTTTAAAGATCCAAGCATACATAGTAGACCAGGGTAGAGCCTTTAAAAATAATAAAAAGTGAAAAAAAATAATAGTAAGATTAAACCCATTTTTTTCACCATTGAAAAGTAGATTTTAACGAACAGAAAGCACACCAACTTTTTGACAAGAGCTGATATTTTGACGGGTGAAGTTTCGATTGAAAATTAGGCTACTTTTTCGATTATAATTCAAAATAAGGTGAAAAAATAAATATTTCAAATCAAATAAATTACAGCGTATTTGGGACATAAAAGGTAAGTTTTTCAATAAATTTCGTGAAAAAAAAACTTTTTTGTAAAAGATGGGTTTCATCATAATATTTTTTTTTGTTTCAAAAATTATCGAACCCGGTCTGTAGAGACAGACAGACGGCGGGAAGCGACTTTGTTTTATACTATTGATAAATGGCACTGAATATATTATTAAAAAAAAATTAAAACTTCACAGAAAATCAAGAATAAAATAGAATATTTATAGATTGAGTTCTCCAGTTCTCTATATCTCACCTGAGCACATCTGCAAAGAGAAACCACATCCAAGTATGACAATATCCTCAGCAACAACTCCTTTGGCAGCTTTTTGTTTATATGATTCTCGTCATCATTGGTAAATCGAGAAATCTGAAAAAGAAAGACATTTGTTTCACTTTGGATGAGTATCTAAAATAAATATTTAATATTATAATATAGTTTTTTTTTATATTTATTATTATTTATATCTTGTTTATATTATTCTATAGTGTTTTAATATTACTAGAATATTGCTCGGGTGTGAATAGTAAACAAATAAATATAAATATATAAGCACACTATTACACACAGCGTAATGTAGTTCCATGGTAAGCTATGAGGCTTGTGTTACGGACAGAACATAGTCGATTTTTAAATACCTACATAATATTATAAATATAAACACCCATGACTGGAGTATAAATATTGATGCTGCAAAAATGACTGCCTCTAGTCAGACTCGAATCCGCAACCGCTAACATTGCAAGTACAGTTACTACAAACTGAGCCAATATGTTGTCAGTGTAGATTACTTTATAGCCTATTAGAATGAATAATTTCTGGTTGTACAATATTAATCTATACAAATGTTACAAATAGAATCAGTTAGGAGATTAGAATGTTGTTTGATAGTATGGAACAAGTGAGAACTTTGATCTTTCTGGCAAGCAATCTATACTTAATATTATTAAGCTGAAGAGTTTGTTTGTTTGTTTGGTTGAACACTCTAATCTCAGGAACTACTGGTTCGATTTGAAATATTCTTTTTGTGTTGGATAGTCCGTTTATTGAGGAAGGCTATAGGCTATATTACATCTCACTACAAGGAATGGGAGCGGAGCATTAATGAATAGCGTTGCAAAAACAGGAAGGACGGCCGCTAGTTCTTATACCACACAACTCAGAAAAATTTTGGTTTCCGGTCTTTAGATCGCGTACGAAGCCACAGGAAATGCTAGTATTTAATATACGTATTTAATTTGATGATAATATAAAGGGTTACATAGAAAATATTACAAAAACACTTTTTGTAACATTCTGTACACTGTGAATGATGGAAATAAGTTATAGAACCAAAAAAATATATGAAATGTAATTGTAGGTTTTAGTAATGATTTTTCTATCTCATTTTCTCGCAAGTTAAATCTTATGAATTTTATTTTCACTGTTGCTTGTTTGTTTCCTTGACTTTCAAATCACAACAATGCTAAAGAAGTTTTCACTTCAAAATAAAACTTAATATTATGTCTTTACAAGGCTAGATTAAAAAATTGTTTATATTACAAATAAAAATAGTCAAAATTGACTGAAAGTAGCATTCTTATGACTTGGTAATGAAAATATGTACACATATAAAAGGATTCATTGAATTTAATATATTATTACAAATATTTTATATAATTGATATTTGATAATTTTCAATATTAATATTAATTATTATTAAACTATGGCGCAGTTCCCCTCATATTGAAGGGAGGACCAGCTGTGGGACGTTAATAAAAAGTAATACATAATAATGTAAAATAGAACATATTAATAAACAAATAAAATATTTTTGAAATATTTTTTTAAATTAATATTTTACTGTAGAATGGTAGAATTTGTATTTATGTTCCTAGAAAGAAATGAAGGCATAAATTACAAAATTATCATTCCATTTGTTAAAATAAATTAAATTTAAATATCAATTAATAGATAAGCATTAAATAGCACCAATATTGAAATTTATATGTCACTTTAACCAAACAGAAATGATAATTACAGACAAATAAAATATAATTAAATAAATAATAATTTAAACGTGAATATAAATATAAAAAATTTCTTGAAAGTATTACACTAAATTATTCAATAAATATTTTGTATAAAATATATATTATCTAATTTAAAAAGCGATTGTAATTGCAGTTAGTTGACACTAAAGGACACTTGCAAATTAATTTATAACAATCATACTAACGAGATCAGACAGACACATTGTTGAAAATATTTTCCTTTTTCTTCTAGTTTTCAATGACCGAGGCCTCGAAAATTCGCGATTCGCTATATAACGGTAATTACAGTTGACCGAACTTAGGGTGAGTGAACTTCATTACGACTAATTTATTTAATACCCATTTTTAATACGATTATGCACTGACGTTTAAGTAATAAACAAAAGGAGCAAATGATTTTTTTTATAAATAGATTGAATGATTTATCATTATACATTATTTACATGAATGTTGTAAATGGTTTGAATAATTTATCGCATGGATTTTAAAACGCATTAGCGAACAAAGGAATCGCGGTATCGGTACATTATGTCAGCTGTTCTTGATCATTTAAAAACACAAACAATGTGTTGACGCAAAGATCGATAGCTTACCTCGAATTTATTCCTTCCGGAATACGTCATAATTGGGAACGGTGTCACCTTAGCCACAGTGTTGAATTTTATTAGCGCGTTTATATTAATATTTAAATAAACAATACTAAGAAAACAAATATGGTGGATTTTTGATTTTTGCCGACCGACAATCCGCGGGTGTAGGTACTTCGTTGTTGCACTAAATAATATATCGTTCTGAAACTATAACGTTACAGCCATTTTGTTTATCTATTTTAATCAATATAATTAATTAATGATATGATTATTTTCACAAATTATTAGTTGCTTGTTTAGACAAAAAATAAATAGATATATTGTAAATTTATAGCTAATACAAAGAATACATGTATGTTCGTTTCTTTTTTCTGAACGTTATCTGATATGTTTTCATTTTTATACTTTGATAAAGCGTAACAGATAATATATTTTAATGTCAAATATGACAACAATTTTAGGGCCCTTTTACATGTAGTATAACCACGGTCTAGAAAGAAGGTCTTGCATCAAGAGTAGTTGCGGGTACTTTGTTTATCGTGACAATAGTTTCCATTTACGGCCGTGGCATGACGATAGTCTACGGAGCTGTGCAACTAAAATAAAATATTATTATCTCTCTTTTTTATCCCACGTATGCATGCGTACTAAGCCTTCATCACATTACTCGAATTTAGTTCATATTTCATAAATACCATTTAATTGTCACTTAAACAGCGGTGGTTTTCTAATTACAGAGCACAATGCGACTCAGTGGCGCACAATGCCGAATTATAATATATAATAATAATTTATTATATTTCAAGTAACTTAGACTCAATTATGCAGACGCTTAATTGGAACGTGAATCTAACAAATGCATCAGCAGAGTGCGCTAAGTTTAGTGTTGAAAAAAAAATATTTATAGAGTTAGCAACCTCATTAATGCATAAATAATGTGGTAAACAATAATAATTTGTTGAAAACTATTTACGGTTATTTTAAGTAATTTGGATTTTGATTATATCATTAACATTTTACGTTTTGAGTAATTTTTTTTAAATGAGTTCAAAAATAATTATATACTTTTTAATTGAATCATCTTACCCAGATGATAGTGATGATGATGATGATTTATCGAGTCTCCGATAATGCACTTTAGCGCTGTAATTGGAAAACGGGGAGCAGTACCTTTTGAGTGCGCTCGATTGTGCGAAACGTTGCTGTAGTTTGAACTTTGAACATTCAACATTGATCATTATGCCGCATAAAGAGGTGGGCGAAACTGCTATCTGTTGATAACCTGTTATAACTGTAGCGGTGGACGAAACGGCTATAAAGAGTTATAAAATACGCTATTTTTAAAATGCCTATTATTTTTTACGCTATAATATATTTATACGTTATATATTTTCGCATAATTTAGCGCACACGACTCGCGACAAAAATATTATACGGCTAGCACAAAGTGTCAAGCGCGGCAGTTGTCGTCCATTTACATTCTCTTTGTTGTGGTCATATTATATGAAATAAAAATAAATTAAAAAATAGCTATAGCGCTTGCCTCTGGAAATAAATAACAGGCGATTTGGTTATTATAAATAGCATGCTATTTATAAATAGCAGGTTATTTTTTCAGCTATCTAGAATAACGAGCACCCCTAAAAATAGCCTACAAAAAGCCGTTGCGCCCCACCTCTTGGCATAATGCGCTTTAGTGCTGTAATTGGAAAACGGGGGCAGTGTGAGCAGTCCGCAGGTCCAGTCAGTAGCAACGCCCAATACAGAAGTTAGGACTTATAGGAAGCTTGTCACACAAATCGTACATATCTCTTACTACTTAAAAACTAAAAAGACCTTGTTGTTAGACCGTGGTAGTAACTGGTAGTGACCATATAAAATATTCGTAGATGTAGGTATAAAAAAAACTAAATATTTAATTTCATAACAAGAAACATTTTTTATATTCTTAGATAAGTTAATAAAATGTGTAGAAATTTAGATTCATTAATTGTGTATCAGTTATAATTGTGTAAAAAAACAAAATTTCTTAAAAAATCCTTTATTTCATATCAGTCGTATATTTTTATACACAAATGCGTATTCTATGAATTATTTTTATAAACAATTTACACTTTTTATGGATATATTCCTACTAGGAACTTGATGAATTTTATTATAAATTATAAATGTCTAAGTAGAATAATGGGTTGCAGTTTACAATTGTTTGGCAGGACGATGGCAATGGGAAGGAGTGGAGGGGTAGGGGAGATGTAGGGAACATCTCCCATTACCCTTATACTACTCCCATTACAAGGTAATACATAGTTGTTAAAAAAAGGCTTTGAATGTAGTCGCCGGCTGCTGCCGCGGCATGCTCGCTTCGCTCGCGTGTGATGTGGTCATATATCTAACCTAACCTACCTAGAAAGAACGAAATATTCTTAAGAGAAACCTTCTGAACCTATGTTATCCAATTTACGATGAAAGCACTTTCACACATATCCATAGAAACATAGAACTAAATATGGCGGCGTTAGGATAGTTGATAATGACATTTTAGTAATTCGACACATTTTTGACATAATGATCTTATGTGTTTGTCTCACATATACAAATCCTATTGGTTATCCTTCTCTCTCACGTTAAGTTTTTATTAATTTTTTCCAAAAATATGAATTACCTTTTGTTGCCAGTGTTATTAATATGATCAGTGAATAAACCCCTACCGTATATATATGTTTCACTCGCCAACTCCTGCCAAAGGATTGTAAGCCCAACCCGAATAATGTCCGCGGAAACCTCTTTTTAGCTAACAATGTTTACAAATCATTTATTAACAGTTTCTCATGTATATGTTTATATACATGTGAAACTGTTAATAATTATAGACGAACAGCCTGAATATTTAAATCTAATTGCCCTTATTTAAATTATTTAGTATCACTACATAGTACAAAACAAAGTTGCTTCCAGCTGTCTGTCCTTTATAATATGTATGCTTATCTTTAAAACTACGAAACAGATTTTGATGCGTTTTTTTAAAAGATAGTGATTCAAGAGGATGTTTTAGAAGAAGGTTTGTTTACATAATTTGTTTATGTATACATTTACTAGCGGAACCCGCAGCTTTACTCGCGTTAAATCTAGCGAGTCACTGTACTCCTATAAAAATTAATTTAATAAGCGTTTTTTACTTGTTACATTTGAATGGATCTGCTACAGGATTATCAATCTTTTCAAATGGATAATATGGATGAGTTTGCCAAAATGATGGGAAAGTATAACGCTTATGCATATCGAACTTGTTGATTTTTTGAATTTCTTCCTCCGTCAGTTCGAAGTCAAAGATATCGATGTTTTCTTTTAATCGTGAGTATTTAACTGTCTTTGGTATTGGCACGACTTTTCTATCTACCTGTAAACACAAAATAAAATTTTACAATAAATATTTTATCAGTAATATTATTTATTCAATTACACATTATAATTTATAGTATATTATTTATGCATTCCGTTAAAAAATGAAATATTTCTATGAAATTCAGTGGAGAAGAAATCTTTCAGGATATTTTTATTATTAGCAATAAATAAAATAAGAAAATTAACCTTAGTATAATGTTTTACTTTTAATTCAACCAAAAATAAATACGTAACTTACCTGCCACCGTAAGACAATTTGAGGAGTAGTTTTCATATATTTTTTAGCTATTTCCATCAGGATTGGATTATCGATTCTTGGTCCAGGAAAAAACATACCAAATCTCATGACCAATGAACCGAAAGGACTATATCCCATAACAACTATGCCTTCAGATTGAGCATAATCAATTAACTCAGTTTGGATTATTTGAGGATGAACCTGGAATACGAGTTTAAATGTCAAATAAACGTCAAATAAATTTTCTACGTATAACTTAAAAATATTACAGGTACCTCTATTTGTAAAGCAACTGGCTTTATATTGCTCTCTTTAATTAATCGTTCTAGCTGTTCCCTGTTAAAATTTGAAACTCCGATAGACTTAACGAGACCTAAAAGTACAGCGTCCTCCATACCTCGCCAAGTTTCCATAAAATCTGTTTGAGAGAAAGAGTAGTCCTCCTAGACAAGAAATTGACATTTTCAAACCAATGTGATTGTTAAAAATCTATTAAGATTTGTTTTGGTATATATTCTATTAAAAGTGTAAAAGTAAAAAAAAATATTGACGAATTTTAAGGGTACATTATAATGATACCCCGATACATTATATGATGAACCCCTGAGCAAGTAAAAACTGTATTGCAGGAGACAGTGGTTTCCCCATTTAATTAATAATATTGTCGCGGAATATAGTGCGAACCCGTCATAATAGCACGGTTGTACCATGCTTTACAACAGCAAATGTCAATTTCTAACTTTTGACAATTAGATAACAAGAACAGTTTATTGCAAATTTTAATGTGTCAGAGAGAGAGAGAGACAAAGCATTTTCAGGAAAGATTTGGAACTAAAAACATTTTGAATTTTCGATATTAGAATGTTCTAAATTTACGCATATAAAAAGGCCGGCGGTGTGTCGAGAGATCAGTTGATATTCGGAGTTGAGTGAAGATTACGAAGAGATAAGAAATAGTGGAAAAGTGAAGAGGAGTATAGTGAAATATTAAAAGTGGTGGAATATAGTGCTCATAGACCTTAATGAGCTAGTGTTGTGTATAGACTGATCGTGTATATACAGTGTAAATAAAACTTCTTTAGTGCGAGAACGCTTTTAATTTCCGATCTCTAACCCGTAGTACGTAACAGTATAATTATGCCAACAGTATATTATATAAAACAAACAAAATAAAAAAACGACAATCTAATGAAAAAGTTTGTTTTTGTATTGTGTGTATGTGCGTGAGTGTGCACACACTGCGTACGAGTGTATATATGTGTGTGTGTGTGTGTGTGTGTGTATGTGTAGTGTAGATATTACACAGCACATGTAATTCTACACCTGTCTGTGACTGAAAATGCTTACATTAAGTCCCATTGGCCAATGCATGAGATATAAGTCGACATAATTCAGCCCCATCTTGTGCAGAGTTTCTCTCAACGACTGCACTACTTGTTCTCTTTTATGCATCGTGTTCCATAGCTAAAAGATACCATATAAAATACAAATTATATTTTTTTATTGGAATATATGTGGCAGTGGTAGTCCAGTTTGGATAACCGAGTGATGCGGGTTCAAATCCGAGTCTCGCACCTCTGATATATTCATGTGCGAATCATTTTCTATCATGATTACCTCTTGTCTTACGGTGAAGGAAAACATCGTGATTAAACCTGCGTGTCTTAGAAAAACCTAGCAAGTTTTTCAAAAGACATGTGAAGCTGGCCAACACGCACTGGGCCAGCGTGGTGGACTAAGGCCTGATATTGAAGGGAGGCCCGTGCCCAGGAGTGGGGCATTAAAAAAGGGCTGATGATGAATTGAAATATAAGCATTCGTGCTCAAGTCTCATGAATAAAGAACATCCATGATATCATGATAACATCACGCCATCATTTGCCGTGTATGTTTCGCACCAACTTATGTCTTTTGATTATACTCTATGATTTAGAGGTTCGAGAACTTAATTTTCATGTATGAAAAAAATATTTTCAAGTGGCTATTTCATTCATTGACTGACTTTGATATCTATTAAATGTGACAAAACCAGTCACCTTAGTCGTAATAAAAACATCATCTCGTTTTACAACACCCTGCTCTATTTTCAGTCTTACAGCCTCTCCGACTTCTTCTTCCGTGTTGTATATGGCTGCCGTGTCAAAATGTCTGTAGCCCACATCTATAGCATTCATAACAACGTCTCTAAGTTGTTTGTTATGCGACTTTATTGTGCCATTCTATAAAATAAAAAGATTTGAATTATTAAAATCAAAAATTTTGTTAATAATTTAATTTTAATAATTTAATTATTAATATTAGTAACAGTGTAAACTACTAATACCAGTTTTGTATTACGAAAACTATTAAAAAGTTAAAAAGTAAAGCTACAAAAATAAGGCCCTGTACAAACTATTACGAGATATTTTTTATAAAAACATTTAAATTGATTTACTTTTAAAAACACATAACATACAGAAAAGTACTATTTAGCTAATACAAATCACAATACAATATGCAAAAATTTTTGCCAAGAAAAAATTACAAATATTTGTTTTTAATTCTTTTCTTTATACCTGATCGAATCCGAGATAAGTCCCCAGCGCGATAGCAGGCATTTCTTTTCCATTGCTCAATTTGTATTTTGGTACATTTGCCCACGCTGTGGACATCTGTAAATAATAAACTACGTTATTTAATATTAAATAGATTACTTTCTAATTCAGTTGATGACTGTAAGATTCATTTTTTTTTCTAAATCGAAACTATCTATATAATATAATGAAGTTTATCTTGCTTACAAATCAAATTGTTTCTTAATAATATAATAAATAAATAGTTTAATAACAAGAATATTTATTTTACACAAACATACACACTTTTAATCATCGAATCTCGAAGAATCTACATATAAGCATAGAAAAGTTCCATACTTCAAGGCTATGTATTACTAGCATGCTATAAAAATCGTTTACCAAATTCTTAGATTTTACATAATTATTATATTATTATTGAGGCGAGTGAAGCGAGCCCTAACACTATACCACATCCTGGGCATTTTGTGGTACACTTTATTGAAAAACTATTACGACTATAGATTTGTGCTTTAAAATAGTACTCTAACTTCATATCTAGATGTGTTATTCGCTCTGTGCGCGACTTCAGCGCCATGGTACGTTTGAACTACAGGGGGCTATTGTAATATATTTTACTAAGTATTGAATGGCTGTCAGTAATAATAATATCGAATGATAAATAAAAAAATGCTTTTTTAATTAAAGGGAATATTTATAATAAATATTTGTTAATGTAAAGTGTTCTTGTGCATTAAAAAATAAAATGTAAGTATAGTTAATACCGAAAAAGTAGCATAGAAGTTAGCACACATAAAGGTAGGTTAACTGAAATCAGACTGAAATCAAATAAAAAGAAAATAGAAAAAGTTTTTTTTAAAATTAAAATTATAAGAAAACTTGAATAAACATTCAATTATTTTTTTTTAATAGCAAATTTAGATTAAACGAAATTACCAAAATATTTTATGTTTCAAAATTCTACAAATTAAAAGTGCTGATTGTTTTTGAGTACAAAAAAAATAGATTATGTTTGCTAACTAAAATTAACATATTACAATTCAATAATAAAGCTGGGAAAAATTGTTAATCGATTAAATTTATCATTTTTATTTTTAGATTTTAATATTTAATATTTAAAATTTATGATCATTGGTATGGATAATCTTTTTGTTTAATATTATAAGTGGCAAAGAGTAAATGAATCTTAAATAATTAATGAAAAGTTTATAATAAAAAAATTCAATCTTATTTTTTAATATATAATTATGCTAAATTTAAAAATGTTTAAAAAAAATTTTTTTTTAATTAATAATAATATTTCCTAGCATTTTCTAAACTTACTATTTTTTTAAGTTTTACTCCTTTCAAGATTTTTATTATTACGGATAGTAAGGTTATGATTCTACTTACTTTTGTCTCCTAACAGCGGCTATCCATTTTTTCCTCTGATTTATTTTCCAACTTGCTGTTGGAAATTTATAAAAATGACAAGCACTTTTTCTACCTGTATTCTTACAACTTACAACACAACAACTTTTGTGACTCATTTTATGTTATTTTATTTAAATAAATTTTAAATAACAATTCACTTGTATATTTAGCTAACTCGAAACATAAAAACAGCCCCCCGTAGTATCGGATATAGCCACGGGTAGCGCTGACGGTAAATCAGTTTCTCCCCACCACCGGCTTCGCACAGAGCGAATATGTAAAAAAATTTTATTATAATATGACCATTAAAAAAGTGAACATTAACGATAGAATGTCATTGTACTACTAACACCATCTGTTAGAAAACCAAAAAGTTAACATCGCTTTTTCTTATATAAAAAATTAAAATTTAAAAAACTGTCGGGTTGGGTTTACAATCGTTTGGCTAAAGTTGGTGAGTGAAACTTATATATACGATAGGGGTTTATTCACTGATTATAATAATAACACTTACAACACAAGGTAATTCATATTTTTGGAGAAAATTGATAAAAACTTAACTAGTTAGTAGTAAAACTTAACTTTGCTAGTTATATATTTTTTCTCGATAAATAAACGTCAGGATATCCAACATCTATAAAAAAAAATTCAATTCGAATCAGTAGGTCTTGAGATTAGCGCGTTCAACCGAACTGAACTCTTAAGCAGAACAACTTCTGTAGCTTTATAATATAAGTATTTATAAAAAAACTGATCTATTTTTATTTATATATATTTCACTCCGAATCGTTAAAATGATGTGTGTCCAAACTCGAGGCCTTACTTAACTGCAGCAATGAGAGCAATGAGATTTTGTCTATTATCAGTAAAGCACTTACAGTATGTTTTTTATAAGTTCTTCTAGTGAAATTATAAAGATTTGTTGCTTACTTTTTTTCCGACAGTAAAATTATTACTTTAGAGGGTAGTCACGTAAAAATAGAAGTTTCAAACAGCTCTATAAATAAACAAAGACAACAGTTCAATATCTTTTTTTTCTTGTTTGTCTATCGATTTTTTAATAGTTATATAACGAGTATTTGGTGTGTTAATAAAATTGGAGACATCTAATTATCTATACTAATATTATAAAGAAATAAGTTTGTTTATTTGTTAAATTGTAAGGGGTAATCTCGGGATCTACTGAACCGATTTTAAAAGTTCTTTCACCAATAGAAAGCCACATTATAGCTGAGTGTCATAGGTTATATAAGAAACCGAAAAATAAAAAGGCTTTTACGTGATAGTCCGTTTTGCAAAGTGAATTGGAGAAAAAACGGTCGAATGAAAGCGTTTCTTACGAACGCTACCTTAACGATGAAAGATATATTTTTGAGTTCTAGAGAAAAGATGTGGAGCTTAAAAATGCCTACAAAAAAGTCAACGACAGCATATGTCTAACTTTTATATTTAAGTGACAAAAAGTAGTTTTTTTAATATTAGTATAGATAATTTCATTTTTAATATTAATAAAATAATTTAAATCATTTAAACACTCTGCTAAAAAAGGATTATTAACATTATGCCTAACGAAGTGGGCACGGGTCAGCTAGTCTATCTTTAAATATAAAACACTTCTGTGCGTGTATGTAAATAAATTCCTAAACGATTGGACCGATTTTGACGAAATTTTTTGTGTGTGTTCGATTTCAATTCTGTCCACTACAAAATGTATTTTTCAATGAATTAGTTATTTATAAATGACATAATATTCAATTATAAATAAGTCGTTGCTAGGCAACGTTGTTTCACGCATTCGTACTGACATGTCACTTCCGGTGATATGTTTCGCAATAGTTTATAATTATTTCAATATGTAGAGGACAACGCCTGACGGGTTCGTTAGTTGTTATTTACATTATAATAAAAAAATAACTTAGTAAAACCTTAATATCCCTACTAATATTATATAATATTATGTGAATGTGAGTTTGTTTGTTACGCTTTTACGCGAAAACTACTCAACCGATCATCATGAAACTTTGTACACATATTCTTGGAGGTATTAGAAGTAACATAGGATACTTTTTATTAAAAAAATATATTTTTTACGAAAAAATAAAAAATTGTTTGTATTAACAATGGGTTCTGAAATAGCGAGAGTAATTTTGAAGAAACTTTCAGGCATCCTACAGATCAACCCAATGTGGTTGATTAGCAATTAAAAAAATGAACGCGGGCGAAGCCGCGGGTACAGCTAGCATGAAATACTTATTAAAACCAATTACTGTAACCCAAAACAATAGTAACTTATTTTTTGTCTGTATGTTTGCGTTTCACCCAAAATGTACTGGAGCGATTTTGACAATATATTTCGTAGTGATGATTCACTACTATACAAGTAGTGAATTTAGGATACTTTTCATATTTAACTTCGGGAAAATCTTTTTTGACAAGGGGAAACATAATACAGTGAAACCTGGTTAAGAGAGACTTCAAGGGACCTGCAATGTCGTTTCACTTATAGAGGTATTCCACTTACCCAGACTCTCAGATATCCAGGTATAAATATATATCTGTCTCATTTACAGATAGAGTTGTGAATACAGGTTATTTCAGTTATAAAGGTGTGATCATTAAATAAAATAACGTGTTATGTAACATTATAAATGAGTTTTAAAAACGATATTATCTCAGTTACAGAGGTTTATGCATATAAAATTTACTCCCTGTCTCAGTTATAGAGGTAACTATGATGATAAATCGAAAGAACAAATCCCAGATATAGAGGCTTAGCTCGTCCCACTAACAGGGGTAATTCAGTGCCAAAGTGTTGGGACCTTCGCATGAGTTCCAGTTATGGAGGTTTCTCACTTATCCAGGTCCCACTTAACCAAGTTTCACTGTAACTAGTTCTATTGGGTGGTCCTTATTCATGTACATTGTACAAGATGTATTAGAAAAGGAGAAGCCAAATTTTGGGCCCTGTATTTAGTTTTTTCTCGTGATGCGACATTAGATATACAGACATACAAACTAAAATCCGTAGATTCGGTCCCTGTATCAATAATAAATATATAAAATTTCAAAGTATTTTTCAAAAAAATCACTACATAGTATAAAACAAAGTCGCTTTTTCTGTCCCTATATCCCTATGTATGCTTAAATGTTTAAAACTACGCAACGGATTTTAATGCGGTTTTTTTAATATATAGAGTGATTCAAGAGGAAGGTTTATATGCATAACTACCGGAACCCGCGGCTTTGCCTGTGCTAAATCTAGGGAATGGCCCGAGCGAAGCGAGTGCGAATCGCTATTATAAAATAAAATGAAGTTTCGACTCGATTATAATTTTATTATAGTGTAAAGTATAAGTGTAAATTCAATTCAATCATCTGTAACGCGAGTTTAAATCACCCATTTTTTGTTTCGGCAACACTGCAATATGAACCGGTTTCATGAAATTTGATATCAACAACATTTGATATGAAGTTATTCACTTTAAGAACTTATTAACCGAGTTCAAAATAAGAGTAATTCTACGTCTACCAGTAAGTAGTTCTATTAACCTAGTGCGTATTGGGCCACAATCATTGTAGGGTTCCGTGGTTGCCCATTACAATATACGGTAAGAAATAATTCGAATTACACGCAAGAATTTTAGGTACTTACATATAAAAAGTCAATATTAGGCATTTTAGAAAAAAAACTTTAGAACTTCGAGCATTAAGAAAAAAAAATACATTAATTAAAAAATTACACTCAAAAAACACTCAAAACTTATTTCGGACTATTTTTTTAAAATTAAAAGTAACAAAAGTACGTTGTAATCGGTATGAGGTGAACAAGTGAACTGAATAGAACGTGAACCTGTTATAACCACTTTGCTTTTGTTTATCTTTTGTTTATTTATCATTTATATGTTTAACGGTTAGTATACTGTTAAGGTCCGCTCGCACTAGGCGTAACTGCATTGCACGGCAAAGCCTCGTAATGCGCTGTCTTTTTTTTATGGTAAAAAGGTGGGCAAATGGGCAGGCGGCTCACCTGATGGCGGTTTCAAGAAAGGGAGGGAGGCAGGAGGGAGCGAAGACGGAGGAGGAAGGAAAGAGGGAGGAGGAAGGGAGAGGAGGGGGAGTGAGGTGAGGGAGGGGAGGGAGGAGGTAAGTGGAGTTGGCCTCCCGGACTCTCACTTACCGGACGAAACGCGACAGCATAGCTGCCACTTCACGCCGGTCTTCTGTGAGAGAGTGGTACTATACGGGGCGTGCTGGCCCATTCGGCTGCTACCCGAAGGACTCTCATACTATTTCATACAATGAATATTTTGCAGTGCAGTGCCGCGTCGTTCCGCTGCAGTGCAGTTACGCCTAGTGCGCGCGGACCGTAATAGGTACTCTACCGGCAAATTGCTGAACTTTTTTTGCGATAAGCCCGCTATTTAGTAAAATAATAAAATTCTTATTCGAATCTGTACCTACATTAAATAATTATTGTAAAATCTTATCTATACTAGTCTACGCTTACATTAAAAAGGTGAAGTTTGCTTGTTTTTACCCGATTGTGCCAGAAGGAGGGTTATGTTTTTCGAGAGTATGTATGTTTGTATAATTGCTTGGCACGCTCTGTGGATTGAACGGCTCGATGGATTTCAGCTTGAGAGACCGTGTCGTTATATTCGTATCTACTATGAAAGTGTATATTATACTATAAATTTTGAAACAAAACACAACAAGAAACGGGTTAGTCGGGTTTTTAGTTCTATAATTACACTGACTTGTTTTTGGTTGAACGCCCTATCTTCACTATCATCACTACATAGTATAAAACAAAGTGGCCTTTTCTGTCCCTATATCCCTATATCCCTATGTGCGCTTAAATCTTTAAAACTACGCAACGGATTTTGATGCGGTTTTTTTTAATAGATAGAGTGATTCAAGAGGAAGGTTTATATGCATAACTAGCAGATCCCGCGGCTTTACCTGTGCTAAATCTAAATCTAATGGGAAGAGCCCGAGCGAAGCGAGGGCGAGTCGCTAGTAAATTATAATTGAAGAGATATAAACGTCCATGACTGGTGTACAAACATCCGAGTTTAACAAATGAATGCCCCCAGCGGGACTCGAACCCGCGACCTCTGGCGCAAGAAAGTAGGGTAACTATCAACTGCGCCAACATGTCGTAAAACTATTAACTAATGTATATAGTATAACAACTATCCGTAACACAAGCCTCGTAGTTTACCACGGAACTAGATGGCGCTGTCTTAATTATGTCTCAACATATTATATCCACGCCTAATTACAGCAATTTAAGTTAGAAGGTACTAAACGAATCGTATCCATACCAATCTAAATAGGTAACCGTCTTGTTTAAACCATTAATAAATTACTTTTTGTAAAACTAATTATTATTTTGTGTCTGGCTTTTTAAAATTTTTCGTTTATTAATTATAGACATAATAAATATGATGTTACTTTATTACCAAACAAATACATTATTCATCACAATAAATAATATGTAAAACTTTGTTTTCGGTTTAGGAAAGGCTAGTAGATAAAAAAAGAGACAACTGAGAATGCTACTATTTTCATATTACCTACGTACTTTTAGTGAAGGCTAACAAATGAACGAAAACACTTATCTTTATCTTTTATTTGTAAAGAAAATACCGATTCAATTAGGCTTTCATTCTATGAACACTTGAAAATCAGTCAAAAATCAAGTCACCGTGTTATAAAATAGTACTTAGCATGTATGCCTGGATCCTACACTTTGAACTCTAACCCAAGGCGGGTTCGAGAACCAAGTTCAGTTATTATAAGTTTATATAAGTTATTGAACATTTCTATGAAAAAATCTTACTTCTTAATACTAATTCATACTCCTCTCAAACATCGTTAGAAAACCTGCATATCTAAGAAAAACCTAGCAAATTTTTCGAAAGATATGTGAAGTCCGCCAACACGCACTAGGCCAGCGCGGTGGACTATGGCCTGATTCCCACGTACTAAGGGAGGCCCGCAGTGGGACGTTAAAAGGCCTGAAGGCCACATAGAAGCCTAATCTAAAGCTTAAGAATGTTTATGTGTATGTATGTTATCGCATCAAGAGAGTACCACACGTGATTAGAGAAGTGCCTGAAGCTACCAGGTTGGACCATGGGCTGTTAGTACGTTTCTTGGTGTCGCAGCCAGCTAGATTACTGGACACTAATAAACTTTATATTATACTGTACTAGCGACTCGCCCTCGCTTCGCTCGGGCTCTTCCCTAGATTTAACACAGGCAAAGCCGCGGGATCCGCTAGTTATGCATATAAACCTTCCTCTTGAATCACTCTATATATTCTATAGTTTTAAAGATTTAAGCATACATAGGGATATAGGGATAGAGAAAGAGACTTTGTTTTATACTATGTAGTGATGTTTAAGTTCCGTAGTCCACTTATTCACTTTTTTTAAGTTCGTTTTTTACGCAATGGTGTGTAGAAAGCCAGACTCTCTGAGGAACGAGATCCAAACTAACCCAGTCTAAATTGAAAACTAAATATTTTTATATCTTTTTATATCTTGTTGTAGACGGGAATAAAAAAGAAAAGAAATCAATTAAGTTTTTAAAGTATCTTGTTTACATAACTCGTGAATCTGGTTATCAACAATGACATAATATTTTTATTCTATGAATGATAATAATTAAAATACGAGAAGATTAATTTTTAGAGTTGTATTCTCTTACAATAAAAATTAAATAAATAAATATTATATTGGAACATTAAAACACAGCAAGTAACTTGTACCATGATAGACTACGAAGCTTGTGTTATGGGTATTAAAAATACCCATAACAGGAGAACAAACGAAGCTATATTTTCGGATTTTGTCGCGGCTTTATTATGATTTTTGGTTCTCGACGTGGCGAATGCTTTACAGCAATCATGGTCACGGAAGAGACTAAGGTATAAG
Organism: Boloria selene; assembly: GCA_905231865.2. NCBI lineage: Eukaryota > Metazoa > Arthropoda > Insecta > Lepidoptera > Nymphalidae > Boloria > Boloria selene. The sequence continues at coordinate 2,219,176 of HG993158.1, read as the reverse complement.
ACGTCTCAGGGGGTTATATACTTGTTACAGACCCCACAATTGTTGAAATGATATCATTTTGAATATTTGTAAAATCCGAAAAGATAGTTTCATTTATAATATCAAATATTCGCGTAAACCTATGAAAGTATTAGGAGGACAAACATTCGTACGCATCAGACACATAAATGCCCCCAGTGGGACTCGAACCCATGACCACTGAACTGAAGCAAACTACTTTTTAACTACTTTTAAATATATTTTTCTAAACTTTTATATTATGATTCTCATTTTATGTCTACTCAAAAAAATCTTAAAAAACAAAATAAAAAAAATTAATCAAAACACTTACCAACGTCATAAAAAGGAGGTAATGAAGCGAAGAAACGTCCATTTTGTACGAAAAAGTTCTTCTGACTGGACTCCGGGCGCCCACGAGTATTTATGTATACCTTATCTCCAAGCTGTATGAAACATTTCAACTAAATTAAAAGTAACTACTTACTTATTTCGATCGCATCAACGAATAGTTATTTATAGAGCTACCTTCGTCATATGAATAGAAAGAGGTTCACACGGGTTCGTCCCTAGGCTTAGCGTCACTGAAGCCACGGGTTCCGCTAGTTAAAATAATTTAACTAATTCTAAATTCTTTTAATTAACTACCTCCTCTTTTTTGAAGTCGGTTAAAAAGTATCCTAAGTTGTGCCTTATAACATTAGCTATCTGCGAGTGAAAGTCCCGTCATAATCGGTCCAGCTGTTTCAGAGATTAGCTGGAACAAACAGACTAATAGACAAAATTTAGTAAGTATCGTATATATACTTTTATATGCATTTAGTGAAAAGCTGTTAATTGTAAATTAAAAACAGACACTCCAATTTTATTTATATGTACATATATGTATATTTGTATAGATGTGTAGATTATTTGTCTTACAGTAAAGGAAAACATCGTGAGACTTACATGTTTGAGACATATTAAAAATGTCATTCTTTTTACTATGTTTGAGAGAACCAAGCTGTTTTCGAAAGACCTACACTTGGCCAGCGTTGTAGGTAATTCAAACAAAATAATATTAAAAAATATATATAAAATAAATATTATCAATAACTAATACGAGAAGCCCTTAATTATAATATCAAATAGGTCGTGTTATTTCAAGATTTTAAGAGCTACTGCCGTTATTATGAAAAATAGGCACTTTATAGTTAGTTCACGTCAGCAATAATTGTGTAAGACAATCTGAATTTTGAAGATACTCGTATACTAAAATTATTGATATTTTGTTATTAAAACGTTTTTAGTACCTACCTAAATGTGATAAGTGCAATATATGTATTCAGCCCGTCTCCGTCAATACGAGCCGTAGTCCACCACGCTGGCCTAGTGCGAGATGGCGGACTTCACATTAAGACAAAAATCAAAAACACAAAAGAAAAAAATCTTAATACAATTCAATTAATGTATCAATTTGTAAATAAAATCAAAATATCTGTTCGAAAGTTCATTGCAAAGGCAGGATAAAACTGTCCTTCTTGGCTGGCACCGACTCCAACAATAACTAAGTAATTAAAATTATTTTTTTCTTTTTAGTTTTGATCTGTAACGTTTTGAAGTCGGTTTTCATTTTTGTTATGGTAAATATGATAAGTGCACATATATATTCAGCCCGTCTCCGTCAATACGCGCCATAGTCTACCACGCTGGCCTAGTGCGAGATGGCGGACTTCACATGTCTTTTGGAAATTTGCTTAGTCTGTTTAGACATACAGGTTTCCTCACGATGTTTTCTGCGAGTTTTCGGAGTGAACGACATTAGGCAATTGAGATTTGTTCACATTCATTTCGTCATCTAAATCCTAGCTATGCTATCAGATTTACCTTTTATTTTATTCTATTAGATTAAAAAAATAAAAATAAATATGTTGGGACATTATAACACACAGCGGCATCTAGTTCCGTGATTAAGCTACAAAGGAAGCTTGTGTTACGGTTACCAGATAGTTGATATGCTACATATATATAAATTTATATACATACATATTATAAATATAAACACGCATGGAGTACAAACATCCGTGTTTAACAAGTGAATGCCCCCAGCGGGACTCGAACCCGCGACCGCTGGCGCAAGAAAGTACAACTGCGCCAAAGGTGTCGTCAAGATTAGCCTAATGGTCAACCTAATAGCCTAAAGGAGGATTCCTTATCTAGGAGCTATCGGACCACAAGTACGTATAATATTGAAAACAAATTTTCACAACTCCTAATTTAATTCTACATTTAATTGTACCTTCCATCATCGGCTCATCCACTCGAGATTATCATTGTTACGAAAATCCTAATACTTCAAGAGCTTTAGAAAATACAAAAAAAAACAATATAAGTGCCTATAAAATTTTATGTTTTTCCCTCGATTTTCCTGGGACCCCATCATCAGATCCTGACTTTGTGATGATGCACCCTTTCAGAAGTATACTCTACCTACCAAAAGAAAAATATTTGAAATCGGCCAACAGTCATGGAACAGTCAACGGAATAATCGATGAACATAAAAAAAATACGAGTACATGCAGTGGAACATATTATAATTTCAATTTCTTTTTGAAGTCGGTTAAAAATGTAACGCTAAGATACCCGATATTTACCTTCTTATCATTTTATTAAGTGTAATGACCCTAGTGTTAAGATTGGGCCAAACATGTCAGCTTCAAGTGAAGTTCAATCTTCTTAATATGGAAAACGGAAATAAATATAAAATTCAATGCTAAAACAAATCAGTGTAATTAAAAAACTAAAAATCACGACTGCGATTCTGTGTAATTTGGAATTGAAAAAAACATGAATAGCTACATAAGTTGTGTTCAGATTTTAAATTTATAACGGTGTAACTTTCACAATTCATACGAATCTAACGACACCTTTGAAGCTAAAATTCATCGAGTCATTTTGCATTTGAATTTGGCGCCAGAAATCCGCCATTCAGTTTTTTATGTATACCCAGTGTCACTCTCACAGTAAACACGAATCTAACGACACCTCTCAAGCTAAAATCCATCGAGTCGCTCAGGCCGCAGAGCAAGGGTAATAAAATTTTGTCCAAAGTTAATCTAATTAGAGAATCAATTCGTAATTACCATAAAAGTTTTCGAAACTGCAGACGTAAAACTACTTACAACCCTGAATTGAGAACCCTGAACCACCTCTTTTTAAAGTCGGTTAAAATATAAAACCTAAACTGAGTCAAATAGGGGTTTAATGGACACCCATCCCAAACGTGGGTTCATATTGTCCTGCTGTCCATCGGCTAGTAGCGTCCGGCAAGTCAGCCAGGCGTGAAACCAAGACACACGCAGGGAGGGCTCACTTTGGTGGGCGGTGTGTCATGAGGATTACTCCTGATACTTTTTTTTTATGGTAAAAAGGGGGCAAACGGGCAGGAGGCTCACCTAATGGGAAGTGATCACCTCCGCCCATGGACATCTGCAAGCCAGGCTTGCAGATGCGTTGCCGGCCTTTCAGGAAAGGGAGGGATGGAGGAGGGAGGGGGGAACGAAGGCGGAGGATGAAGGGAAGAGGGAGGGGGGAAAAAGAGTGGGCCTCCCGGACTCTCACTCACCGGACGAAACGCGACAGCATAGCTGCCACTTCACGCCGGTCTTCTGTGAGAGAGTGGTACTAATGAACTATACGGGGCGTGCCGGCCCATTCGGTTGCTACCCGAAGGTAACAAGCATGGCACTACCACTAAAAACTTCTCTGATTGCAGACCCCCTTGTAACCACTTGACTGTGTGGTCTGCTTCGGCAGCTGCCAGCCGTCGGGACGTCGTATTGGATGCGCAAACGATTGCGACACCTCATTAAAATGGAACATAGTAAGAAAGGAAGGACGGAAGATGATACAAATCAATAGGCCAACTTTGAAAATATCTGTATAGGTATCTATAGTAAATGAAAACTACCAATCGGTTATTATTTGACCGAATTCAAAAATGGAGGCTCTTAATTTCTTTCTATTTTTAAGTTTCTTACACGATCATATCGCCAATTATGAATCGATTTAGATGATTCTTTTCTTTATTTGAACAAGTGTTTACTTTTTAATGTTTTTCTTAATTTGATTATTTTATTTTTCATTATGCGACTAACGTTTCTTATATTCGTTTTCAAGATTCTCAACCAAACTATATCAAAATTCAACGGTTCAGACATAAAAACGTAAGGACAGTCAAACAGACAGATAGAGTTACATAGAGATTAGAGACTTATATGTACAGAGCAAACCCGGCCCGCTTCGCTGGGCGTAAGTTAAAATAAATTAAACGGTTTTTATAATCTATACTAAGATTATAAAGCTGAAGAGTTTGTTTGTTTGTTTGTTTGGTTGAACGCGATAATTTCAGAAACAGAAGAAAATTGGAAAATTCTTTTTGTATTGGATAGTCCGTTTATCGAGGAAGGCTATATTACATCACGCTACGGCCAATAGGAGCGGCGCATCAATGAAAAACGTTGCAAAATACGGAAGGGCGGACATTAATTACCATACCGCGCTACTTAGAAAAATTTGGTTTCCAGTCTTCAGAACGCGCGCGAAGCCGCGGGAAATGCTAGTTCTCTAGTTAAATAAAAGTAGCTTTAATTACTCCTTATAACATTAGCTGCTAAATCAATCCAGCCGTTTGAGAGATTACTCGGAACAAACAGACACGCATGTAAAGTTGTATAGATGTATACTTACTGCCAGTTTCAATAACTCTATCTACCGATGACTGGTAGTTACTTTCATACTATTTTGACACATTAAAAGTTACAACCTGTCAAAATCGTATGAAAGTATCTACCAGTCTATCTGTAGATAGAGTTATAGAAACTGGCAGTTAGATGTAATGTACTAATTTAGGTACAAACAATAAAATGATAGGTAAGTACATATTAAGTAAATCACTACATAGTATAAAACAAAGTCGCCTTTTCTGTCCCTATATCCCTATATCCCTATGTGCGCTTAAATCTTTAAAACTACGCAACGAATTTTGATGCGGTTTTTTTTAATAGATAGAGTGATTCAAGAGGAAGGTTTATATGCATAACTAGCAGATCCCGCGGCTTTACCTGTGCTAAATCTAGGGAAGAGCCCGAGCGAAGCGAGGGCGAGTCGCTAGTAGACTAATAAAATGAGGTCAAAACCTCTCTTTTTATCACGAGCCCATAAATAAAATATAATTTGTTAGTAAACAACATTGTCGTAATTCATAATTTGATAATTTGATAAGAGGGATGTTTTTCTTCCGGGCACTTGCTTTTGCCGGTGACGTTGCCTGTCTTATTTAAAAATATACATGATTTTAAATAAATTTGAAGCGACTACAAAAAATTCGGACAAGTGCGAGTCAGACTCGACTACCGAGGGTTCCGTACTGATCTATACAATATAAATAAAATTGAAGTGTCTATAGCCTTCTTAATATACCCTATAAGCTTCCTCGATAAACGGACTATCCAAAACAAAAAGAATTTTTCAATTATTCGGACCAGTAGTTTCACAGATTAGCGCGTTCAACCAACAAACAAATCAAACAAACAAACAAAATATTCAGCTTTATAATATTAGTATAATGATCGATGAAAACAACTATACTACAGATAAAATTTCACACAAATAGTTGTTTTTTTAATATCGTTTATTGATTTTGGTACTCTTACTTTCATTTTCATACTATTTTGACACATTACAACCTGTCAAAATCGTATGAAAGTATCTACCGGTCTATCGGTAGATAGGTTATAGAAACTAGCAGTTAGAATGCTAAACCAAAAACCGACTAAATTGCAATCCTCTTATAAAACTTTATGTGACACTAATTTCTTTCTCTAACAATAAGTTCTCATTTAAAAACATCGAAAAATTTTACGTGTTTGAAAAAATACGTTTAACGAAATAAATATTGTACCTACAAGTACAATAACTTATGACATACTTAAAAATAATACTTTTAAAGAGGGAATAAATCAAAATATTTTATTCAGCATAAAAATTGTTATAATTTCTTATTGAGCGCCATGAGTCTACACCAGTTCGGAAACGAACGTTCGAAACCTCTGACCTGAGAAGAACTGGCGAAAGAAACTCAGCGGGACTATTAATATTATTTTTTATCTCTATTTTTCAAATTTAAAATGCACATTATCAATAATTTTATATGTTGAAATAGCCTGGCGGCGATCACATCATTCCCGAGGTGTACTGTCTTCTAAAAGCGCGGAAAGGGTGTAAGGGTTGTGATAACGCCTTCCAAAATAATTACACGTTTATATTCGAAACATACACAACAAAAATAGTAGTTAAAAATAAGTTAATAATATTGCCATATTTATAATATAATTTAAAATTTTAAAATCTTAAATGTTTAGAATTGAAATATTGTATAATTTTATAGTCTATCATTTTGAACATTTGTAAAAATTGTGGGTCAGACACTGTCTGTAACAAGTATATATAACCCCCTGAGACGTCTAATACCTTAGTCTCTCCCGTGACCATGTGCGCTGTAAACCATTCGAAACGTCGGGAACCAAAAATCATAATAAATTCGCGACAAAATCGGAAAAGATAGTTTCATTTATAATGTCAAACATTCGCGTAAACCTAAGAAAGTATTACAAAAATAGTTATTAAAACATACCGTTACATTATTAAGTTAGTGAATCTGTCTTATCACTTCACTATCACTACATAGTATAAAACAAAGTCGCCTTTTCTGTCCCTATATCCCTATATCCCTATGTGCGCTTAAATCTTTAAAACTACGCAACGGATTTTGATGCGGTTTTTTTTAATAGATAGAGTGATTCAAGAGGAAGGTTTATATGCATAACTAGCAGATCCCGCGGCTTTACCTGTGCTAAATCTAGGGAAGAGCCCGAGCGAAGCGAGGGCGAGTCGCTAGTCTATACATATAATAAAATTCTAACTGATTCAAATCTGTACTGTGTGTCTGTGAATTAAATAGTAATTATACAAATCAAACCAAATAGACTTTTACAAGCTCTTTTTAATCGTCATTTTTACATTATTAAAATTAAATGTCAGTCTGTAAGTCTGTGAGTAAACTACCACCGGCTCGGAAAGCTGTTCTGCTGAGAAGAACCGGCGAGAAACTCAACAGTAGCTCTTTTCAAAAAAGAAAAATATTTGGTAACAATATTGTATTACAATATTTACCTATTTATCCTACGTGAAACCCAACCAGACATTAATCGCACATACCTATTAATTTACATCAACTAAGTATGCCGTTATGGTGTAGTAAGCGTTATTCAATAACGTATTTTTAATTTTAGATTTGAATTGCTTCAAAGGCAAGTTCAATACGGACTGTGGAATTTAATTATACATGTGTACCTTGCCCCATAAACGCTTTATTTACTTTTTATATGCGAAAACTACCGAATCCATAGTGTTTTGAAATTCAGGTCAACATATAAATACTTTTTATTACTGAAAAATATCTAATTTCTGATAGATTTAAGTATCAAGAGATAGTGGTAGCCCAGCGATAACGCGGTCGCTTGGATATCCGAGTGATGCGGGTTCAAATCCGGGTCTCGCACCTCTGACATTTTCATGTGCGAATCATTTCTATCACGATTACCACTTGTCTTACGGTGAAGGAAAACATCGTGAGGAAACCTGCATATCTGAGAAAACCTAACAAGTTTTCGAAAGACATGTGAAGTCCGCCAACTCGCACTAGGCCAGCGCGGTGGACTATGGCCTGATCCCCCTCGTACTGAGGGAGGCCCGTGCCCAGCAGTGGGACGTTAATAAAGGCTGATGATGAAAAAGTGGAGTGGAACGACAGTAAGTCATAAGTAAAAAATAAAAAGATTTATCAGGTCGCGATAATCTTTTACTAAAACGCCGGATACTAAACACTGTTTGTTTTCAAACAAAGCAGTTAAATGATTTGCACGTATGAAGTACAGACGGAAACATAATCGAAATAGAACTAAATCAAAATTAATTTAAAATTAAAATAAATCATAAGATCGTCATTTCTATTATATTTCTCTGATTATCTTTACAGAAAAATAAAATTATCTATTTGTAATGTCAAAATAATAACCTTTCACATAAATGTTTATGGAAGTATATATGCGATAATAAGAACGCTATCTATACTAATATTATATTATAAAGCTGAAGAGTTTGTTGGTTTGCTTGTTTGGTTGGTTGGTTGGTTGAACGCGCTAATCTCAGGAACTACAGGTCCGAATTAAAAAAATCTTTTTTCGTTGGATAATCCGTTTATATAGACTAATAGGAGCGGAGCATCAACCATCTATCTTTCACTATAAACTTTTTTATGGTAATAAAATTAGTTTCAAGTACACCTTGTGAATGATGTGATCGCCGCCAGGCTATTTCAACATATTATATGCGAAGGTGTTTTATAAACATGATATTAATTCTTATCTAAATAAATGAGTTATATAAAATTTTTGACTATCTCATTGTTCGGTCAATTTCAGAAACGGTTGATGTTTTAAGAAGCACTAACGTTAGTTTTGTTTAAGAAAAAAATGCGGTTCCACGCAAAAAATTAAGCATACCGGACTTTTCATCGCGACTGTACAGTTAACTTTTCTCTGTTTCTGTGAATGTCCAAAAATTTCATTCCAATTTTATCTTGAAAGGAGGTTAGAAGCAAAGTAGAACGAAATACTATTACTATAGTATTTTCTTTAAAAATGTTAATTTTATCGTTGTTTATACCTTCCGTACTCGTAATGGCTGGTCCAGCCACAGATTCCTACAAAAATCAATGTGAGTCAAATAATTTTGTATAGAATATATTATACATATATACATAAAAAGCAGTTTCGAAAGTTTGTATTCTTTAAATCAACGATATAACTACATATTATAAACCAAGGTCCTCCGCCGCGTCTTTCTGTGTAGTACTGCACCGATTTTCATGCCGTTTTCTCCAATGGATAGGTTCTTGAGGGAGGTTTTAGTATATAACTTGTCAAGTTTTGTATACATTTACTAGCAAATTCCCGCGGTTTCGCTCGCGCTAAATCAGTCAGTCAATCAGTGTTAAAAGTTTAAGCAAACTAAAAGCCGAAGAAGAGACTGAGAAGATAAAATAAGCGCTGTACAATGGCTTTGAATCCCATAGGATTACTTCCCATAGGATCACCCTTGCTTCGCTCGGGTTAGTCTCTAGATTTCGCTCGAGCGAATTTGCGGGTTCCGCTAGTAAATGTATACAAGAAATTGACAAATGATATTGAAACTAAATGATACCAAAACAATAATATTATTTTAAAGATAAGGAAAGTACAGAAAGTAAGAAGCGATATACTTAGGCAAAAAACGAAGATCACTGACGCACTTACACATGCATTAACACTGAAGTGGGCCTGGGCTGGTCATATCTCACGATACTCTTACAGAAGGTGGACTGTAGAAACCACACGATGGAAGGGCCCAATATCGGGAAAAAGAAAAGTAGGAAGACCGATAAAACGGTGGTCTGATGATATAACAAAAATAGCAGGAAAACAATGGATGACGAAGGGTAAAGATAGAAGAGCATGGAAGGAGATGGAGGAGGCCTTCACCCAAACAGGGATCCACATCTTGGAAAAAGTAAAAAAAAATAATAAATAACAATGTTCGCAAATCGGCTAACTCCGTTAACGTGAACTTTTTAAGGGTCCACTAAAATCGTTATCGTGATACTAACACCCTAGATTAAGCACTAGATTAATACACTAACAATTACTAACAATTCTATTTGAAACATAACTTTGTAAGATGTGGAATAAATTGCTTAATTATTATTATTATAATTGTTATTATAAAATAAAACCTTTCTCGAGGACCACTCTATCTGTTGAAATCAGTAGTTTTTAAGTTTTAATCAGTAGTTTTTGACTTTGTTTTAACATGTAGTGATAATGTGGCACACAATATGAGAAAAAAGTTTAATTAGGCAATGTTCTTGACAGATTGTACAGATCCTCGAACGATGAAGAAGCACGCGGCGTACACTGAGTGGGCAGACGCTTACTCCTGCACCAGGCACCGATGCCAGCCAGGGGGAAGGAATCTAGCCATATACAGTGTAGGGTATGTGCAAATTTAATGCTTCTTTAGATTAAGAAATACTTCATGTCTATACAGAATAAATAAAATTGTAGTAAGTATATATTTTTGTCATGTCAAAGTAACAAATTTTTAATAAAGCGTATGAAAGTATATTTATATAGTTATAACTATTAGAAAACAACTATCTTTAAATTTTTGGTCTGTCTGTTTGTTTCGGCCTCTCTCCAAAACGACTGGGCCGATTTTAGATTTATAAATTTTTTCATTTCTGTAGTATAATAATGAAGTGTGAGTTTTTTTTCGCCAATAGAAACTTGGAAAGTTAATATGAAAAAAAACGGATATTTGTGAATTAAATCAGTACTAAAAAACTGAAGATTACTATTTTAGACATTATTTACTGGGCTCTTCACGCCCTGATTATTTTAATACTAGCGACTCATCCTCGCTTCGCTAGAGTTGAGCCTAGGCTTAATTAATTTAAAAGTGGCCTAAGTAACGCCTTATAACATTAGCTATCTGCGAGTGAAAGTCCAGTCAAAATCGTTTCAAAGATTACCCGGAACAAAAAGACAGACAGACAAAAATTTTAAAAATTGGTTTTTGTTGCTAGTATCGTATATATGTACTTTCATATGCATTTAGTGAAAAGCTGTTAATTCAAAATTAAAAGACACTCCAATTTTATTTATATGTATAGATGTAGAGATGTACAGATGTACATAAATTTGTTTCTGGCCTTTTACATAATATGGTTTATTTTAAATAATTCTAGATGCAAACGTGTCGAAGCTCCTGAGTCTGCCATCGAGTGCGAGGAGGTGGTGGAAGACACTAATATGCAGTTTCCATACTGCTGTACAAGGCTTCGGTAAGATAATACTTTTCTACGTTCACACACAAACAGACAACCAAACAAAAAATAACTATTTTTTTAGGCCCATATACGGTCATTCCCTATTATAAAAATATTAATTTTAAGTTCATTAGCGGTATAAAGAACATAATTATTCTAGTATACATTTTTTATAATTTTTTTATCGATAAAAATAAAAATCTAAACACAAAAAGTTATCACTATGAGAGAGAGAAAGAGACAGACAGAGAAACACGCGCACGCCGCATGGCTTACAACTATAGCAAAAAGTGTCGTTACAACTTCTGGTCTTAATTTTTTCCGTCTAGCCACCTTTCGCAAAACGCGTTAAGGAACTTCGTTTCAAAAAGATTTTGTATGATTTCTTTTTTATTACGTATTAGATGCCTGGTAGTAGTCCGGGGGGAAGTCTGGACTCGCGTGTTGGGGCAGCCATGGGAAAACCTGCCCGCCGCCCCCTGGAGCCACATGTACAAAATGAAGAGACCTCCACCGATAGATGAGCATATTGGACCCAAGTAAACCTTTCCTGATATTTAAAGTTTATATATTGATGACACGTTTGGCTCAGTTAGTAGTGACCCTACTTTCTGCGCCAGCGGTCGCGGGTTTGAGTCCCGCTGGGGACATTCATGTTGAGCACGAATGTCTTAACTCCAATCATGGGTGTTTATATTTGTAATACTCGTATGTATGTATTTCAAATTTATGTGTAGTATATCAACTATCTAACTATTACACGGCGCTGTGTGTGATAATGTCAAAACATAATTTATTGATTTACTATTTAAAATACAGATTTTTTTCTGATTTGGTTAATATTTAATTATTGTTCAATAAAAAGATGTGAATTTCAGTTTTAAAAGACAGTAAAATCATTCGATTAATTCACTCCGAGGGTTCCGTAGCGTAAAGCATTTACATGCTAAGTATGTTTTAACATTAGTAAATAGTACTAACAATTTACTCATATTAATATTACGGGCTGATGATGTCCTCTCGACCGATTTTGGCCACGGCGGCTAATCTCATTAAGACTAGCCATCTGCGCGGGAGATATTATATTTAGTGCACGAGTGCATGCGCAGACACAAGTGCACTCTCTATTCCTATCACTCTCATATTCCGGGGGGACGACTGTTCGACACGACCAGTAAGAGTTAATTAAGGCTATAGCAAAAAAATCCAATTTTGGAGTTGAAAACGTAAAATCGTGTTTCACTTCCGTTCTTCGGAGAGATATTGTCTGATCTATCAGCGGTTCTTCAAATTGTCACATCGGAGTTTAAAGCAAAAGTATAGTGGACGGAGCTCGACTATCGGTCAGAAATTCACTAACTTTTTACGATTACGAATAAAAATTACAATCTACCTAAGTAATATATAAAAGTCTCGTGTTACAGTGTTTGTTATCGGACTCTTCCGAAACAGCTGACCGATTTTTAAGGTGTTTTTTGTGCATATTTGGCAGGTCAGAGAATAGGTCGTAGGCTTTTTTTGTTCCCCTAGATGGCGTTGGTGGCTCTCTCAAAAGTTTTTATTTTTAATTTTTAGACCAATTTTTTTTTATGTTTGGGCATTAAAATACTTATAACTCTAAATTTTCAACTTTCTACCACCAACTCCTATTTTTAATAGTGATTTGAACGCGGGCGAAACCGCAGGAATTGCTAGTATTCTATAATAACCTGTTTTTTATCCAGAAATATCGGCCCTGGGCCCATTTATGAGCTTCAAGACGCCGAAAGCGAGACGCGTGACAAAATGCTGCGAAATTCAAAGCCAACGACTGCTCCAGATTATAAAGACTCTGTTCCACGATCGGTTCCGTCTCCTGATATTGTTGTAAGTATCTCAATCTTAGAAAGAGATAAAGTGAGAAAAAAGAAAAAAAACCTAGTGACTAAACTTTAAATTAAATGTAACTTCTTGAATCTACTTTCATTGAAAAGAGCTTGTAATTTGTAAAAGTCTGTTTGAATAAAGAATATTTGATTTGATTTGATTTACTTTTTTCTGCGTGTAAACAACACGCAGTAAGAGGTAAATTTTTTTCTTTTCGTCTAAACTTGATTTGTTAAAATAGAAAAGAAATAGTTTTGAAAAACCAAAATTATTCTTTTGCAGATCGCCGTCGCAACTACGAGTGATGAAAAGAAAAAGAAAAATGATAAAACGAAGTATGTCCTAGAAATTTATATCTTGTATTTTTCCTATTATGTTATTTGGATTTGACTTCCAAATAGATTTATTTCATTATAAAGTTTTAGTATTAGATTTTTACCTCAGACAGCAGTAAATAAATGACATTACTCGCTTGGAAAACCGAGTGATGCAGTTCGAATCCCGGATCTCGTACCTCTGATAATTTCTTAAACAAATCATTTTTTTAACTTGTTTAGAACTTGTCCTACGGCGAAGGAAAATATCGTGAGTTTTAAAGACATGTATAGTCCACCAGCCCGCGTTTAATTATCGTGGTGGACTATTGCTGGATCCCTTAATATATCTAAGGGACTATGCCCCTGGACTGATCCCTTAATTTATCTAAGCGAGGACTGTGCCCAGTACGTACGGCACGTACCCTCACGTATATTGAACTCGAGACTTCCTTTTGCTTATTTCGTTTCTAATGTTAACCGATGTATAATTTGTTCATAGATTTAACCTCTTTATTCGGGTGCATTCATAAATTCCTTTTGTATATTTAAGGCATAAGAGAGGTAGAAAAAATCCTTCCAAGAATAACAATGACGAAGAGACGGAAAGAGAACATAATGAAATTGATTTTGAAGAAACAACTGTGACAGAAAAGGTATTATATAAAAGGCCACGAACTCATCCTTTGTAAATACGACTTTCTTAGTCAAAATTTTGGTTTTATAGACACTCTTTAAAAGACTACTTCGTATTGTCGCCTCTCCTGGTAAAAGGAGAGCTTGCTTATTTTAAGCCCACATAATCGGCATTGCCATTCAGCGGAAGAATGTGGCTTCTTCATTCTTCATTCATCATTCTTGCCACTAGATATCCTTATTACTAGATTCCTCGCGGACATTAATTGCACAGAATTTGTTATAAATAGATCCAAAAAGTATAAAAATATAATAATTATGTACTATTTTACTTTTATTATATTAGATACAAGAAACATCAGACGAAAAACTACCTGTTACATCAAAATCATCAGCTAAGGTATGCTTTAGCCAAATATGATTTTTTTAGAATAAAAAAATTATTGACTTTAAGAAAAGTTAAGACGGTTTAAAAACATCATACTGCCTATAACAATATTTATATCAAATATTTGGGTACGTCTCCAGATTTTCATTTGGGAATCTTATTTCTAATATATTTTCAATATAAACTCAACGCAACTTAAAAAAATAACAATTTGAAGGTTGTCAAACTTTTTCAATACGAGGGAAATCAAGGCATAGTCCACCACGCTGCCAAAGTGTGGGTTGGCGGACTGCAAGTATTTTTCTATTTGTTCGGTTTTTTTTAGACATATTGGTTTATTATCGATATTTTCCTTCACCTAAAAACAATGTAATCAAAATAGAAATGATTCGCACATGAAAATATCACAAGTGTGAATTTTCCCGCTTTACTCGGTTTTCTAAGGGAGCACGTTTCCACTGCCACCGAATTATTACCAGTCTAAAATTTAGATTAGATTCTTTTTCTTTTTATTACCCACGTCGGAACGGAGACGGTATATGCGTTTGGGGCGAGAGGATGTTTGTTTGTTTGATTGTTTGTTTGTGCAAATTCATATTGCCATTTTTCTTCAAAACTACTGGTCCGATTTTGATGCAGTTTTCAGTTATGGGTTCGGGTTAGATTGTTGCATGTTCTTAGATAGGTGTTACGGTGACAACTCATCAGGGGGCGCTGCAGCATACATTATTTATGCAAATCAATGTTGTTCACAGAATACTTGGACAGATATCCCTCAAAATCAATGGAATGAACAAGACCCGTCTTCAGATCTAGAATATTCACATGTAAGATTCTTGTTCTCAATATTTAAGCATATCTCTACATCTATAAATAAACTTGAAGTGTCCGTTTTTAATTTCAAATAAACAGCTTTTCACTAAATGCATCTAAAAGTAGGTAGGTATATGCGGTTCTAACATCAAAAAGTAAATATTTAAAATTTTTGTCTGTCAGTCCGTCTTTTTGTTCTGTATCAAATCTCTGAAACGGCAAGACCGATTTTGACGTGACTTTCACTCGCAGATAACTAATGTTAAAAGGCGTAACTGAGGCTATTGTTTAACGTAATTCCTAAAAAAAAGGTTCCCCACGGCTTCGCTCGCGCTAAACTTAGGGATGAACCTGAGCAAACCGAGGGTGTCTTGCTAGTTTTATAAATAAAAATTTAAAAAAAACTGTTTAAATACCTACATAAATCATTTGACAGCGGCTGGAATTTGGGTATTTTTAATTCGAAGAAGTTAGTAATAGTCCATCTATTCTTCTTTTGCCTTTTAAGGCTTTAAGTCTTTCGGAAAAAATATCAGAAAGTTTTAGGGAAATTAAGCAAATTTAAATAAAATTTGAAGAGCTTTTTCGTATGCAAAATTACTAAAAGGAAAATAAAATTGTGAATTTATTTAGATTAAGGTCTATTGAATCAATTGGTTATTAAAAACCTGGGGCACAAGTAAAGCTTTACTTTAATAAAGATGAGAATGTGGATTTCGTCTAGTACCTACCCAAATATTAATTGTTTAATTTTAGCCTCTAGAAGAAAAAAGGGACAAGTCCTCCGGCTTCCAAGCGTTAGTAGATGCGATTGGTAACAGAATGCGAGACATAGAAAGCGTCGTCCAAAAGATGAGTGAGAAAGTACATAAAGAGAGTGATTTTGAAGAAAAGCAAGATAAACAGTGAGTAATGGACTTAATTCAAGATTATTTAGTACTAGCGTCTCGACCTCGCTTCGTTCGAGCTCGTCCATTGATTTTGCGCAAGCGAAGCCACGGGTTCTGCTAGTAAATGTATACATAAACTTGACAAATTGTATACTAAAAAAACCGCATCAAAATCTGTTCGCATCAAACAGACAGCGGGAAGCGACTTTGTTTTATACTATATAGTGATAGTGATAACAATCCAAATTAAATACATATATGTGAATTGTTGTATAGTATTGTAACATTTTAAACAAATGTTAGTGTAGTCAGCTTGTAGAAGAGGAACCCACCACCGATTTGAAATTCTGATAAGAAGAGCCAAAATGAATAAGACGGTTGCTCTCATGCATCGAGTTATAGGACTTTTAGAGATTTAATAAATATATTTTTTTAATAAATATGTTGGGACATTTACTCACAGCACTATCTAGTTCCACGGTAAGGTACGAGCCTTGTGTTATGGATACTAGATGGTTGATATACTACATATATATAAGTTTAAATACATACATATTATAAATATAAACATTCATGACTGGAGTACAAACATTCGTGCTCAACAAATGTATGCCCCCAGCGGGACTCGAACCCGCGACCGCTGGCGCAGCAAGTAGGGTCACTACCAACTGCGCCACGCGTGTCGTCAAAGATTTATATCATAATTCATAACAGACAATAATTCAAAACGAATTGACTCGTTAAAAAAAGTTAAAAATTCTCTATCTTCCATTTATGGAACGAATTCCACGAATGTACTCCAGTCATGGGTGTTTATACTTATAATATGTATGTATTTAAGTTATATACCTATGTGTACTACATCAACTATCTGGTATCCGTAACACAAGCCACGCAACTTACCACAAAACTAGATGGTGCTGTGTGTATGACAATGTCCCAACATATTTATTTATTTATTTATTTTAAACATCCAAATAGAATCGCGTTTACAATAAAGTGCAAAATTACATTACCCAAAACGAACTAAGGCTTATAATTGTCCTCTTGACCTCTGGTCCTCCGAGCCGGAACTTGAACCTAAGCTTTCTCTTCAGTCTACTAGTCTGGAAGCAGACCATTTAATACTATAGTACGAAAATTTTTGCAGATTCTCATCGAAAAACCGGGGCAGTAAGTACTTACATCCTGAACATCCTGACTCTGAGAAGCTGTTGTACGTAGAAGATAACAACATGAAGGGATACTTCAGCGACGCTAGTAACGACTTTAGAAGGAACAATTTACCAAAAGTACGTTTCATTACAAATTTTTTGATCACCTGACTGCATATCCGGAAGTCCTGAGTTCGAGTCCAGGGTCAGGGCAAGATTTAGTTTTTGTTGAGACAGTGGTAGCCCAGTGGTAACGCGCTCGCTTCGATATCCTAGTGATGCGGGTTCAAATCCGTGTCTCGCACCTCTAATATTATCATGTGCGAATCTTTACTAACATGATTACCACGTTTATCTTACGGCGAAGGAAAATATTGTGAAGAAACCGTATGTCGGAGGGAACATAGCAAGTTTTTCCATGATCAAATCAAATCAAATCAAAATATTCTTTATTCAAATAGACTTTTACAAGCTCTTTTGAATCGTCATTTTTACATTATCAAAATTAAAAGTCAGTCTGTAAGTCTGTGAGTAAACTACCACCGGCTCGGAAAGCTGTTCTGCTGAGAAGAACCGGCGAGAAACTCAACAGTTGCTCGTTTCAAAAAAAATATTTGGTAACAATATTGTATTACAATTTATCTATTTATCCTACGTGAGACACAACCAGTCACTAATCCCACACATTTACATCCACCAGGTATTCCGCTATATTGTAATTAGAGCTTTATTCAACAACGTACTTTTAATTTTTGATTTAAATTGCCTCAAATATAGATATGATGCATGTTGTGTTTACCTTCAAATAGTTTTACAATTTATAGTGATTTTTGTAGTGATTGAATTTATGAATTGTTAAACTGCTGGTAAACCATAAATAAATAAAATGAAAAAAATAATCAATACCTATATAGAGAAAAAAATAATTTCTTAGGTAACTCGGCTGACATACGTAGCGCCTGTGGAGAACCATCGCAAGTCTGTCACCTCAGATGTGTCTGATGAAAAAGTGAGGAAACATAAAAAACATGGCCACAAGAAAAAAAGAAAGGTAATTTCAAGATTTTATTTAATTTGCAATGTACTTGTATCATCTGGAAGAGTATTTATTTGCAACTCTTTTTAAACCGATATCTTCAACCGATTGAACTGAAATGTTGTATCATGTAGTTTCAATGACAATGCATGTTAATGATATGTGACGTCATTCTAAATCCAACATGGCGGAACACCCAAGATATAGAGTTTAATTCTTATCGCAATCCTACAATTTGATTTTGGCTATCAAATGAAAGGGCTTGCTGAGAATACCAATGCGAGTTAAAGAGGTCGTAACTTTAGATTTTTTAAAATAGTATTCATCCAGTGATCAAAATTCTACTGCAATCGTTTTATGAATGCTATCGAAAAATTTAACGACTTGTAACTTCGAGCGATTAACAAGTTTTAATTAGAAATTAAGACTTGTTTTGTGACTGACTATATCTAGATACGATTATTATTATTTTTTATTTCTTTTAACAGGGCAAAGGCCACAAGAAACACGTCAAACATGAGAAAAGAACACATTTCAACAAGCTATCTTCAACAGAATTAGATAAAAATATTGTTTCGTTAGAAGACAGTAGTGCCATTGTAACTTAGCTAATGTAATTATTTATTTTAATTATATAATTTTATTTATACATTTTATTTTTTTATTGTTATTTATGTTACCAGTACACTTTTGTTTGTTTATTAAATTATACTAGCCTTTCCCGCGGCTCCGCTCGCGTTCTAATCGCTGAAAATAAAAAGAAATATTTTTCTCCCGCTTTCGCAACATTTTTCACTGATGCTCCGCTCCTATTGGTACCGAGATGTAATATAGCCTATAGCCTTCCTCGATAAAAGGACTATCCAACACAAAAAGAATTTTCCAATTCAGACCAGTAGTTCCTGAGATTAACGCGTTCAAAAAAACAAACTCTTCAGCTTTATAATATTAGTATAGATTTTGTACTAGCAAACGTAATGTACGGAGTAACTTGGCTACTTTTATTTTATTAGAAAATTATAAAAACTACCATATTTATTATAACTTCTTGAAGCGGGCCGGGTTTGCTAGTACTTTAATATGCATTTAGTAAAAAGCTGTTAATTTGAAATTTAAAACAGACACTTCAATTTTATTTTAATTAATGACAAAAAATATAAGTAAAACAATCTAGGTATATGAAATAAATAAACACATCAAAACTGTTACAAACTATTTATTACTAATAACAAAACAACACAATATTTACATACATATAGGAAAATGCTTTATAATACAAAAATTTAAGTTGCATATTAATACAACAATATTCATTGCTACATCTAGAAAAATCGAGAAAAGAACATTATATGTTCAAACTTGTGCCTTCTTTATTTAAAAAAAAAACAGCCTTTACAGATTATATATAAATGCAATAATGTAAATAAATTGACAGATTTTTTTTTCAGTAAAACATTCACAAATAAAGAGTTTCATAGTTCTTAAAATTAAAAAAAAACATTTTGTTTTTTATTTACAAAACTACATAGTATTAAAAAATTATATTAGAAAGAGCATAAGTTATTCCACTTATATTCAAAAAGTCATCAAGATAGGAAGGTTCTAATTTAATTTAATACTAATGTGTTTATAAAACCAATATTATCTTTTTTAAACACTTGTTTGGGGCTTGTTTTTTTTTACATTTTACATTGCATAGATACGAAAAGAATATTTTTTAGAAGAAAAAGGCTGCATTGTTGGACTTCTTGCTTCCATTCATCGCACATTTTCAATAACAAGTTTCTCAGTTTGATACATCTCACCAACAACCACCTGTAAATAATTTCCAAAAATGTATATATTAAATTTATATTATTATATTAAATAAAAAAATATCAACTGTTTTTACTTAACCTTATTGCTTATTTATCAAATATTACTTTAAATTGAATATTTTAAAGAGTAAAATTAATATAAAAGTGGTTGTATTTTTAATTTTAAAAGTATTTTTAATAATGATCTCTATTTATAAAAATAAATATTTGTATTCTATGCATTCCTATACCATTCAAGTGATTGTGATTAGGGATTGCAATCCGGAAAACCGGATCCGGTAATCCGGCGGAACCGGCATCATTTAACGCTCACCGGATCCGGTACTAATATACCGGATCCGGCGACCGGATCCGGTGTTAGCAATTTTTGGCAAAATAATGGAGCTTTTGCATGAGTTGGTACTTTAAATGCGTAGTGCGTGGTGTTCATGCGTGCGAGTTGGTGTCTGACATAAATATAAGACTTGTTTGTTAGTATTCTCAAATATTTTAATAATTATATTGGTCTCATCTCAGTAAAGTAAGGTTTAGGTTTTATAAAGTTACTTTATAAATAAAAAATAATTGATCTATCTTTGAAAGTGAAATCTAGGAACCCTGAGCTACTCGTTACAATGTTAAAATTTTACTAGTTAAACTATAAGCCTACACTAGTCACCACTAAATTTTAAATGTTTGCTCGTTGCCTAATCTTAACATTGGATTGCAAAATGGCGTGTCCTTAATGACTGATGGATAAACGCACAGCCTAAACCGATTAGGGATTGCAATCCGGCGTCATTTTCAATCCGGCCGGATCCGGCTGAATTTCCATCAATCCGGCCGGATCCGCCCGGATCCGGCCGGATTGACCAGATCGATATAATTTTCGCCTTTTTTGGTTCAAAATGAACTATTAGTAAGTTATTCAAGTATCATTGTACTTAATATAGGTAAGTAGTTTATAAAAAACTAGCGGAACTCACGGCTTCGCTAACTAAAAGTACAAAAAATATGTTTGGCTATATGCTTTTTCTTATAATATACCAAAAATTGATTCCCCATTTACCATTTCATCCCTTTTGTTATGAGGACTACTCTTTAAACCAGTTATTCGGTTTTCTTGGCGTAGTTGTAGTAGTATATAGACCTATGCCTATTACAAACTTTTTGTTAACTTTGATGAGAAAAGTATTACGTTTTCAAACATGTGCAAAAATAAACTGTTATTTAAACCAAGTAGAAGCAGTACTAAGAAGTATTGATTTCATCTTTGATGTAAGTTACCCCCAAATTACTGTTTACCCCTTTTTAACCCCGTAAGGCAATGGGTTTCAATAAAATACGAAAAACGTTTAAGCTGACAGATTCGTAAGTCCTGAGTTCGAGTCCAGGGTCAGGGCAATATTTAGTTTTTGTTGAGACAGTGGTAGACCAATGGTAACGCGCTCGCTTCGATATCCTAGTGATGCGGGTTCAAATCCTGGTGTCGCACCTCTGAAATTTTCATGTGCAAATCATTACTAACATGATTACCACTTGTCTTACGGTGAAGGAAAATATCGCGAAGAAACCGTATGTCGGAGGGAACCTAGCAAGTTTTTTTATGATATTATGATGCATGTTGTGTTTATCTTCAAATAGTTTTACAATTTATAGTGATTTTTGCAGTGATTGAATTTATTAATTGTTAAACTGCTGGTAAACCATAAATAAATAAAATAAAAAAATAATGAATACCTACATAGAGAAAAATAATAATTTCTTAGGTAACTCGGCTGACATACGTAGCGCCTGTGGAGAACCATCGCAAGTCTGTCACCTCAGATGTGTCTGATGAAAAAGTGAGAAAACATAAAAAACATGGCCACAAGAAAAAAAGAAAGGTAATTTTAAGATTTTATTTAACTTGCAATGTACTCGTATCATCTGGAAGAGTATTAATTTGCAACTCTTTTTAAACCGATATCTTCAACCGATTGAACTGAAATGTTGTATCATGTAGTTTGAATGACAATGCATGTTAATGCTATGTGACGTCATTCTAAATCCAACATGGCGGAACACCCAAGATATAGATAAGACTAGTTTAATTCTTAACGCAATCCTACAATATGGGTATCAAATGAAAGGGCTTGCTGAGAATACCAATGCGAGTAAAAGAGGTCGTAACTTTAGATTTTTTAAAATAGTATTCATCCAGTGATCAAAATTCTACTGCAATCGTTTTATGAATGCTATCGAAAAATTTAACGACTTGTAACTTCGAGCGATTAACAAGTTTTAATTAGAAATTAAGACTTGTTTTGTGACTGACTATACGATTATTATTTTTTTTTATTTCTTTTAACAGGGCAAAGGCCACAAGAAACACGTCAAACATGAGAAAAGAACACATTTCAACAAGCTATCTTCAACAGAATTAGATAAAAATATTGTTTCGTTAGAAGACAGTAGTGCCATTGTAACTTAGCTAATGTAATTATTTATTTTAATTATATAATTTTATTTATACATTTCATTTTTTATTTTTATTGTTATTTATGTTACCAGTACACGTTTGTTTGTTTATTAAATTATACTAGCCTTTCCCGCGGCTCCGCTCGCGTTCTAATCGCTGAAAATAAAAAGAAATATTTTTCTCCCGTTTTCGCAACATTTTTCACTGATGCTCCGCTCCTATTGGTACGTAGATGTAATATAGCCTATAGCCTTCCTCGATAAACGGACTATCCAACGCAAGAATTTTCCAATTCAGACCAGTAGTTCCTGAGATTAACGCGTTCAAAAAAACAAACTCTTCAGCTTTATAATATTAGTATAGATTTTGTACTAGCAAACGTAACGTACGGAGTAACTTGGCTACTTTTATTTTATTAGAAAATTATAAAAACTACCATATTTATTTTAACTTACGCCCAGCGAAGCGGGCCGGGTTTGCTAGTATAATTCGCGTCATGTAAAAAGAACGCTGGCTG
Organism: Boloria selene; assembly: GCA_905231865.2. NCBI lineage: Eukaryota > Metazoa > Arthropoda > Insecta > Lepidoptera > Nymphalidae > Boloria > Boloria selene. Next base: position 2,196,342 of record HG993158.1, on the reverse strand, counting down.
TCAAGTTGCGCAGAGGCGATTTATCGGCTAATTTGGTGGTAAGACGCGGGGCGCGGGACGTCGAGGCACGCGTCGCATGCTTTCCGGCTCGCTATTGGTTTGTCAGTTTAAAATACCATCGCGAACACAAAATTTATTAATTACGAAATGATTTTATATAAAAAATAGTGAAAAAATATTTTTGACGTATATTGTTTTATAAAGAGAAAGTCTGATAATAATGCAGTTAATGATTAATAAATATATATTAAACGAATTTATTTAATTTTTTGTAAGTAGATTAAACATTCTACACTGAATCAAACATATTTTATTAATTAATAGAATTCTATTTAATGACATTCTATCTAATATATTTTTGAATGTACCTACCAATAATCAATATACATCGTGAGCGAAAGGCTAGTTCAAAAATAAAAGAATAGGCTTAGAAATTTCGTATGCGAATGTACCGATGCGCAAACACACCCCCCACCACTTTCTTCCAGCGTTCTTTTTACGTGACGCGAACTGTACTTTAATATGCATTTAGTAAAAAGCTATTAATTTGAAATTTAAAACAGACACTTCAATTTTAATTTAATTAATGACAAAAAATATAAGTAAAGCAATCTAGGTATATGAAATAAATAAACACATTAAAACTGTTACAAACTATTTATTACTAATAACAAAACAACACAATATTTACATACATATAGGAAAATGCTTTATAATACAAAAAATTAAGTTGCATATTAATACAACAATATTCATTGCTACATCTAAAAAAATCGAGAAAAGAACATTATATGTTCAAACTTGTGCCTTATAACTTCTTTATTTAAAAAAAACAGCTTTTACAGATTATATATAAATGCAATAATGTAAATAAATTGATAGATTTTTTTTTCAGTAAAACATTCACAAATAAAGAGTTTCATAGTTCTTAAAATTAAAAAAAAACATTTTGTTTTTTATTTACAAAACCACAGTTCGCGTCACGTAATTATTTTTTAACAAAAATGAAAACCGACTTCAAAACGTTACAAATCGAAACTAAAAAGAAAAGAAAATAATTTTAATTACTTAGTTATTGTTGGAGTCGGTGCCTGTGAATATACCCTACTGAATAAAAAAGAAATTTTTAAAATCGGCCCACAATTCACGGAGAAATCGGTGAAAACACATAAAAAACAACTGTTGAGGAATTTTACCTTTCATCATCAGCTCATCGACATGAGATGATGATTTTCATACGTAAAAGCTTTATCGGTTTTAGAAAATATATCAAAAACATAAAAGGTGCCTGTAAATTTTGAGAGCTGCCTTCGATTTCCCTGGGATCCCATCATCAGATCCTGACTTGGTGACAATGGGACCACCTCGGAATTATACCCTACCATACAAAAGAAAAAATTTTTAAATCAGCCCACAGACGGCGGAGAAATCGGTGAACATCTATAAAAAAATAAATACATACAACGGAACATATAACGTCCTCCTTTTTTGAAGTCGGTTAAAAAGAACGCTGGAGGAAAGTGGTGGGGGGTGTGTTTGCGCATGGGTATATTCGCACACAAAATTACTAAGCCTATTCTTTTATTTTTGAACTAGCCTTTCGCTCGCGACGTATATTGGTCATTGTTAGGTACATTGAAAAATATATTAGATAGAACGTTATTAAATAGAATTCTATAAATTCATAAAATATGTTAGATTCAATGTAGAATGTTTAATCTAATTACAAAAAATAAATTAATTCGGTTAATATATATTTTAACTGCATTATTAACAGACTCTCTCTTCATAAAACAATATACGTCAATAATATTTTTCTATATTTTTTATATAAAACCATTTCGTAATTACTTTTATGTGCACGATGGTATTTTGAACTGACAAACCAATAGTGAGCCGGAAAGCATGCGACGCGTGCCTCTCCCCCCGCGCCCCGCGTCTTACCACCAAATTGTCCGATAAATCGCCTCTGCGCAACTTGACAGCCAGCGTTCTTTTTACATGACGCGAATTATACATAGTATTAAAATATTATATTAGAAAGAGCATAAGTTATTCCACTTATTATATTCAAAAAGTCATCAAGATAGGAAGGTTCTTATTTAATTTAATACTAATGTGTTTATAAAACCAATATTATCTTTTTTTAAACCCTTGTTTGGAGCTGTTTTTTTTTTAATTTTACATTGCATAGATACGAAAAGAATATTTATTAGAAGAAAGAGGCTGCATTGTTGGACTTCTTGCTTCCGTTCATCGCACATTTTCAATAACAAGTTTCTCAGTTTGATACATCTCACCAACAACCACCTGTAAATAATTTCCAAAAATGTATATATTAAATTTATATTATTATATTAAATAAAAAAATATAAACTGTTTTTACTTAACCTTATTGCTTATTTATCAAATATTACTTTAAATTGAATATTTTAAAGAGTAAAATTAATATAAAAATGTGGTTGTATTTTTAATTTTAAAAGTATTTTTAATAATGATCTGTATTTATAAAAATAAATATTTGTATTCTATGCATTCCTATACCATTCAAGTGATTGTGATGAAAAACCATAGAGCAAGGGTGCTCAACCTCAGGCACGCGGGCCACACTGTGACCCGCAAAAGAATTATGAATGGCCCGCGCAAATAAGTTTTGTTGGCATAGAGTCATTTTGCCTAATTTCTGCTCAACTGGCACTCATTGAAGCCAAAAAACCAAAGAATTGAATTGAGTCATTCTGTCTACACCCATTTAAATTCTTTCCCTCAAAAATGAAGATTTTTCCTAGTATGTCCTCCGTATGTTCCTACACGGAACACCCTTCATCCTAAGATATGCACTTACTAAGTTTATTGCTAGATTCCAGCCCTTCCAAACATACCACTGCCGGGCTTGGGCCTCCCTACAGTTTGAGGGGAATCAGGCAAAATAACATAAGCATAGTGAAAATATTTATTTACCTGACGCTTGATCATTTCTAAATTCTCCTTGCCAGATTGAAATTCTTTTTGAATTAATTTAGGGTCTGATAGAGACTTGCTTTCTTTAAATGCATCCCTCACTCTTCTTAAGGCATATGCTCTGTAAAATAAAAAAATATGGTTTCCATGACAGTTAAATTTGAGACATATTTCAGCATGTATCCCTATTATTTATTTATTTATTTATTTGGTTATACATTTTATTTAAAATCACCACATAGTATATAAAGATGCTTCCTCCTGTCTGTCTGTACCTGCTTAGATCTCTTAAAGTATGCAATGGATTTTTATATGTTTTTTAGATAGATATATATGTACTAGTCACTAATATTTAAGTAAAATTCATCTTATTATCATAAAAACATAACATCTTATCATATCAGTTCTACAGGTGACATGAGAGCTGACTCATTTTTGACAAAAACAAAGAAATATTCATTCAATTATTAAATACAAGAACCAGTACACTTAAAAAGAAAAAAAAATTTTTTACTCATGCTGAATTTCTTTTTAAATTTTTTACATTTTCCTTATGACAGTGGGGCCTATTTTTGGAACTAGTGGTGATTGATTCAGTAAAAAATCATAATATATATAAAATATTATAGTGAACTCGAACATACAAAGTACACTTGTATTAAAAGGGCTTTGCTTTAATAATAAATATTAATTATATTTCGTGCTTCGTCCTCGAGATTAGTAATGTTAGTAAAAAGTATTTATATTGACACTAAGTAGTAACGCATAGTTGCCACCACTTCCGCTTCGGACAAAGCACTTCATATAATTATGATAGAACTTCACTTACACGTAAGTTCGTTTAATCATCAATAAAATATTACTTGCTACTTCATTTCTTTAAATTATTTAGTTTTTTTATTAGACATTTTTTATAATATTTATTGAGTAACAGAATTCAAATAACACAAAATAATTAATGTATGTAGATGTGTTTCGTTTATAGAAATAACTCAGTCATGAAATAAGTATGATTTTAAAACTGGGATTTGTGAATGATATTCATGGAATGTTTTAGCTTGTGAATTCTCTTGAAACAACATATTAATTATTGATTTAAAGTAAAGTTTATGTGGTTTATGAGTTGATGGTTTTTCTTGATTTTTCATACATCATCCGACTCTCAATAAGAGTCAGGAGTGCCAGTATTTCAAAATTTATTATGATATACAATAATAATTAACATTGCTATAAAGATGTTTTGACAGATTGATTATTCAACATTTTATTTTTTTTCTTATATACTATTTTATTATTTGAAACATATTTGTGCTACATGTGATATAAAAACTTAATTATCTTGCTTCTATTCTTAAAAAACAATAAACTAAAGATTACAGTAATAGATTTTGAGGTTATATAATTATGGTGATCAAAATATTGTGAAATTATACCTGAAATTATAGTTTGAAAATTTTTGAGACTCCTTCATTAATGATTTATAGAGTGATAAAACTTGATTTCTGGATACACTTGAAGCCATTTTTTGTAAAATTTACGGACACTAATTTGCGATAAATTTAAAATGTAAATAATGAACGTTTCAATTTACGTTTGACATTTTCTTATTTGATTATTGATAGCAAGCAGAAAATAAATTATAAATAATTTTCTTACTCTATAGTATAGAAAATTAGTGCAAAAAATTAATATTGAAATATTAAATTGCTACAATTATTAGTTTATTTTTTATTTATTATGGTAAAAAATAAACAATTAAGTAATAATACTCAATATAGTATACTTATATCTATAACTATTTAAATGTTATACACTGTAAATTGTGAAAAGGAATACATATATGTAGGGTTGCCAATTTTCGAGAAATTCCTAAGAATGTTGGTAAATCCAGCGCATTTAAGTAAACATTTCGAATCGAGTAATCGTGGTGGAATATCGTTAATATGTGTGAAATAAACGTTTATATAAAAAATAATTAAAAAAACTTTAAGATGAGTACCTTTTACGGATGTTTATTTTTACTTATTAAAGTTTATTTTAAAAGGGCTCAACTGTACAATATAGTCTTCCGATTTTAAGGGAGAGAAGGGCGGGGGAGCGAGGAAAAGGTGTAAATAGACCCTCCTTATAAGGAGCGAGTGTCGGAAATTAGTAGTTTCTGAGATATTTAATTTTAAAAATTTCTTTTAAATTTCATTATAAAGTAATATTACTACGTTTATACACGCACTTATCGATGTTATTCACTGTTTGTTGCAATATTTTATACTCAGAGTTATTTTTAATCACTATTGTATTTAAATATTTGTATAATATTTTAAATTTTAATTTATTCGTAATTAATAACATTTATTCTACTAAAACATTTACAGAGTATATAGGTTATGTCAATGCCAAAATTCTTAATAATAAGTATTTGTATAGTTCAACCCTTCTGTGTTTTATCGATAGTGAATTTTGTTGATTAATTCATATTAAAAGTAAAAGAAGAAAGTGGGATGATAATGAAGTTGTTTTCTCCCTGAATTAGATTTTAACCCTGAATGGCAATTAAACATTTTTCACTAAGATTTTAGGGTAGGGTAAAAATATAAAGACTTGTCAACATTTTTTAACCAACCTCCAAAAAGGATGAGGTTCTGTGTTCGTGACAAAAGAACATATTATGTTATTTTCTTTGAATGTTCTTTGTAAATATTTTATAATCAATATGAGTTTTTTTTTTAATTTTATTTTTAAAACAAAAATCAACTGTATTTTAAACATAAGAAAAAGTAATTTTGAAATATTATAGGTCATGAGAATAGAATTGGAAGGTGTATTTTTTACATGGTAGCACTAAAATGGCTGCAGTGACAACAGGCAACTCCAACTGGCAACCCTATTCTTAAAACCGCAGTCAAAAATTCGCTATCGAACGTGTGGTTGTTATCGTTATACATATAAATATTTATAGTATTTTATTTTATACTTTAACAAATAAACAAGTTATGAATTAACATACAGTGTTTGTTCTGTGTTTTATTATTTTTCGAAGCAGCGTCATAAATGTAAGTATAATATAATAATAGATGTTTACATTATGTTGTGAGTTAGTCGTGAGAAACGCATTTATATTCGCAATTCTACTAAACAATACTATTTTGCATATAGATATTTCCGTTTTCTACCTTTGTGCTATATATAATTGTATAAAACACGAGCTGTATTCGTAGAAGCTTTGTCATGTTATTTATTTTTTTTACACCTCCACTGTCCTTGACTTTTTGTCGAGTTCACGACATGAGTGATGAGAAAGAATGGTGAATTTTTAAAAGTAGTTGACACATTTTTATAGTATTAATTAGCATATCCATAGATTAAAGCATCACTTAGCTATGCTAAAATATTAAATAATACTTATGCTTTACTTTAAATTTAATCCATCTTTTGTTGGGTTAATATTTTTATGTCATATAGAGTATTCTATATTAGAATATTTTTTATAAGCTTTCCAAATAACTCAAGTCTATTTATAAGTTATTTTTGTACTTTTAAATTAAAAAAGGATATTAAAAATAAAGACCGACTTCAAAAAGTTACAAACAAACTAAAAAATAATAACTTTAATTAAGTACGTAGTTATTTTTAGCTTCACCTGTATGTTTGTATGTTTGTTTGTAACCGACTTCTTTGGGCGCGATTTTGACCCACTTTAAACGGCCAGATTTCGTTCAAACTTTGTAGATTTATTGAGGACTGATGACAATACACTAATTTGATAAAATTATTCCATTTTTCAATTTGCAAAATATGATTTTTGCTAGAAAAAGTAGAAAATAAATAATAGTTTAAAAAAACTAAAAAACACGCTTTTTATAGAAAACCGAACTAAAAAATAGAAAATAAAATTTTATTTTAAAAAAAGCGTGGGGTGCTTTTTAAGATATTATCGAAATGATAATGACACCATGCAAATTTTTCTCCGATTCACTTTGCAAAACGGACTACCACGTAAAAGCCTTTTTATTTTTCGGTTTTTTATATAACCTATGACACTCAGCAATAATGTGGCTTTCTATTGGTGAAAGAATTTTTAAAATCGGTTCAGTAGATCCCGAGATTACCCCTTACAATTTAACAAATAAACAAACTTTACTTCTTTATAATATTAGTATAGAAGTATAGATTAAACCTGCAAATACATATGGGAAGTTTGAAGTAAATATATAAAACTAATTATACGAGTAGAATGTATATTTTAAAATCATCTATCTATTCCCTAAGAAGACTGAAGACACATAATTTAGGAGGAACTCAAGCAAAGAGATGTATATTATAATAATGAACCAATAACATAATATATAGACTAACATTTAATTTTAATAATGTATAAATGATGATTCAAAAGGGCTTGTAAAAGTCTATTTGAATAAAGAATATTTTGATTTGATTTGAATGCTCTTCATATAACAGGATATCCTGTGGGACTATAAATAAAGTATTGGGTTTAGTAATACAATAGTCATATTTATTTATATTTAAAATCAACTGTGAACTTCATTGTGAAATAAAGAAATAGAAAGGAAAATATTTAAATAGAAATCCAGAAATGAATAGGTTCAAAAATGGTCTAGATAGAGTAGTGGTAAAATCGTTGCATTGCTTTTGCTGGCCATGCTTTGCAGTAATAGATTGGAATGCTTCTTGGGTCCATTATACTTGCCTGCTTCCTGTCCTACGTTATTACTGGCTAGTTGCCGTATTAAAAGATTCTAGATATGCTCGATGGTGTTTAAGTCAGTGATATGGTGGCAGCTTCGAATCTAGTAGGAGGCAAACTCAGGATCCGGGTGGTACCATAATTATAATATATTATGATTAAAAATTAAAAAAAAATCCGCAAAGAGCCTTAGCACACCCCTGTTTAGCTCACCGTTCACTTGTAATTCATACATCCCTTTGTATCGTCCCACTGCTGGACACTGGCCTCCCTACAATACAAGGGACAGGGCATACATTTGTTGAGCACGAATGTTTGTACTCCAGTCATGGGTGTTTATATTTATAATATGTATGTATTTAAACTTATATAATATGTGTAGTATATCAACCATCTATTATCCATAACACAAGGCTCGTACCTTACCGTGGAACTAGATAGTGCTGTGTGTAAATGTCCCAACATATTATTATTATTATATTATAAAAGAGAACTCAAGGACTCTTAAGTTCAAAAAAAATATAAATCAGGGACTGTATGGTGGTAATCTAACCACTTTATGTCCATAAGCCCCATGCAATTGGTCAGCCCCATGGAGCTTTTATATGCTCTTTATAATTTCGAATTTAAATTGAGCTTTTAACATAGTAGGCAAATAAGATAATCCTTTGATTGTTATCCAATTTTGTACCTTATAGTTTGTCCATTTTGTTAATGGTTTTTTGACAGCTCGCCGACTGACAAGCTATAGTGATGAAAAAAGGACGTAATAATCGATTTCTCTTATTTTTTAAAGTATAAAATAATATTTATTTTTATATTTATTAATATGAAAATAAATATTATTATCGTAAAAATCAAGCTAACTAAGAGAATCATAATGTGATTCGGGCCGTGACATTGCATATTTTGATAATTTATGCACACAAGAGTTAATAATTAATGTAACTGAAGACTCCTCATCGGACAAATCTAATATAAATGATGATTCTGACGAATTAAACTATTAAACTATTTTAGTTGTTTTATTTGTATGCCTTATAAGTACTAAGAAGAAAGTAAAACTTTACTATTAACTTTAATATTTTAATTTATTGGTTTAAATCATAATTTTTTTTTGTCTTCCTTATTAAATAACATATTACACCTTATTTACATATTAGCATTGAATAGTCCTTTGCCTTTCCCTATTGGGGATAAATTTAAAAAACAATATATTAGCATTGATTTCTATCGATTATTTGTAATCTGTGGCACAATCGTAGTAATCGTTATGTGTGGCACAGCAATAAGGGGGAGGTGCCCGTCCATGAAGTACAATATTAATGTGTATGACATTTTAACTTTAATGGCTAACCATTAAATACGAAACTTCGTGGGCGTGAGCTGTCAAAAAACCATTAACAAAATGGACAAAGTATAATCGGTTAAAACCTTTAAAAGAGCCAGTTGCTTCTTTTTTGTATGGTAACAATGTGGCGCAAATGCGGTATTAATTTCACCTGTAAACATTTCATAAAATTACTTTTTTTATATCATAACTAGCTTTACCCGCGGCTTCGCCCGCGTTCATTTTCTTAATTGCTAATCAACCTCATTGGGTTGATCTGTAGGATGCCTGAAAGTTTCTTCAAAGTTACTCTAGCTATTTCAGAACCCATTGTTAATACAAACAATTTTTTATTTTTTCGTGAAAAATATTTTTTTTAATAAATAGTATCCTATGTTACTTCTAATACCTCCAAGAATATGCGTACAAAGTTTCATGATGATCGGTTGAGTAATTTTCGCGTGAAAGCGTAACAAACAAACTTACATTCACATTTTATAATATTACTAGCGACTCGCCCTCGCTTCGCTTGGGCTTTTTCCTAGATTTAGCACAGGCAAAGCCGCAGGATCCGCTAGTTATGCATATAAACCTTCCTCTTGAATCACTCTTATCTATTAAAAAAAACCGCATCAAAATCCGTTGCGTAGTTTTAAAGATTTAAGCATACATAGGGATATAGGGACAGAGAAAGCGACTTTGTTTTATACTATGTAGTGATTAGTAGGGATTAGTAGGGATGATACTGGGCTATCCCAGTAACGCGCTCGCTTGGATAACCGAGTGATGCGGTCTAACTAACTAACACTTGCTGACATATTATATCATAAGTACCTACTTGCTGTAAATTTCCTTATATTTGTTTACAAAAATCGATATATTCGGAACAACCACAAGTATTTGTGGCTTTTGCGTAACACATAAACATATATTTTGGTATAAGACACATTTTATTTACACATTTTTTTGTACATGACCTTTAAGTCACTTAAAAATATAGGTATAGGAAGTAATAAACGATAATTAAAAATATGATTACAACTGGTCTTACGGTGAAGGAAAACATCGTGAGGAAACCTGCATGTCTGAGATAACCTAGTAAGGCTTCTAAAGACAAGTGAAGTCCGCTTTGCACTAAGCCAGCGCGGTGAACTTTAGCCTGATCTCCTGAGATTGAAGGGAGTGCCCATGTCCAGCAGTGGGACGTGGGACGTGACGATTTAAAATTTAATAATAATAATAATAGCCCCCTAAAATCCAACCATACGTCCGAATCGACCATCTGATTCACGTAGGGGGCGAACACGTGATAATATATTACTGGCACGGCTAACATGGCTATGGTAACCCTTTTATGGAGAACATGGAAAATAAGAGATATAGTTTGCGGCCGCTGCCCGGGGGTCGCCGGGGCGCATCTGGAGCCGACGCTGGATGCCACAGCATGCGAACCGTTGGCGACGGGGGACTGAGCAGGCGGGTTCCCCTCGAACAAAATACTACAGCCGACCAATCACCTTCATTATCTCCCTCATCATCAAGTCATCCTCTCTTCACAAACATACCGTCACCTTCTTCCATTCATAGCCTATTTCGCTCATCCAATTCACCACCGTCATCTTTATATTCATCACAATCAAGGTCAACATCTGTTGTGCAGGAGGCAACGGCCATTAACCCTGTACCCAATGCTGGCTATTCCCGTGCGCGAAAAAAATGGACTGAAACTATGAACCGCTTCATATGGCGCACATATCTTATCATTACCAAATGTGAAACTACACTCATGAATAATTATCTAGAACCACTACATCAAGAATTCTACATTAAATTCCCCGAAATGCAAGTAACTCGACAACGAATAGGAGATCAGCGTAGAGCGACAATAAGAAGAAAGCTATTACCACAAAATATTTTAGACGATATCAGAGATGAAGTTTTGAAACTATTACAAACGGAAAATTACTTTCAATCACAAAATACTAACCAGTTAACTCAAACACTCCCACAGACAAACACTAGAATGCGATGGTCGAACGAACTCAATGAAGATATTGTTAGATGCTACTTTGAGGTTACCAAACTAGAGACTCATAAGACCGGGTACCGAAAAAGTTTGTTCGACTTATTTATAATCAGACACCCACACTTATCACACCTTACAGAACAAAGGATTGCAGACCAAAGAAGATTAATATTTAATAACAAGAGTATACACATTAATAGAATCAATGAAATAAGAAGAGAAATAGAACAAAAACTAGCCCATGACATTCAGTCCAACTTTAATCAGAATACAACTGATTCCACATCCGTGCAACTAGTCTCACAACCACTTTCAATTACACTGACACAAAGAACTAAAGATAATTTAGCTGAAAGATACCCATGCGAATTTCTAAAACATACTGAAACGGAATTCAATAACGCACTGGCCCGATTTATTGACACAAACCCAGAAGAACGGCCGTATATACCTAAACAAAAATCATCCCGTAAATTTTCACAAATAGTTCAACATTTGAATAATGAAATACTTCCTAAACATTTAATTAGCAATTTAAATTTTAACTTATTACATACCTTAATATATACGGCCGCTTATACAGCAGCCCTCTGCAATGGCACAAAATTTAATTTTAGTAAAAATAATACCACACACAAAAACAAACCGTCATGGTAAAAAAGAATCGAAAGAAAAATTGAGAAATATAGATTAGAAATAGGTAGACTTACACAATACATAGGAGGCAATAAAAATCATAGAATAATCAAAATCGTAGAAGAAATAAAAGTTAAATATAAAACCCACACACAACATGAAGAACCTAATACAGAACCACAGCACTTCTTAGATACACTTAAACAAAAATTAAATGCAATTTCAAATAGACTTAGAAGATACTTGACTTGTACGAAACGCAAACAACAAAATAAGACATTTGCAACTAATGAAAAACGTTTCTATAGGAATCTAACAAGACCACATCAAAATAGCACAACACAACCAACTGAATCACCATCACAACAGGATTTACAACAATTCTGGTCAAATATTTGGCAAACCCCAACGCAGCACAACGGGGATGCGGTATGGTTGCAAAGAAAACCAAATAATAATATAGTTCAAATGGATTTCGAGAATATTACCTTAGATGTTACCACTCAAATTATAAAGCGCACTCATAACTGGAAGGCACCTGGTACAGATAATATACATAATTATTGGTACAAAAAGCTAACTTGCACTCATTCGTTGATTCATAAGCACATAAATCAGTTCATACAGTCACCAAACACACTTCCAGCATTTATAACTCATGGAGTTACGTACATGTTGCCAAAGGGATCGGACTCTAAAAATCCAGCTAATTACAGACCAATAACATGCCTTCAAACAATATATAAAATCATAACTGGATGTATAAGTGCTATCATTTACGAACATGTAGATCAATATAAGATACTAGCAGAGCAGCAGAAAGGATGTAGGAAAAATAGCCAAGGATGTAAAGAGCAACTAACAATAGACGCAATAGTTATGAAACAGGCACAGAACAGAAATTTTCACACGATGTACATAGATTTCAAAAAAGCATTCGACTCCGTCCCTCACAGTTGGTTAATCCATGTATTAAAACAATATAAAATTAATCCAATCCTCATTAAGTTCTTAAGCTCTGCCATGGATCAATGGAAAACAAGATTAATATTAACCGCCAATAATGAATCCTTAACTACTGAGTCGATTAAAATCTGCAGAGGTATCTTTCAAGGGGATGCGTTGAGTCCATTGTGGTTCTGCCTAGCATTAAACCCCCTATCAGAACTACTTAATGATACAAATATTGGTTTCAAACTTAAGTATAATAGCACAGAATACACACTTTCACACTTAATGTATATGGATGACATCAAACTCTATGCATCTAACTATAGCGACCTTGAAACACTAGCAGACATCACACAATCATTTTCTACCGACATCTGTATGGAATTTGGAGTCGATAAATGTAAAATTCACTCAGTTTCTCGTGGAAAAATAAGACATAATACATACACACTGGACACTGGCGAACAAATAGATCCCATGGACGAAAACAGCACCTACAAATACCTAGGATTTCAACAAGCAAAACAAATAAAACAAAAATATACTAAACTAGAACTCACAAAAAAATTCAAGCAACGATTAAATCAGGTTCTGAAAACACAATTAAATGCACGAAACACCATAAAAGCTATAAACACTTACACAATACCTATCCTTACGTATTCATTTGGCATAATAAACTGGTCCCAAACCGACTTAACAAAATTACAACGTATAATTAACACTCATATGACCACTCATAGAAAACACCACCCCAAATCCTGCGTCCAACGTCTGACTTTACCACATCAAAATGGAGGAATAGGTTTAATTGATATCCGCAACCTACATAACAATCTCATTACCAAACTCCGCGACTATTTTCACTCAAAAGCTACTAGTTCTGATCTTCACAAATTCATTACTGAAATAGACAAGAAATATTCGCCTCTTAATTTACATGATAGAAATATGCAATTAAATCAAAATACGATTAGTAAGCAGCAGAAAATAGAAGCATGGTCTCAAAAATCACTTCACGGAAGACATCTAGCTGATCTCAGTCAAACACACGTCGACAAAGATGCGTCGAACGAATGGCTGCGGCGTGGAGAGCTCTTCCCAGAAACAGAGGCATTTATCGTTGCTATTCAAGACCAAGTAATAGACACCCGTAACTACCAAAAACATATTATTAGAAATCCCAACATGTTGAATGATTTATGTAGACGATGCCACTGTAGTTCAGAAACCATTCAGCACATTACTGGAGCCTGCAAGTCCATTGTCCAAACAGACTACAAGCATCGGCATGATCAAGTTGCTGCCATCATACATCAATACCTTGCACTTAAACATTCACTCATCACACAGGCACAAAAAGCACCTTACTATAAATACACACCTCAAACCATTTTAGAATCTACTGCTTACAAACTTTACTGGGACCGGACAATCATTACTGACAAAACCATACACTACAATAGACCAGATATATTACTTCACGACAAAAATAACAACACCGTTTACTTGATTGATATAGCTATCCCCAACACACACAATCTTGCATCAACATATTCTAGTAAAATAGCCAAATATACGGACCTATCTATAGAGCTTAGAAGTCAATGGAAAGTGCAAACAGTAACCACAATACCAATAGTCCTCTCAACTACGGTTGTTATACCACATACTTTACACACCAGCCTGGAAACCTTAGGCCTCCACCGTTTAACTTACATACTCCTTCAAAAAGCCGCAATTTTAAATACTTGTCGAATTGTAAGAAAATTCCTATCCCTATAGGATTTTTCTCTATTTTCTTCAGTTTCAGATTAACCCATTAAATTTATTTCTCGTAATTACTTATTTATAATATTCTATTTATATATTTAATTATTGATATATATCAAATTTTAAACCATCAATACATATTAAAATCCACCCAGTTACTGCTTGGCTATTTGCCCGCAATAACTGGTTACTACGACCCTAGTCATCTAGGAGAACAAAATTGTTACAACATAATAAACCCTTACCGGGAATGAACCTGAAGAACCCACGTCCAGCCAAATTTCTGTAGATCCGACTCCGGAGTATCAGACTCCACCAGCTCTGGATGTTTCAACGGTAGCTTCGGCAATGAAACCTGCGACCACCAAAGCTGGCAAGCCACGTGTACGCATGAAGTGGGATAAAGAACTTAACATTTTCATAATGCGTACATACTTTCAAATTACTAATTTAGAAACTGATTTTACTCAATATAGACAACAACTTCATCAACATTTCTTAAGCAAATATCCTAACTCTGATGTTTCTGAACAACGACTGTCTGACCAACGCAGAGCCATAATTAGAAACAAGTTCCTATCTGATAATGAAATAGAAAGTATCCGCAAAGAAGTTCAATATGTGTTAAATAAAAATTCCAACTCAAACCATTTAGTAATGAGTGATACGCTTGAAAACTTACCAAATCCATCAACCATCATTACACAGAGCCAAAATACAAGTAACTTATATGAATCCCGCGATACATAAGAAACATTTAATGAAGTAATAGACACACAAACTACTGATACAAATAATGTAATCACACATAGCACCAATAAATTTGATTTCAAGCCAGAATGTATAGAAAAACTGAAAAATAATCTTGAAAACAATTTGCTGAAATATAATAATAATGATGCAACATTGAGGCCAAGCTTACCAAAATTAAGAAACAGTTATAAATTATCAAAAATTATAAACATTTTTAATGACAACATTTTACCAAATAAACTTAACACATTAGATAATTTACATGACACACATACACTAGTTTATTGTACAGCATTAACCATTAGTACGTTTTTTAATGCAAAAGTATTAGATAATAACAGTACCAGAACTCGTAAACCTAAGCAATTTTGGCAAATAAGATTAGAAAAAGATATTGAGCAATTAAGGAAGGACATAGGTAGGTTGACACAGTATAAAAATGGAAATAGAAGTAAAAAATTAGATAAAAAAGTAAAAGAAATTTTAAATAAAACAAGAAAGCACAGTACTTATGAAAATTTTAATAAACGGTTAGAAGAATATTTGGACACTCTAAAACAAAAACTTTCTGTTAAAAGTCACAGACTAGCGAGGTATAATAAAGCAAAATTTAGGAAAGATAACAATAAACTTTTTGTTACTAACGAGAAACAGTTTTATCGTAAACTAAAAGGTAGCATTAAAATAGAAAAAACACCGTCAGTAGAAGCTTTGAAAGATTATTGGGAAAATATATGGAATAATAGCACAGAACACAATAAAGACGCTGAATGGATTTCGAGGGAAAAATTACGTTATGAAACAATTACTGAAATGGATTTTGAGAATATAGAAATAGATGAGTTTAAAAGTATAATCAATAAGACACAAAGCTGGAAAACCCCAGGGGTAGATCATGTTCAGAATTTTTGGTATAAGAAACTTCATATACTACATCATATTTTAGCTAAGCAGATTACAAATATTATAAAAGGCAATAGAATAATACCAGATTTTTTAACAGAAGGAGTAACCTATATGTTACCTAAAAGTAATCGAACTCACGATCCATCTCAATATAGACCAATAACTTGTCTCCCAACCATTTATAAGATTATAACTTCATGTATAACATATAAAATCAATAAACATTTAGAAATCAATAAAATATTAACAGAAGAACAAAAAGGTTGCAAGAAGTTACATAAAGGTTGCAAAGAACAATTGATTATCGATTCTGTTGTTCTTAAGCATGTTCAAAAAGGTAGAAAAGATCTGTTCATATCATATATAGATTATAAAAAGGCATTTGATAGTGTTCCCCATTCCTGGCTACTTGAAATATTAAATATATACAAAATTCATCCAACAATAATTTCATTTCTTAAAAATACTATGCAAAATTGGAAAACTACCTTACATTTACGGACTGACTCGAAAGATATTAATACTAACAAAATAAATATTAAAAGAGGTATATTTCAGGGTGATTCGTTGAGTCCATTATGGTTTTGCTTGGCTCTCAATCCACTATCTCACGAATTAATTGACTCTAATTTAGGTTTTGATATAAAAAACAGCAGAAAGAAACTTCACCAATTAACTCATTTGTTATATATGGATGATTTAAAATTATATTCGAATACTGAAACTAACATGACACAACTATTAGATATAACTTTAAATTTTTCTAAAGATATTAAAATGGATTTCGGCCTAGATAAATGTAAAAAATTAAATATAGTTAAAGGTAAAATAGTTACAGGTGATTATAATATTAATGAACAAGATTATACTATAGCAATGAAAGATAACGAACTTTATAAATATTTAGGGTATAACCAAGCACGTGTGTTAGATCATAAATCAATCAGAGATAGACTACAGCTAGAATATTTTAACAGAATCCGGTTACTTAGTAAAACCCAATTGAGTAGCAAAAACTTATTTAAGGCAATCAATACTTATGCAATACCTGTTTTAACGTATTCCTTTGGGGTAGTTAAATG
Source organism: Boloria selene (assembly GCA_905231865.2). Taxonomy (NCBI): domain Eukaryota; kingdom Metazoa; phylum Arthropoda; class Insecta; order Lepidoptera; family Nymphalidae; genus Boloria; species Boloria selene. Next base: position 2,179,222 of record HG993158.1, on the reverse strand, counting down.
GTCAAATACAGCTTTAAAAAGATTGGAAACTAAAACAAGAACAATTCTGACACAACATAGATATCATCATCCCAAGTCTGCAATAGAACGTATTACATTACCCAGAAAATATGGAGGAAGAGGCCTCATTGATATTACCCAGCTATATATTAAGCAAGTAACAAATTTAAAAAACCATTTCCACGAAAAGAAAATAACAAGCAACTTACATGAAACTATAGTTACAATAGACATATTCTTTACGCCACTTAATCTCTGCGATGAAACTACTGAACCGATTCACAATCCACAAGGAATTGAAGACAAATTAGGCAACTGGAAAGCTAAAGAATTGCACGGCAGACACCCAAAGGAATTAGAACAGCCACATGTACATAAAGAAGCATCTAACAAATGGCTTGATCTAGGCGGTTTATTTCCGGAAACTGAAGGTTTCTTAATGGCCATCCAGGATCAAGTCATATCAACTAAAAATTACCGAAAAAACATTATTAAAGACAGAACAGTACAAAACGATCTATGCCGTAAATGCCACCATAAACCAGAAACTATTCAGCATATAACAGGAGCGTGCGCAACTCTAACACAGATTGACTACACACACAGGCATAACCAATTAGTTAACATTATACATCAAAAACTTGTTCTAAAATATAAACTCACTAATGATCCACATACACCTTACTATAAGTATACACCACGACCCATATTAGAAAACCAGGCATACAAAATATATTATGACAGAACTATTTTAACAGATCACACAATTTATAATAATAGACCTGATATAACCTTTGTAGATAAGAATAATAAACACACATATATAATAGATATAGCAGTACCTAACACTAATAACTTACAAGCAACTATCACTGAAAAAATAAGGAAATACACAGAGCTACAAGAGGAAATTAGGAGAGTCTGGAAAATGAGTAATGTTACAATAGTCCCCATAATAGTGTCAACAACAGGCGTTGTTCCGAAACATTTATTTAACTCTTTAAATATTCTTTCTTTGCCTAAATTTACATACTTAACTCTTCAGAAGGCCGCTATTTTAAACACTTGCAGAACGGTTAGAAAATTTTTGCAACTTTCCTCAGATAGCGATGAAACATTTCATCAGGCCACCCAGAACTGATTCAGCACTTGGTTCACGCCCGTGCTGGATTAAATTACCAGGCATAGCCTGAGATATCAAACTTGATAAAAATAAACATAATAATAATAAACGTTTATTTCAGACCAGACCAAAAAAAAAATCAACAGTTATTACAGTAATCATAGAACACAGAAACAGAAATGAAACTACAAAATTATGACAATAAGAAAAGAAAAATAAAAATATATAACATTGAATTAAATTAACCAAGTATGTCAATATAAGGCAATGTCAATTAGTCAATTTAAATTAATAATATTTAAGTCACATTACATAATTGAAATACAAAAACACAATACAATACAAATACAAATACAGTGAGTCAATGTTGTCCCATTGTGATACTAATCATTCTGTGTTGGATCGGGCAATTCTTGCGTGAAGCAATCATCATGAGAATGCCATTGCTGATGTCTCTCAACCCCCGGTACAAAAACTTAAGTTCCCTTTAAAAAGTAAAAAAATAATAAAAAAACTCAATCCTAAAGTACCTAAGTGTATGTATTAATAATTCTAAAAAAAATACGTCGCGTTGGGGGACCGCTCCAAAACTAACAATTTAATTACAAATAGTCTATTACTTAACTAAGCAACAAAGATGAATTATAAACAAAATTAAAGTTTTAAGTTGTCAAATTTTTTTTTTTAAATCCTCCATTTTTGTTGTTAAAAGCTGCGCAAAGGTGGCCGTCAAGAAAGTCCAACACAGAGACAGCGACGATTCAATAGAGATGCAGAGACTAAGGCTTTAGGCATAGATCATAAATCATCAATATTATCTTTCAGTGCGCTTTCATTTGAGACCCCACTCGAGTATATTTGCAGACATTCGGTTATTCTTCCCCACTTTCACCCCCCACTTTTAAACGGCTCAACCGATTTTCATCAAATAGGTATGTCAAAGAACACTCGCACATAAGTCACCTTTAATATAAAAAAAAACTAAATTGAAATCTCTTCAGCCGTTCGGGAGCTATGATGCCACAGACAGACAGACACACAGACACGTCAAATTTATAACACCCCTCTTTTTGCGTCGGTGGTTAAAAAGGGACGAATAAAATATATAAAAATTAAATCTTTACCTATAGAATTATTGTTTGATTTCCGTTATGTTCAAAATACATAATATGATGTTATACAATATTACTTCAGTCACGTGGAAACCGCGTCATGTCTATTTTTGTTACATTATAATACTGTTATTTAACAAAATCAGGTTAAAAGAAGATTGTGTTATAAATAGAAAATGTTCATATGTATGTACTTTCATCTATACATAATATCTATACATATAAATAAAATTGATGTGTCTGTTTTTAATTTCAAATTAACAGTTCTTAACTTAATGCATATTGGTATAGGATACCGTGGTAGATCGACCTTCACCGATCTGATAACCAGATGAGACATATTTTTTACCGAATATAATTTATAAACAAATATGCCTATAATTACTTGCCTATCTGAAAGTGCTCATGGCTATTTTTAGCTAGGCAACAGTGCTTTAAGTATGATTTTTTGCAGGCAAGTCTATATGACTGATTTTGTAATAAAATTATCTAAAATTTGATATAACTTTCGATAAGTTAGCAGAACGATGGAGTCACCTATATTGACTTACCTGTTCACATCGGCTTGCCAGGTAGCTATTCACAAAAATGAGTAAGCAAGCCTACTGAGGCATATTCTGTGTGTTAAATCAACAGTGAAATAAAATTCATTTGGTTATCAAAAGAATGAAATTGATGAAAAAAAAAATCGATTAAAGTTAATTTAATTAAAAATAGCCATGAGCACTTTCAGATAGGCAAGTAATTATAGGCATATTTGTTTATAAATTATATTCGGTAAAAAATATGTCTCATCTGGTTATCAGGTCGGTGAAGGTCGATCTACCACCGGCTCTTAGACCATATGAAAGTATATAAGGCACTAACAACAAAAACTAGCGGAACCCATGGCTTCGCGCTAATACCTAGGGACGAACCTGAGCGAAGTTAGGGTGAATCGCTAGTATATAAAAAAAATTAACTTAGTCGTCTTCTTTAAAGATTCATTATCTACACTAATATAAACGCGAAAGTTTGTAAGTATGGATGGTTGGATGGACGTTTGTTACTCTTTCACGTAATGAAACTTTACTATAATATACATCAGAGTAACACATAGGCTACAATTTAAATTTATAAAGATGTTGTGTGAATTGTCCAAAATATGACGATAAGTGTCAAGTAAGTAGTAAAAAATCTACCATCTGCGACCTATTCTGGCGTGCGCGGCCAAAACCGCTAGAGTTACACATATTATGTAATGTATGATGGAAATGTATATCTTAAACAAGCGACTCACCCTCACTTCGCTCGAGTTCGCCCCTAGATTTAGCGCGAGCGAAGCCGCGGGTTCCACTAGTTATCGATAAAGCGGCCCAATCAGTATTTAGAATTTTCGTCCGTCTTCGACCGCATCACGAGAATACCACTGAACAGATTTTGATGGGTATAACGATAGTAAATATTCGGGTCAACATGTAGGATACATTGTACTGCTAAAACATAGATAATTCTAGTGGAACCCTTAAGCTTAATCTAGGGAAGAGCCTAAGCGAAGCGGGAAAATGGTTATTGTGAGTTATCCGTAAGAGATACTTAGATATATGCCATCGCGGACTTTTTTGTAGAACTTTTTAAGGTTTACAATACTGTAATACATTATTTTGATCTATCTCGTAGAGTTTAGCCAGCGTTCGCAATGTAAGCGCAAAAATGAGTTTATTTATGACATCACATTAGAAACCTCTAAAATTATCAGTGTTTCTCTACTATATTATGCATGTATTATACGTATAAACCTTCCTCTTGAATCACTCTATCTATTGAAAAAAACCGCATCCGTTGCGTAGTTTTAAAGATTTAAGCATATACATAGGGATATAGGGACAGAGAAAGCGACTTTGTTTTTTGATACGAACATACGTTAGTACGAAGTGTGTCGCCAGTATCATTTATAATTAAATTGTTTCAAAAATAATAATATATGTATAATTATTTGTACATATAATTAGTACATAACCGTTACAGCATTATCAGTCAAGTCAAATTCCGGTCGAATCACACTACAGCAAAGTTTCCTGCATAATAATAATACTACAAAAGCAAACTTAAATGTAAGTGTAAATATTTTAAAAGTGTTTTTGATTGATTACAAAGTTAAAATCAAGTGTAATATATAATCTACTAGCAATACGCGCGGCTTCGCCCACGTTATTTTATTTAATCGCTACTAAATTTCATTCGATCACTCGCTGGGTTAAAAATTGTCCAAAATTACTCCAGCTTTAATATACTCCTGAGCCGCGCTACCTATTTCAAATATTATGTGCGGCGTGCACTCCTCCTCCTCTCCTGTTATTGTAGTTTTATTAGGGATCCCTATTTTTTATTTATTGCAATTAAAATAGCCTTCAAATGGTGAATGAATTTTTAAAATCGGTCCAGTACTTTTTGAGCCAATTCGTTACAAACATACCTACATGCAAATCTTTCCTCTTTATAATATTAGTATAGATACTAACGACTCAACCTCATTCCGCTCGGGTTCGGCCTACGGACATTTTACCCGTTGGTATAAATTTCTTAGGAATATTTTTCCGCAGTAAAAAGCATCCTATATTTTGGCAATCAAAATCTGGTTTCTGTTTTTCTGTAATACGTTTCCAAACAGACATACAAAATTCTAAAGGCGATAGATTTGGACTCTTATCGATAATGGTGAGTATTTCAAAAACATTTAATGACAATTTAAAACAACCAAAAAATATTTAATGTACAGAATCATTTAGAATTTTTTAAATGCGTTTAGTTGCAAAATATCACTACCTACATATTATAAAACAAAGTCTCCGCCGCATCTGCCTGTCTCTTCGATAAACTAAAAGTACTGCACCGATTTTCATGCTGTTTTCACTAATGAATAGAGTGGTTCTTGCGAAAGGTTTTAGAATACAATTTAAGTTTTTGTGTACATTTATTAGCGGCACCTTCGCTCGAGCTAAATGTAGGAGCCGGAGCAAGGGCTAGTGACTAGTATAGTAAGTAAGTCAATCTGTTCAATACCAACCGTTAAGGCGCAGATAAACGACTTTTAATGATTTTATATTGAACATCACGTCTAAACTTCTAGTCTTATTTCTTTGAAAAAAATATATGTTATACTAGATAATTTTATTCATAATTTGATATGTGAAAATGTGAAATTATATTTTAATAACATAGTGTAATTAATTTGTAAAGTAATGTCTAACGCGGACAAAAAAACGATAATCACGCAAAAGCTATGGGGCGTATTTACATGAAACTTTAATCATATAAAAGACAATTTAATGACCCATATTTTAGTATACGGTTTTTATTTGTATTGTGTTCGATAAATCAAGGTGGGCTGTTTTTTCGAATAATGTTGGTGGGCGCCTTAAAGCGTACATATGGACGAATATGAGCAAAGCAAGGGTAAATCACTTGTTACTTTCTTATGTTTACGCGAATACTTGATATTATAACTTTTGTTTTTGAATTTTTTGTAAATTGTGTGTAGGCTCTGTCTGTAACAAGTATATGACTCCCTGAGACGTCTTATACCTTAGTCTCTCCCGTGACCATGTGCGCTGTAAAGCATTCGTAAGGAACCAAAAATCATAATAAAGCCGCGACAAAATCCGAAAAGATAGTTTCATTTATAATGGTAAATCACTTATATATGTAAAAAATGTAACAATCGAACCAAGTAAGAGTAATTGCAACAATGAAATTTAAAAGGTTGATTATTATGCAATTGTTCAAGGAAAGTCACTTGTAAAAGTGATTTTATTTTTAGATTATTTATTTACCATCACTATGTCTTGCTTATTGTGTACCAACTGCGGCGAAACATAAAATAAAATGGGGTTATGTGTTTAACTTAATATGTTTTTGTATGTATGTTTCCGTATTAAACGGTCTTCATATGTCATATTAGAGTATCACAAGTACCAAATTAAAAACCAAAATGGCAGTAAGACCAAACAAAAAAGCTGTATAAGAATAATATGTTAGGATCACTAACTGGTCTATACATCCGCATCACACAAATGAATGCCCCTAGCAGGATTCGAACCTACAACCTCTCGCACAGCCATTGGGTTAAACATGTTATATTATAATGAAGAACGTCTCCGACTACGTACTGTGTTCCTTCGACATCTTGTTTTCATCTATTTTGTTCACTTTTATATTATGCAAAAAAATAGTGACTCACTCTCACTTAGGGTTGCCAGATAGAAACTTATCTAATCCGGGACAATTCTAGGACAACGGTGTTGGGTCGAGATCATAGTAAAAATATCATGGTTTTTTTATTTTCAAAGGTTTTAGCGGTGTGACGTGTTATTTTATTTTGTTACAAAACAAGTAGGTTTTCGGAATCCGGGACAATATGTTCTAATTACTGGACACGGGACAAGACGCAAAATTTCGGGACAATACCGGATTTCCCGGCTATCTGGCAAGCCTACACTCCGCTCGGGTTCCTTTCAAGATACATAATATGTCATATTTTCCTACAGTAAAAAGTATCCTACATATTAAGCCTAATACCTAGCTATCACCATAATAAATTTTGAAGACGCGTTTGGCTCAGTTGGTACTGACCCTTTCTGAGCCAGCGGTCTCGGGTTCGAGTCCCGCTGGGGGCATTCATTTTTTGATCACGAATGTTTATACTCCAGTCATGGGTGTTTATATTTATAATATGTATGTATTTAAAATTTATATGTGTAGAATATCAACTATCTGGAACCCGTAAGACAAGCCTCGTAGCTTACCACGGAACTAGATGGCGCTGTTGTAATAATGTAAAAAAAAGATTTCATTAAAATCTGTCGGGTGTTTTCTCGTGATACGGATCACAGACAGACAGACAAACATAAATTCTAAAAAGTATAGATTCGGCCTCTGATTTTCAAAAAATATCCAATTTACAGACTTGACTAAGTTAGAATTTTGTTATTTCCATAGACTTTAACGCAATGGGACGAATGGAAAGATACCGCCATACGTTACGACATAATATTCATGTTTGTGCGTATTTTTTTAGTAAATTTTCTCTTAGGTTTTTTTATGTTTTTCCTTAATCTATAGGTACTAATATCTATATTCTATACTAATATTATAAAGCTGAAGAGTTTGTTTTTTTGTTTGGTTGAATGCGTTTATCTCAGGAAATACTGCTTCGATTTGAAAAATTGTTTTTGTATTGGACAGTCCGTTTATCGAGGAAGGCTATAAGCTATATTATATCACGCTACGACTAATAGGAACGGAGCATCAAAGAAAAATGTTGCAAAAACGGGAAGGGAAGTACCGCTGATGAAAGAATTTGGTTCCCGGTCTTTAGAACGCATGCAAAGCCGCGGGAAATGCTAGTAATATAATATAACAAAACAAGTTTAAGCTTAAACCTTGATTAAAATTAAAAAAATACGCGTTTCGTATTTATGTTTCGCCCAAACTCGAACTTGTTACCATTAGCTATTAAATTGTTCCACTAACCATCTCCTGGCTCCATCATAAAACCAGTGAGATGGCATTAATACTAATAACAAGTTTTAGCCCGCGGCTTTCCTTGCGCTGTCACCAAAATGCAATCTCTCTCCTTGCCAAATTTTACCAAAATTTGTTTAGTGGCTTAAGCTTTTAGCAAGTAACAGACACAGTTACTTTCACATTTATAATATTAGTATGGATTTATACAGGAAGGTCAAAGGCTGTCTTACATCACACTTGCGACGTGCGAAAGCGAAGTAAGCCTACAAATTTAAAATACGCGGGCGGAGTCGCGGGGATATTATGAATAAAAAATTAAATAAGACTCGTATTTCTATACAAATAAATAGAAACTTTTTACCATATTGTGCATATTATGAAAGTATATATGCGATGCTTATTAGAAAAAAATAATTTGACAACTCTGTCTTGTGCCGGGTAATCTCCGAAAACGCTGGACCAATTTTGACTAAATTTTCACTCTCAGGTAACTGATGTTATAAGGTATAACTTAAAGAAAAAGAGTTCTATATAAAAATAATTTAAGCCCACGAATAATATTATAATTTTCGTATGCCCATTTAAATGAAGCCGTACGAATAACTGTGCTGTCGTAAGACACTCGACCTTTACCTTATAAGTTAATTCCATTACTTATAATCTCAATGTGATTTGATAAGACGAAAAGCAGTCACGGGTTCGATTATTTTAAAATAACAAATAGGCTAAGACTGTATTCCTATATTTTGTTAAATTTAATTAATTGTCTAGTGGAATTCTCATGATGCGGTTCTTTTTACACGCTTTATATTAGCTTCACCTGTATGTTTGTATGTTTGTTTGTAACCGACTTCTTTGGGCGCGATTTTGACCCACTTTAAACGGCCAGATTTCGTTCAAACTTTGTAGATTTATTGAGGACCGATGACAATACACTAATTTGATAAAATTATTCCATTTTTCAATTTTCAAAATATGATTTTTGCTAGAAAAAGTAGAAAATAAATAATAGTTTAAAAAAACTAAAAAACACGCTTTTTATAGAAAACCGAACTAAAAAATAGAAAATAAAATTTTATTTTAAAAAAAAGCGTGGGGTGCTTTTTAAGATATTATCGAAATGATAATGACACCATGCACCCCACGCTTTTTTTAAAATAAAATTTTTTAATGTTCAGATTCAACTCTGTTTATTAGTTCTAAATAAAGCTGCCAATTCGTGTATGAGAAAATATGAATTCTCTTTGACACCCTTGATTAATCAATGTTAAATAATCTAACAAACGTATAATTCTTCAAAATTTTGTATTTACGAAGGAACAGACATACATACCTATATATATGCAAACGCACAACCCTTCTTTAGGTTCCGTCACAATCGAGTAAATCATATAAGTTGAAAAAATAGAAAATAAACAAATGCATAAGTGAAAACTTATAATTGTTAGTTTGGATAATTTATACCATTATAATTCAAACTGCTCTTGCCGCGACCACGTGAAAGTATTTTTAAATATTTTTTATTTAGTAAAGATGTTTTCGCGACCGACTTTTGGAAAGATTCTAGCTAATTTTTTTTAATTTTTCTTCAAAATTAAATTCAAATTAAAATCAACTTTGATTACTGAGTACCTACTTAGTCAACTCAGCATTTGATTATAATTTTTTACTGAACGTCATGAGCACTACCAGTTCGGAACCTGAGACGAACTGGCGAAAGAAACTCATCGAGACTTATACTTTTTTGCAAGTTAATGATAATTAACATCTTGAGGAAACCTGCATGTCTGAGAAAACCTAGCAAGTTTTCGTAAGACATGTGAAATTCGCCGACACACAGTAGGCCAGCGCGGCGCGGATTGATTATTTGATATTGTCAAAAGATTCTCAGTAACAGAGAGCCTACGAGAGCCCGTAAGGCTCAGAAATTGCAAAGATTGGACCAGAATGTCACAATACAAATGTCGATGCCAATTAAGTATGTTAAAACAAAACATCGTTAGGGCTTTAACATTATCAATTTCCGCTTTTTAATTAGTGACTAACATAATTATAAAAATTATATTCTTTGGATTGTAAATGCAAAATATTTTTTTTATTCAGATCAAGTACTAATTACAGAGATTGGTAAGTCCAGCCAGACGAACAAACTTTCAGGTTGAGTCCCTAACTACGTATGTATGTACACTTATGACATAGCCCTGCTATAGTCAGAAATATTTCTGTAATACACTGTTATCATATCTATCTATTAGTTAACGTGGCACACATCAATAACACTTCTATTTTTTCTGACATTTTCATAAATATGTTAGGACATTCTTACAACAGCGCCACCCAGTTCCGTGGTAAGCTACGATGCTTGTGTTACGGATACCAGATAGTTGATATACTACATATATAACTTTTTTTTAAATACATACATATTATAAAAATAAACACCCATGACTGGAGAACAAACATTCGTGCTAATAAATGAATGCCCCCAGCGGGACTCGAACCCGCGACCGCAGGCGCAGAAAGCAGGGTCACTACCAACTGAGCCAAATCGTTTTCAACTATCATCTTCATATTTCTTCAAATCACTCAAATGAAGAATTTTAAACCTCAACCTTTCTTGTGAAGAATTCTTTCTATTGGTGAAAACCGCATGAAAATCCGTTCAGTTGTTTTTGAGATTTCCGCGAACAGATAGACAAGATAACACTGTGAGGAAACCTGCATGTCTGAGAGAACCTAGCAAGTTTTTGAAAGACATGTAAAGTCCGCCAACCCGCAATAGGTTAGCGTGGTGAATTATGATCCCCTCTTATTGAAGATTAGAGTTGGGATGTTAAAAATGGCTGACGTTAAATATACCTTGAAGCTTAATTAAATATCCATTATGATCTATGACTAATCATTAATAATTAAACCTTACAGGCAGTTGTATTAACGGAATACTAATGATATGTTAAATAGCGTTGTCAGATTCTAGTACAAACATCGTGTTTGATATATCGGGGCTTACTAAGCCCCTACTAATATATATGACGGAACGAAGAATGATGATATCTATAAGTATATATAAGTAATATGTAATATATTTTTTGGAAAGTCTTATTAAAGAAGTCAGTTTTATTATCGATACAGAGGCCGAATCTATTCTTCTTATACACTTTATTCTAACTATCAACTTTTTATACACTTTGCTGTACACTTTTTTGGATTTTGTTCATCACGTGATAACTACTGGACAGATTTTGACGAAATTTGATAAGTATGTTGATAGGTGGTTATTCGGGTCAACATATACGGTCGAATAGTTTAATATGTTGGGACATTATTACACACATCGCCATCCAGTTCCGTGGTAAGCTACGAAGCTTGTGTTACGGATACCAGATAGTTGATATACTACATATATAAGGTTAAATAAATACATATTATAAATATAAACACCCATGACTGGAGTACAAACATTCGAGTTTAACAAGTGAATGCCCCCAGCGGGACTCGAACCCGCGTACGCTGGCGCAAGAAAGTAGGGTCGCTACAAACTGCGCCAAACGTGTCGTCAAAGTACTGGACTACTTTAACTGTAACAGCACGCAAGTTACTCCCTTAATTTAAGTAAATGCTGTATACACCTGTAAAGGCGAATCATACTGAACTGTAACTGTAATCATACTGAACTGCAACATTAGTTATAGTGTATCACTACATAGTATAAAACAAAGTCGCTTTCTCTGTCACTATGTCCCTATGTATGCTTAAGTCTTTAAAACTACGCAACGGTTTTCTTAATAGATAGAGTGATTCAAGAGGAAGGTTTATATGCACAACTATCGAACCCCGCGGCTTTGCGTGCTAAATTTAGGGAAGAGCCGGAGCGAAGCGAGGGCGAGTCGCTAGTTTATGATAAATCGATGGTGTATATTTCTAAAATAAATAAAATAAAAAATTTCTTTTCTAAGCAATCTACCTAATAATCGTTAAAACTTATCCCGTCACGTCGGTTGCCAGCCGATAAACTATCTGTCTAAAGTTCACTTACTCGAGATAGTGATACATATTATGTCAAATTTCGGTCACTACAAATTGACGTATATATTTGAACTCCACCCATGGAGGTAGGCTCGATTGGTTGATTCTGACCAAGTATGTCTAACTTCGAACTCTTCTTCTTCAGCCCTTTTTAACGTCCCACTGCTGGGCACGGGCCTCCCTCAGTACGAGGGGGATCAGGCCATAGTCCACCGCGCTGGCCTAACGCGTCTTGGTGAAATTCACATGTCTTTCGAAAACTTGCTCGGTTTTCTCAGACATGCAGGTTTCCTCACGATGTTTTTCTTCACCGTAAGAAAGTTGTAATCATGATAGAAATGATTCGCATATGAAACTATCAGAGGTGCGAGACCCGGATTTGAACCACACTCGGTTATTCAAGCGAACGCGTTACCTCTGGGATACCACTTCGGATAATCATAATTAATATCTATCTGTGAAGTAAATTTCATCATAATCTGGCCAGCTTTTTCCTTATGACTAAGTAACAAACATATTAGCACAGATATTAGCGTAGTCTCAGTGGGTCCAAGAAGCAAGTGTTAAATGATGAACATCCTTTGTCTTCAATTATTTCGCTGTTCGACGATTCTATTTGTTCTACTTTTTATATAGATATTGAAACATCAGTGTTAAAAAAAATCTTGTATTTACGGGAATGAGTTCATAAAATAAGGTGTTATTAATTTCGCCATTTATAGGTATTCTTAATGTATGTTTTATCAAATTTTGACAATACGAAATTAAAATATGAACCTCCTTACTGAGCTAGTGGTCGTAAGTTCGAGTTCCGCTGAGGACATTAGGGTGAAAAGCACGAATGTTTGCTGTCCAGTCATGGGTGTTATATATAATGTATATGTATGGTGGGTGGTATTTATAATGTGTATAATAATATATTTGAAGTTATATTCGTTTAGTGCCTGCATAACACAAGCCTCGTAAACTATGAAACTTGATGGCGCTGTGTGTCAATGTCCCAACACAACATAATATTATAGTGTACGCGTAGACACAAGTGCTCTCTATTACTTTTACCAGAGTATATAAAGAATGACAAAGTAGGGCAACTTCATACAAACGCACCGCGCGCGGCTTGTATGTGTGCGTCATAGTATCTTTACGTTGCCGCACGCACACTCATACAATATCTCGAACCGTATATCAGTGCGCCAGTCTAGGCTGACGCCGCACATGTTTTGCGCGTCACGGTTTTTCACTATATGAAAAATGTGTGATATTCGTAGAAGAACTTATTGCTGTGTGTTTGGGTATCTAAATTCTTCATCGATTCCAGAGTTGTTGTTGTTCAGATTACCTGAACAGAAAAGGTAAACAAATCACTTATTCTATAGTTTGTCCATTTTGTTAACGGTTTTTTGACAGCTCGACGACTGACAAGCTATAGTGACGTAATAATCGATATTTCTTATTTTTTTAAATATAAAATAATATTTATTTTTATATTTATTAATATGAAAATAAATATTACTATCGTAAAAATCAAGTGTGGTGGAGAGAACTAAGAGAATCATAATGTCTGATTTGGGCCGTGACATTGCATTTGATAATTTATGCACACAAGAGTTAATAATTAATATAACTGAAGACTCCTCATCGGATAAATCTAATATAAATGATGATTGTGACGAATCATGTTAATAAAAGGAATTAAACTATTTTAGTTGTTTTATTTGTATGATTATAATAAGAAGAAAGTAAAACTTTACATAATGTTAATGTTTTCATTTATTGGTTTTAATCTTAAAATTTTGTTGTCTTCCTGATTAAATAACATATTACACCTTATTTATTTGTAATCTGTGGCACAATAGTAGTAATAGTCCGGGAGGTAGTGTCAAATTTGACCGGAGCATTTTGGCATGGCTTTTGTTTTTTTTGTATAGTCAGTTGTTCCAACGCTTATCAATAAATAAATTGTCAGTTGGCCCTAAACCGGGGCATAAGATGAGAAAATGCCAGGAAACTTGATAGTAAAAAAATGTTCTTGGACTATTTTGGCAAAGATAAAAAAGTATAAATAATTAGTTTATGAATTGTAGATCTCAAAAAAAAGTGTCAGCTGTATCATGTACGTGACAAAATATGTTAGCTGATCATGTGAACATGTCAAAAAATCAGAAAACCTTGTAGCATTTTGGCAAAGCTGAAAATTGTATATATTGAAGATTATAATTCAATAATCATAATAATTTATGTCAGCTGGAATTTTAACAAGGCACAACCTGTTAGCTTGACTTTCAAAGTTTGGTTATTAGGTATATCAGATCATTATGGCATGGTTTTTGGTTTTTTGTATAGTCAGTTGTTCCATCGCTTATTAATAAATGAGGTATCAGTTGGCCCAAAACCGGGGCATAAGATGAGAAAATGCCAGGAAACTTCAATAAAAAAAATTTTTTTTTGGACTATTTTGGCAAAGATGAAAAAGTATAAATAATTAGTTAATGAATTGTAGATCTTAAAAAAAAGTGTCAGCTGTATCATGTACGTGACAAAATATGTTAGCTGATCATGTAAACATGTTAAAAAATCAGAAAAACTTGTAGCATTTTGGCAAAGCTGAAAATTGTATATATTAAAGATTATAATTCAATAATCATAATAATTTATGTCAGCTGGAATTTTAACGAGGCACAACCTGTTAGCTTGACTTTCAATGTTTGGTTATGAAGTATAATATCAGATCATTTTGGCATGACTTTTGTTTTTTTGTATAGTCAGCTGTTCCAACGCTTATTAATAAATGGGGTGTCAGTTGGCCCAAAACCGGGGCATAAGATGAGAAAATGCCAGGAAACTTGATAGTAAAAAAAATTTTTTTGGACTATTTTGGCAAAGATGAAAAAGTATAAATAATTAGTTAATGAATTGTAGATCTTAAAAAAAAGTGTCAGCTGTATCGTGTACGTGACAAAATATGTTAGCTGATATGATATTATACTTCATAACCAAACTTTGAAAGTCAAGCTAACAGGTTGTGCCTCGTTAAAATTCCAGCTGACATAAATTATTATGATTATTGAATTATAATCTTTAATATATACAATTTTCAGCTTTGCCAAAATGCTACAAGTTTTTCTGATTTTTTAACATGTTTACATGATCAGCTAACATATTTTGTCACGTACATGATACAGCTGACACTTTTTTTTAAGATCTACAATTCATTAACTAATTATTTATACTTTTTCATCTTTGCCAAAATAGTCCAAGAATATTTTTTTTTCATCTACGTTAATATTTTCTCTAGCCCAAAAGCCCCGGAGTCGCGCCAGCTGACAATTATTTTTGTTCTCATACAAGTACTAACTATCAAAATAAGTTCATAGAGTCCATGCCAAAATCACCGTAAAAATTTGACACTACCTCCCGGACTATAATCGTTATGTGTGGCACAGCAGTAAGGGGGCGGTGCCCGTCCATAAAGTACAATATTATTTGTATGACATTTTAACTTTAATGGCTAACCATTAAATACGAAACTTTGTGGGCGTGAGCTGTCAAAAAAACATTAATAAAATGGACAAACTATAGCATATAATTTATACTTGATGATGAAATACTTATGTAGGTACTTTTATTTTTGTTGTATTAGTTTATTATTTTAATAGGATGTGATATGATTTTATTGATATATTATAGTTTTATTTTTTTTAATTGTTACTAATAGCATATTTATGTTTTTGTAAACGCAAGAAATTAAAGGATTTATTTTATTTATTTACACAAATTCATTTCGAGATAAATCTATTCGCGTCAGTTCGAGTTTTAATACTATTTTCTACAGATATATCAGTTAAGCGAGTAACTACAGGCCTAATAAAAATAATCATAAACATGTAGAAACAAAATGTTTTACATTCTTAAATATATATAAAAAATAAATATTTTTTAATAACACACTTCCCGGCCCAATGCCAATTTCTGAGCACTGAATTAAAATTTAGCTACAGTGACAACCCTGTGACAGGCAACTATGGTAACTATGACAGGTAATTATATCGCGGATTGGGCCGAAGTTGCCCTACTATGTCATTCTTTATACTATGCTTTTACTCTCAAGTTGATACTACGCCAACGCTAGTTCTTATCATTGTTAACACTGCCAACTTTCCAACTTTTTTTGATAGCAAAACTCGGTTCCACCTGGGATTCGAACCCAAGATCTTTAATTCTCTAAGTTAATGTACACTAGACTAATGAACTGCCTAGCCATACCTATATTCGAAACCATTATGTACTCGTATGTATTTAATAATGTATGGACATCAAAATAATTTTAATATGTACAATGTAGAACGAATAGTATGTCACGTAATTTTAAACTAGGACTGGCACTCTTCCAATAGTCTAGGATCTATGAATATGAATTAGTTTTGGAATGTAACAATACTCTGTATAATGTATAGATTATATTATGATGTCATTTATTTGCATATTATGTTAAAACTAGCATTTCCCGCGGCTTCGCACGCGTTCTAAAGACCGGAAACCAAATTCTTGCTGAACTGAGTTGCGCGGTATGGTATCTCACAGAACTAACGCCCGCTCTTCCCGTTTTTGCAACACTTTTCATTGATGCTCCGCTCCTATTGGTCGTAGCGTGGTGTAATACAGCCTATAGCCTTCCTCGATAAACAGACTATCCAACACAAAAAGAATTTTTCAAATTGAACCAGTAGTTCCTGAGATTAACGCGTTCAACCAACCAAACAAACAAACAAACAAACAAACACTCTTCAGCTTTATAATATTAGTATAGATTAGAAGTCATTTATTTGCATATTATGCTAAGACAAGCGACGCACCCTCGATGGGTTTGTCAATACCCTGGTACGTAGGTATAACAGTATTCTCGGTAAGTTAAATAATACTAAAGATTTCTCAGAATCTATAGTAATATTTAACTTACCGTAAAAATGTTTTTAGCAACGAAATATGTTACGACGAGTTTATTCCAAGTCCTCCCGCTCTTATTAGTTTGATATTGTTTCATTTTCTTTGGTAGCGTTAAACTGATACTTGATAGGTTGTCTTTTATTTTTGTTAACATTTAAGCGAAAAAGGGTAGTGCCGTCTCTTAAAATTTATCTAAATCTCATATGATATGTACCATATTATAGTATTAATTGTAGTTATAGTTAGTAGTATTTTATATCTAAACGACCCGTTACCCATTACAATTTACAATATAATAAAAACGAATTAAATAGCTTGATTTGACTTTGAAATTGATTATCCGGATTTTCGATTATACGGAATACACCTTATTTTAATTTATCCGAATAATCGGGGTTTTACTGTGTTGCATATTGATAAAATATGGTATGATGATAGGATTTTTTTCTGTGGGAAAGTATCACATTTCTGAAAAATCTATCCGTAAAAACGTAATTACGTAACCGTTGAATTAAAAGAACCTATTAATAAAATAAAAAAATCAGTTAACTAGTTTGAAACAAAGTGCGACGTTGTGTATCGAAACGACACGCAAAAAATATAAAAAATAAATTAGTTATTCCAAAAAAAAAATGTTGACTTGAATTATTGCTGCCTTTAATCGTTTTTAGAGTTCCGTAGTTAAAGGCAAAAAGTGACTTATTCTACGTCAATACGTCCGTATTTGACAAGTTTAATTTATATAAATAATAAAAAATATTCACTTCGCTGCAAATTTTGCAAAACGCAAAACTCGAGAACACCTAATTTTTATTTTAATATTTTCGTTAAGACACGAAAAATTTTGTTATTGAGAGCAAAAACAGAAAATTGCGAGAAAAATAGTAGGTACCTATATAAACGTTAATTTATATATTTTTTTTCATTTCAGCACCAATACATGGCCCGCGATGTTCACCAGCAATGGGATGATGATGGCTACTCGGACAGAGACAGTGATGACAGTAATTACAGGTAAGGGAATCATTTTGTGTAATCAACATTTAGGAAATCTTTAATGATGACTTACGGTGAAGAGAATAACTGATTTCTGGATCCTCATATACTTTCTTAGATTAACCGAATATTTGACACTATAAATAAAATTATTTACACGATTTTTTCGCGGGTTCACTTTAATTTTTATTACGGACGGACGACAAACGGATCAGTTATCGTTATACTAAATTTTATTAAATTCTGACCAGTAGTTTTCTGGCGATTCGGTCCCAAACAGACAGACGAACAAAAATTTTAAAACAAACAATAATAAAAAAACGACTGGGCCAAACTATGTTATATTTTTGTGGGACCAAATGGCAACTATTCCGCATCAAACAAAAGAAGAATCTAGTAAATCGCATCATACATATATCACAGAGTAATCGGTGTACATACATAAAAAATACCGATCGAATTGATAACCTCCTTTTGGAAGTTGGTTAAAAATAAGGAGTTTCAAAAACATACAATTCACTTAGAATTTATTAAAAAAGGCCTAGAATATGTTTATGTACTAACACATACATTTCGTACAAATCCTTTCGACCGTAACTTGATTGAGTAACGTATCACTTAATACGTTAACTTTCAAGTTTTCCACGCTAATTGCAATCTACGACTTCACTTGGTGTATCTTTCTATTCCCCAAAGTCTTATCATATTTGGTTTATGTCTGACCAGTATACATTAAGTTACTAATAGCTCAGTGGAAACGCGCTCTAGACTCGAGTAGAGAAGGTTCGAACCCCGTGTCTAGCATCTTTGTTACTAAATAATGTGTGTTAATCATACCATGCTTAATATTTTTTTTCAGTCGTTATTGTCCCACTGCTGGGCAAAGGCCTCTCCCTTTTCTTTCCACTCTGTCCTATTTTTGTGCGATAAAGGAATGATGATGATGTCCTGGCCGATTACGGCTACGGCGGCCAATCTCATTGAGACTAGCCATCTGCGCGGGAGATATTATAGTGCAGATACAAGTGCACTCTCTGTTCTTATCACTCTCATATTCCGGTGGGACGACTGTTTCTACACGACCAGTGAGAGTTAAGGTGCAGGACTGACGTCTTTACGTGCTCTCCGAGGCACGGAGGTGACACACCGCTAACTTCCCAACTCCGGGCTGTTACTGAGGCTGTTACTGTTACTTACGAAACAGAAAGACTCAATTACTAAACTTAGCCCGACCCGGGACTCGAACCCACACCACCGAGGCAGTAAAAATACAAAAGTATTGACATTAACAGTCAATAATTTTGTTTGAAGTGTTGCGTCGTCGTAACTCGTCGGGAAGTCAAGTAGTTACTTGACTGGCAGTTGCTCGTAGTTACAAATTATAAATGATCAATCGATCAATAATACCTAATTACTCAGCTGTTTTTGGTGAACTCATATTTTATTGAATGATTACCTTTATAAAGAGTAGATAATATTTTGTTATTAACCGACTGCGACTATGTGCGAAAAAAGGGTTGTGTTTAACTTTTGTATGTATGTACTCGTATGACGTAATTACTAACCGTATTGAATGATCATTTGGATCAATCATTTATTGACGACGGGTTTGGCTCAATAGGTAGTAAGCCTACTTTCTACGCTACCGGTGGCGGGTTCGAGTCCCGCTGTGGGCATTTATTTTGTGTTGGATAGTCCGTTTATCGAGGAAGGCTATAGGCTATATTACATCAAGCTACGACCAATAGCAGCGGAGCATCAATGAAAACTGTAGCAAAAACGGGAAGGATGGGCGTTACTTTTGCTAGGTATCGTCACCCGCGACTCAGAAAAAAAATGATTTCCGGTGTATAGAATGCGTGCGAAGACTCGGGAAATACTAGTGGTATTATAAGCATTTTAATTACAATTTTCAACCAAATCTGTTTAGCCAGACAGACACACATTTTAACACATATCGTTTTAATCATAGGTATGACCAACGCAGCAAGCTGCTACCACGCGAAGTTAAGTTGGAGAGGGACAGACGATGGGCGGTGACGACGGTCGCGAAGGTCTCCCTCATCAGCACAGCCATGATACTCTTCTGCGTATTCCTCTACATACCAGTGTATAATAAGGCCAATGATCAGATACCGAAAGGTAAGTTGGGCAAAATGTTTTTGGCTGAGTCTATAGATACGGGTACTGTACGAACGATTTATAATTATTAATACAGTTACAGGACAAATAATTTATTATTGCTGTTGCTAGTCATCCGATATGAATAAAAAATATATTATTCGTCCGACTATTGTTGGTTTGTATGAATATCTATAACTTTTTTGAATTCTAATATAAAACAAGTGATTTTTATGTACAGGATGTACCTATGCCAAAAATTAAAAAAAAATAACCTTAACCTACCGCTGAAAGCTGAAAATTTATTATTAAGATCCCACCTACTTTTAAGTGCAAGAGAAAAAGTAAAAATAAAAATAAAAAAATAAAAAAAACCTAAAAAAGCCGGTTCAATTGAGTCGTCCTATGTTTATATCACTAACACTCACTAAGAGTATGATAGCTAATCATCCGATACATTCTTAACTAAAAAAAATTGAATACATGTACGAATAAATATAATTTATTCGTCCAGTACCCGTACAAATAGTCACTTCGAATGTTTTTTGTTAACTTTTTCAGTAATATATATTTATCTACTTACAGATTTATTTATTTATTTATTTAGGAAACAAACGGTGTTACAAAAAATATAGAATAACAAACAATTAATAGAACATAACCAATAAAAGTTTCCATTGTTAAAATAACACTTATAACAAAGAAATATATATAGATGCAAATTACAAATGACATTTAAAAAAAAAGACTAACAAATTCAACACTTATTATTTTGTTTAATGAATTATATTTATTTGAAATTATTGATTATTATTGTATTTTTGAATGTACTTTTTTAAAAGATATTAAACATTTTTAAGTTCGCGATTTAACCAAATATTACGTAACAATCACACGAACATTCATAAGATAACCTTCCTGAGGCGGTTATATTGCAAAGACGATGTTTCAATGGCTTACACTTATAATGTAAGCCATACGTTTACATAAGAAATTGGGTCGCAGTTTTTTCATTACGTAACTAAGTTACTGTGTCGCGAATGAGAACTTCTTTTTAATACGCTGTCATGTGCTCCCTTATACAGTGTGTTCATTATACTACATTGTATACAAATGTTCGTATGTAGTTTATATATAACTAACTGACTAACTAACAGACTACATAGTGTTAGCTTATAAAATATGAATATAAGATGTACACTTAATTATATACAGTAAATTATTATATTACAATTATTTCATATAAGTTAATAATTATTGCAAACATATCTCTTAAAAGAGTTAATTAATTAAGTTAAATGTTTCGTTGACTGTTTGTGAATGATCTTGGTCAATTGTGTTGGTTATAAAATATGAATATAAGACTTAATTATATTATAATATAAATTATTATATTATAACTATTTTATGTAATTAAATAATTATTGCAAACTTGCTTTTATAAATATCTAAATTATTAAGTTGTAAGATTTGTTGGCTGTATATTATAAGATCTAAGTCAATTGAGTGTCTCGACGAGATTATAAAAGAGGTGACACTGTATTACGGCAGTTCAGTGGTAATTCAAATTTTGAAGAGTAAAGTTTAAAGGATAAATACTGTGAAAAAGTGTTGTATTGTTAATAAATGTATAGAATTGCAAGTAAAGGTGTTTTTATTATTGCCAAATTGTCAAGGAGGTTAACATTTCAGAAGTGGGATCAGGTGAGTCGTAACCGTTTTTTTCTTTCTACCTGCCACGCCTACAGATATTTCAAAGTAACGACGTATAAGATTTAATTAAATTTAAATTGATTAGTAACTATAATATATTATTTCGGTAAAGTTATCTATTGTGTTTTGTCGTATTTTTTTTTTCCACTGACTTTCGTACTTCTATCTGTTGCTTTCGTCTTGTAAAATGTTTATACGTAGTACAATGCATTATGTAATAATGTTGTCAATTAAACAATCGTTTTCAAATTGTTTTGAACAAATGATGTGTCGAAAACTATTTTAACAGGAAAATGGGAAACGATATTGATAGGATGATAGTCCCAAGGCACCGTGGATCGGCGATCGCCAAGTGGATTAAAATCCGCAAGGAGTCAGCATCGTGGTTATAGCAGTCGCAGTGTGCGATGACGCCGTAACCAGACCCGCAGCCACCGGTCGCGCAGCCTCCGGTCGCGCAGCCTCCGGTCGCGCAGCCTGCGGTCGCGCAGCCGCGCGTGTGTGCGGCCGCGTAGTAACGCCAACCATCAGAGGCACAGCCGTGTCGCCAACCGAACGGGCAATCGCAGCAGCCATCGATCAACTAGTCCTGGCGGTCATCGTTCACGCAGCCTGGCCAGACCTGAGCGCAGCAGGCCCGTGCAGCGTGGGCGTACTGAATCCAGTCGGATGCAACAGCGTTACCAACGAAGATCTTCCCGACAAATTTTGACGCCAGATAGGTCAGTGCCAGACACGTTATCGAATAGTAAGAATGCTACTCTTAAACAGTTATTTACAAGCTTTGTAGAAAAGCAATA
The DNA here is from genome assembly GCA_905231865.2 of Boloria selene. NCBI lineage: Eukaryota > Metazoa > Arthropoda > Insecta > Lepidoptera > Nymphalidae > Boloria > Boloria selene. Next base: position 2,156,882 of record HG993158.1, on the reverse strand, counting down.
GTAATGATAGATTACCGACACTAAATACGCTTCTAGAATTTGCCCCCTCTCGAAACGAACGATCTATTGACATGTGGCTGCATAAACTTAATGGTTGTGCAGTTTATACGACTGAACTGACAGACAGACAACTTATTATGCAATTCCAAAATTGAAAGGCACTGCTCAAAAGTGATATGAAGGTTTTAATACCGTAATGTTTACATGGAAAGAATGGCAGGATAAGATGCGCCTAGCTTTTCCTAACAATGATAATTATAGAAGATTACTCTCAGCAAGGTTAGCTAAGCGTGCTAGGTTTAATGAATCCCTTGAGGACTATTGTTATGACAAAGTAGTTTCATTAAATCGTTGTGGCATTGAAGGGAAGAAAGCGGTAGATTGCATTGTATTTGGAATTGACGATCGTACTGTAAGGTTAGGAGCAGAATCGGCTCGATTTGAAACACCGGAACAACTACTTCCATTTCTTATAAGTACTAGGGGTACAAATAATGTTAATGATAGAACACTCGTTCAAGCTTCCGAATCAAATGTAACAAAGGATGACGATCGCGCAATAATATGCTTTAATTGCTCCCAAAGGGGTCATTATAAGTCTCAGTGTCCTAACCCAGTAATAAAATGTAAACTCTATACTCTTATACTCATTCAATGACGTATTTAAAGAGCGCACTGTAATTAAGAACCCTAAAATGAAATTTAGCGACTGGGCGACAGTCGGCATATACCGTAGTAAAGATAAATTGTATGAAGCAGTGGAATCATGACCCAACGTACTATACTCGGGTAAGAGCTCATTCTAAATTTTAAAAAAAAAGTTTGTCAGCAGGCTAGGCCTATATACATTAGAAATAAATTTTTAAATTCTGATAATAAAACTGAAGCCACTTGGAACGTGGTTACTCGTACGACTGGCAGATCAAAGCCCGCTAGTGAACCTACCCAATTGTTAATTAATAATGCTCCAGCGAGTTCCAATGAAGATGTTGCAAATTCATTTGAAAGGTTTTTTTCGAAAGTAACTGAAAAGGTCACATCATTTTTTAAATCCTCTACGACAGATGCAATAATTTCTTTGAAAAGTCATACTCGTCACTGTGATCACCAATTTAAATTTTCATATGTAGATGCGAATGACATAATTAAAATATTTAAAACTATCAATTTAAAAAAAAACTGGTGATTTATGGGGCATGTTTGTTAAATTACTAATTACAATAATAACAAACATTGCACCACAATTGTCTCTTATATTCAATAAATGCACAGATACTGGAATATTCCCTGATTTTATGAAAATAAGTAAAATAATACCTCTTTTAAAAGATGATGAAAAAATGACCCTGGCAATTATAGACCCATTTCTATATTGTCATGTATGAGTAAAATCTTTGAGAAACTTATTTTAAGTCAACTTCTGACCCATTTTAACACAAATAATATTTTCCATGGTGAACAGTATGGTTTTACTAAAGGCGGATCTACAGCCGATGCGGGATTGCGCTTCTAAGACATATTTATGACGCTTGGGAAAAATCACAGAATGCAATTGGAGTTTTCTGTGATTTGTCAAAAGCTTTTGTGAAACATGAAACTCTTTTGCTTTAATTTGCTCATTACGGTGTTCGTGGTATTACTCTCGATCTACTTGCTTCTTATCTGACTGATAGAGTTCAGAAGGTAGCGGTAATTAACGTCAATTCTTCTTTTTCTCCTCTGAGAATGGGTGTTCCGCAAGGATCTATCTTAGGTCCATTTTTGTTTTAGTTTATGTTAATGATCTCCCGTTTTATGCCGATAAATTGTGTGATATTGTACTCTTTGCGTATGATACCTCCTTAATTTTTAAAGTTGATAGAAAGTCAAAAAGTAATTATGACGAAGTAAATAGTGCATTGTCGCATATACTTCACTGGTTTAACATTAATAATCTGGCTTTGAATGCCAAGAAGACAAAATATATTCAGTTTTTATTACCTAATGTAAAAAGACAGAATTTGAATTTGTATCGCAATTACGACATATTATATACGGTAGATTCCACGGTCTTTTTATGATTGACATTAGATTCGGGTCTGCAATGAGGTCCCCATCTCTCGTCTCTTGCGAGTAGACTGATCTCAGCTGTTTTCGCTGTTAGAAAAGTCGAGCAGCTAACGGACATTGATACTGCCCGACTTGTTTACTTCAGTTATTTCCATAGCATTTTATCTTATGGTATTTTGTTGTGGGGTAATGCAGCGGATATTAAATCGATATTTATTCTACCAAAAAGGGCCATTCGGGCTATTTATAACATAAGCGCTCGTGATACTCTCCGCGGACTTTTTAAAGAAATAGGAATACTTACGGTTGTTCCGCAATATATATATATCTATATTGTAACATTACGGTTGTTCGTCAAATATTAATTGCTATTTAAGGCACAGCGACAAATATGGTATAAATACAAGAAATGAGGATAAAACACCCAGTTTCCGCCTACAAAAGGTAAATAGTTCGTTTATCGAGCAAGGTGTACGCATGTATAATAAAATTCCACAGTCCATATTGAACTTGCCTTTGAGGCAATTAAAATCAAAAAAAATTAAAAATACGTTATTAAATAAGGCTTATTAGATGTAAATGTGTGGGATTAGTGACTTGTTGTGTCTCACGTAGGATAAATAGACAAATTGTAACACAATATTGTAACCGAATATTTTTTTGAAAAGAGCAACTGTTGAGTTTCTCGCCGGTTCTTCTCAGCAGAACAGCTTTCCGAGCCGGTGGTAGTTTACTCACAGACTTACAGACTGACTTTTAATTTTGATAATATAAAAATGACGATTCAAAAGAGCTTGTAAAAGTCTATTTGAATAAAGAATTGAATAAATGTTTACGCTTTGGACATACTTCAGATAAATGTGTGAACGGTAGTAAAGTATTTTAAAACATAATATTTCATTGATTTTGGTAGCACAGTAATTATGATTTGAATGTTAGACGTAGAGAGTTATAATGTGGAATGGATACTGGATATTCATATTGTTGATGTATTTATTCATTTAGTAATCATTGCTTCATAGTAACTCACTTACTGGACAACCTTGTATAATAGTTGAAAAGAATAGTTAATGTTGAAAAAAATTCAAATAATTGGTACCAACAAATGTAAATTAAAAACCCCGCTGCACTAAAAACACTATAATTGACAGACTGACCATAGTTGAATTTAGCACAGACTTTTTATGTACGGGCGATGCTTTCTATATTGAGGGCAGTATTTAACTTTAACTTAAAACTGAGGAAAACATTGTTTGGTGAAGAGGTTATTATAGATTGTCAATGGTCTAGGTAAAGCGTTTGTGACGAAGACTAGTTCGCGAACATCTATCATTAAACGAGGTATAGCGACATTAAATATTTCTACATACCAAAAGAGAAGTTAAGAACGGTACAATAAAAATTCAGTTAAGCCGAAACATTTTTTAAAAGTTAGATATTTGGTTAGCATCGCGTGTGAAATAAGAGAGTTAGTGCAGAGCCGACAAAAGATTAGACACTGTTGATAAACCTCTTATATGTGACCACGTTATTGAAGATTCATATGGCGATTCCTAAATCCAGTTTGTGTCTTTCATTGCTATTAGTTTTAAATTGTTTGCAAGTTGAAATTATTTTATTAGAGAGTAAATAAAAAAATATACATGTGTAATTGAATATAATATATCTATAGTTTTGTAAGAATATAATACAGTTATTCATCGTCGATACGTAGCATAGATTAAAAAAAAATTAAACAGAATTAAAATTTATCCAATTTATTTTTTTAATTTAAATTAATATAATAAAGATAGAGTAATCACTAAGGGTAGAAGCGACCGACACTGTTCAGGTTTAGTATTCAGTGCAGAAGCGGCCTGATGCTATAGGTTTAAGATAGGTTAGTCAGAAAGGGTAGAAGCGACCCTGCTAACTGTCAGTGTTCAGTGCAGAAGCGGCCTGATGCTATAGGTTTAAGATAGGTTAGTCAGAAAGGGTAGAAGCGACCCTGCTAACTGGCAGTGTTCAGTGCAGAAGCGGCCTGATGCTATAGGTTTAAGATAGGTTAGTCAGAAAGGGTAGAAGCGACCCTGCTAACTGTCAGTGTTCAGTGCAGAAGCGGCCTGATGCTATAGGTTTAAGATAGGTTAGTCAGAAAGGGTAGAAGCGACCCTGCTAACTGGCAGTGTTCAGTGCAGAAGCGGCCTGATGCTATAGGTTTAAGATAGGTTAGTCAGAAAGGGTAGAAGCGACACTGCTAACTGTCAGTGTTCAGTGCAGAAGCGGCCTGATGCTATAGGTTTAAGATAGGTTAGTCAGAAAGGGTACAAGCGACCCTGCTAACTGTCAGTCTTCAGTGCAGAAGCGGCCTGGCACTGTTCAGGTTTAGTATTCAGTGCAGAAGCGGACTGATGCTATAGGTTTAAGATCATTAAGATAGGTTAATCACAAAGGGTAGAAGCGACCCTGATGTTTGATAGAAGCAGCCTAATGACTTGTGAATGTGCTATTGTTATGATTGTCAGTTTTTCTTATTTGTTTTTCGTTATTGGTAAAATTTTTAAAATGTTGTAGATATTGTTCCAATGCTTAAAAATCACTTGTATTATTGTGATAAAAGTTGTTTCTGGCAGAAGTAGCCTATGTAATTTTTATTATATTGTAATACTGTGAGTTACATGAGTTACTTTATTACAGTGATAGTTGGAATAATGTTAATTATAGTATAAAACAATATTATGTGGCCTACACGAGGACGTGTAGGGTTAGTCGGATGGCCGAATGTTAGCTTATAAAATATGAATATAAGATGTACACTTAATTATATACAGTAAATTATTATATTACAATTATTTCATATAAGTTAATAATTATTGCAAACATATCTCTTAAAAGAGTTAATTAATTAAGTTAAATATTTCGTTGACTGTTTGTGAATGATCTTGGTCAATTGTGTTGGTTATAAAATATGAATATAAGACTTAATTATATTATAATATAAATTATTATATTATAACTATTTTATGTAATTAAATAATTATTGAAAACTTGCTTTTATAAATATCTAAATTATTAAGTTGTAAGATTTGTTGGCTGTATATTATAAGATCTAAGTCAATTGAGTGTCTCGACGAGATTATAAAAGAGGTGACACTGTATTACGGCAGTTCAGTGGTAATTCAAATTTTGAAGAGTAAAGTTTAAAGGATAAATACTGTTAAAAAGTGTTGTATTGTTAATAAATGTATAGAATTGCAAGTAAAGGTGTTTTTATTATTGCCAAATCGTCAAGGAGGTTAACAATAGTGTATAATTTAAACTAGCGATATACTCTTACTTTGATCACAATTTCATGGGTTTTAACTTTTAATATTTCGTGCGGAACCCTATTTGTTTTTTAACATGAAAGTAGCGTAAGATAGTCCTTGCAACATTAGATGTACCAGTGAAATTCTCGTCGTAGTCGGTTCAGGTTCGGGGATTAGTAGAAAAAGTCACAAAAGAAAAAAAAACATTACAAATGGACACTTCATTTTTTTATTTAATTGAACGTTATAGTTTTCTGCTTTCGGATTCGGATTCGTTTCTCGGATTCGTTCCTTACATTTAGTATAGGTTTGATGACACCTACTTTCTTGCGCCAGAAGTCGCGGGTTCGAGTCCCGCTGGGGGCATTTATTTGTTAAGCTCAAATGTCTGTACTCCAGTCATGGAGTTTATATTTATAATATGTATGTATTTAAACTTATATATGTAGTAGGTATATCAAATGTCTGGTATCCGTAACGCAAGCTTCCTTCGTAGCTTACCACGGAAATAGATGGTACTGTGTAATAATGTCCTAACATATTTATTTATTTATTTCTCGTTTATATAGTTCGTAATACCAAATTTCATCAAAAACTGTCCTCGCGTGTGCGGTCTCGCAGGCGGTATGCGGACAATAAAAAAACTAAAATATTATGTTTTACTTTTTAGTTTGTGTTAGTATGCTTTTAAAGATGGTTTTTAATTCATTGTAACTATAGACTTTTAGGCGCAAAAAAAGGCTAGCTCTTCAACTCGAGTTTTTTTTCTTTACAGTCGCTGTAGCGGGCTGGTCAGTACACACAAATAGGGACACAAAAATTTACGTACAACCAGACAACGTCACAACCCTCCACGAACCAAAACATATATGTCCAAAAAGTAATAGAAGTAAAAAAAATAGTCTATTTCTACTGATAGTCGTCTGTTCTTCAACAAGTAACTTCGACGAAAGGGCCGCCATACGTGAAACTTGGGGCAACTATCAAAATTATTTGAATACATCGAAAATATTTCACGCTGTGAGAGAAAAATATAAAGATTACAACTACACGTATGATTTATACGAAGAAGTTGACACGAAAAATGTCAATGTTAGTGAAAATACGATAACTAGGGAAAAGAGAGACATATCTGGTATCGGTCAGTTCTTACCAAAACTGGCCCAAGTCTTGCAAAATAATTTAGCCAATGCTGAAAAGGAAGAGCCAGAAGAAAAGCGGTTTGAAGACGAGGATGAGAAGGAACAAGAAATGTTGCCAGAATTTGACATGAATAAAGAGTTGAATGAGCAAAATGATGATTTAGATATGGATTACGATTATCAGTCGAATATAATGAAGATTCCCCCAAAAGGCTATGAAGATGAGAGCCCAGATTTAGAGAAAATATTGACTATTCTCAAAAAAACAAAGGATATTCCAAAAGATGTTATTGAAAGAGAATCTAGTAACATTGATGTAGACTTTAAGGTTGTATTTCTTTTGGGGTTGCCATCGCAGGATAACGAAACTGAAGTTCAGGAGAAAATTGAAGATGAAGTAGAAAAATATGGGGACATCATACAAGAAGGATTTATTGATTCATACAACAATTTAACGTTGAAATCTATTATGCTGTTGAAGTGGGTCACCAATAATTGTAATGAGAGTGGTAAGTGGTCTTTATATTATGTGTTACTCTTATCCCTTTAATATACTTGACGTCACGTTTTGCTCGGTTTGTTGTGCCCTACTTGGGACAACAGTTCTAGGTTCGAGTCTTGCTAGAGGCATCAATTTGTGTGATAAGCACTAATGTTTGTCCTCTAGTCATGGGTGTTTATATTTAAAATATGTATGTATTCAAAGTTTCGTATGTGTGTTGCATCAATTATCTAGTATCCATAACACAAGCCTCGTAGCTTGCCACGGAACTAAATGGTGCTGTGCTTACTGTTCCAATATTATCAATTTATAATAAATAATAATTTATAATATTTATTATAAATTCGATAGTTTGGATGGATGGATTTTTGTTATTTAATAACTCCAGAACAGCTGACCGTACAGAGGTAGATTATAATAATATGGTATAATAAATAAGTAAGCATGCTTTATCCCGCTGAATGTTACGATTTCATTTATCGAATCAAAGCAAAACTTACATCACAAATTAAGGATATATCGATAGATTTTTTTTTAATTTTAATATTCAGTTTTTTGTTTTCAGTTTAACTTTCCATGTATTTGAAAATATAGGTACTAAATTATCTTTTAAAAAAGTATAGTTTGAAGTACTATCAATTAACTTAATAAATATTCAATTGAAATTGATTACAATGAAGACGTTAATTGAAGTAGGTGATATATCGAATTTTCGAATTTTCTACAATAATATTCATGAGTATTATAGTTAAGTTCACGACCCTTGAGTCTTGACAGCCATTTTTGTCCTACAGGAGGGCCATGATTTTTGTATGTATGTATGTATGTATGTATGTATGTATATATGTTTCATTGTTTGTAAATTTCTTTTTTGCTTTGTATTTTCCAAACGGCTGAATGGGTTAAGGTATTGTTTGATTCGTCTTAAATACCCCAATGTAATTAGATAGTTTTTTTTAATTAAATCAATACGCCGGATTTTTGGCGCCAAATTTTAAGTCCTCAATTTTTATAACTAAACCTATCGAGTGAAGTATCAAAATAAACGAAATTAAAATGACATTACAGAAATATATGTATGACTCATATGTTTAATCTCAATTAGGAACAATATATTGCAATTATATACACATGCACTCATGCATTACGAAACTTTGAACTCAATTTTCACGAAATTAAAATTTAAATTTAAATTTTTTTTTAATTTTTTTTATAATTAATTTCGTACCAAGTTTCATTAAATTCTGACCTGGGGGTTTTCTTATGAAAACAATAAGTTCAGCTATCGATAATAACTACTATTACAATAAGGTTTTTCAAAAACTATAAATAACCAGATTTACGCGTAGTTTTGACTTGATGACTTCTAAAATATATTTTAGAAGTGAAAATAGATGTAAAAATGTCCTAATAAACCTCCTCTCCCTCGCTTCATTCGGCTTCGTCCCTTTATATAGTGCAAGCGAAGCCGCGGATTTCGCTATACCAAAACTTGACAAATTGACACTATCCATTGGTGAAAATAGCATTAAAATTGGTTTCAGTAGTTTTTGAGTTTATCGCGAACAAATAGACAGACGCGGTGAAAGACTTTGTTTTATAAAATATAGTGATTTAAAATGCTGTAAAATTATCTCTTCCAGTACGTTACATCTTAAAGACTGATGATGATATGTACGTGAATGTGCCAAACCTTGTCTACACCCTGAAGAATAGGTCCAATATCCACGACACAACCAAGGGTCAGGAGTTGGAGTATCTCCTGATAGGTGATCTGATATGTGGAGCACGACCGGTTAAGGATGTTGGCAGTAAATGGTAAGATATATATATAGAAAAAATATTAAAATTAACAATTGGGCAAGTGCGAGTCTGATTCTCACATCGAGGATCTGTAGCATATAATATGAAGAAAAAAGGCTTGTTTTCGAATTTTTCCCATTATTTGTTGTATAAGACATTGCTTCGTGTCAAATTTCATTATTCTAGGTAAACGGGAATTACACTACAGGTTTTTGATGCCCTGCTGATTTTTTGATTGCGTTTACTTTTATGATTTTTTTCCGCTCTTAGGAGTTACAGAATTCAGTATCTAATATTAATTTCGTCATTCTATGCTATCTTTGAACAGTGTTCAATGGTAACACGTTCGCTAGGGAAACCGAGTGTAGCGAGTTCAAATCCCGGGTCGCGCACCTTTGATTTTCACGTGCGAATCATTTCCAACAAGATTATCACTTGTCTTACGATGAAGGAAAACATCGTGAAGAAATCTGCATGTCTGAGAGAACGTAGCAAGTTTTCGAAAGACATGTTCAGTCTACGCTATCCCGCACTAGACCAGCATTGTGGACTAGCCTGATCACTATCTTATTAAAGGACCCTTCCCAACAGTGGGATATTAAAAAGGACTGATTAAATACAATTTTTTTTTATTTCTAGGTACAGTCCAAAGTACATGTACGGGGCCAGGGTGTACCCACGGTATCTATCCGGGACGGGATACGTCATGTCCGCTCCCACTGTCAAAGCGCTGTATACAGCGGCCTTGACTACTACGTATTTCCACTTGGAGGACATTTATATTACGGGTAAGTTAACCGATTTTGAAATATAGAGGTTTAGTTTAAGCTATCATCTGAATATAAGTGCGATTATTTTAATAATTTTAGCTTACTAGTAGATTATTCCCAAATTATAGACTATCTATGCAATAAATTGTATTCAAATCTATCCAGTTAAAGCAGTTACAGCTCAAACAAGATAAGTTAAATTATAAAAATATGAAGTTTAATTGTTCTAGTTGGGGCTCATTGGGGGCTATTGGGTTTTAGTGGATAGTACTGGCTTTTCTGGGCAGTGTCCCACATAACCTCTTGTGTATAAGTGATAATCGTAAGTACGTTTAGAAAAAAAGGTAACCAGGGGGCGTACCATGAACTATTTGAAAACATTCGTATTTAAAGACTGCTTTGTTTCAAGTTAACAATAATCTTACTTTAATTCGTACCATGAGTTTTATAAAGCAAGATTGTATTACAACTGCTAAAAGAAAAGAAATAGCTCTATGTAAATTGTATAGCGTTGTCCTCGTCATACGATAGTCGTTCGTAAATATGATTAGTGCGTTTCCATTGTATAAAATAAAATTAAATATTTAATTATTAATTTTATAAGTATCTACCACAAAATTACAATACCACAAAAATCCAATCTATATGCATTTATATACAACTTATACAAAAAATATTTTCAGTTTAGCCTTAAAAAATAAAAAAAAATATTTAAAAATGTAATATCATAAGTAAGATTGTTTATAATATACATATGAGGTTTTAGAGTAGAATATATTATAAGTTGAACTAATTATATTACTAAAGATTTGTCATAAACGGCTAAAAAAGTAAGTTCATAGTACGCCCCCAGGTTGTCTTTGGTAAATAAAATATATCGTACGATACGTTTGTCTTGTTTTGTACTCTATATATATATATATAGGTTTGTACTCTAACCATTGGTGTTTATATTTATAATATTATCGTAAACATAAAAGAACAATACTAAAAACTGTTACACATAAATCGAACGATTCATAAATTTCTTAAACTTATATTCTGGTTTAAGAATACAACTTCATAAAAAGTATCCATTGATCCAACGAATCGTATATCGCGTTCCCGCCATTACGATAAAAAGTAAAAGTCAACTTGACAGCTCGGTCACAGATTATCAAATATAAAAATAATGAGTTTATCCTTGTTGAAGTGAAACTTCTTTAGAATCGTTGTGATTTCAAACTCGATGAAACGAAATAATAAGTCCATAGTACCAGGCGCTCAGAGACGGAGAAGAGTTAGCCTTAATTTAAATTCAAGTTTTACTTCTGACATGTGTACTTTGTACACACGCACTTTTAATTTTTTTAACTAGCAAACCCGGCCCACTTCGCTGAGCGTTAATTAAAATAAATTAAACGGTTTATATATATTTTAATAAAATAAAAATACTACTCCTTACTACATTTTGGCCTCGCGCCACCTATGATCAAGAAATAGAAATACGGCGCCATCTACCCGATATCTGTGCAACTTAGATGCCAAATCGCCATCTATTAGGATTTTATAGAACAAACCGATAAATACACACTAAAGCCGTATAATAAACATTTAATTTGAAATAAAATAATAATGCGACTATAATTGAAGATGTAAGCTATTCTATCTTTCAAGTTGGATCAAACTGCACACGGTGTGCAAATTTGATTAAAATCGGTTAAGTAGTTTAAGAGTCCATCGGGAACAAACAACGTGACACGTGATTTATATATATTAGATTATGTATTTATTTGACAGGTATATGCTCAGTGCGAGCTCAGCCGCGCATCACACCGCGCGACGCGCCCGGCTTCTCGTACAGCGCGGCGGGCGGCGACGCCTGCGCCGTGCACGCGCGCGTCACCGCGCACCGCGTGCGTCCCGCGCACATGCGCCGCGTCGCCGCCAGCCTCGCGCAGCTGCGGGCCGCTGACGTGTGAGTATCTGTGTAGACCATGTCTTGCTTGCTCTCTCTCGCTCTCTCTCTCTCTCTCTCGCGCGCGTCACCGCGCACCGCGTGCGTCCCGCGCACATGCGCCGCGTCGCCGCCAGCCTCGCGCAGCTGCGGGCCGCTGACGTGTGAGTATCTGTGTAGACCATGTCTTGCTTGCTCTCTCTCGCTCTCTCTCTCTCTCTCTCGCGCGCGTCACCGCGCACCGCGTGCGTCCCGCGCACATGCGCCGCGTCGCCGCCAGCCTCGCGCAGCTGCGGGCCGCTGACGTGTGAGTATCTGTGTAGACCATGTCTTGCTTGCTCTCTCTCGCTCTCTCTCTCTCTCTCTCGCGCGCGTCACCGCGCACCGCGTGCGTCCCGCGCACATGCGCCGCGTCGCCGCCAGCCTCGCGCAGCTGCGGGCCGCTGACGTGTGAGTATCTGTGTAGACCATGTCTTGCTTGCTCTCTCTCGCTCTCTCTCTCTCTCTCTCGCGCGCGTCACCGCGCACCGCGTGCGTCCCGCGCACATGCGCCGCGTCGCCGCCAGCCTCGCGCAGCTGCGGGCCGCTGACGTGTGAGTATCTGTGTAGACCATGTCTTGCTTGCTCTCTCTCGCTCTCTCTCTCTCTCTCTCGCGCGCGTCACCGCGCACCGCGTGCGTCCCGCGCACATGCGCCGCGTCGCCGCCAGCCTCGCGCAGCTGCGGGCCGCTGACGTGTGAGTATCTGTGTAGACCATGTCTTGCTTGCTCTCTCTCGCTCTCTCTCTCTCTCTCTCGCGCGCGTCACCGCGCACCGCGTGCGTCCCGCGCACATGCGCCGCGTCGCCGCCAGCCTCGCGCAGCTGTGGGCCGCTGACGTGTGAGTATCTGTGTAGACCATGTCTTGCTTGCTCTCTCTCGCTCTCTCTCTCTCTCTCTCGCGCGCGTCACCGCGCACCGCGTGCGTCCCGCGCACATGCGCCGCGTCGCCGCCAGCCTCGCGCAGCTGCGGGCCGCTGACGTGTGAGTATCTGTGTAGACCATGTCTTGCTTGCTCTCTCTCGCTCTCTCTCTCTCTCTCTCGCGCGCGTCACCGCGCACCGCGTGCGTCCCGCGCACATGCGCCGCGTCGCCGCCAGCCTCGCGCAGCTGCGGGCCGCTGACGTGTGAGTATCTGTGTAGACCATGTCTTGCTTGCTCTCTCTCGCTCTCTCTCTCTCTCTCTCGCGCGCGTCACCGCGCACCGCGTGCGTCCCGCGCACATGCGCCGCGTCGCCGCCAGCCTCGCGCAGCTGCGGGCCGCTGACGTGTGAGTATCTGTGTAGACCATGTCTTGCTTGCTCTCTCTCGCTCTCTCTCTCTCTCTCTCGCGCGCGTCACCGCGCACCGCGTGCGTCCCGCGCACATGCGCCGCGTCGCCGCCAGCCTCGCGCAGCTGCGGGCCGCTGACGTGTGAGTATCTGTGTAGACCATGTCTTGCTTGCTCTCTCTCGCTCTCTCTCTCTCTCTCTCGCGCGCGTCACCGCGCACCGCGTGCGTCCCGCGCACATGCGCCGCGTCGCCGCCAGCCTCGCGCAGCTGCGGGCCGCTGACGTGTGAGTATCTGTGTAAACCATGTCTTGCTTGCTCTCTCTCGCTCTCTCTCTCTCTCTCTCGCGCGCGTCACCGCGCACCGCGTGCGTCCCGCGCACATGCGCCGCGTCGCCGCCAGCCTCGCGCAGCTGCGGGCCGCTGACGTGTGAGTATCTGTGTAGACCATGTCTTGCTTGCTCTCTCTCGCTCTCTCTCTCTCTCTCTCGCGCGCGTCACCGCGCACCGCGTGCGTCCCGCGCACATGCGCCGCGTCGCCGCCAGCCTCGCGCAGCTGCGGGCCGCTGACGTGTGAGTATCTGTGTAGACCATGTCTTGCTTGCTCTCTCTCGCTCTCTCTCTCTCTCTCTCGCGCGCGTCACCGCGCACCGCGTGCGTCCCGCGCACATGCGCCGCGTCGCCGCCAGCCTCGCGCAGCTGCGGGCCGCTGACGTGTGAGTATCTGTGTAGACCATGTCTTGCTTGCTCTCTCTCGCTCTCTCTCTCTCTCTCTCGCGCGCGTCACCGCGCACCGCGTGCGTCCCGCGCACATGCGCCGCGTCGCCGCCAGCCTCGCGCAGCTGCGGGCCGCTGACGTGTGAGTATCTGTGTAGACCATGTCTTGCTTGCTCTCTCTCGCTCTCTCTCTCTCTCTCTCGCGCGCGTCACCGCGCACCGCGTGCGTCCCGCGCACATGCGCCGCGTCGCCGCCAGCCTCGCGCAGCTGCGGGCCGCTGACGTGTGAGTATCTGTGTAGACCATGTCTTGCTTGCTCTCTCTCGCTCTCTCTCTCTCTCTCTCGCGCGCGTCACCGCGCACCGCGTGCGTCCCGCGCACATGCGCCGCGTCGCCGCCAGCCTCGCGCAGCTGCGGGCCGCTGACGTGTGAGTATCTGTGTAGACCATGTCTTGCTTGCTCTCTCTCGCTCTCTCTCTCTCTCTCTCGCGCGCGTCACCGCGCACCGCGTGCGTCCCGCGCACATGCGCCGCGTCGCCGCCAGCCTCGCGCAGCTGCGGGCCGCTGACGTGTGAGTATCTGTGTAGACCATGTCTTGCTTGCTCTCTCTCGCTCTCTCTCTCTCTCTCTCGCGCGCGTCACCGCGCACCGCGTGCGTCCCGCGCACATGCGCCGCGTCGCCGCCAGCCTCGCGCAGCTGCGGGCCGCTGACGTGTGAGTATCTGTGTAGACCATGTCTTGCTTGCTCTCTCTCTATCTTGCTCGCTCTCTTTCTCTCTCTCGCTCGCTCTCGATTTCTCTCTCTCTCTCTCTCGCTCGCTCTCGCTTTCTTTCTCTCTCTCTCTCTCGCGCGTCACCACGCACCGCGTGGATCCCGAGCACATGCGCGGCGTCGCCGCGAGCCTCGTGCAGCTGCAGGCCGCTGATGTGTGAGTATCGGTGTTGAACAAAGGTTTCCAACCTTTGAATGTACCAAAATACATTCTCTCGCTCTCTCTCTATTTCTCTCTTTCGCTATCTCTCTCGCTCTCACTCTCTCACACTCTCTCTCTCGCTATCTCTCTCGCGAAATCACTTAAGGTGGCCGGGTGTAATTGATTTTTTTTGGCTAATTCAATTGTTCTTTAACTGTTCTTCAATGTTTGATCAAGAATTTTTTTATTCGTTTTTATTTTATTTTTTTAATTTTCAAAAATTGAATCTCAAGTTAGCACCAACTATAATTTTTTTCAATTTTTTTTATACTATGAAACTATCTCTTATGTGTTCGTCCAAAAAAACATCTGTTCGGCCTTAACTACCTTTTAATTTACCCAAACTTGCTAAGTTGCAACTTTATTTATTTTTTAATTCTTTCATTCTCAAATTATTTAGTCAGATAACTTATTTAATAACTATATGTACACATATACACAAAAAATTATATCAAGATCATAAACAAAAGAATTGTTTTTAAAAGGAGTTAATTGAGTCTAAGAATTCGTCCGATGAGGCACAGGGCACGGGTCCATCATACACTGTATCCGTGCTCGTACCCGTGCCCCGGAAAAAATTAATTAACGTGGGATAAAAAAAAGTTTATAATTGCAAAAAATGGGAAAACATCCCATTTTTTGGAGATTTGTGATAACCAATTTTGTCTAAATTAATAGTATTAATTTATACATAATTTTGATTTGTTACCATTTTTTTTAATTAAAAAAAACCTTGTCCACAGATGCGAAAGGAAGCGCCTCACCCAGGTAAGGAAGGAGCGGTTAAAACCGAAAAAACCGATAAAGAGACCTCTTCGACAGTCACTCACATAACTAAGGGCCTGTTTTAATATGTATCCCTAGATCTAAATTAAAAAAACAGTATTAGTATTACCTTATTTTAGTAATTTTAAAATATTTTTTCTTAATTTTTCGGTTGGTGGTTTGTATATTTTAAGTTATCGTTATCTATTTTTTATTATGATCGAATGAAAAAAGAATCTTCGCCATTATAAATGGATCAAATTAAAACAATAATTGTAGTTTTTAAAACTAGAATTTTAGATCTTTTTTTTTATTAAATAATCTTTATTATGAATTAGACGTAAATGACCAATTTGTTTTTAATATTTTACTTGCCGTTGTGAATTTCAATCATAGATTGATTTTTTTTCTCTAGCATTAAATACTTTTTGATAGATCCTTTTTATAATTGTTACGAAGAAATAGATCCTTAGAATTTCTAGGCTTGTGATTAGTTTTAACTTAGCTTATAATTATTTTTAAAACTTATTTTTAAAAACGGTTTGGTTGTTAGTTGTGACGGTTTATCAAGAATTTATCAGTCATTAAAAAAATATTGTTATTATAGTATTTCAAGTTAGAATTTATAAAAATGCATAATTTTCATCGATTGTTACTTAAAAGCCTTTAATAATGTTAATTATATTGTCAAGTAAGCGATAGTCATGTGCAAAAGTGGCCTAACTCGAAATTTCATACATTTAATATTGATTTTTAAATTAGGAAATCTCATAATCTGTTGATTAATAAACATATTTAAATAAAATTTATATATACTAATAAGATTTACTTTCACTTGTAATTATAATTATTTGTTAATCAACTAATGTTTTTTAAGTACAACTTAAACACATAATAATGAAAAATATACACAAATTATGAAAAAAGCTTGTCACTATCACTGTGCCAAATTTTATAATCATTGGAAAGCCTAAAAAATTAGGAATGTTATGTTTTTGAGTTAGGTCACTTTAGCGCTATACGCCTTTATTATACGAAAAGACCTTCTCCAATAGACGATAAGTTTCAATTTAGCTTGTAAGACGGTGTGATAGTACTCCTGCCAAGGGTAATATGCGAGGGTGCCTTTCTAATGCAAATATTGTTAAGGATTTAAAATACGTTATGAAATATATGAAAATTAGAAAGTTATTTACAAAAATAAAAAAAGCAGACTAAACCTATGTGAGAGAGAGAGAGAGAGAGGAATATACTATTGTGCAGTTGAAGACACACATACAACAAAACTACTATAAAACAGGTCCTGCATTTGTACTGTATACGAGTATGTCTCCAACTGAATAACATAATGTATGTTTCTTAGAAATAAAGCCGCCATTTTGCTTTTGAAATATCAAAATCGGTTAAGCCGTTTAGTAATTACGAAGAAACATAGGTTGTGCATACAAACATACGTACGGATGTCTAGTAAAAGTATAAATAGTAGGTTATTTTTTTGAAATACTGACCAGTAATTTAAAGTGTAGTGACAAACACTTGTCACTTTTTCTTCACTTTCGAATCACTACATAGTATAAAACAAAGTCGCTTCTTTAAAACTAAGCAACGGATTTTGATGCGGTTTTTTTAATAGATAGAGTGATTCAAGAGGAAGGTTTATATGCATAACTAGCGGATCCCGCGGCTTTGCCTGTGCTACATCTAGGGAAGAGCCCGAGTGAAGCGAGGGCGAGTCGCTATTACAATATAAGAGGATTACAATTACAGAAAGTTTCAAAGAAACAAATTAAGTAAAACACACTCAAAAACTAAAACAATTAATTTTGCATCGAATGAATTGTTTAATATATGGCAACACTTTTAAATCCTTAACAAGATATATGATACGTAGTATTCCTATGAATAATAATTAAAAATTATTATAAAATTATTCTTATTCACAAAACGCCATTTATAGTTAAATACGTAATAGATATATTTTAATTTTTTTTTTGTTGGTCACACATCTTATGTATTCACTAGTCATTTTCTATCATAGATAGTTCAAATGGTTGTTATTTTTTTATAATTTTTTTTTATTTGCTTTTTCCAAATTTCAGATGAAAAAACCTAGTGGAATATACGTTGTATACAAGTATCTACGATTACTCGTCTCCAAAGAATGCTAAGGAGCGTCTATTTACAGCCAAACCCAGGTAAACGGAATAGCTTATATAAAAAAGGACAATATATTATTTATATCTTTTTTTATTTATTTAATAATTTTTAAGTTTTTTTAAGTTAGTACGTTTAAGGGGGCATAGTGCCATTATTTTACAATTTATATTTCTTTACGTGCAATAATGATTTTAAAAATAATCAAATTATTTATACGTCCATATTAGATATTATTGCGAAAATATATTTTTTTTATTTCATTTTGTTAACTTTTTTATGCTCTATACCTGGTTTTGATTGTAAGCAGTCGGTACTAAAATGACATTGTAGTTGGTTTGCTAAAGAAAGAAGTTATTTTTCTCTATATTAAAAAAAATTAAATTATTATAAAAAGAAAAATTATAATAAAAAATAATAATTTGATTTATTTTTGTTAACATACTTTCTTTCTTTAGTTACTGCCTAAAAGTGATTTTTTACAAGATTTTCATTTTATTTTTTTATTTTTTATCTATCTTCCTTTTTGATCTTTGACATTTTAGGATCGATGTATTTTTTTATTATAATATTTTTTGTACATTAAATTTTATATTTAAATTGTGTAAAATTAAAATAAAATATTTGAGATTTTTAAATTGAATTGTCTGTGATTCAATTGGTTTTGACTTAAAAATTTCATTTTGATTAAGATCATTTTATTTTACTACAAGAGAATTGTTTAAAAGAGTTCGAAATACTCAGTGCATTATGTTTTTATTCAAATTATTTAATTAACATTAAATTGTAACATTTTTTTACCGAACCCTTAGTCTACTACGAGTAGAAAAAAATAAGCCTCAGCCCTATGAGGATAAGAACAGTACCAGATGAGATTTATATTATTTAATTATAAATTATTAGGATCAAAAAACTACAAAACCTTCGAGAGAAAGTCTTTTATACGTCGTTTATTTCAGTAAATCACGCTTTACTTTAAAAATAAGTGAAGTGTGATCAGCGAACAATACTATCTCATTGTCATGTCATGTACAAAAACATGGCAAATGATTTTTATATATGAAAAAGAGATAGGGACCAAAAATAGACCCTTGAAGAAACCCCATATATAATGGAGCCCCAATATTCTCTCCCGTTTTTTATTAAATGAAAATTCAAAACTCCGTACAATTTCCTGATGAATGTTTTAAACTAATTCGAAAGTTTGCTCAATTGGAATTTAAACGATTTAGTTTTATCTTAGATTAAGAAAATATTGTCTTTTTGACTTTAATATATAAAAAAAAGACTTTTTCTAATACGATAGCTATTTTTTTGTTTTTAAAAAATACTTTTAATAACAAAAATATATATAAATTTCTATTATAAATAATTATACTACAGCTACTGTTTTTTATAAAATCACAAAACGTTTTTTTCGACCAATCTTATTTTTTTAATATATATTTTTTATACAAAAATAAATCAGAATAAGCTAAGGTGTTGCTTTATACGTATATACAAGTATATTCCACTACGTATAACTTTTTCATATCACACATTTTAAATTTTGAGTTGTGACTTTTTAACATTGAAGTTTGAATTATTTGGCTAAACCCGTTAAAAGGTTACAAATGTGTTAAACATATAGCCTTTTTTTCTTTGTTTATACTCTTTATTAGTTCTTCCAAAATTAATTATCTGTAGAAAATGTTGATATAAATCCTAAAACCTTTTGTATTTTAAAATATTTGGTTTAGGTAAAAAATTTATTATGCTTTAAAGGTTCATAGACGAAATATAATATTAATAACTTAAAACCCAAGTCTGCTGACTCTTTTTCTGTCCACTTTTCGAAAGCCACCAAAAGTGTTGTTGGAAAAATAATGTCATTTTTTAATAATTATATTTTTAAATAATTAAAAATTTTATGCTTCAAGTTTGGTTTTTATTGTTCTCGAGTGTATTGAAACAGAGTCAGCCGAATTTTTGAATTAAGGTATCGTATATGTAATTCTTGAAATTCGCGATATATATTAAATATGTTTGAATCTATGTTGAGTAATAAACGTTTGTACTTTAGATGATTCCTTAAAAATAAATCATTATCGGAAACAAAGTTTCCAGAACTATGTATGGGACCTGAAGTGTGTGAAATATCATAGTTGAATAAAAAATGGCCATTATAGATGTATTATTAATTATATTATCTTTGTATATCGATTTATTTAATCGTTACAAACGATCATGTCGATTATTTAATTCGATATAAAAAGAAATCGATTTTATTGTGTACTGTGTTATGTAATGTAAAAATACGTATTCCGCTTTACATTTAATTTTTTGTTTTATTTAGAATCTCAACATCGGTTGTCATAAAAAATGACATAAAGTTATAGTAGAGTTGTGTTGAAATTGTATGAATAAGACTTTATTATTTTAATATCACCGTTAGTATTATTTAAATTTCCATAAACATAGAGGAGTTAACAGAGTATAAAATGAATGAAAATTACCTCTCTAAAATTCAAAACCAAGTTTACCAAACAGACTCTAGAAAGAGATAACTAATGTAAGCAATATGTCGTTTTCTCTCTCGCACTTTAATTCCTCTATAGTTCAAGTATTATACATTTCCAAAATCATTTTTTTAAGACTTATAAAATTACTGTATAATAGATTGGCTGTGTAATGCCTTACAGATTATATACTATATCATAATAATATGAAATATAAATTATAACAAGTTATATGTAATATAAGTTGCTCTGTATTGCCATAGTTAAATTATGTATGTCGAGCATGCTATTTATAGCCAATATAAAAAAATAATTAAGGAATTAAGTTTAAACTTATCTCTGATTATTATTAATGAAACTATCTTTTCTTATTTTGTCGCGGATTATTTTGATTTAGAGAGTTAGTCTCTCCCGTGACCATGATTGCTGTAAAGCATTCGAAACGTCGGGAACCAAAAATCATAATAAATCCGCGACAAAATCCGAAAAGATAGTTTCATTTATAATGTCAAATATTCGCGTAAACCTAAGAAAGTTTTGCAGTTGGTAGTGTGTGGTATGAATTAAACTCAAAACAACTGAACGATGCATTTATTAAGAGACGAGTATCGCACCCGAGTGCCTCATTGCGACTCCCCGAGAGTTTCAACCCATAGCATGAAATGTGCTGACGGCACATAACATCCCCCTTTACAAAAAAAAAAATATATATATATATATATAAAATACAATTTTTTTTGGTGACTAAAATAGGTAAAATTACACATAGGATACAAATTACTACATAAAACTACAAAATACAATTACACAGGATAATTCCAGTTAAAAAATTACATAATGTCTTGAAATATAATCTCTGAATAAAGAACACAACTACAAAAAATAAAAATAGTAAGATTGTTTTCATTCATGCTCATTTGAAACCTGCATGCATTACAAACAATTTCGAAGTATTGATTACTATTCAAATCTTGAAATTCGATTAGCCGTTAATTAAATGATACAAAATAAAATTGTTTTAATGTAAGTACTTATCTCCTAATTAGAACAACATAAAATCATAATATTCAATGTTACATCATAAAATTGGAATAGAGATACATGCTTAAATATATATTTTGTTTTATTAACTAACATTATGTAGTATATTACGAGGGTATAGAGTTCATTTTACGAATATAATGTAATTAAACTAATGTAACACATAACTTGCACTTAAACATGTCTTTTAATTAGGCACTTAATTTCCATTCACTCACATTACACAATCACTTGCTGAGTGACCGGGCCGTGTGGGCCCTGGTCACTTATGCGATGAGGTGTAATTGCCAACTCTCTGCGCATGTATCTTCCATATTTAATCTTGCAATTTTTCCAAATTAAGAATCCTATAATTGCCAAGATAAATAAAGTTATGAAAACCAGATACATCTCTATTCTGAATATAGTTTCCGTATTTGTCGTAGTTGCAGATGCTTCGTTGCCAGCACCATTTTGCGCTATTATTATTTCTTCTTTGATATCCTTACTTTGTTGTTTCCCCATTGCTAATAAAATTATCTAACGATTATTAATTAATTATTAAGTTGTTAATAAAATAATTTATTATGGAGCAAAGCGAACGACTGGCTTGCTAGTACGACCAGATCTTGTTATCTTCGGCCCACTCGGCTCTTTGTTTACATAGCTCGTAGGGTTATATGATGCGCTTTTGCATTCGCCGGTGTCAATTGCAAACGCTGGCTTTAATCTGTCGATACTTATGCATTGCTGCGACTCTCCTTTTAATATTTTAAAATATTTGTCCGTACGTTCGATGACTTTGTATGGTCCGGAGTATGGATGAGTAAGTGGCTTTTTAACTTGATCGCATCTTACGAAAACGTGCGTACACGTGCTTAATTCCGGATGTACGAATATGCGACCTTGCCTATTATCTCGTTTCGGAATCGATGAAATTTGTCTTATTCTATGTCGCAAATTTTGTAAAAATGTTTCATTATCAGTGACTTCTAGCTTTGTAGGCGAAAAGAAATCTCCTGGTAGACGTAAGACTTGTCCATAAACCATTTCGGCGGCGCTCACACTTGTGTCATCACGTAGACTTGCTCTTAAGCCCAGTAGAACTGCCGGTAATTCATTTACCCAATCATCCGTATTTCCTCTGCACATAAGGGCTGTTTTCAAAGAACGATGAGCTCTCTCAACGGCACCATTTGATTGCGGGTGGTAGCTTGTAGTTCTTAATTTTGTTATACCCATTCGCTTTGCTAACCGTGTGAACAAGTTGGATTCAAATTGTCGACCTTGATCCGTTGTAATCCGCAAGGGACATCCAAATCTTGAAATCCAGCCTGTATAGACTATCCATGATATAGTATCAGCTGTAATATCTTTAATTGGATAAGCTTCTAACCAACCGGTTGCTCTGTCCACCATGGTAACTAAATAACGATATCCTTTACACATAGTTAGTGGGCCAACAATATCCACGTGTAAATGTTCGAAACGTTGGCTTTTTTGGAATGTTCCGAGTGGTGATATCGTATGACGTTGTACTTTCGATCTCTGACAACCTAAACATGATTTAGCCCACATAGCAACATCTTTATTCATTGCAGCCCACACGTAGCGATCTCGCATCAAATTTCTTGTGGCGCGAATTCCTGGGTGGCTGGGATCGTGTATAGCTTTGTATGCTGTTATACGAAACTCCAGCGGCAAATATGGACGCGGCTTATTTGTAGACATTTCGCAGTAAATCGGTATATTACTATTCGGCAAAATTAGTTCCTTAAATTTCAAATTGTTTAAAGTCATTAAATGTTTCAATTCTTTATCATTTTTCTGAGCTTCTGCGAGTTTTTCGTAGTCTATCGGCGAAGGAAAATCGATAGTATAAATCCTTGATAATGCGTCAGCTACAACGTTTTCGGTTCCGCTGACGTATTCGATTGCAGTACAAAATTGTAAAATAAAATCTAAATGTCTTAACCGTCTTGGTGTATCGTTTTTTCCTATAGAATTATTATTTTTAAATGCATAAACTAGTGGTTTATGATCTGTAAATACAGTTAGGGGTCTTCCTTCGATTAAATATCTAAAGTGCTTTGTAGCCATGTAAATAGCTAACAGTTCCCTATCGAAAGCACTGTAGCGCTGTTGCGCTTCACTCAGCTTGCTTGAAAAAAATGCAAGTGGTTTCCATGAGTCTCCTTCTTTTTGTTGTAGGACTGCTCCGGCACAGGTGGCTGAACAATCCGTCATAATTGACATAGGTGCATTTTGAGATGGAAAAGACAATGTAACCGCGCTTTTTAAGCTTTCCTTACATTGTTCAAAAGCTTCAATGGAGTCATCGGTCCAAGGAATAGGCGTCTTGTCTTTCTTTTTTGAGTTGTGAATAAAAACGTTTAACTTTTCTTGAAGGCTTGCTGCCTTGGGAAGGTGACGTCTATAAAAGTTTAACATCCCCAAAAAGCGTCGTAGTTCGTCTACAGTCTCTGGCCTTGGATATTTCGAAATAGTCTTGACTCGATCTTCAAGCGGACGTAAGCCTTTATTAGATACGTGGTATCCCAAAAAGTCTATCTCTGATTTTCCAAAATCACACTTAGCTAAGTTGATTGTAACGCCGTATTGATTAAGGCGTTTGAACACGGTATCTAAGTGCATTCGATGTTCTGATTCCGTGTTTGAAAAAATAATGCTATCATCGATGTAATTAAATATAAAATCCAGACCTTCAAAAACGACATGGTTCATAAAACGCTGAAAAGTTTGTGCCGCGTTCCTTAAACCGAAGGTCATTCGTGGGAATTCGAACAGGCCAAACGGAGTTATAATTGCAGTTTTTTCGATGTCTTCCGGCGCCGTCGGAATAAAATGGTATGCACGATGTAAATCGATACGGGAAAATATCTTCTTTCCAGCCAGTAGGTATGTAAAGTCGTGGATACGCGGAATCGGGTACCTGTCTGGCTTAGTAATAGCATTAAGACTGCGATAATCACCGCAGGGTCGTATTTCACCGTTCTTCTTCGCAACCACGTGAAGCGGACTGGCCCAACAACTCTTCGAAGGTCGGCATATGCCTACTTCTTGCATAAATTCAAACTCTTTCTTGACTCTCATATATTTGTCTGCGGAAAGAGGTCGAGCGCGGGCGAAGACAGGGGGTCCAGTAGTCTCGATGTGGTGCATAATGTTATGTTTCGGCACATTTTTGTAGCACATAGGTTTTGTTATATCGGGATATGCTGACAATAAATGGTAGTACGGGTTGGTTACTTGTATTGTTTTGATAGTGTCTTGTTTACAATTTATCATAGACCCAATAACGCTTAGACTCGTAACAGAATCGATAAGTCTTCGACCATTCACATCCACTAAGAGTTTGTGGTGATTTAAAAAATCGGCACCAAGGATAGGCTGTTTTACGTCAGCGAGTATAAAATTCCAAGCATGAGGTCTTCTTAATTTTAAATTTAATTCTAAGCGTTTAGTTCCGTATGTTCGTATTTCACTCCCGTTCGCGGCATATAGTCTATAACTGTCACTTTCACTTTGTCCATAAAGTTTTTTTACATATGGTAAAACAGAAACGTTCGCTCCCGTGTCCACCAAAAAACGTAGGCCACTGTTTAAGTCGGTCACGCACAGGCGGTGGCATGGTGAAAGGGTGCAGACATCCGCCGCTGACTGCACCTTATTTAGTTTTCCTGGTTCTGGGTATTATGTTTATTAATTTTATTCCATGCGCACGGCTCTGTACATTTATTAGCTCTATGGCGAAATCGCGCATGATAGTAACAGAGATCGTCGGCGCTCCGCGACTTACTCCGTATCATATTACGGCCTCGGGATTTTGATCGGTAGCGATTATTAATATTATAATTTCGTTTTTTGTGTTGTAATCTTTGAATATTCTGTAATTCCATGACTTGTAAGGACAACTGAGCCACTTGTGCTTGCAACACGGAAAGGTTATCTGACGTTGACGGTTTGCTACTAACCTCCGCTACTTGAAAAGGCCTTGTATTTTCCATAATTTTGTCTGCAATAGTAGCCAAATTTTCCAAATCTTTTACATCAGTGACGGCGAGGACGGAGCGCACTGCGGCTGGTAAATGACCTTGCCACATAATACTCAGCGTTTCGTCAGGAATTTTTCCCCTGGCCAAATCTCGCATGCGTCTCAAAAGTTGAGATGGTTTTTCATCGCCAAGGTCGATTTCACTCAACAGTTTTTGGAGTTGACGATTCTCTGATTCTTCATACACTGCTAATAATCTCGATTTTAGGGTGTCATATTTCTTCGTAAGGGGTTGTTGAAGTAGAATGTCGCTTACTTGTTGTATAACGTCTTTTCCCAGCTTCGTGACGACTAAGTTGAACTTCGCTTCGTCGCTCAGTTTTTGGGGTGTTAGTATGGCTTCACATTGCACAAACCATAAGCGAGCTTGGTCGCACCAAAATTCCGGGATCCTTGATGACACCGTGACTGTTGCTAACTCGGATGCTGTGCCGGCTGACGGTGTCTTATTTTCACTGGTCATTTTATAATATACTTATGACTTATAAAGTTCGTACAAAGAAATCACGTCGGGGTCACCACTTTTGCAGTTGGTAGTGTGTGGTATGAATTAAACTCAAAACAACTGAACGATGCATTTATTAAGAGACGAGTATCGCACCCGAGTGCCTCATTGCGACTCCCCGAGAGTTTCAACCCATAGCATGAAATGTGCTGACGGCACAAAAGTATTAGGTTTGTTTACTGAATGCTAGTTTTTTATCTAATTGGTTTCGAAGATTTCATAGTCTTAGTAAGTTTTGCCGCTGCCAAAATCAGTTTGCAAGATAATGTCATTATTTGTAGAAATTTTTAAGTTAGGTCACTTTTCCACTGAAAGTGTCAATAATATATTGGCTAAAAATAGCATGTTCGAGGGATGTTAAATAATTTCAGATTCATCGCGTATTTTTTCATATTCAGATTATATAATAGCTGTTGATTAGCTTCGCCTTAAAAAGAGTCCCTAGACGCATAGTGCTCTAACTTGTGATGATTTTTATGAAATAAAAAAGAAATATATGTTTTTATTTTTATTTCTAGGACCTAAAACTCCTTAAATCGACAGATTAAATAAGAATGCAAAGAAAGTTAGTAATAGCTCTTTTTATCCGATTGCGACCAAGCCCAAAGAAGGGTTATGTGTTTCACTTGTACAGTTTTTTTCTATATTTAGGTTTGTTTTTAAGTCCTTGACAGATTTTGATTAAATTTTGCCCATTAATTTATTAATAGAATCAACATTTAAGTTATTTGTAACTACAGAAAATCTTTTATTTTCCAGGGGAAAACAATGGCTAGTCCTATTAAGTTGTCCTTAGATATCACTACATAATATAAAACTAAAGTCGTTTCCCGCTGTCTGTCTGTCCCTATGTATGCTTAGATCTTTAAAACTACGCAATAGATTTTGATACGGTATTTTTTAATAGATAGAGTGATTCAAGAGGAAGGTTTATATGTATAATACACTAGCGGAACCCGGGGCTTCGCTCGCGCTAACTCTAGGGACGAGCTAGTTTATTTTTATACGTTGGCTAAACCTTAAGAGATACATCAAAACAATGTACCAACCTAAGGTACAGTTATAAAAGCGTACCTATGGAGAAGTCAGTAGTATTAATAAAAAAGTAAAGAATAAAATGTTTTATTTTGTCATACACAAAAGAAAAACTTAACCAAACAACTATGACACATAATTTTGCTTATTAATATAGTGTTTTTCCAAAATAATATCTATTAGTTTTAGTAGTTACATCCAAAATCACACAGTACAGAGTTAATGTAGAATCGGGCAAGTTGGTTTGCGCGGTAAAAGAATGTTTCCCGTTCGTAAATGTTAAGTAAAGTTTCGTCTTTTGACAGGAAATTGGCTGTTTTAAGATCTGGAAAGAAAAAAATAATTTAATGACTTTCCCGCCAGATTCCGCCATCTTTGGGAGTCCGACATATTGGATTTAGAATGACGTCACTTAGCTAACCATGCATTGTCCTCCAAACTATACGTGTAGAAAATTTCAGCATAAATAAAATAAAAAAAAAAAAATAACATAATCGGTACATAATATATGTATTGTATTTAAAAAAAAATGAATCTTATTTCTTTTTCTTTTGATCTCTCCATATAATAATACAATAAAAATTTAAAACTCGCTTAAAAGAGTTTTATCTGAGTCAAACAACATAATTTTCTTATTATATTTTATATATTATGTGTGTGATATGTATTATATATGTACCTTTATATCGAATACTAATATAATTTGACGACACGTTTGGCTCAGTTGTTAGTGACTCTACCTTCTGCGCCAGCGGTCGCGGGTTCGAATCCCGCTGTGGGCATTCATTTGTTGAGCACAAATGTTTGTTCTATAGTCATGGGTGTTAATATTTATATTATGTATGTAGTTAATTAATTAATTTATATGTGTAGTATATCAACTATCTGGTATCCGTAACACAAGCCTCGTAGCTTACCACGGAACTAGATAGCAATGTGTGTAATAATGTCCCAACAAAAAAAAACTATGTCCTTCTCACGCTCAAGGGAATCTCTTAAAGAGATAAGTCATCCTTGCACACAATGTCTTCACTTCCTTTTTATATATGAACTAGTGGAACCCGCGGCTTCGCTCGCACTTAATCTATGGACGAACCCGAGCGAAGTAAAGGTGAGCGCTTGTTTAAGATAAACATTTCCATCATACATTACATATGTGTAACTCTAGCGGTTATGGCAGCGCATGCCAGAATAGCTCGCAGATGCTAGATTTTTTACTACTTACTTTACACCTATCGTCATATTTTAAAAAAAATCACACAATATCTTTATAAATTGTAGCCTATGTATTATTCTGATGTATAAGCTATATTATTGTAAAGTTTCATTAAAATCCATTTAGTAGTTTTTACGTGAAAGAGTAACAAACATCCATACATCCATACTTACAAACTTTCGCATTTATAATATTAGTATAGATTATATGTATTTTTTTATTTTGTGTGGTACATAAATAAAAACCTACTTGCTAAGTCGGTGAAGTTGTAAATTAAAAGTTTTCTTACCATTAGGATCTATATTGAAAAACGGTAATGCAGTGACGTCGGCGAAAGCAAAGGCGGTACAGAGGTCGAGTGCGTTCGCGTGTGGAAAGTTAATAGTTAGACGTACCAAAGCTAGGAAAGAATAAAATTATAAATTAGTACGGCACATAAAAATGATCTAAATTATTTAATTAGTACCTACAAATAAATAAAATTGAAGTGTCTGTTCTTAATTTCACTAAATGCATCTGAAAATATATACGTTACATATATATATATATAAAAAAATCAGTTTTCAAGAGTTTTGTCGGTCTGTTTGTTCCGGCTAATATCTGAAACCGCTGGACCGATATTGACGGGACTTTCAATCGCAGATAGCTAATGTTATAAGGAGTAACTTAGTCTACTTTTATTTTATTAGAAAATTATAAAAGCCGTATAATTTATTTCAACTTACGCCCAGCAAAGCAGGCAAGGTTTGCTAGTTTTCAATATAATTTGTTTTAAAATTGACAATTTAATTTTGACGACACGTTTTGCGCAGTTTTTTATATTTATAATATGTATGTATATAAACTTATATATGTAGTATATCAACTACAACTACATCCGTAACACAAGCTTCGTAGCTTACTACGGAACTAGATGGCGCTGTGTGTAATAATGTCCCAATATATTTATTAATTTAATGTTTTCTGTTTAAACTCTATTCTATGTCGCGTTAAACATACGATAGCTTCCATTAATGCTGTAGCTGAACCGAGTATCCTCGCGCAGGGAGGAGTGCTGGATAAGGGTCCTGGTGGAGGAGAAGCCCAGCGCGGGGCAGTCCAGGGCGAGTACTGCCACGTCAGAGGCCATGTTAAAGCTGTTGATAACAGTTTCGATGAAAATTTTTAATAAGATTACTAAATTGTAAGCGGAAATTTGGCTTTTGAAATTTTTTTAGACCATTGAGTTTTTTTTTAAATAATTCATTCCTCTGTATTGGAACGAAGTTCCTTATCGCGCGTTGACGGAAAAAATTAAGACCAAAAGTTGTAACGACACTTTATGCTATATAATAGTAAAATTAAGACCAAAAGTTTTTGCTATATTTTTTAGGAATCATGGTAAATAAATTAAAAGTGTTAAGATAATTTTGTAAAGTAGTTTTTTTGATTTTTAACGATAAAAAAATCATTAAAAATGTATACCCGAATACTTATTTTCTTTATACCGCTAATAGAACTTAAAATTAATATATTTATAATAAGGAACTTCGTTCCTATCCGGTGTCCCACGACACCAGTTTTTTTTAGTTGTTGGATTTATATAAACTTCAATTTTCATCACATTTTGAATCACTTCTAGCAACAATACTTACAAAAACTCCGAAACATAGCACTTATTATGATTTTTGATGATCAAATTTTGGTCAATGTAAGTGGCGTTGAAGTACGGCGTGTCGTAGCGGAAACTTTGGATCGTGTACTCGCTGGGAACGAACCCACGTACATTCGGGTTGCACTGAGAGTTGATGGCTAGGTTTTCTCCAATACATGCTTTGTTGTGTAGCTTACACGGACGGATGATGTCTGACGGTACTGAAATATATACACTTATTAATTAAATGTTACAAAAGAATTAAATATTAAAGGTATACGGCAACGGTGAACTTATCCCTACAAGAGATTTCTTCCAGTCAACCTATGGATGTGAAAGATATCATTTATCATCATATTATTGTAACGGGTTCATAAGTGCAGCTACATATATATATATATATATATATATATATATATATATATATATATATATATATATAAATACATACATAGGTACATACATACATATAAGTGTTGTGAATCGAAAGCTGGTGGAAAGGATTCGATAACTTATAAATTTGAATAGTCCATACATTTAGACTTTAGAACTAATTTAGTCTTGACATAAAACTTATTCCCCTAAAAACTATGTAACATATTCAGCACTATTCTCCACTGCTGGGCATATGCCTCCCTCCAAAAAAAAGGGGGGGAGTCCACCACGCTGGCAAGGTGCGGTTGGTGGACTGCACATGTCTCTTACAATGTTATCCTACATCGTAGAATAAGTGGTAATCATGTTGAAAATTATTCGCACATGAAACTACTCGTAACAGAGTTGCGAGGTCCGGGATTTGACCTTAACTGGATTACCCAAGAGAGCGCGATACCACTCGAAAACCACTGGCCAAGAAGTAACTATATTGACAATTAAAAAAATAAGAAATTTGGTATGATGAAGATACTTTTTTTGCGGAAAAATATCTCATTTCATACTAAATCCATACTAACAGATATTGTATTGACAAACCCAAGCAGAAAGAGGGTTATATTATTATACTAACTTAATTAAAGATACATAACATACTAGCGGCTCACCCTCGCTTTGCTAGGATTCGTCTCTAGATTTAGTGCTAGCGAAGCCGCATGTTCCGCTATTATATCTTTATAAATTGTACCCTATGTGTTATTCTGATGTATAAGCTATATTATTGTAAAGTTTCATTAAAATCCATTCAATAGTTTTTACGTGAAAGAGTAACAAACATCCATACACATACTTACAAACTTTCACGTTTATAATATTAGTAGGATACTCGAAAATACTTACCAGCCAAAGTCGCTGTAACTGTTAGAACCACAATAAGTGTTTTGATCAACATTTCAACCAAACCACCGCACAGAGCTCGATGATATTCACTGATCGTGGAAATTAAACAAAAATAATTATTATTTTCATTGTTATTGTAATTCAAAAGACTTAATTACTATTTGTTTTGTCACATCTGAGCAAATTGACGAATAATGTATATTGTTTCTGAAACTTTTGCATAATATATGCTTTTGATGTGGATTCACTTGCAGTAGATTAATAATTAATTAATCCTAAAATATTTTAGGCAATTCAAACAACATTATGGAGTTAAGATTTTTCAAGCGGCTGGTTTTCGGATCCACGCAATTTTATATTATAGATACTTCATCGTCTCGTATTGTATTGTTATTTAAAGTTCCCCATTATTATGACTTAGAGAAATGTTGAATGCATTTAAGCATTATACCAACATAGTAGTTAATAGTTATGTAGGACTGTGCAAAGCCAGTACTACTATATCAAATCAAATCAAATCAAAATATTCTTTATTCAAATAGACTTTTACAAGCTCTTTTGAATCGTCATTTTTACATTATCAAAATTAAAAGTCAGTCTGTAAGTCTGTGAGTAAACTACCACCGGCTCGGAAAGCTGTTCTGCTGAGAAGAACCGGCGAGAAACTCAACAGTTGCTCTTTTCAAAAAAATATTTGGTAACAATATTGTATTACAATTTATCTATTTATCCTACGTGAGACACAACCAGTCACTAATCCCTATACCTACCCACTAAAAACCAACAAAACCTCCCCCGCAATTGGGCGACTGCCCAAGGCGTCAGAGGTGAATGAGCGCCGGATACGAAAGGGGTTTGGTTTGTGGGTAATTGTCACCGTCTTAAAGTCCGAAATGTTCTGAAGAGAAAGGCCCAGGACATCGCGTAAAATCCCTAAATGTAGTGAACAAAAACAGTTGACTTTAGAGAAACTGCTTTTTTAAGACTTAGAAAATTTCGCCCAGGGCGCTGGTAGTAACGCCAGGCTTCATTAAGATGAATCGAATAACGTATGAATCATTCGGACAAAATCAGACATACAAACATACATACATACATATTATACGTAAATCTCAATATTATTTTACATTCACTGACAAATAATAAATTGATTATAAGTAATAAGTGTGTATTATCGAAATTCTTCCATTGTTATTCCGTCGACCAAATTTTGTAAATAAGTCTCATCGGTCCAATGCAAAAAAACCTATGTGCAGTTCTAAAAAATATACCAGTATAAATAAATTTATTTAGTGTGTTTCAAAACGACTAACAATTTGGATGAAATTTTGTGTTTAGATAGTTTAGTTTTTAAGTTTATCTATATATAGGTCTCTTCACAAATTTTAAACGGATATAGCTTAAAGCGATAGCATAGGTATATTTGGAGATTTATTTTAAACATCGTCCGCGTTGCTTGAAATATTAACAAAGTTTTCCGCATGCGCGCTACGCCGCTTGCCCCACTTCTCCGCGAGAAGGAAACGGGGCTGGAAACTTAGAACATCGACAACAGATAAAAAATTGGTAGTGTCATCTATTGCGTGTCACCCAAAACTTTTGCTTAAATTTATCAGCGACTATAAGTCGGTGTAAGAGATGTCGCTACGGTCGCAATCGTCAATCCAGCAGTCCAGTACACGCATACCAAACAAATTTGCATGCAAAAAATTATTAAATTTTGAGAAAAATAAGCATAATGTCACATAACAAATCGAAACTAAAAAGAAAAAAAAATAATTTTAATTACTTAGTTATTGTTGGAGTCGGTGCCAGCCAAGGAGATTGTATTAGGATTATTTTGCTTTGGCTGGCACCGACTCCAACAATAACTAAGTAATTAAAATTATTTTTTTTTCTTTTTAGTTTCGATTTGTAGCGTTTTGAAGTCGGTTTTCATTTTTGTTAAAAAATAATTTATTTTAAATTTTTTTGTGGAAATTATTATGTTTAAATAAAATATTGGAAGGCTAACTAAACTACTGCTCCAATAAGTCAGCGAAGTTTTGAAATGAACGACAATAGTCAATCGAGATTTGTCCACGTCTATTTTTCCACGTAACTCGTAGACGTTAATAAGATTTACCTTCTATTATCAATCCACCTAATATCCTGAAGGAGTACGACTATCAGTTCATAAGTACGTATAATATTAAAAGAATTTTCTTTCAACTCCTAACCGTTGAGGATATATAATACCTTACATCATCACAAATTCTTGAACAGCTTTAGAAAATATATGAAAAAGGTAATCAGTGCCGATAAAATTTAAGGGTTGCCCTCGATTTCTCTAGGATCCCATCATCAGATGCTGACTTGGTGACAATGAGAACATCTTGAATGTATACCCTACCGAACAAAAAAGAAATTTTTAAAATCGGCCCACAATTCACGGAGAAATCGGTGAAAACACATAAAAAACAACTGTTGAGGAATTTTACCTTCCATCATCAGCTCATCCACATGAGATGATGATTTTCATACGTAAAAGCTTTATCGGGTTTAGAAAATATATCAAAAACATAATAGGTGCCTGTAAATTTTGAGAGTTGCCTTCGATTTCCCTGGGATCCCATCATCAGATCCTGACTTGGTGACAATGGGACCACCTCGGAACTATACCCTACCAATCAAAAGAAAAATTTTTGAAATCGGCCCACAGACGGCTGAGCAATCGGTGAACATACATAAAAAAAAAAAAAAATACATACAACGGAACATATAACCTCCTCCTTTTTTGAATTTTTTTTGAAGTCGGTTAAAAATAATACTGTTCATTGCTTAAAATAACAATTTAAATATTTGAATCGATATATTTCATTATAACTTTTTAGTGAACCACCATTTCAAACAAATAATAAATTTATACAAATGCGTGAATTGGATAGCTTGCAACATTGTTTTGTTTTTTTGACATTTTAAACTTCTTTAAATTTTATTATTTTGACGCTTAATAAAAATATTAAATATCTTAAAATTTAGTTGGGTTTAATTTAGTTATATGATATTGACACTATTTTAAATAAGCAGTCTAAAAGTCGCTTTATTTTGTGTTGTCTAGTTTAAGCAATTACGCCTAGCTTAAGCCGTTGTGTCTTTGGGTGTCTGTATGACCAGAGGTAAGATTTTATATCTACTTCATGTCTACGCTCTACGTAATGCCACGCGCGGCGAGCTGTGTTATACAATAACTGTATTACACTAAAAATATACAAAATAAAGTTTAAAAATAACATTTTCTTGTATTATTTATTACATAGAACGACAGTCTTCAACCCTACTTAATTATTTAAGTAGGTCGATTTTAAATTTGTAAATATGGTGATGTTAAGTATATATTTTTCTTGCTTTTATTATTTTAATGTTAATAGATATAATAATATCATCACTATATTTACACATTTAGAATCGATCGACTTTAATTTTAAATATATTTTTTATGATATCAGAAGGACTAGTATAGGCCATGGGGTGAAAAATTACAGATGGCGCTAGTTTAGTGTTGGCAAAAAAAAACGGTAGAGAGGGCTCTCTATTAAAAGTATAACATTACTTTTCTCTATGGAAGGAAACATACATCACTGAACACGCAGTGCATATACAAACCGTTGTTTCTTGAAACTTTCATAACTTTTTATTAAATGAAGATATCGCAATCACTTTTTGATCGATAAGGGCCAAGTGTTTAAGAAATAAAACTTAGAAAGTTTCATTGAAATCTATCCAGTAGTTTTCCGTGATGCGCGCACAATATAGATAAAATATGATATAAATATACACCTATGACTGGAGTACAAACATTCGTGCTCAACAAATGAATGCCCCCAGCGGGACTCGAACCCGCGACCGCTGGCGCAGAAAGCAGGGTCACTACAAACTTATAGAATGATTTGTCCGTCTGTCTGTAAAGTTTGATTTGATTCCATTATTATTAAAAAATATTTATTTTTCAACTGTTACAATTTTGTAAGTTTAATTTCATTCGTCATTTTCGGTTTTCGTATAAAATAACTTGTTTCTTATTGATCTTATTAGAGTAGGTCACGGATTCATTCTCGCTAGAAGCAAAATATTATAAATTATAAACTTAGGGTTAGTTATTTAGGCTTAGGTAGATTTTTGATTAAACAGAGTTTTTGTGTAATCATTTAACAAACATTTACTGTATTGATTTGCTAGGTGTACATAATATAATAATATAGCTAATAGCCTTCCTGGATATACTTAATAATATAAGTATAGATATTATAATTAATCGATTTATAAAAAAACTATTAGATTCTTAAAATATACCGGTTCCTTTTTTTCAGAATTAAACAGGGATAGATAAATTAAACCACAAATAGCTTAAAAATCATTTTAATTATAACTATTATACATTAATAATAATCAATATTAATCGTTAAATAGTCGACAGCGAACACGCACGCACCAAGCGTTACTTACAGTAAATGGAAACTAACACGCTGTATAAGAACATGTACAGGGGGTTTGAAAATGTTAAATTAACAATAAATGCTCTTTTAATAACATGAATGATTTAAAATGTATGATTATTGCAATTTTATATAGTGTTGCTAGATGAGATAAATGCTATTTATTTTTATTATTATTTTTATCCTAAGTATTGTGTTAATTAAAAAAAAAACAAATTATAAACCCCATATAAGGACATGTAAAATATCTTTGGTGAGTTATTTTTACAGACGTTAAAATAAAATTTATTATTTTAATATTTTTCTGGTATTTTATAATTCAATAAACTATGCCTTTAAAGCCATTTAAACAAAATAAAATAATAAATTTTAATTTCAGTATATCCTTCTTGTATTACTTTATACAGCGTGTTACTATTTGTTACACATTTCATGCCACAGACTAAAAATTAATTATTTATGTTTTTTTTTAAATTTTACAATGAAGTTTTAGGTGGTTGGTAACCATTAGCTTTTCAATCTGTGGTATAAAATATATCACAAAACAGTAGACAGACTTCAATTTCCACACCAATTGTTATAAATAAAATGCTAACATTATATGAAAAGCACCGTAAAAAAACAGAACGTAAAAATAAACAAAAATATAATCGATC
Organism: Boloria selene; assembly: GCA_905231865.2. Lineage (NCBI taxonomy): Eukaryota > Metazoa > Arthropoda > Insecta > Lepidoptera > Nymphalidae > Boloria > Boloria selene. The sequence goes on along the minus strand of HG993158.1, from coordinate 2,121,091 downwards.
ATAACTTAAAAAAAAGACATTTTGTGATGTTTCATTATTAAAAAAAGTCGTCGCAGAATATAATAAAAAAAACCAATGAGATTCGTATTGTCATTGAAATCTGTCTACGGCCCACCGTACACAACTCAATATATATGCATCTCTTTCTCGCACAAACCATTCACTATCGCCGTCCCTCTCGCACGTACAGGCAAAAACAACCAATTAGAAAGAGATGGATAGATGTCAAGTGACGTACAGCATAAAAATGTAGATAAAAAGATTAGTCACTAATAGTATTAAAGCGTTACAAATGAGAATGACATACAATAAAAAAAAAAATGGAAAGAAAAAATATTTTCAGTGATTTTCGTAGACGCACATTAGATTTTTAGCCTGACCATGTATTTTTTGACCATTTAAATCCGAAAATTTATAAACATCATAAATAAACAGTGATATTTTCAACTTTTTCAAACAAAACGGGATCGAAAACAGAAGAAACTACGATTAAATTTATACATGATGTTACAAAACCTACAAAATTTAACACAGTACCTACTAATATCGACAATTAAAACGTCAACTATAAATCACAATTACACATCAACGAGCGAAACGGCCACATTGTTACACAAATGTTATATACGAGCGAAAGAGAAAAAAAAATCAAAGAGCCCCCACAAAAGAGTATACATATATGTACATATATAAAAATGTATAACAGTGTGACCGTACACAAAAAAAACTGCAAGTTTAAAAACATTTTTAAACCAACATTTGGTTAAACCACATTCCGCCAAGCGTTGCGACAAACAAAATAACATATACATTATAAATGTATGTACATACAAACCAACCCACTGGGAGCCATTCATTTATTACGTAAGACAATTTGGGGGGGGGGGGGGGGTGCGCTAGTCGACCATGTCTTGTTTTCTTCCAAGGGGGTGGGAGGGAGTCTCGATAGTTCTTACGTAAGATCAAAAAAATGCGCAAAGTTAAAATTATACTTTGAAAAAGCGCGGACAACTGAACTGGAAAGGAACCGTACCTTTAAAATTACAAATAAACATTTGAAAAATTGTTTCTTTGAAAAATAAGCATTAAAATAAACCAAAAGTGAATTCATTTTTTCTTTTAGACCCTTTTTACGTAATAAATATTAAACGGGGGGTTAGTCCTATTCTTATTTTTTCTTATAATATGGGGGGAGGGGGTCAAATACTAGCGAAAATAGTCTTACGTAATAAATGAATGGCTGTTTTAAAGGGGACACTAAAAAGTATTAAACCACCCTCTATGACTTTATTACGAAAACGTTCAAACATCCTGTGTTATAAAGAGCACATATTATACACTGCACATGACTTCAATCGAGACTCGAACCGACTAAAAGCTTGACCGTTTTCTATGCAGTATTTCCTACTAAAGAGTATTATTTCAACATCACGTTTAAAAGACAAAGGCACGAATTCGCTATAGAAAAACATAAATGTCAATGATTGGAATGGATCTGTGACAGAGTGAGACAACGCTATACGAGTGAAAGAGATGGATATACTTTTGTTAGTATCTATCTAGCGATGTCTCTGTCAAAAAAGTTTTTTTATTGACAATTCGTAGTTTATAATAAAGATGGACGCACACTATACTAAAAATCGTTATTACAAATTATTTTTTTTTTACTTTATTATTTAATTTAGTATATTATGCGTTCATCTCAAACAATTCGATATACAAGAGTTACAGAGTTATACAAAACAAATGTCGCTACACACCTTAGAAAGGTGAAAAATTAATGAAAATCGATCTAGCCTTTACAAAACTAAATGTACACTACGTTACTACATCGCTTTTTATGCTATCGCTACTCATTGGACATAAAGTAAACAAAAAAACATTGAAATATTCTAAATTATAAATTATTTTGGTACTTTTTGTATGAAAGAATTAGTCCAGTATGTAGCGATAGCAAATTAATTATACATTATAATTATTCGCGTACTTCAGTGAAGGAACATTGTTAAAGCACGAAAATGTCGGAACAAAACAGTCGCAAATTTGACATATTATATATACAAAATAAATTAATAGATGAAACATATATTTTTAGTATTATTTCAATATTTTCATTCATTATATTTGTAGAGAAAAATTTAAAAAAATAAAAAAAAAAACGTTTTTTTTTGTCAATTTTATTACTGTCATATGTTTACATAAGGATCGTTTGATTTTATATGTAAATCTATACAAATATAGATAAAAAATTTGCGACTGTTCTATCCATACATTTCGACCCTCACATCAAAAGCTTTAGCAAAGCTGAATGAATTTTTGTGATTTTATAAACTGTTTTAACGGATTTAATGAACACTATATGAAATATTCATTTGAAAAAAACACTATTCATATGTAGATAATACAAGTATTTTAACATTACAAGTATAAAATCAAAATCCCGTTAATTCCATTAAATCCGTTAAAACAATTAACGACATATTAATTAATTAACGTAGACAATTTCAGTGCGTTTCGAGACAACGTACACTTATCCACTAAAGCGATTTCGATGGTGTTGTGATTATTTTGTAATGTTCACACTCATATTTGCATATATAATAAAAATATATATAAAATCCGTCCATCTATTGATTATAAATTATACGATAAAATAAGTAAATTTAAATAATTATAAACTCATGGAATACAAATTTTTCTTACAAAAAAAAAAAACGTCAATTTCTTCCAAAAATATACACATAACTTTAAATTTAGTACAATTTAGAAAACAAAATGTCTTTTTATATATTAGTTAAATAACAATTGGCTACAAGAATAATCACACCACCTTTAAATCTACACAATCGCTACATATATATAAAAATGTATTTTACACTCCGTCTGTCTATATCACATGTGACATCGAGTAGTCATAGTGCAGGGAATTATAAAATTTGAATGGCTTTAGACATATGTATCAATAATAATCTTTATAGTTTGTCCATTTTATTAATGGTTTTTTGACAGCTCAAGCCCACGAAGTTTCGTATTTAATGGTTAGCCGTTAAAGTTAAAATGTCATACAAATAATATTGTACTTCATGGACGGGCACCGCCCCCTTATTTATGTGTTATTGTGTATGTCTAAAACCATTCAAATTTCCCAAAAACCCCAATTTCACATCAAATCTTTTATTAAAAAAAGAAACGTCGAGAACCTTCTAATTTTCGTCTAGCATTTTCAAATCATAGTAACGATATATTGTGACCCACTAAGATTATCCCAGCACATACTAATGTATATAAAAAATAATAAAAAAATGTACATACTATGCTGGTTTTGATGAAACTTTAATTATTTAATAGCACTTCAGTATGGAATAAAATTAGTGACTCATTTGTTTATTCATAACTACATTACTTGTACCGTCGCAGTTCAGTTTGTACAGTCAGAAAGAAATCTATGTAACATTTTAAGTATTGTAGTGTTAGAAAAAAAATAAGTAGTTTATTTTGTATTTTTTTCCGACTGTACTTTAAAGGCCTTTACTATACCTTGTATAGTTTGTCCATTTTGTTAATGGTTTTTTGACAGCTCGCCGACTGACAAGCTGTAGTGATGACAAAAGGACGTAATAATCGATTTCTATTATTTTTTTAAGTATACAATAATATTTATTAATATGAAAATAAATATTATTATCGTAAAAATCAAGTGTGGTGGAGAGAACTAAGAGAATCATAATGTGATTCGGGCCGTGACATTGCATATTTTGATAATTTATGCACACAAGAGTTAATAAAATAATATAACTGAAGACTCCTCATCGGACAAATCAAATATAAATGATGATTCTGACGAATCATGTTAATAAAAGGAATTAAACTATTTTAGTTGTTTTATTTGTATGCCTTATAGTAAGAAGAAAGTAAAATTTTACTATTAACTTTAATATTTTAATTTATTGGTTTAAATCTTAAAATTTTTTTGTCTTCCTTATTAAATAACATTAAAATAACATTACACCTTATTTACATATTAGCATTGATTTCTATCGATTATTTGTAATCTGTGGCACAATCGTAGTAATCGTTATGTTGGGCACAGCAATAAGGGGGAGTTGCCCGTCCATGAAGTACAATATTAATGAGTATGACATTTTAACTTTAATGGCTAACCATTAAATACGAAACTTCGTGGGCGTGAGCTGTCAAAAAACCATTAACAAAATGGACAAAGTATAGTCTAAAACCGTCCAATCCTAACATAATTGTTTTGAAAAGTTGTAAGTCATATATGTATAGAAAGTAACAGTGCTGTGTCAAATGAAACTATAAGAAATAGTCGATTTAAAAAACCGATTTTATAATTCAGATTTAATTATTAACGTAATCTGTAGTAATATTGAATTTTAAAAATATTTTCATTAACAACTAGTCAGATTTTCTAAGAAGGATTTTCACTATATTTTCCTTCAGCGTAAGACTGTTGGTCACGTTAAAAAATAATTTGCACATGATAATGTCAAAGGTACGCGACCCGGGATATGAACCAAATTCGCTTAGCTTTAAATTATTTATATTCCATTTACACAGCACAGTTACTTATAATTTGAAATTTGGCGATTTTTCTTTTCTATATATATACATTAGTAGATTCATTTTAATTTTAAAAAGAACTAACATCCCACGCTCAAGCGCTACACCACGCAATACCGACAAGTTTGTATGTATCATCATATATAGTACAGTTGTTGAGGCATAAGCTCAGCTTTGCATTTGTGTGAGTGATAGCTAAAAGCCAATAGCCGCGCATCAAAAACCAGTTAAAACGGGTTTAAACCAATCACGCAACGTCTATCCGTATCGTCGTTCCTATCCGTACACTGCACTCACACAAATGCAAAGCTGAACTTATGCCTCAACAACTGTAGACTATGTAAGCGTTATAAGCCTGTATCTATAACGATTCGATGCGCGATATATCTTCGCCGACTTTTACATGTAACACTTTTGGTAACCGCTAATCAAATTAAAAGAAAAAAACAGAAATAATTATTTCAATGACTTTAAAGCGTTAAAAGCGTATGTTACCATAGTTAACAAGCGTAACGATATACATATGGTAACGTGTTACCATTGTGGCTGTACGTTACCGTCATGGCTAGACGTTACCACCGTGGCTGGACGTTACCGCGTGTCATTAGCCGGCTTTGCTACGTGTCAGTCGGTCTGCGTGCCGCGCGAGGCGCGCCGTGGTTGTCGCTACGAGGGCGGTGTTCCTTTTGCCGCATCTTCACGCTGCTTGTTTATGTACACCTGTCATTAATATCAATTTTGCGTGTTAATTTTATCGTCAATGAGTAAATAATTTGGAAGATTTAAGGCTAAGCGTTATTTTTATCTCTTCTGATTTCATCTGATGATCATTATTAATCAATAACAAGATTTTACAACATTAATTATATTCTGCATTCCGAGTCGGTGGTAGCTTCCTCACAGACTGACATTTAGTTTAAATTCTATATTATAATGTAAAAGTGACGATTCAAAAGTGCTCGTAAAAGTAATATATAAAAATATATTTTGATTTAATTTGATTCATAGAAAAACTCTTTTCTATATATTTAAAATCTATACATATAGTAACATTCTAAATTAGTTGAATGTAAAGAACATTGAATAGTTTTTGGAAATTCTGATTGGAATAGCATTAATATCGATACAAAAGCTAAATCTATAGTTTTCATAGAAATTAATATGTCTGTCTATTACTTAGAAAACTCCTGGACAGATTGTGATGAAATTTGATATCATTATAACTTTCTATTACAGGAAAATATCTAATTTCTGTTCATTTTTGAATACAGACTATATATAACGAAGAAAATGTTGGCATCTCCAAGATTTAATTTAAATAATATTATATATTTTATAACTTTACAAAATATAATATTTTTTATAAATTAAAACAATTTTTATTGTTAACAACATTGTATGAAATACTGGTATATAAGTGGCATCAATGTAACTTCTCTCTCTCTCTTCCCTTCCTGTATGGTGACGGCAAATGAACTTGTGTCAAGCTCCGAGGTATTTATCCTTTAACCAGCCCTAATTAATTTAGGTAAACAAAAACCCATCAAAATCCACCAAAACCCATCAAAATCCACCAAAACCCATCAAAATCCACCAAAACCCATCAAAATCCACCAAAACCATATAATCACCCCCCCCCCCACTCACCTGCAAGAGCCTGAACTTGCTTACGGACAGGTGTTTGAGGTGCGGCTGCATGCGTTCCTCGCCGAGCGCGAACGTGAAGGCTACCATGCAGAACACCGCCGCCTTGCGCACTGCCGAGTTCTGGTGGTCCGCCAGCTGTGGGGGGTTTGAGTGAGTGAGTGAGTGAGTATTGAGATTTAATATCACCAAAAAGCTTTTGGTGTCCTTTGGTGAGATTGAGTGAGATTTAAGGGGAAACCCCCTTTAACTCAAGTTACATTTACGCTACACTTAAAAAGCACTACATTATTTTTGAAACACAAGTTACAAAAATTATATAACAAATCTAAACACTTTGTATTGTGTTATAATATATTTTTTAAAGGTAATGATGTGACACTTTCATTGATGTCCCCCCGCGGCTTAAATGAGATTTTTCTGGATCGTTTGTCTGTTCAATTTATTTACAGAAAAATCAAAAGCTACACTTAGATTGACCGGGACTCGAACCCAGTAAGTACCTTTACATCGGACATCTTCCTGAATAATTTTGACTATGTCAACATAACTTGTCCCGACCCGGGTCTCAAACCCACTCCCCCACACCTACCTGTCCCACCCCATCCATGAGCTGACTGACGTTATCATCAGTGAGCTCTGGAGCCCTGGCCTTGGCCACTTCCGTCGCCAGCTTCAGCGCGCACAGCGACGTGGGGTAGCCGCGGGTCCTGATCACTGGCTTGAGGAGAGCTAGCACCTGGAAATGTTAATATTCATGAAAACTAGACTATACTATCCCACACACGCTAAATAGGCGCTTAGTCGTCGAGTTGCGGAAACTATCTCTTCTATACCATACCATAGTCTATACTAATAGTCGTTCATTTTTTAAACGTTCATTATTTAATCGCTACGAAAAACAATTGAAAATTCTCCAAAATCACAGCATTCAAATGGTGAAAGAATTTTTAAAATCAGTTTAGTACTTTTTGAACTAATTCGTTACAAACATACTTACATACATACCTTTCTTCTTTATAATATTAGTATAGATTATAAATTAAACTATCTTGTCGGATTTTGTCGCGGATTTATTTGGATTTTTGGTTCCCGACATTTCGAATTCTTTACAGCAATCATGGTCACGGGAGACACTCTCCCATGACCATGATTCAAAAAAAAAAACAAAAAAAAACAAATAAAATTCAAAAAAATCCACATAAATCCGCGACAAAATCCGAAAAGGTAGTTTCATTTATAATGATACTAGCAAACCTGGCCTGCTTCGCTGGGCGTAAGTTACAATAAATTAAACGGTTTTTATATATATATTTTAATAATATAAAAATACTATTCCTTACTACATTTTGGCCATATAGATGGGACATCTATAATCTAGAAATAGATATACGGCGCCATTTATCGGATATCTGTGCAACTTTGATGCCAAACCGCCATCTATTAGGATTTTATAGAACTAACCGATAAATACACACTAAAGTCGTGTAATAAATATTTAATTTGAAATAAAATAATATTGCGACTATAAATTAAGATGTATGCTATCCTATCTTTCAAGTTGGATCAAACTGCACACGGTGTACAAATTTGATTAAAATCGGTTAAGTATCCATCATATCCATCGCGAACAAAATTCTTTCTGAATCGCGCAGTATGGTATCTCGCAGAACTAATGCCCGCCCTTCCCGTTTTCGCAACATTTTTCATTGATGCTCTGCTTCTATTGGTCGTAGTCTATAGCCTTCCTCGATAAACGGACTATTTATCCAAAACGAATTTTTCAATTCGGTAGATCCTGAGATTAGCGCGTTCAAACAAACAAACAAACTCTTCTGCTTTATAATATTAGTATAGATTATAGAGTATGTAGTACCTGGTGAGCAGGCAAAGCACGCGCAATATGCGGCATACCCGCGTCCACAGCTCGCATCACTTCACGTGACAGCGCATACGCATTCACCAGCCGCAGTAATATCAGGTCGAAGTAGTCCAGCCACTGCGCGCGCGTCTCCGAGCGCCGGCACAGCCACACCAGCACCTTCACCGCTTCCGCAGCCGCGCGCTCGCGGGCGGAGCCCCAGCCTAAAAGCACGTACACATCGTGGTCAGAGAGAGACAGAGAGAGAATAAGAAAGAGAAGGAGAAAGAAGGAGTGAGAGAGGTAAATGGAGAGAAAGGGGAAGATAGAGGGAGAAAGAGAAGATGGAGAGAGAAAGGGGAGATGGAGAGAAAGAGAGATATAGATTTGTGAAATTTATTAACAAAAATGTATGTTAGGGATAATATAAATATATCGTCGCGAACTACAATTAGTATAAGAGAACAAATGATACCAACTTACAGTCCTCGCGGCTTAAGCTCGTAGCGCGTTGCGAGTGGCTTAATCCGGTTTTAACTAGTTTTTGATGCGCAGCTATTGGCTTTTAGCTATCACTCACACAAATGCAAAGCTGACCTCGAGAACTGCACTGATTAGGATTAATAGTGACATAATTTAAGATTGTTTTAAATAAGACACTAAAATGTAATAACTTGTGTTGCGTTGATCCCTATAAATACGCCGTACTGTCCACGCTTGAGTTAGTTACCACTTACCATCGCGAGACATTGGACAGTACGGACCGCTGAGACATTGTTACGCTGCTGGATAAATAAACGACAACGTGAAAGCAATTCGTGAAATTTTATTATTTTTTATTTATAATAAAAATGAACAACAAGGAAAATAGCATCAGCAATAGCATAACTTCGTCATATACTATAATACTTATAGAAAAACCCTTTTTTTACCGTTAGATTGCCGGTTTATTCCGGTAATATATACCGGTGAATAAATCCGCCATTTAATAAAATAATATGTTTATGGCACTTGCATTATCGAAGATAATAATGCGAGTAAAACCGAAAGCACACAGTAGTATAAATAAATAGCTTTTAATACCGCTCGTGCGAATTAACATAATGAAATATTTAATGACATTATTGATTTATTTTCACATTCACCGTTCAAAATTTTAACTAGAAGTTTTACGTAATGTTTTTATTTTATCCTCTTATTCTTTTTTATGTACTGTAATATTATTATGTGCTTTAATAAGCTGTAAATTGTGAAGACTTAATTGGTATTAGTAAATTTTTTTTCTCGTTTTATACTGTTTGTCTTCCGAATAATAAATAAATAAATAAATAATTTACCGGAAGATTGTTGTGCGTTCGTTGCGTTTTCAGTATCTTCTTTGTTAGCCGCGTTCTCTTCAACAGATAGAACCGCTAATGAGACTCGGACAATATTCCTGAAATATTATTAAATAAGAAATTGATAAAATATTGTCTTTTTTTTTGGAACGAAGTTCCTTATGGGACGATGTGGAGGGGTACCGGGAAAAAACGTCCGTAACGTAAGATTTTTATTCATCTAGTCCTAACTAATATTATAAATGCGAAAGTAACTCTGTCTGTCTGTCTGTCTGTCTGTTACGCTTTCACGCCTAAACCGCTGAACCGAATTCGATGAAATTTGGTACACAGATAGTGAAGACCTTCAGAAAGGACATAGGCTACTTTTTATCCCTGTAATCCTACGGGAACGGCAACTACGTGGGTGAAACCGCGGGGCGCAGCTAGTATTTAATAAAATTGGATACTTATATAACAGTTTTACTGTTGAGTGTTGCTAGTGATGTAAGATATTTTGTTTCTTTCAATTATATTTATATTATTTAAAAATGGCAATAAATATTATATACTAGCTGATACCCGCGACTTCGTCCGCGTTGCTTGAAATATTAACAAAGTTCTCCGCATGCGCGCTACGCCGCTTGCCCCACTACTCCGCGAGAAGGAAACATACATCACTGAACACGCAGTGCATATACAAATCGTTGTTTCTTGAAACTTTAATTACTTTTTATTGAATAAAGATATCGCAATCATTTTTTTTGATAAGGGCCAAGTGTCTAAGAAATAAAACTTAGAAAGTTTCATTGAAATCTATCCAGTAGTTTTTCCGTGATGTGCGCACAACTGCAGACCTCTATCATTTTATTTATATAGCTTATATTTTTTATGTTTACATTTTTATTTTTATCGATAAAAAAATGAATACCAGAATAATAATTTTCTTTATACCGCTAATAGAACTTAAAATTAATATTTTTATAATAAGGAACTTCGTTCCTATCCGGTGCCCCACGACACCACACGTTATACTTTTTTAATTTGAAAAATAAAATGAGCAGTTTTTGAATTTGTTAACGTACATCTGACGACATGTGTGGCGCAGTTTGTAGTGATCCTACTTACTGCGCCAACGATCGCGGGTTCGAGTCCTGCTGGGGACATTCATTTGCTGAGCATGAATGTTTGTACTCCAGTCATGGATGTTTATATTTATAATATGTATATATTTAAAGTTATATATGTGTAGTATATCAACCATCTGGCCTCCATAACCCAAGTCTCGTACCTTACCATGGAACTAGATAGTGCTGTGTGTAAATGTCCCAACATATTTATTATTTACTAGCATTTTCCGCGGCTTCGCACGCGTTCTAAAGATCGGATACCAAATTCTTTCTGAGTCGCGCGGTATGATACTTCGCAGAATTAACGCCCGCCCTTCCCGCTTTTGCAACATTGTAATTTGGTAGGCCAAGACTATTTGTACAATAATTATAGTAGCATAATGACGGCCTTTAAGATGTCTAAAACCAACGGGCACCAAAATTCTAAAAAAAATATTTTAAATTTCATACTCTTTTCATTTTCCCATATTATTATTCATGTGCGAATCATTTTCTATCAAGATTACCACTTGTCTTACGGTGAAGGAAAACATCGTGAGGAAACCTGTGTGTCTTAGAAAAACCTAGCTGATGTTCGAAAGACATGTGAAGTCCGCCAACACGCACTAGGCCAGCGCGGTGGACTATGGCCTGATCCCCTCGTATCGAATGGAGTCTCATATGCCAAGCAGTGGGCTTATCTTCATCTTATATATAAAATTCTCGTGTCACGGGGTTCGAACTTGAACTCCTCCGAAACGGCTTGACCGATTCTCATGAAATTTTGTGAGCATATTGAGTAGGTCTGAGAATCGGCCAACATCTATTTTTCATCCCCCTAAATGTTAAGGGTAGTCCACCCCTAAATTTTTATTTTTTAGACAATTTTTTTTTCCTACAGATCAACCCAATGAGGTTGATTATCAAATAAAAAAATGAACGCGGGCGAAGCCGCGGGTACAGCTAGTTATAATATAATATAATTCAAACCCACTTGAAGTACTCCTGTGGCTTCACACAGTCGCCGTACTTGAGCACCTCGTGAGTAGCCAGCAGTAGCCTCTCCGTCTGCTCCGGGTCTGCTGAAGTCACGTCCAACTTGCTGAGGGCTTCCAGCACTTCTGTCTCCCGGAGACCAGCTGTTGGTGAGAGTATATGAATGTAAATAATTATAATAATTTTTAATAATTAATTCAAACCTATTTCACTAACATCTTTTTTCAACGAAGGTTTTGTGGAGACTTGCATTATACAGATACATATTTTGAATAGTCTTTTTTGCTAAATTCATATGAAAGTATTTAATATGGTATATATGAAAAAAAAAGGAATATTAATATGTATCTTTGTCTGGCTGTTAGTTTGCTCGGCTTATCTTCCAAACGGCTTGACCAATTTGGACAGGACATTCACTGTTACATAGATATTACTAAAAGAACTTACAATATTGAACTTATAATATAACAAAATCCTCGTTTGTTTATTTCTTTCTTAGGTTATTTCCTGTACAATAAAATATTTATTTTAATATACTATTGGAAAAAGAAACACTCACACTTGGTTATAATAAGTCCGTTCTCGTCCACCTCGTACGGCTTCACCTTGTCGCGCCCCATATGTCCCGAGTTGTAGTCACTGTCGATAGATTAAAATATTTATATAAAAAATGAATAAAAATGTGTGTGTCTCTAAAAAATCAAAAAGACTTAAAATTAATATATCTACACTAATATTATAAAGCTGAAGAGTTTGTTTGTTTGGTTGAACGGGCTAATCTCAGGAACTACTGGTCCGAATAGAAAAATTCATTTTGTGTTGGATAGTCTGTTTATCGAGGAAGGCTATATTAAATCACGCTACGACCAATAGGAGCGGAGCATCAATGAAAAATGTTGCAAAAACGGTAAAAAATATTCCTTTTGATTTTCAGGCCTTAGAACGGGAGCGGAGCCGCGGAAAAGGCTAGTAATATATATTTTTAAATATATAACGATGTAAACTATTTATTGGAACGAAGTTCCTTATCGCGCGTTGCGATAGGGGGCTAGACGGAAAAAATTAAGAGCAAAAGTTGTTACGTCATTTTTTGAGTTGTAAGCCATGCGGCGTGCGCGTGTTTCTCTGTCTCTCTCTCTCTCATAGAAAGCAAGCCAATTATTTTCGTTTCGTCTTTCTATTTCACATTGGACAGTGTGGTGTCGCGACGATTATTTTTGTTGAGTGTATACAGGTTTTTTTTTATAAATCATGGTTAATAAAATAAAGATATTAAGATAATTTTGTAAAGTAGTTTTTTTTTAACGATAAAAAAATCAATAAAAATGTATACCCGAATAATTATTTTCTCTATACCGCTAATAGAACTTAAAATTAATATTTTTATAACATGGAACTTTATTCCTATCCGGTGTCCCATGACACCACACGTTTAATTTTTTTTAATTAAAATAATGTAATAACATACCCATGTGTTCCGTACTCAAGTCTCGCGTGGGGGATGGGGGAGGACTCCTTAGTGCTGCTTGCCTCCTCAGAGCTATCGGCAGACGCAGCGCGCGCTATCATATCCCTGAAAATTACATCAAAATAGTTTCAGCTGTAGCTTACGGGATTTAGCTTTGGGATGAGGCATTTTCGAAAATTTTATACTTTGAAAAAGTGCGGGCAACCGAGCGAAAGGTACGGTTCCTTTAAAAAATTACAAATAAACATTTCGAAAAATTGTTACTTTGAGAAATAAACATTAAATTTTTTTCCTTTTGACTCTTACGTAACAAATTTTAAACAGGGGGGAGGGGGTCGCGGCCTATTCTTATTTTTTCTTATAATAGGGGTGAGGGGGTCAAAAACTAGCGAAAATAATCTTACGTAATAAATGAATGGCCCCTAATCAAAAAACTCACGTGTTATAATGCCCGTTGAGCACGCCGGCGCCATTTTGTCCGCGCGAGAGAGTCGCATCCGACATCTGGCTTATCCCAGAGTCCTTGCTAGACATGTGGTTGCCGCATTCTGCAATAAACATGGATGCTTAATCATTTCTTAGATTTACACAAAATAATATTTTAATTAAATAATAATATGTTGGGACATTAATACACCATCTAGTTTCATGGTAAACTATGAATGTAATCTTAGTTGTTCAATCCGATATTGACCCTGGGATGTATATCCCCCTGGTGCTTAGAGTAAAGCCCCAGTGATCGGACTGATGAATTCCTATCTGGCTCTGTAGAACCAAACGTTCAATCCTATGTTGCCGATGGGAAGATCCCCCTAATGCTTACAATGAAACACTAGTGTCGGATTGTGGAATTGCCGTTTATTTGCAAAAACCTTTTCTTATACAAATCATCTCAACCAAAGATAGCGCGTTTTTTTTATACTCGTAATGCCATCTGTCACCTAAATATGTACAATAGTTATAAATTTAAAGATAGAACCGAACTTACAATTTAAAATTAAATATATATGAAACCTTAAACTCAAATTAAAACTAATGTACATATAAAACCTTAAACATTAGTCATTACTAGTATTTCCCGGACCAAGGAAACCAAGTTCTGATACTTGACACATACTAAAAACTTCACTGAAACACTCTACATCCTATGATATAAGTTCCATAATTGATACACAAGCTTAATCAATAGATTTTTTCGCAGATTTTTTTAAGAAAACAACTGGACAAAATTTTAGGTTTTTGACGACGCTAGTTCAAAATAAAGAAAACTTTATTGTAGGGAAATATCATATCTATGAGAAATGTATGCTAACCGTTTAGCGATTGACCACTTAATCATAGTAGTGTCAAGGATTTAAAATTATGGAAAATAATAGTTTTATTTAAAGCATATATCGCACACCGGGTGCAATAACGTCATAAGTAACAAATTACGTTTTTTCAGGAGAGCGATTTGAAAGTTGTCGTTCCATTAACGTGAAATGTACTTATTATCCTAAAGTAAATTGATAATCAAAATATTGTTTAAATTTTATATTTTCAAATGAAGGTTGTTACAGAAATAAAAAAGTTTTGTAAGTGCCATATTTTTATTGTTTTTAATCATGATATCCACATTTATGACGTTGTTGCGCAGGAAGTTAAATTGAAAGTTAAGCTTTGCTGTACAACAACGTCATAAAGACTGAACTAAACAAAAAAATCAACACACTCTTATTATAAAATAGCACTAAACACTTAACTTTTTCAGTGGATAACAATAATCAACATTATAATTTAAATAATTTCTTATAAAATAATTTAAGTAAACTCGTAATCAGGCTATTATGAGGAACTAACAAGCTAGAAATAAAATTTGTAGAAAAACAATCAAAGGGTATTTTTACCATAACATGCATTATAGTACCTAACTGTACTAGTTTATAAAGTCTCAAAAAAAGTCTGTCTGTCAGTCTCAAAAAAAGTCTGTCTGTCAGTCTCTAAAAAATCTTGAAGTGGTATTATGCTATGCTTGTAACCTTCGGGTAGCAGCCGAATGGGCCGGCACGCTCCGTATAGTACCACTCTCTCACAGAAGACCGGCGTAAAGTGGCAGCTGTCGCGTTTCGTCCGGTAAGTGAGAGTTCCGGAGGCCCACTCCCCATCCCTCCTCACTCATTTCGATGAATAAGACAGCCGGCATTCCGATGACGATGAACTTTCTGAGCTGCTAGAACTGCTGCTGCTATCCGAGCTAGTTGACGGTTTGGGCATGTATTCCTCATCATCAACAGTTCCAGAAATGTCATGTCCAGGTGAGTTTCCGTAGTAGGAAACTTTAATAGGCTAAAGGTACTAGTTTTTTACCTCGTCCTTTCATAATTTTATTTTAGCTTAAAATTAGAATAAAACGTATCGCATATAATCTGGACTTCGTCAAAAATAAATAATGACAACGATTTATAGTCTATTTCTGGGACAATATTGACATAATTATAATAAATGACGGTAATACTTGCTGCTTGTTATGGAAAAATTATAATAGAAATAGATCTAAAAAGTGAGAACTGTTCACTTGTGTCATTATTACCCCAAAATTGTATGAAATATTTGTCATAATTACGATGTTGTTGCTCCTACACACAACAACTTGCTGCGGGGGGTCGCGAGCAACTTGCGAGCAACTGTACAATTAGAACTTTCTGGCACTAGCGTTTACAAAAACCCGCCAAAACCACAACGACAATTACGCCCTCAGTGGCTCATTTTAAGAGTTACATTTATGAAATGTTTACACCGGCAGTAGACGCATGTTTAACATCATTTGTCATCAAAAACTCATTTTACCAATTTTAGCACTTATGACGTTATTGCACCCGGTGTGCGATATGTAATTAAATAAAATCAATAAAAATTGACATTATTGATTTTAGGGAACATTATCATCGATTTTAGGGCATAAATATCATAATATCAACTTAAATCGTATTCGCATTAATTTTAGGCCATATTACCAACAATTTTAGGGCGTACCATAATTTTTACATACTCACCGTTAGAGTGCTGAGCGGTGTACGTGTGTATCTCGTTGGTGGTCTTCCGTATGCGGGAGTATACGTCCTCGGCGTTGCTCGAGTTAGACGTTGTTCGCAGCGGACTCTCGCTGCCGGCTGGGGAGGGATATTTATTATTATATATTAATATATTTTATTATTATAGCTTTATTTTTCTTCCACTTAACAATGTTACAAATAAACGTTACAATGTTACAAATAAAAGTTAAATTATTATTAATATTGTTATTATTTTTTGTTAAGTGGCCCCCTTATGGGTAAAAGCCTCCTCCATTTCCTTCCACCTTTCCCTATCCATGGCTGTTTGCATCCAACTTGTTCCAGCTATGTTAATTATGTCATCTGCCCATCTCTTTTTTTGTCTTCCTACATTTCTTTTGCCTTTTGGTCCTTGCCATTTTGTTATTTTATGAGTCCACCTTTTATCTTTATATCTTGACAAGTGCCCTGCCCAGTTCCACTTTTGTTTCAGGCTAAAATGAAGAGCGTCTATTAATTTAGTTTTCGAGCGGATGTCTGCATGTCTAATTTTTTGGATTTTTCTTAGTTTTAGTATACTGCGCTCCATTGCATGTTGACAAGATAAAATTTTGTTTTTTACTTTTTCAGTGAAGACCCATGTCTGGCTAGCGTAAGTTAGGCTTGGGAGAATGCAAGAATCCATTATAGTCTTTTTTATATTGATGCTGTAATTTCCTTTTAAAATTTCTTTTTGGGCCCAATATTTTCTTCCAAGATGTACTTATTCGTCTGTCTATTTCGTTCTCGTTGCTACTTGCTTCAAAGGACACTAATTTACCTAGGTACACATATTCATTTGTATATTCTATTGGGGTTTCCTCTACTGTGATTGTTCTTTTTTGACTGTTTGACATTATCTTAGTTTTTGATGCGTTCATATGTAAGCCGATTTTTTTACTTTCAGAGTTTAATCTTTGTAGCATTGCTTCTAAATCTCTCGCATTTTCACTGAAAAGAACAATGTCATCTGCAAACCTTAGATGTGTTAATTTATCGTTAAGTATCCATATGCCTTTATTTTCCCAATTAATGTTTTTGAAAATGTCTTCAAGTACGGCTATGAATAGCTTTGGAGACAGCGGGTCACCCTGCCTCACCCCTCTACCTATTGTAAATTCCTTCCCCTGTCTTTCTAATTTTACTCTACTGACACTTTTAGAATAGATGTTTTTTATTATATTTATATATGTTTTGTTCACATTATTATTTCTTAAAGCAGTCCATATAGATGTGTGCACTATGCTGTCGAATGCTTTGGAATAGTCCACAAAAGCTATGTAGAGTGGTTTATTAAATTCTTTATATTTCTCTATTATTTGTTCTATTGTATGAATGTGGTCTATTGTTGAGTAGTGCGGCCTGAACCCTGCTTGTTCTATTGGCTGATTTTTGTCTATATCTGGTGCAATTCTTTTTAGGATGATTGATGCAAAGAGTTTGTATATTGTTGATATTAAGCTGATAGGCCTGTAGTTGCTGATGTCGAGCGGATTCCCTTTTTTATACAGCAATATTATATTTGATTTGCTCCATTGCGATGGTACTTCTTCTTTTTCCAGTACTAAGTTAAAAAGTTCAGCTAGGTATGCAGCTAGGACTGGCGCTCCAATTTTTAGGGCTTCATTTGTGATGTTATCTTCGCCTGGGCTCTTCTCTGGTTTAAGTTGATTTATTTGGGTCATTATTTCTCTTTTTGTTATTGGGTCTAACAGTGTTTCTGTTATATATTCTCCAGTTATATTAGTATTATCTCTTTCAACATCTTGTGCCATGTCCTGTGGAGGTTTTTTGTAAAGAGATGTATAATAAGCCGTTGCACATTCTATTATACCTTCTCTATCTTTGTTTTCATTTTTCAGACTTTGTATCCAATTTTTGTGGGTATATAGTTCTTTAAACGCTTTTTTTGAACTACGGAAATAAGACATATTTTTTTCTATAATTACTCTTCTATGGTTAGCATAATCTTTTTTAATTGATTTGTTAGTTTGTTTAAACAAATTCTTCAGTTCCTCTCTCATTTCTTTGGACTTGTTCTTCATTAGCATAAGTGTAGTTCTTCTACATATCAAATTTCGTGTATGTTCACTAATTATCTTTTCTTTGTGGTTTTTATTAACATTGTCATCCATTTTAAGGCTTGTTGTGATTTTTTCTTCCAGTATGTCACTGAAGGATTGTACAGTATTATATTTCTTTAGAAATTCCTCTAATACTGGCAGGTTACTTGTTAGGTTTTGTATGTATTTGTTCCTTTCAAGTGTGGACTTCAATTTGTTTGGCCTGGTTTTAAATGTTCTTCGGCTAATTTTAGGTTTTTGAATTTTTAGAGAGCATCTCACAATCCTGTGGTCAGACGGAAAGTCCATTAAATTTAGTACTTCTACATTTGTTACAGATTTTGGGTTTGGGCTTAGTATAAAATCAATTTCGTTTTTTGTTTTATGATCTGGTGATATCCATGTCCATTTTCTAGAACTTTTCTTGTTGAAATATGTGTTCATCACTGCCAATTTATTTTCATTTGCATATTGTATTAGGCGTTCACCTCTGGTGTTCCTTGTGCCATAACCATATTTGCCCATTACAAGATTTTCATGTGGTTTAGGTTGTCCTATTTTAGCATTGAAATCTCCGATTATTAATTTGTTTTTATCAGCCAGTTCTTGCGCTCTTATTAGGTCTGTGTAGAATTTTGTAATTTCTTCTTCACTGGAACTCTCTGTGGGAGAGTATACTTGGATCACTGATAGAGGCCCCTCGTTGAAGTTCAATTTTAGCAGAGCCACTCTCTCTGATATCCCCACAAAGCTTAGAATATTGCTCTTTAAAAATTTCTTTATTATGAAGCCCACGCCATGGTGTCCCAGTGTTTCTCCTATGTAGCAAAATATGTAGTCTTTATGTTCTTCAATTGAATATCCTACCTTTCTTACTTCTGCGAGTCCTATGATATCCCATTTCATTTTATCTATTGTATTATTTAGTTCTAAAATTCTTTCTTTTGTTGATAGGGATCTTACATTGAATGTGCATATTTGAAGGCCTTGTTCTCTTCTTGACTTTGTAATATTGCTTTGGTTAGCATGGTTAGGGTTATTTTTATTTATATTGTTCTGTGCGTTTTTATTTGTTGGAGGGTAGTGGTTGTCTTGCCCCACGGTGACCAACCGGCTTGGGGTGCTTTTTTCAAAGGTTGGTTTTGGTAATGCTGTGGTATTAGTTTTGATTTTCTTCCAGGTGCCGGTGGTCTTTACAAGTTTTTTGAGATTTCAGATAGTGAGACTGTTCTGCCTCGTTCAATATATGTAAGAAGATTAGGTTTTGTAATTTCTTTTGACAAACTCTTGGAATATGCTGGTTTTGAGGATTCTTTTGAGTTTATTTTCTTTTGAGATGATGAGTTGGGTGAGCCCGAATCTTCCCTCTTTCTTTTATCTCTCGTTTTGTCAGCTGGTTTTTTCACTATCAGCTTGTCGTGTTTAAGAAAAGCGATATTTCCCTTTCTCCTTTCCTCTTCAAGCTGTGGCCGAAGCTCTTTTCGTTTTTCAAGTATTTCTTTAGTGTAATCCTCTTTGACATTCACACCTAGTGGAAGATCGGCCTTATTTTTCAATATAATATGTTTTTTCCATAAGGATGCGATGGTGACTACGAGAGGGCGACTTTTATTGTTGTTTTTGCCAATTCTGTATATCTTTTTAATTTCATGACTATCTATGTGCGTTCCCGTTTCGATTATTATGTCCTTTATATAATCAACCATCTCTGCTTCAGATTTACCAGACTCCTCAATTCCGAAAAAGACCAGGTTATATTTCCTTTTTTCCAGTTCTATTATGTTAAGTTTATGCTCCAATGTAGAAATTTTGGCTTTGAGTTTAGTATTTTCCTCCGTTATTGTTTTTAATCTCTCATCTATTGCCTCCATTACGTTTTTTGTTACTGCCGTCGTTATAATTTTGGTTTGTTGTTTTAATTTTTCGTCTAGTCTTGACAGCAGCAATTCCATACTTTTATCCATTTTTTAGGGTAATATTAGTTTTTTGTTCTGGCAATTATACTGTTTCGATGGTTATAAATATTGTAATGTTGGTCACCCTGTAACTGTCAGTGTCAGGTGTTTGACAATTTCGTTGGTAGCCCTGTTGTGATGATTTGCAAATTTGTTAGGTTATTTTTGTTCGATTTTATTAAGTTTCTTTATTCTCTTAGCTTTATGTTTTGCACTTTGATTATTATCCAATATTATTTGTCACTGCCGCCTTTGATGGATTATGCATAAAAACGTCACTATTTAGCACTGATTACACTTTTTAATATATTTAAGGCATTTTAATTTAAAATCTATACTAATACTAGCGACTCGCCCTCGCTTCCTACTTTCCCAAAGGAGCGTGTTACCACTGAGTCTTCACAGCGTTAGTTAATATTGTTAACTTCTATATATTTAATTAATAATGAATATAGACTGGTATTGACTATTTTTATTCTATTATCAATTTACTGTACCTGGAGTTGTATTGACTACCTGAGGGCGCTGTAAATTGGGTGGGATAAGGTTTTATAAGTTCTGTTTAGTCGGTGAGTGACACATTTCGATTCATTACTTCGGACGGTATAGATTGTCTAGTATAATTGCTGTTGAAAGTATTGCTGATAATATTTGCTGTGGGATATATAATTATAATAAAAATAGACGAATACATATTATTTAATGTGCAATAACGTGTAATTGGAAGACCATCCTGTCGCAGAGTTTACAATATGAACGAAAAGATATAAATATATATATATACATACTGCTGCCAGAAGAACGTCGAACGTGTTGTTGCATGACGCCATTCACCAACGCCTGTGTCTCCATCGGAAGTTCCGACATTAGTGCTGTGAACTGGTAACAATATTATTAATTATTAATTATTATATATAAACATACTAAAATTCTTGCAGAGTCGAACCTGTATATGTATTCAGCCCTTTTTAACGTCCCACTGCTGGGGGTGGGCCTCCCTCAGTGCGAGGGGGATCAGGCCACAGTCCATTGCGCTGGCCTAGTGATCGAAAACTTGCTAGGTTTTCTCAGACATGCTCAAATCTCGTTTATATTTATATACTAACTGACCCCGTCTAAGCTCGTTGAAAAAGGGAGATGGCGCGAAGGTCACACCCACGAGTTATCCTAAAGAAGTTTCACTTCAATAAACAAATAAATAAATAAATAAATAAATAAATAATAATCCACAAATCTCACCGGCACGGGATCTATGATACAGCATTCAAAAGTACATACAACCGTAAATTTTAACCCTTCTGCGATCAACTCCTATTTTTATTTATTAATTATGAACTTAATTTTTTTGGCAAGATTTTTATTTTTATTTTGTCATAACCTAGAATAAAAAAAAATATTACTCTCAATTCTTCACACAATAGGGTACTTTCGGTGGTGAAAAATAAATTATGAAATTTGATAAAAATAAAAGATTATGTAGAAATATACTTCAATATTCTGATTTTGAGTCACAAAAGCTCATTATTGATTTATATTAATATTAAAAGTCGTAATTTTTAACCTGTATATCACGTGACCTAAAACACGAGCTGCTATGGATGTGACGTCAGTCAGGCAACCAGCCACAGACCACTGTCAGCATAGAGCATATTGCTAGTTGCTACATATTATTATAAACTGTTAGTTCTCCTGAGTAAGTGTTCTGTGGTAATATACGCTATGGGTAATACATACAAGACTGTTGTTTATTACCAGTATTACGTCACCAAATGGCTGACAGCGTTTTTGCGGGAATAAAAAATGTTTAAAATTAAATTTAATTTTATGGCAAAAAAGCGTGTTTATTTTGCCGAAATATATTTTATTGTGGCTTTTATTAGAAAAATCAACGTCTTAAGATACTTTTCCCAACATAGTAGAATACCCTATTATAGTTTGTCCATTTTGTTACTGGTTTTTTGACAGCTCGCCGACTAACAAGCTATAGTGATGACAAAAGGACGTAATAATCGATTTCTCTTATTTTTTAAATATTTTTCTCTTATATGAAAATAAATATTATTATCGTAAAAATCAAGTGTGGTGGAGAGAACTAAGAGAATCATAATGTGATTCGGGCCGTGACATTGCATATTTTGATAATTTATGCACACAAGAGTTAATAATTAATATAACTGAAGCTCCTCATCGGACAAATCTAATATAAATGATGATTCTGACGAATCATGTTAATAAAAGGAATTAAACTATTTTAGTTGTTAATTCCTTTTATTAACATGTAGAAGTAAGTAAATACAACTACAATACTAAAACTAATTAAAATAAATACAACTAAATACTACAAGTAGAAGAAAGTAAGACTTTACTATTAACTTTAATATTTTAATTTATTGGTTTAAATCTTAAAAATTTTTTGTCTTCCTTATTAAATAACATATTACACCTTATTTACATATTAGCATTGATTTCTATCGATTATTTGTAATCTGTGGCACAATCGTAGTAATCGTTATGTGTGGCACAGCAATAAGGGGGAGGTGCCCGTCCATGAAGTACAATATTAATGTGTATGACATTTTAACTTTAATGGCTAACCATTAAATACGAAACTTCGTGGGCGTGAGCTGTCAAAAGACCATTAACAAAATGGACAAAGTATAAAAAAAAAACAACTCTCACCGGCACAGGGTTGCAGTCGTACAGCGCGGCGAGCGCGCGGCGTGCGGCCACGCGCACGTCCGCGGCACGCGGGTCCGCCGCCAGCGCCGCCGTCTTCGTTAGCGCGCGCCCCGCCACACCCGTCGCACCACCTGACACACACACACACTAATATGTACTAATAAATAAATTAAAAAATAGCGCTTGAAAATAAATAACAGGCGATTTGGTTATTTATAAATAGCAGGTTATTTTTCAGCTATCTAATATAACGAACACCCCTACTAACACAATACAGTTCGCGTCTCGTAAAAAGAACGCTGGAGGAAAGTGGTGGGGGGTGTGTTTGCGCATGGGTATATTCGCACACGAAATTACTATGCCTATTCTTTTATTTTCGAACTAGCCTTTCGCTCGCGACGTATATTGATTATTGTTAGGTACATTGAAAAATATATTAGATAGAACGTTATTAAATGCAATTCTATTAATTCATAAAATATGTTAGATTCAATGTAGAATGTATAATCTACTTACAAAAAAATTAATTAATTCGGTTAATATATATTTTAACTGCATTATTATCAGACTCTCTCTTCATAAAACAATATACGTTAAAAATATTTTTCTCTACTTTTTATATAAAACCATTTCGTAATTAATAACTTTTGTGTGCGCGATGGTATTTTGAACTGACGAACCAATAACGAGCCGGAAAGCATGCGGCGCGTGCCTCGCCGTCCCGCGCCCCGCGTCTTACCACCAAATTGGCCTATAAATCGCCTCTGCACAACTTGACAGCCAGCGTTCTTTTTACATGACGCGAATTATACGTGCTTTTCTATTTTGTAAATAAAAAAATAATGTATGAAAACATTAATGATGTGAGCTAGTGAATGAGTGAGTGAGTGAGTGAGTGATACCGTGCAAGGCGACGGCGAGGCTGTTGCGCGTGCAGTAGTCCTGCGCGAGGTCCGCCAGGAAGTGTAGCGCCGCCACCTTCGTCTTCGGAGTGGGCGCCGTCGCACCGTCCGCAAGGAATCTGGTGATAAACATTAAATAATATTCATATAACAACATTCAACAATAATCTATAAGGGGGCGTTCAAGTATTACGTAACGCAATTTGGGGGGAGGGGGGGTCTTGTCTAACGTTACGATGCGTTACAAGGGCGGGAGGAGGCTTCGAACAACGCGTTACGCAACATTGTTTTTTTTTTATTTAAAAAAAAGTACTAATCTTAAGAAAATGTTTATTAGGACTTTGAGCCCATTTAATATAATATTTATTTACGGGTGTTACGTAACGTTTATGAGAGGAGGTTCCCCACCTACGGCCACGAGCAGTATTGAAGAAATCAAAACAACTGAATCGATTTTAATAATTTTTTTCAGTGAATGACATAGGCTATATATTTTTTACCCGTGCGAAGCCGGAGCGGGCCGCTAGTCAAGTATAACATCAGACAAATTAAACACAGATGCCTTTGCTTCTGAGTGTAGGCATAATGGCCGCCGCTTTGTGAGCAAAACTTCACGTCAATCCCGCCACGCTTTTTGAGTTGTGAAAACGAAGTGTTTTCGCGTGAGGTAAGTAAATTTTTTACTGAAGTTTAGTTCGTAATTGTAAATGTTTTTTTTATTTTTTATGTGAAAAGCTAAGAGACAAGACAAATTATTTTCACATTTATAACATTATTATAGACTAGCTGACTCGTGCCCACTTCGTTGGGCATAATGTTAGTAATCCTTTTTTAGTACAGAGTGTTTAAGTTAGACATATGCTGTCGTTGACTTTTTGTAGTCATTTTCAAGCTCCACATCTTTTCTCTAGAACTCAAAAATATATCTTTCATAGTTAAGGCAGCGTTCGTAAGAAACGCTTTCATTCTACCGTATTTTCTCCGATTCACTTTGCAAAACGGACTACCACGTAAAAGCCTTTTTATTTTTCGGTCTTTTATATAAAAATATTTTATATGGCCAAGACCAAACTTATGACGAACAGGATACACCATAGAATCGTAGTAGATGGTGTGGGGATTGAATACGTCGATGAGTATTCCTATTTGGGTCAAATAGTCTCTTTCCAGGCAAGACAAAGTAAAGAAATTGCACAGCGCACTGAAAACGCCTGGAGGGGCTTTTGGGCCATGAAAGAGCTGATGAAGGGTAATCTTCCTCTATCCCTTAAGAGAAAACTCATGGACGTGTGCATTCTCCCCATCCTTACCTATGGTTCTCAAACCTGGTCTCTAACCGGTCAACAAAGATCCGCACTTCAGGTTTGCCAAAGAGCAATGGAACGGAGTATACTAGGTATTAAAATAACTGACCGTATTAAAAATACGATAATCCGTTCCAGAACTCAAATTACGGATGTCACTCGGAAAGCCGCCATGCTAAAGTGGGACTGGGCTGGTCACATCATCCGGATGCCCGATATTCTTTGGGCCAAACAGACTACTCTTTGGATCCCCCAACACAGCAGACGACAGCGTGGTAGGCCAAGACGGAGATGGCGAGATGAGTTAGACTCCTTTCAGAGAGACTGGTTTGCTAAGGCAAAAGATAGGGACCAGTGGAAAAAGAGTAGAGAGGCCTTTGCCCTGCAGTGGGACACTACAGGCTAAAATAAATAAATAAATAAATATATAAACCTATGACACTCAACAACAATGTGGCTTTAGATCCCGAGATTACCCCTTACAATTTAACAAATATACAAACTTTACTTCTTTATAACATTATATTAAATTAAATATTATAGATAAGACAGAACAAACAGCTTACCTAAATATATTATGCAGTTGCAACTCAGCAGGGAAGCACTCGTGAATTACGTCCAATGTCTTCTTAATCTTACCTTGCACCGAACCGAGAATGTCAGTGCCTAGTTTCATTAGTAATCTGTGGATAAAAAAAAGGAAAATATCACAATTAAACTAAAACAAATCAATAATTTAATAAGGCATATTACAATCATAATATATTTATAGAATATCATATATACAGGGAAAGAATATAACATAATAAGAATAAACTCATTATTTTTATATTTGATTATCTGTGACCGAGCTGTCAAGTTGACCTTTACTTTTTACCGTAATGGCGGGTACGCGATATACGATTCGTTGAATCAATGGATACTTTTTATATAATATATGTTTAAGAATAATTTATGAATTGTTTGATTTATGTGTGACAGTTTTTAGTATTGTTCTTTTATGACTTAAATATTATATACTTTATTATATACTTGTCAGACAATAACAACGGTTACCATGGGACCGTATTTTATCTCACTCTATCACCAACTAATCCTATACATTTATGTATTTCTTTCTTTGTCATGACACATTTTCGTTTCAGCGAGTTTCAAATCACAACAATTCTATAGAATAATACTTTCTTAGGTTTACGCGAATACTTGACATTATAAATGAAACTATCTTTTCGGATTTTGTCGCAGATTTATTATGATTTTTGGTTCCCGACGTTCCCAATGCTTTACACCAATCATGCTCTCCCGTGACCATGAATCAAAATTCATAATAAATCCGCGACAAAATCCGAAAAGATAGTTTCATTTACAATTTTAGTTTCACTTCAAAAACACATAAGAACCGACCTGAACATCAACTGGTACAACCAATCCCGTAGCTGATGCCAGTGTACCAGGAGCAGCTCGCAGACAGCGTCGAGGAGCAGGGAGAACACTTTGGTGTGGGCGTCCACGAACATCTTGTTGAGGAGTTCCGTCAGCCGTCGGAGCTGGTCTTCCGTGAGGAGACGGCCACTGTTCAGGTAGTTGGCCTGTGGAGGATATATGAAGTTGGTTAAGTATGAATTAGATGTTTATGTATATGTATCTTAGTACGTACATTTGCTATGTCTTTACATTTTGTTCAAAATTAAATTAAATACAGTCAATAGAAAAAAAAGCAAAAAAATAAATAAACATAAATTACACAAATTTAGTGATGCAAAGTTCATTAAATTAAAAATGTAATATACATTTTCATTAACACGAATAGTCAGCAAATTTAAATATTAAAATATAATTCAATCATTTATCAGTGTCTGTGAGACTGAAGAGTAACCTCCATCAATTCGGTTCAAAACTCAATGTATAAGAAAATAAAAGAGAAGAGAAAGAGATGTTAATGTTGTGGAAAATATTTATTTGCATGCTGTGATTACCTATCATTAAAAGTGCAATAATCATGTCTATATAGTAATGTATTTTCTTTTGTATGTAATATATTGTAATTTTTGTTAGTAATTCTAAATAAATAAATATTAAAAGCTTCAATGAGAGATGGATAGTGAGAAAAAGAGAGAAAGAGAAAGATAGAGTGTGTGAGAGAGATACCAAATGTGTAAGGCCATCCTTCCGCTCGGTCCAGTGCGTGCACGCGCACAGCGCGATGATGTCGTCGGGCGGCGGCGGCGGCGGCGGCGAGCCCTCCCGGCCGCGCGGCGACGGCCCCGACCACGACACGCTCTGGGGAGAGAGGGAGAATTATTCATCACTAGTGGAACCCGCGGCTTCGCTCGCGCTAAATCTAGGGACTAACCCGAGCGAAGTGGGGGTGAGTCGCTTGTTTAAGATAAACATTTCCATCATACATTACATATGTGTAACTCTAGCGATTTTGGCAGCGCACGCCGGAATAGCTCGCAGGTGGTAGATTTTTTACTACTTACTTGACACTTATCGTCACATTTGTGACAATTCACACAATATCTTTATAAATTGTAGCCTATGTGTTATTCTGATGTATAAGCTATATTATTGTATAGTTTCATTAAAATCCATTCAGTAGTTTTTACGTGAAAGAGTAACAAACATCCATACATCCATACTTACAAACTTTCGCATTTATAATATTAGTATGGATTATATTTTGCTTAACAATTAAAAATATAGAAATTTAGTCAAAAAAAAGTCAAGGAGTTCGAAAAATCATTCACACCCAAAATCAAGAGCTTCAATATATTTTTTAACTTTCTGTTATGTCTATTATATAATAAACTAGCAAACCCGGCCCGCTTCGCTGGGCGTAAGTTAAAATAAATTAAACGGTTTTTATATTATATATATTTAATTTTAATAAAAAAAATACTACTCCTTACTACATTTTGGCCACGTACCATCTATAATCTAGAAATAGAAATACGGCGCCATCTACCGGATATCTGTGCAACATAGATGCCAAACCACCATCTATTAGGATTTTATAGAACTAACTGATAAATACACACTAAAGTCGTATAATATACATTTAATTTGAAATAAAATAATATTGCGACTATAAATTAAGATGTAAGCTATCCTATCTCTCAAGTTGGATCGAACTGCACATGGTGTGCGAATTTTATTATAATCGGTTAAGTGGTTTAGGAGTCCATTGAGGACAAACATTGTGACACGAGATTTATATATATTAAGAAGATTGTAAAGTAGAAGAGTTTGTTTGTTTGGTTGCACGCACTAAACTCAGGAACTACTGATCTATGGGCTATATTACAATGATATTAGTGTTATGTACGGAGAAATCATACGTAAGCAAAGTCGCGGGCACAATCTAGTGTGATTTTATAAGTTAGGAAACTTGCATTTCCCGCGGCTTCACACGCGTTGTAAAGACCGGGAACCAAATTCTTACTAAATTGCGCGGTATGGTATCTCGCAGGACTAACGCCCGCCGTTCCCGTTTTTGCAATATTTTTCATTGATGCTCCTCTCCTATTAGTCGTAGCGTGATATAATATAGCCTATACCTTCCTCGATAAACGGACTATCCAACACAAAAAGAATTTTTCTATTCAGACCGGTAGTTCCTGAGATTAGTGCGTTCAACCAAACAAACAAACAAACGTGGAAACATTATTTTGTATATTATGCAATAAATCTTTCGGATTCTATTCCGCGGATTTAGTTTCATTTTTAGTTACTGACTTTTGTAACACTATAGCAATCATGGTCGTGGAAGAGTTCAAAAATCTTAAATATTTACGTAAATCTAAAAAAAT
Source organism: Boloria selene (assembly GCA_905231865.2). Taxonomy (NCBI): domain Eukaryota; kingdom Metazoa; phylum Arthropoda; class Insecta; order Lepidoptera; family Nymphalidae; genus Boloria; species Boloria selene. The sequence continues at coordinate 2,092,330 of HG993158.1, read as the reverse complement.
ATATTATGGTAATACTAAATAATATCAACAATAATCCACTCACATCATGTCGTCTATACGAGTCAAAACTCCTCTCCGAGCAGACGCTTGATGCTTCAGAGTCATCGTCTCTTCTTCCTTCGCATGCAGAACTGTCTTCTGGGCTCTGTGATGGTAGAAAATAGTATATTTTTATATTAATTGACTAGTAATAATATGTTTAAACTTATGATACATAGTAATTATTTTTTATCTGTTGTTAATGTTATTAAGAAGTAATATGGACATGTTCATTACTAATGAATAATTCACAATTTCTAATATTCTTCATGACATTAAAACAGTATTGAAATCAAATCAAAATATAATTCAGCATAAAAATTGTTACAATTTCTTACTGAACGTCATGAGTTTACCACCAGTTCGGAAATAAGATTATATTATACCCATAGCCATAATATTGGTATTATACTAACATGAAATTGATACACCAAGAAATTTCTACCAAAACTACCAATGGTAGAAAATGGTAGTTTTCCATTAACACATAAAACTCACTCTCAGTGTTCCCTCAGCATCTCTACTCTGCTGCAAGAGTCGCAGAGTGGCGGCGGGGGCCCGCTGAGGCCTCTCCATGGACTCCCGACGCCGCACACTCACCGCTCCCGCCACACTACTCGATCTTCCGGTCCTGAATAAAGAAATCAAAGCATAAAAAAATTATGTATTTTTTTTATTTTACTCCATTCAAAAAAAATCATATTACACCTATTTCCATTTTCTTAATAAGTAAAATCGCACACAAGCACATCTATCATTTCAGAATACAAAACTTTCCCATAATTACAAAAAAAAATGTGCTTGAACGGAGTAGGATTCGAACCCCATATCTATCTATTAGTAGGGTCCTCCTGACCGAATTCGTATACGACGGTTAATTTTACTAAAACTAGCCAAATGCAGAAGATAACACAGTGCACACTGTCTATTCCTGTCACTATTTCATTTCATACCAATGAAAATTACCTTCAGCCCAACTCAGAATTCAAACTCATGACCCAAATACCAATTCCCATTCGTTGGTGTGACTCATACAACGCAACGCAGTTTATACTTTTGCAGTGTCATCGTAGCCATTGTTATATTGTATGCTACACAAATGGTTACTAAATAAAAAAAATAAAAGTGCGTGTGTACAAAGTACACATGTCAGAAGTAAAACTTCTTTGGCAAACTAATTTTTAAATCTCGTTTATATTTATACTAAATAACCCCGTCTAAGCTCGTTGAGAGAGGGAGATGGCGCGAAGGTCACACCCACGAGTTAGACAGAGTTAGAAATGTCACTGACTCGCGGTGGACGAGATCTAACTAAGGCTAACTCTTCCCCGTCTCTGAGCGCCTGGTATTATTACTATGGAGTTATTTTTTCGTTTCATCCAGTTTGAAATCACAACGATTCTAAAGAAGTTTCACTTCAATAAATAAATAAAAATACACTCACCTAGTAGGGCTGGTCTCCCTGGAGCCGGCGAGTGAGCGAGGTATACCGGAGGGCCGCCGCCTCGCCGTGGACAGCGACATGGGCCCGCTGCGGGATGAGGGAGACGACGACCGGGATGTGGCTGGGGAGGGATCAAACAATAATATATAATAATAATATAGTGTGAGAATAATTCGAACTTACGAATCGAATATTACTTATTTATAATTATTCGAAAGTCGAATTGAATAGTTCGACAATTCGAATTATTCGAAAGTTCCCGAATAATTCGAAAATTTTCGAATAAATTGATTTTTTTTTTTCAGAATTATTCGTAAACTATCATGTTATTAGTGAATTTTCGAGTATTTTGAATTCACCCTGAATTCTTATTTTCCATATTCAAATATAAATTTAACAGTCAATATACATTTTATTCAAACCATGAGATATAGTTACACAAATAGAACAATTAGTATAGTGTTTTTTGAAAGAGAATGAAATAACAGAAATTACATCGTACCAAATACAGTATTATAAAAAATGTGACATTTGAAAATTTGCTACAAATTTTTGTTCTAATATAACTGATACTGAATCGGGTGATAATGAACTTTGATTCACGATTTAAAGGAATTGAAATGGAAACAATTGAAAATCCAGACTGACTCATATCGTGTTAGGTTTTTAAATGGATTTCTTGGAAATAAGATATTTACATGAAAATGTAACCTGTATGTAATCAACCATCATTATAACAAACCTCAAAAGTCTAATGGACTTTAAAAAAAGTACATTGAATATTTTTTATAAAATCTTATTGAAATGTTTATACTACTCACAATCGCTTTTTAACGTCCCACTGCTGGGCATGGGCCTCCCTCAGCAAGAGGGGGATCAGGCCATAGTCCACCGCGCTGGCCTAGTGCGTGTTGGCGTACTTCACATATCTTTCGAAAACTTGCTAAGTTTTCTCAGACATACAAGTTTCCTCACGACGTTTTCCTTCACCGTAAGTCAAGTGGTAATCATGATAGAAATGATTCGCACATGAAAATATCAGAGGTGCGAGACCTGGATTTGAGCCCGCATCACTCGGTTATCCAAGCGTTACCGTTTTGGACATAAGTAAAGGTAAACAAAATTATAGAAAACCGAACTAAAAAATAGAAAATAAAATTTTATTTTAAAAAAAGCGTGGGGTGCATGGTGTCATTATCATTTCGATAATATCTTAAAAAGCACCCCACGCTTTTTTTAAAATAAAATTTTATTTTCTATTTTTTAGTTCGGTTTTCTATAAAAAGCGAGTTTTTTAGTTTTTTTAAACTATTATTTATTTTCTACTTTTTCTAGCAAAAATCATATTTTGCAAATTGAAAAATGGAATAATTTTATCAAATTAGTGTATTGTCATCGGTCCTCAATAAATCTACAAAGTTTGAACGAAATCTGGCCGTTTAAAGTGGGTCAAAATCGCGCCCAAAGAAGTCGGTTACAAACAAACATACAAACATACAGGTGAAGCTAATAAAAAGCGTGTAAAAATATAATGAACTCACGTTGCGACTGCGACACGCCGGGGCGCGCTCGCGAGCGTCCGGCGCCGCGCTCGGGACTGGGAGGCACCGCCGCGCTCACCGGCGAACGCTTCGCTCGAGCTAACATACAAATCGATACCTTAGTTCGCAAATCGGTTAACTCCTTTTCAATATTTTTTTCAAAGGCTACCAAAATCAAGAAATACAATTATACTTATTATAAATTCGGAGCAATATTTTGTTTATAATTAAAGTAATATTCTTAATTAATCTAATAAAATCATGTTGTACGAGTTTGTATCACTTACTATTGAAATAATAACGATTTTAGTGGCCCCTTAAAAAGTTCACGTTAATGGAGTTAGCCGATTTGCGAATTAAGGTATCGAAATTACTTTTAAAATACAATAAGGATAAACTCATTATTTTTATATTTGATAATCTGTGACCGAGCTGTCAAGTTGACTTTTACTTTTTATCGTAATGGCGGGAACGCGATATACGTTGAATCAATAGATAACTGAAACTAATATAAGCTTAAGAATTATTAATTAATTGTTAGATTTATGTGTGAAAGTTTTTAGTATTGTTCTTTTATCCTAATAATACTATATTTAAGTAGATGTTTCATTTATTATGTTTGCGATTCCCGATATTTCAAATGGTTTATAGCAATTACTTATTGGAAAGAATAGGATAGCATCCTTTGTACAAAAGGATCAGGCGGCATGCCATAGTCTACCATTGCGGACTTCGCATGCCTTTCACTAACTCGATAGGTTCTGTTAGACTACAGGTTTCCTCATGATGTTTTCCTTCACCGTAAGGCAAATTAATCGTGTGTGAAGTGACTCGCACATGAAAATATCAGTAGACCCTGGATTTGAAGTCACTCGAGTATCTATGACTATATAAGCTACCACTATACTACCACACAATAGCGACTCACCCTCACTTCGCTAGTGTATTATACATATACACCTTAATATAGATAGGGATCTATTAATAAAAACCGCATCAAAATGCGATGAGTAGTTTTAAAGATCTAAGCATACATAGGGACAGACAGACAGCGAGGTGACTGTATTTTATACTGTAATGATGAATAGAGCACGCCAAATAATTAATAATAATAAGATATGAATAACCATGAAAAATTATACATATAGAAGTTATAAAAAATATTTAAACCAAAAAAATATAACAATGTCTTTATTATCGTAATATAAATTACATACATTATACATAAAAGTATATACCTTATACTAAATAATTATATATCATTAATTAATTAAAAAACTATAATAATAAAAAAAATACAGCAAAACTATAATATTGCTATATACAAAAGTAAATTTTGGAATGTACCTTGCTGTGCGACTTCCCCTTCTTCAGAATGGCATATAAAATACAGATTATATTCATTTTTTATAATATAAGTAATAAGTGATTATTTATAATCTAAGACATATTTTAATATAAGTTTTTAGTGTAAAATGTGTAACTTCTGTTTGGACATTTTTTTAAATTTTCAATTTCTTTTTACGATAGATTAAAAATAGTTCTGTTTCTATTTATTTCTAAATTTAACAGCATATATTATGTTTGTTTTAAAATAAAATATACCTATTTTTGTTTTAGTAATATTTCGTTAATTCAAAATAAATTGGCGAAATAAAATGTCAAATATTCATGTTAATCTAGGGAAATATTAACGTATAATTCGCGTCATGTAAAAAGAACGCTGGCTGTCAAGATGCGCAGAGGCGATTTATAGGCGAATTTGGTGGTAAGACGCGGGGCGCGGGACGGCGAGGCACGCGCCGCATGCTTACCGGCTCGCTATTGGTTTGTCAGTTCAAAATACCATCGCGCACACAAAAGTTATTAGTTACGAAATGAGTTTATAACAAAAATGGAAAAATAATATGTTTGAATAATATTGTTTTATAAAGATAGAGTCTGATAACAATGCAGTTAACAATAAAAAAAATATATATAAAAACGAATTAATTGAATTTTTTGTAAGTGGATTAAAAATTCTGCAATGAATCAAACATATTTTATTAATTTATAAAATTCTGTTTAATGACATTCTATCTAATGTATTTTTCAACGTATCTACGAATAACCAATATACGTCACGAGCGAAAGGTTAGTTCAAAAATAAATGAATAGGCTTAGTAATTTCGTGTGCGAATGTACCGATGCGCAACCACACCCCCCACCACTTTCTTCCAGCGTTCTTTTTACGTGACGCGAACTATATGTCATTATAAAATAATAATTGTAAACATGTTTTTTTTTAATTCTGGCAATTCTCGTACATAGTACATTTGCCATTATCAAAATTGTAAACATGTTAAAGACTGCTTGTTAGTTTATTGCAGCGGTTCCCAAACTTTTTTGATTGATTTAACTTTTTTAACGGATTTCCATTTTGATTATAACTAAACTGATTGTATTTTAGAGTTTACGATTTTAGACTTACACACTATTGTTTGACTTAAAAAACAACTAAATGAAAATGATAAATACTTATAGTAATATTAATTACACTAAAAATATAAACTAATTATTTATTATGAGGAATGAACATTTTTTCACATATTTATTTATAATAGCATTAAAATAAGACATCACGTCTGACAATTTTTATTTTATCTCGGATGGAACTCGGAACCCCTGTGGACCATTTGGGAACCGCTGCTCTAGTGGCTAGTGTTTTCCGCGCACGATCCCAAGGCCCTAGGTTCGAATCTCGTAGTTTTTGTGTTTTCTAGAAAAAAATATGCAAATAAGCAAGTAGGTAATCTATTTAAATGACAGTAATTGGCTATTTTTGCTCATAAGATCTTATGAGGTGTGATGTCATGTGAAGGGATTTTATTTTGAGAAGAGAGAATCCTTAGGATGAGGGAAACCTGATATGAATACTAAAACTGTAAATACCGATAGATTATAATTTCGCAGTTTACAATTAGCGCGCGAGTTGCGTTCCATCGCATGCTATTTGTGTGTTCACGTGACTTATGCGGGCTGGCGGTGCCGGTCTAATTAATTTGAATAGTTTAAGCACTATGTTTATACATCAATAATATACGTATGTATGCATGTGTGTGTGTGTGTGTGTGGGTGTGTTTTTGTCGATGTTTGAAATTTTAAAAAATTTGGATCGAACTCTTAAAACAGTTTTTTTGAGCTGTTCTTTGGAGAGAGCTATTAAAACATCAGAAACTAACATTTTTTCACACGAGTAAAAAAAAAGTTGTCGTTTTTTTTTGCGCCACTGTATGTATCTATATATGTATGTATGTATCTGTGTGTGTGTGTGTGTGTGTGTGTGTGTGTGTGTGTGTGTGTGTGTGTGTGTGTGTGCGCGTCACTCACGCAGGCTGGCGGTGCCGGCGGCCACCTTGCTGCGCGCGAGGTGCGAGTAGAGGGCGCGGGCGCGCGCGCGCTGCGCCGCCGCCGCGTCCAGCGCGGACACCGACCGCGCCGCGCCCGCGGACGACGGGGACCGCTCTGTTTATATATTTATGTAATTTATTAGTAGCCAGTAGGGGTGTGCGAATAATTCGAACTTACGAATTATTCGTTCCGAATCGATTCGGAATATTCGATTCGGAACGATATTCGCACACCCTAATTAAATATTAAAAGGTCGGTCGAAAAAATTTACAGTACAAATTAAAAATTCGATTTTTGACGATTTTTGAAATTTAATAAAAATTTGAAGTGACCTCTTAAAAAAACTTCAGTAATTTTGGGATTTACACAATGACTGAAAGACTAATAATATATTGTTGAAATGATCATAAACAAATACCAGACTTGGATTTCGAACCCTTTACTTCCCGTATCTTTACCACAGAACTACACACCTTCAATAATTCTTGCCAACCCCATAACCCCGAGTATTTTACCATGAACTAAGCTATTTAACAAGACCTCTCATAGCAACTGGTATGTGGGAGATGGGAGGCCTCTCTTGGGAGGCGCGTCGTCGTCTCAGAGAGTTGGACCTGTTCACGCCGGATACTAAATTTTCAGTAGACGCTTTATATTATAAATTTATTTTACCCAAATCCAAGGAAGCATGAAAAAAATTACAATAATTTATAATTGTAAAACGATTATTCAAACATTTCATGTTAATGAATAAAATAAATAAATATGTTGGGACATTATTACATTCTAGTTTCGTAGTAAGCTCCTTAAGATGGTTGATACACCACACATAATATATAACTTTAAATACATACATATTATAAAATATAAATATAAGCACCCATGATAGCCGTACAAATATTTGTGCACAATAAATAAAGCCCCCAGCTGCCTCGAACCCGCGACCGCTGGTAAAGCAAGTAGGGCTATTACAAACAAAGCCAACATCAAATTGAATAAATTATTCATAGATACAGTATATGATATATTTTTTTGTGTTATTTTTGTATGTCTATAATTTACTTACCAGAAACACTAGCGGATGGGCTTCTAGGACTCGTGATATTTCTTCGTTCTAGAAGAAAAATAAAATTATCAATAATTTTATCTATTCATATTAAAAATGTCTTATTGTAATATCAAAATAACAACTTTTTGCTAAAAAAGCAAAATTACTAATAAAAAAAATTAATTTGTAAAATTTTTGTCTGTCTGTTTCGTTTTATACAATTTTAAATAACCTGTCACATATAAATTTTATTTTTTAATATTCGAGTTAAAGAAAACTCGAAGGACTTAAAAATATTTTTGAAATTGCAGATATTATAATTCATTCTCTATTCGTTTCGATATGATCAGTGAGACAACTCTGCATCTACACAACTATCTTCCGAATCTCAATATTAACAAAAAACTCGATAATCGACCCCACGCGAGACTCGAACCCGTACTTCCAGCCCCTCTAGACAAATGGCAAACGCTCCGTGTCGATTCTATTTCGATAAACGCTACGCCTTGCCGTACGCTAACAGCAGAATTCGTTTGTCAAAAGTGACACTTCTGTATGGGGAATTATGTACTATACTTTGTCCATTTTGTTAATGGTTTTTGACAGCTCACGCCCACGAAGTTTCGTATTTAATGGTTAGCCATTAAAGTTAAAATGTCATACACATTAATATTGTACTTCATGGACGGGCAACTCCCCCTTATTGCTGTGCCACACATAACGATTACTACGATTGTGCCACAGATTACAAATAATCGATAGAAATCAATGCTAATATGTAAATAAGGTGTAATATGTTATTTAATAAGGAAGACAAAAAAATTTTAAGATTTAAACCAATAAATGAAAATATTAAAGTTAATAGTAAAGTTTTACTTTCTTCTTAGTATAAGGCATACAAATAAAACAACTAAAATAGTTTAATTCCTTTTATTAACATGATCCGTCAGAATCATCATTTATATTAGATTTTTCCGGTGAGGAGTCTTCAGTTATATTAATTATTAACTCTTGTGTGCATAAATTATTAAAATATGCAATGTCACGGCCCGAATCACATTATGATTCTCTTAGTTCTCTCCACCACACTTGATTTTTACGATAATAATATTTATTTTCATATTAATAAATATAAAAATAAATATTATTTTATACTTAGAAAAATAAGAGAAATCGATTATTACGTCCTTTTGTCATCACTATAGCTTGTCGGCGAGCTGTCAAATAACCATTAACAAAATGGACAAACTATAATCTGACGTTTCGTTACATTTGGCTACCAATTACAAATTCGATACATTGAATCTAAGCACTAGTCGTAAGCTTATGTCAATCCCATACATTGATTATTCTATTCTACTAGCGTTTATGCCACTTGTCTAGAGGGGCTGTCGTACATACAAGCCACTAGACCACTACATTTACCACTATTATTAATCTATACTATAATATAAAGCTGAAGAGTTTGTTTGGTTGAACGCGCTAATCTCAGGAACTACTGATCCGAATTGAAAAATTCTTTTTGTGTTGAATAGTCCGTTTATCGAGAAAGGCTATAGGCTATATCACATCACGCTACGACCAATAGGAGCGGAGCGTCAATGAAAAATGTTGCATAGACAAATATTTCTTTTGATTTTCAACTTTTAGAACGCGAGCGGAGCCGCGGGAAGTATAATATATAATAAGGATATTTTCACTATGTTTTGTTTTTATTATCTGTGGTCAAGCTGTGATGTCGATTAACTTTGCTCTCGTAATGGCACGAACGCGATATACGATTAGGTGCATCACTGAATAGTTTGTCATTGTTTTAATTATTGTATTCATAACCAGAAGTTAATTCAAAAGTTTTAGAATAGATAAATAAATTGTTTAAATTTTGTTTGTTTTGTTGTAATAAAGTTTTTAAAATTATTCATTTTTTTATGGTAAAAAGGGGGCAAACGGGCAGGAGGCTCACCTGATAGGAAGTGATCACCTCCGCCCATGGACATCTGCAAGCCGGCTTGCAGATGCGTTGCCGGCCTTGAGGTTGCGGTTTGGAGGGGGGGGTGTGTGTGTGGAGGGAGGGAAGAGGGAGCGAAGAGGGAGGTGAGAGCGAAGACGGAGGAGGAAGGGAAGAGGGAGGGAGGGGGAGGAGGGAGGGAGGGGGAGGAGGGAAGGGGAGTGGGCCTCCCGGACTCTCACTCACCGGACGAAACGCGACAGCATAGCTGCCACTTCACGCCGGTCTTCTGTGAGAGAGTGGTACTAATGAACTATACGGGGCGTGCCGGCCCATTCGGCTGCTACCCGAGGGTAGCAAGCATGGCGTTACCACTTAAAAAAAAGTGCGTGTGTACAAAGTACACATGTCAGAAGTAAAACTTGAATTTAAATTAAGCCTAACTCTTCCCCGTCTCTAAGCGCCTGGTACTGTGGACTTATTTTTTCGTTTCATCGAGTTTGAAATCACAACGATTCTAAGGTTGTAATTACCAGGTCAAAAAATCCCAAAAAAAAAAAAAAAAAGAAGTTTCACTTCAAAAAAACTTGTGTTTATAGTATACATACCAGATGTAGTATGTAAGGTATGCAGACAGTCCAATGATCCGAGTCGTTCTCTCTCGATTTGCTTCTGCGCGGCAACGTCTAGGCGCGAGAACAGCGCTTCCGCGTCTGAGGGGAAGTGGCGCTTGTACGCGATGTACGCCCTGAAAGTGTGTTAAAGTTTCATCATTTTTTGTTTAGGAATGTCAAAATTTAAGATTAACAATAAAAAATGGGGTATTTCTTTATTACAATGAATCAAAAATTGTTATATATATGAGATTTTAAATAAAGCTATCTTTACCGATTTATTGTATATGAAGTATTTTTGTATTTTCTCAAAATAAGAAAAAACACCCAAACCCAAAACATTTTTGGTTTTCTGTTCGCTATAATAGACCATTCAAAACTTTTGAAAACAAAAATCAAAATAAATCCACGACAAAAATTTTAACATATTGGAGCTAATAACACATGTGCATTTAAAACGAGGCAGCGGTATCCCAGTTATAACACGCTCTTTAAAGTGAAACGGTTTCGAATCCTATATCACATAATACCCCATCACCATATACAACCACACCCAATCACCCTATCACACTGCACCCAATCACCCTATCACACCACACCCAATCACCCTTTGGTGTTGTGGTGAATGATGTCTAGCGCTCGACGAAAGTGCGTTGTAAATGCGGCAAGGAAATAATACGCAACACTCCACACTGATATTTAGTTTATTCGCGATCCACGTGTAAATGTTTATGAAAGAGATGTGTGGACTTTAATAGATATTATATATGTGCGTGGGTATGTGTATATATATATATCTGTATGTGTGTGTGTGTGTGTGTGTGTTCCCACAACCCTATCACACCACACTCAATCACCCTATTACCAGTGTTGCCAGATGGGGCTATCTCTCATACCGAGCGGCGATACTATTTTATCCGCTGGCTTTACAGGTAGCTGATTCGGCTATATTTTTTTTTCAGAAATATTTAATTAACAAATCATTTTTATGCAGAAAAAAAAAGAACTTTTACAGAAATAATCAGTTTCAATAATTTTTTGTTTGTTTTATGTCAAATCCGAGTACCTACTAGTGGCATCACTACAAATGTGTTGTTTCGATGGTATATTCCTCATTTCAACTTTCCCGCCTGTGCGCCATGATGGGGCTATCTCGGGGCTACACGTGCGCTCCGGTGGGGTGATTCGAGAAAAAAATATTCTAGCAACATTACACCCCAATCACCTATTACACCCAATCACACCACCCTATCACACCACACCCAATCACCCTATCCCACCACACCCAATCACCATATCCCACCACACCGCACCCAATCACCCATCACATGACGTACTTGCGCGCGTGGTTGCGCGCGGTGCTGTCCGCGTCTCCGCAGGCGCGGCGGATGGCGTCGCGCACCGCCGTCTGCTGCCGCTCGAGGGCCTGAGGGCTCCACGTGTCCAGGAGTAGCACCAGCACCTCGCTGGAATATAAATAAATAAATAAATATGTTGGGACGTTATTACACACAGCGCCATCTAGTTCCGTTGTAAGCTACGAAGGAAGCTTGTGTTACGGATACCAGATGGTTGATATACTACATATGTAAGTTTAAATACATACATATTATAAATACAAACACCCATGACTGGAACACAAACATCCGAGCTTAACAAATGAATGCCCCCAGCAGGACTCGAACCCGCGACCGCTGGCGCAATAAAGTAGGGTCACTACAAACTGCACCAAACCTGTAGTCAAATATAAATATATATGGAGGAAGATGGGTGATAATAATTATATATTAATACTAGCAGTAACCGCGGCTTCGCACGCGCGTTTTTATTATCGGTAGATAACCTGAAAATGTCATCGAAATCGAAGACGTTTTGGAGGAGTTCAAAAACATACTTTCATTATATTTTTAAAATGTTAAAAAAAAAATTATGTACACTATACTAAAGATTATACTCCCATATAAGATTATACTATAATTAGAGGATTCGATCCCGGTCGATATTTTTAATCCCGGGATTTCGGGATTATCTACAGTTAATCTCGGGATCCCGGGATAGTCCCGGGATTATATTGTTAATGGAAAGTGGTAACAAAAAGTATACCGTGTGGTGTCGTGGGACACCGGATAGGAACGAAGTTCCTTATTATAAAAATATTAATTTTAAGTTCTATTAGCGGTATAAAGAAAATAATTATTATGTATACATTTTTATCGATAAAAATAAAAATCTAAACATAAAAAATATAATATATATTATTTATTGCCATTTTTAAATAATATAAATATAATTGAAAGAAAGAAAATGTCTTACATCACTAGCAACACTCAACAGTAAAACTGTTATATAAGTATCCATTTTATAAAATACTAGATGAATAAAAATCTTTCGTTACGGACGTTTTTTCCCGGGTACCCCTCCGCATCGTCCCATAAGGAACTTCGTTCCAAAAAGACAGTAAAACATATCAAAATCATTTTTGAAGTTATACTTTTCTGGCGCGTTAGGGAAAAATGATGAGAGTAAATTTTTATGATGCGCGCGCACACCGACACGAAAAACTGACAGTATGAAGTTAGCTAGTCAACAGTTTAGAGGACTTTCAACTATATTCACGATTTTTATTCACGTTTTTCTGAACCTACAACACGTGTTTTGTATTAGTCCGAATGAAATATATTATATAAATTTATACTATATGTATGTATATTTATATATATTTCATTGGGATATTTACATTTTTTCAAATAATATATCGTGGTGATTAATATTTATTAACAATTTATTGATTGAAAGATAATTTACTGTGATTATAACTTTATAAGTGATAAAAATTGTTTCTACATATTACTTTGAGTACGTTTGTAGAATTTGAGGTTAGTTGACGGTATGTATTATTTATTTACATTATTATTTAATACTAGTAACTCACCCACGGTTCGCTCGGGTTCGTCCCTAGGTATCCCCTTTTGTTTAAGTTTTTTACAAACTTTCATAATTTTTTTATTAGAAAACATTCCGTGGCCCTTAAGGAACGTACAAAAAAAATTATTCCAATTGGTCCAGTCATTGTCGAGTTATGCGCTTACCAACATTCATTTTTATTTATATAAATGTAACAAGTGTACAAATCATTTAAAAAATAATAATAGATACAAATAATAATTATTTTAATTATGTAAAATATTTCTTTTTATGATATTTAAATAAACTTTAGATATATAATAGATAATGCTTTATAATAAAACTTTCAATGTATTAAATACTCCTTTTTTCTATTATTATTATTAGTGTCGTTTTTTATACAAATGTAGGATGACGCGAAGATAAAATTTTTAGAAAGATTTTTATCTTGTTATGCCAAACAAGTATAACTTCTTACGTGCGTACATAAGTACACACACACACATTTTTTTGTTTATTCATCTTTAAGTTTTGTGAGGGCATAGAATATTTAGGTTGCCTGGAAGATATCGCTGTTTAGCGATAAGGCCGCCTCGTGTACACATTCCTTGTATAAATTTTTCTTATACTTGTTTTTCTTTGTGTGTACAATAAAGAGTATTTATTATTATTATTATTATTATTAATATTTAAGTTTTAAATCTTCAAAAAGGCGGTTAAACAAAATTATACTTTCTTCTTATAAAAAAAAACTTGGCACTTCTGTAAATAATTTATGAAACTAACAACTTTATTGACTTATTTAAAAAATGTATCAATCCCGAAAATCCCGGGATTTATTAAATTTGATCCCGAAAATTTCGGGACTAAAATATGACCGGGATCCCGGGATCCCGAGATCCGGGATCCCGGGATCCCGAGATCCGGGATCCCGGGATCGAATCCTCTAACTATAATATACTACATATTAAAGAATTAAAAAAACTTAAAAACACGCTTTTTATAGAAAACCGAACTAAAAAATAGAAAATAAAATTTTATTTTAAAAAAAGCGTGGGGTGCATGGTGTCATTATCATTTCGATAATATCTTAAAAAGCACCCCACGCTTTTTTTAAAATAAAATTTTATTTTCTATTTTTTAGTTCGGTTTTCTATAAAAAGCGTGTTTTTTAGTTTTTTTAAACTATTATTTATTTTCTACTTTTTCTAGCAAAAATCATATTTAGCAAATTGAAAAATGGAATAATTTTATCAAATTAGTGTATTGTCATCGGTCCTCAATAAATCTACAAAGTTTGAACGAAATCTGGCCGTTTAAAGTGGGTCAAAATCGCGCCCAAAGAAGTCGGTTACAAACAAACATACATACAGGTGAAGCTAATAAAAAGCGTGTAAAAAAAGATTGATTTTAAGGAATTTATTTATGCGACTTTTAGAAGTTGGTATACAATAGTTTTCTATACTATTTTATATAATAATTAAGTAAATTCAAATTATATATATAAGTTATAATTTTTACATCATCATGTATTTTCTCGTTAAATTATAACTTTTGCATAAACAATTTTTCTCTAATCTCACAAACGCATACAATAACGCGTGTATAAGTAAGTACATACATGAAAAAAAAAATAGACAAAAAGAAAGAGAGAGATAGAGTCAAAGGAAGAAAAAAAGAGAGAAAGAGAAAGAGAGAGAGAGTCACCTGAGCGTGGCGCGTATCTCCTTGCTCTTGCTGGCGGTGAGGTTGGTGGCCAGCACGGGCACGAGGCGCGGCGCGTGCACGTGCTGCACGATGTAGCGCACGCACACTGTCGCAGCTGACGACACCACCTGACACACACACAGACGTGTTAATATTTTTCACTTATTGTTGGTTTAATGTTTTGATAATAGCTAAAAATCAAAAGAAATAATTTTTACAAACATTTTTCATTGATGTTCGGCTCCTATGGGGCCATTCATTTATTACGACCCCCCCCCCCCCCCCGATTATAAGAAAAAATAATAATAAATAGACCTCTTCTCTATTATTTTTAATCAATTTATCTTTAAATCATAAGTCGATAAGTGAATAAATAATAATACCAAGTGAAATGGTATAAAATAAGCGAACCTTGGCAGCATTCTGTATGAGGTTGATCAGCTCCTGCAGTATGTAGAGGCTGAATTGCTCCAGCTTGTTGCGTAGCACCTTGGCCATGTGCGCTATTGTGATGCACGCCTCGCGTACCAACTATAACAGTTTATATACAAATAAATAAATAATTAATATGTTGGGACATTATTACACAGAGCGCCATTTAGTTCCGTGGTAAGCTACGAGGCCATATATACCAGATAGTTGACATTGATAGATAGTAATAATTTTATATCCTTTGTCTGGGACAAAAACCCTCGAATTTAGTTTTAAAATATTAATAAACTTGTCTATGGCCCGCTCTGATACTCTACGGACTGTGGTCAAGACACCGTGAAATAATGGCTTTCATTTTTTCCTAAAAATTAAAATACAACAGACACTACAAAAATTATATAACTTTAAATAAAATACAATATAAATATTATAAATGTATAAACAAACACCTATAACTGGAGTACAAAAATTGGTTCTCAACACAAAAATGAGGAAGCGCGACTAGAACCTGCAACCGCCGGCACAGCTAGCAAGTTAATTAAGCGTGTCATAGCCAAATTATAAATATGATTATGTGTTACTTAGGTCTTTTTTTCCATTAAAACGTCCCACAACTGGGCCTCCGTTCTATAAAAAGAATAGGCCATAGTCATTGTTAGCCATCGACTACTCATCCTGAATAGACGCCTAATGTATGTACTTCTGCATCCAAACCTGTCAGTCAAAAGTCTGAGGCAAGGGATAGGGGGGGGGGGGGGGGGTATTGGGGTTGGTTATGAAATGCACGCTGATTGGTTAATTCAAGGTCGCGACACTTGCTAATAGACAAATAGTGACGTGCCGGTAATTAAAGAAAAGTATAGCAACAATGAACTGCATTAAAAAGAAAGGGATGCATTGTCCGAGAATGTCCGAAGATGTCAAATACATCATCGCGAGTTGCGTTGCGAACAATATAGCTTGAGCTCATTTGTCTAACGTTTGTCTAACGTGTTGACTGAAAGTGTTCGCCTTGCATGAGGTGTCTATCAGGCTGAGTAGTCAATGTTGTTAGCAGACTAAACGCATCTTTCAAAAACTAAGTTCTCTCAGACGAAGAGAGGTAGAGAGAAAGAGAAGAGAAGTAAGACATGATGAAAATTTAAGTCTTAGGAAAATATTATAATAAGAATACCCCAATTTCTGATGACCACAAAAAAATCCCTTACTGACCTGACTCCTCAGATCCTTGATGACGACCAGGAATGGAACGGAGAGTTCCTTAAGTTGCGCCGCAAACTCCGCCTGGTACTGCACGTGCGCGTTGGCCGCTAGCAGCGAACGTATCTTCTTTAGCTGTTACATACATATATTGTTATTTATTTTATTCCACTACTAAGTATCATACTTCATATCACACCACGATGACTAAAAATGCACTGAAAGTAATCAAATCAAAATATTTTATTCAGCATAAAAATTGTAACAACTTCTTACTGGACGTCCGTGAGTCTACCACCAGTTTAGAAAGAAAAAAACCTCTGACCTGAGAACAAGTGGCGAAAGAAACTCAGAAGGACTAATATTATTTTTTAGAGGAAAAACTAACTTTGATTGATTGTGATTTATGTAAAAACGTACAGGTATTTTAAGAGTTGTAGAGTAGTAAGCAGTCGCCCATACAAAAAAACATAAATGTTTGAAAAATTGTAGTCTTGGCAGTAAAAAAAGCTGATATTTTCTATTCTTTGTTTTTTCTTGACTAATCATGAGCAAGTCGATTTTTTGGTGTAGAAATTTCGAACTGTAATTCGATTATGTTTAATTAGATTAGATTGATTGATCGATGTGTGTGTGTGTGTGTGTGTGTGTGTGTGTGTGTGTGTGTGTGTGTGTGTGTGTGTGTGTGTGTGTGTGTGTGTGTGTGTGTGTGTGTGTGTGCGTACGAGCATGTGAGAACATGTGTGTGTGTGCGTGCGTACGTGCGTGTAAATACGTGTGCGTGAGTGCGTTTGTGTGTGTGAATAAGTGTGTGTATATATATACTGACGGCGTCAACGCGCTTCTCCCAGTCGGCGTTGCGGTCGCCGAGCAGCGCGGCGGCGTGCCGGCACAGGTCGTCGAGACCGCGCGCGCCGTACACGGCGGCGGGGGCGGTGCTCGCGAACGCCGCCTCGAACGCTTCGCTCGACACCGCGCCCGCTTCGCCCGCGCCCACCCCGCCGCCGGACGCTGGAAGTTCATATTATTTTTTTAATTATTAATTAAACACGTGAATGGTTAAAGGTGATATGTCGTATTTTTGAATTCTTTTCAATTTTGAAATCTTTACAATAACTATTTTTTCTTATATTTCTAAGGCTTATACAAATACATTAACATAGATAAATATTACATATTGTGACTATTTTAAAGTAAAATAGATATTAACTACCAACAAAATCTACATTTCAAATCAGTCAATAATACTCTAAGTAAATTAATTTTCAGTAAATTAATCAAATACACAAAATATGAGAACTGTCACTACTATTTTTGACATACTCGTAATATAGACTAAATTTTTTCTACTTCTAGGCCGCAATTAAAAAAATATCCAAAAAAAATCTAATGCAGATAAAATATATTTTAAAATACCGAAAAAACACTTACCACTGGCAGAGCTGGTGAGTTTAGTGGGTGGTGGGGGTTTCCGGCTGGCTGAGGGCAAGCTGTATAACCCCGCGACTGTACGTTTTGGGGGTTCGCATGCTGTATGTTCATTTGTGTTTTGGGGGTCGGTTTTTGTTTTTATTTTATTCGAAATTTTGTCATTTATATTTAAATTTTATAGTGAATTTTAGGTAAATATGATATAATATTGCAATTTTAATTATTGTGAAATGATGGAAGATAGAGTGAAGTTAAAATTAATGAATATCCAAATGTTCATTAAATTCATTAATTAATGATAGAAAATTGATATTTATTTAATAAGAAAAGAGATAGAATATGTTAAAATGTCGTGTGTATTACCAGTGCCGATGAAACCCACAAGTACATGGCAAAAAAGAGAATAAATTATGTTAATACATTGTTAATATATCTAATCTATAATTGGATGGTGTTATGCAATCAGTATTTAAGCAAGCTCTATAAATATACAAATTTGTCCCCCAAAATAAGCGCATATCTAAATAAATCACAAGTTTTGTTTTGCAAAACTCACGTTTCATTTTAAAAAGTACTTTATTTGGTGTGCGTAAGTTCCAATTTAGATTAAGACAATTACAATTTTTTACTTTTTTTTTTAGCCTTTAGTTTGTCATGTTGATGGCCCTTTTTGAAGAGATATTTGTTAGGAAATGTGTAGGTATGTTTGTATGTACCATGAAATGGTATAATGGATAAAAAATGCGTTATATTATGAATGTTGTGTTTATACAGAAAAATTCAATATAATGCTAAAGCAAGTTGTTTTATAGAAATTAATAGCGATTGCATAACACCATTCAAAATGAGAGTGCACTAAATGACATATGAGAGAAAAATAATGAATTGGCTTATAAGTATGTAGTTAATTAGATATGAATAAGACATGAAATGATAATTGTTTTAAAACTAAACTACGACCAACTTGTAATATTTAAAATATATATTATGTATAACTTTTTCTAGTGTTTCTACAAGAATTTATATTATGTATGTATATATTATTAATTAATACTATCTATAAAATGCTACAATAATTTATTTTAAAATTATGATTCCGTTTGAAACACAGTATTATTTTAGTTTATTATACTTACAAACTCAAAATAATTATTCAAACTATATTTCGATATATAATTTAAAAAATAAAATCAATAATATTATTTTTAATTATTTGCTATATATTTAAAAATAACCTAACCTACACATAAACTATTGAAACATTAGGCCACCTCCATATTAAATTAATATCACAAATCTAAAACATAATTTTTATTTTGAGGTTTTTTTTAATTATTTTTACGGGGTCTTACCAGGAGTGGAAGCACCAGAGCTGTCCCCGTCCCGGGATCGAGCTGAGGTGGGGATAGTCATTGTCCGCTTCGCTGTTCGTGCCACGAAGTCCGCTTCGTCTTGTCCTTGGTTGGCTGGAATCAGTACATATAAATAAAATTTAAGTATGTTTGTAATTTTAAATTAACAGCTTTTCACTAAATGCATATCTATATTAATATTATAAAGCTGAAGAGTTTGTTTGTTTGGTTGAACGCGCTAATCTCAGGAACTACTGGTCTGAATTGAAAAATTCTTTTTGTGTTGGATAGTCCGTTTATCGAGGAAGGCTATAGGCTATATTACATCACGCTACGACCAATAGGAGCGGAGCATCAATGAAAAATGTTGCAAAATCGGGAAGGGCGGGCGTGAGTTCTGCGAAGTATCATACCGCGCGACTCAAGAAGAATTTTGTTTCCGCGAAATGCATATTAAACTATATACGGTATTTGCATCAAAAAATTCATTCTTAAAATGTCTGTCTGTCTGTCTGTTCCGGATAATCTCTAAAACGGCATAGTCGATTTTAACGGGACTTTTACTAGCAGATAGCCAATGATATAAGGAGTAACTTAAGCTACTATTAATTATTCACGTTGTTTTATTTATTTTAATTACGGGACGGAAAATCCGTCATCCGAAAGTGATAAAAATGGCGACAAAAGCTTTTTTTAAACCATAGTCGCTAATCAAAACTAAATTTCTTTTAAAATGTCAAATATTCGCATAAATCTATAGAAATAATTCAGAATGAGACTCACCAGAAGGCAACAGTAGACCCGCCTCCCGAGCCTCGTCAAACTTCTGTTCCAGGAGTGCCAGCTTTGCGGCAGGCACAAGTTCTTTTTTCTTTAAATCTTGTCTTAATCTCTCACCTGGAACATGATTTATTTCTTCATTAATAGGGGTTATACTTTTTATTAGCCATTTTGATTTGGACATTGCAAAACAATTTTTTATGTATGCATGTGTTTCTGTCTGTGATTACGTTATGAGATAACCATAGTTTTCTAATGAAATGTAGTAGATTTTTAGTTAATTGGTAGTAGTAGGAACAAACCGAAGCGGAGCGAGGATAAGTCATTTATGAATGAATGGATGATTGAATTAAATATTGATCGAATGAATTTTATGATTGATTGAATTACTTATTGAATAAATGAATGATTAATAGAATAATTTAAAAAAATGTGAAGGATCATTCGATTAACGATTTTTTAGAATACAGTACGCATTACGCAAGGATGTGATCGTCGCCAGGCTATTTCAACATAATATAAAATTATTGTTAATTCGCAATTTAATTTAAAAAAAAGTGAGATTAAGATAAAAAACACCTATTAGTCCCGCTGAGTTTCTTTCGCCAGTTCTTCTCAGGTCAGAGGTTTCTTCTTTCCGAACTGGTGGTAGACTCATGACGTTCAGTAAGAAATTGTAACAATTTTTATGTTGAATAAAATATTATGATTTGATTTGAATTGATCGAACGAATGACTGATCGTATGAATGAACGAACGATTGAATGAATCATTAATAGAATAATTGATCGAACGAATGATCGATCGAATGAATTAATGATTGATTGAATTACTGATTGAACAAATGAATGATTAATAAAATAATTGATCGAACGAAAGATTGATCGTATAAATGAATGATTGATTGAATGAAGTATATATAAGTATATATATGATTGATAGTATGAATTAGACATGCGCAAAACAGTGCTTTATGAAGTAACGAAATATGGCATTACATTACGCACCGAGTAATATCACATCACTTCATTACTCGAAACATTACTTGCCATGCGTGATGCGAAGAAGTAATATTACCCGCGTACTGTCATAATAGTATTACTGATCTATCTCATGTAATAATATGATGAATATCACACACGTTTTTATTGATTTTAATTTAAAACTAAAATGTTAACTTTTTATGAGTAAGATTATTGTTATATTTTTATTACTTATACTTATACTTTATATTTAAATATTGTATTTAAAATTTTATCGTCGTAACCCAATTTACTTTAATTATTTTTATATAGCTATGTTTACAATAATGTATGCAGCAAAAACTAACAGCGTATACTAGCTGTACCCGCGGCTCCGTCCACATTCTGTCACACGTCACACTGTATTCTATCTGCTTTATAAAGTAAATTTTATGTAATTTTAATAATCTTTTATCTTAGGGTGTGTTGTAATTATTATAATATGAGTATCGCATCGAAGACGGTAAAATGTTCGAACTGCAATATTGTAATTTGCGAAGTACTGGCGTTTGTCCAAAATAAGTTGGATGTTATGGATGAACAAAGTCTTATCCAGATATGTGAAAGTGCTTTTAGTGAGGATGAAATTGACAAAGCGAAGTCGTTATTATTTGAATCCGTGAGTAAACGTCCCTCAATAAGAAAGCGCAAAGGGAAGACACTTCGTAATATTGAAGATATTATATGCCTTTTAAAGGAAACAGACCCTGAACAAACACCAATTTTCGTAGCGAAGAGATTAGAGAAATTGCCACCAGTTACATTCGATCATGTTGACGTGACGCCATTACTTAAAAAGATATTAATATTGGAAAAGTCTATGCAATGTATACAAAATGAATATGTTTCTAGAAGTGAGTTAATAAATACGTTAAGTGAATATTCTAAAACGACAAATCACCGAAATAATATAAATATTAAACGAGGAGGTGGAACAAATTTCTGTGATAGTGGACCGATGGAAATATCAGCATATTGCGATCTCAATGATTATCCGTCTCTTTCTCGCAACCGATCGCCCGCGAAGCAATCAAGCGACACGACGAGGATGCAGCCGTTGCAGGCGACATCAGCTGCGCCGCCGATAGTTGCGTCTCCCGCGACATCGCACGATCAACGAGCTATCGAGAGTGCGAGAGAGATAAAAATCGATTGCGCTGTGCGTTGCAATGAAAATATAGAACAGCAACCGGTTATAGTGGCGACAAAAGAAACAGCTGAGCGCCCGTGTAAACAGCCGTATGATAAAAATATTGGAACAAAAGATTATAATGAAGATAGTAAGGCAACTTATTCTGAGGTAGCTCGTACAGGTGGTAAATGGATAGAGCCTAAAATGAGCGAAGAGTGGGTATTATATCAAAAACGGAGACTTAGAAATCGTCTCATAAGCCAAAAAGGATGTGCTAATGAATCAGAAGAAAATAACCAAAAATTCAAAGCGGCAGATATAAAGGTGCCGCTATTTATATCCAATGTGGACAGAGAGGTCTCAGAGCAAGATATTATTAATTATGTATATGGGAAAACAAAGGAAAAAGTTTCATTAAAAAAAATTAATATGAAAAGACAAAAGGATTATAATGCATATAAAGTTTATGTAACAAAGCATAAAATGGATATTTTCTTAGACGATAAACTGTGGCCTATTGGTATAACCTTTCGGCGTTTCGTGAATTTTCACGAGAAACGGAAAAATATGGAAATTGTAAAAAGAGTAGAAAATAAGAGTTAATAATAAAAAATTATAATATATAATAATAAAATTTAATGAATAATATAAATAAAATTATTAGTTTTAACTGTAAATCGCTCAAGAGGTCATTAGAAGGTGTAAAAGAGCTTTGTACGTCTGCTGATATCGTAGCCCTGCAGGAAACATGGTTAATGCCGCATGACCTACCAGTACTGAGTACGATAAGCGACGACTTTGGATGGACTGGTACTTCTGCTGTAGATACTTCAGTGGGCCTAATCAGTGGAAGGCCGTATGGTGGTGTAGCGTTATTGTGGCGCAAAAGTGTGTTTGAAACAGTGTCAGTGGTAGAATGTGATAACGTGCGTATTTGTGCCATCAAAATAACTGTAAGTAATAGATCGGTAATTATTTTTAGTGTGTATATGCCTACTAACTCTTATGACAATCTACCAGAATTTAGTAACTGTCTAAGTACAATCAGGTCGGTGATAGAAATACAAGAAAGTAATGGAATTGAAGCTTTCTATATATTAGGGGACTTTAATGCTCATCCCAATGAGCTATTTTGCAATGAAATGTTAGATTTTTGTGTTGATCAAAACTGGATATGTGTGGATTTAAACATGTGTAGTAAAAATACATTTACTTTTTGTAGTGAAGTTCATGGATGTAAACGATGGTTGGATCACTGCATCGTCACTAAATCAGCTTTAAAAACAGTTATTAGCGTATCAGTACAATATGATATGTATTGGTCTGACCATTATCCAATTGTATTAGAATGCAATATAAGTAGTTTAAAACCAAAAATTGCACAGCCGAAAACAAGCTCTTTAAATTGTGTTATATGGGGTGAGAGAAATTTTAAACAGATAAACCAATATCATGACCTGTGTCACTCTAACTTGTCAATGATAAATCCACAAGAACTTAGTGAATGTTGCGATAATTTATGTAAAAAAACAGAACATCACGCTATCTTAGATAAAATGTATAGTAATATCATTAATACGCTATCAATGGCCGCTAGGCGTACCTACAGTGGTAAATGTAAAAAAAGGGGAGGCTATGTTGCGGGATGGAATAGGCACGTCGCGGGACCGCATCGTGAGGCGCGGCTTAAATTTCAAACGTGGATGTTAGCGGGGCAGCCGACTAGTGGTCGCGTTTTCAATGAAATGTTAGAGTCTAGGAGACATTTTAAGTCAAAATTGAAATGGTGTCAAAACAGACAGGAACAACTTCAAATGGACGTTCTCGCGTCAGATCACATATCCAAAGATTTTAAGAGTTTCTGGAAAAAGACAAATAAAATGAAAACTAGGCCGAGTTTACCCGTGAGTGTAGATGGTTTTTCGGACCATAAAGAAATTGCTGATGCATTTAGGTCGCGCTTCACTATGCGATCACCACTGGGTTCCATTTTGAATAAGGTGAACGATGCTGAGACTATCAAGACGAGCTGGAATGAAAAGATTACGGAAACAATGGTAGCACAAATAATTAAAGAAATGGTTCGTGGAAAATCACCTGGTCACGATAACCTCAGCATTGAACACTTTAAGTATGCGGGAGTTCATCTTCCTCGAGTTCTCGCACTGTTTTTCAACCTGTGTCTAAATCATTCATATTTACCGGAGCCGCTTATGCGGACTATTGTAGTACCAATTGTTAAGAACAAGACGGGTGACACGTCCGATATGAGCAATTATCGCCCCATCTCGCTTGCTACCACCGCAGCTAAAATACTTGACAGTGTGATAAACGGCAGGCTATGTAAGTATGTTTCTTTGCAAGATGCCCAATTCGGCTTTAGATCAGGACTGTCCACAGAAAGCGCTATTCTTAGTCTGAAGCATACTGTCAAGTACTATACTGCAAGGCGTACGCCGGTATATGCGTGTTTCCTGGATTTATCTAGGGCATTTGATCTTGTTTCATATGATGTACTTTGGAGCAAATTAAAGGATGCGGGTATACCGGCGGAGTATACGTCCCTGCTGAAATACTGGTATGCTAACCAGAAAAATCAAGTAAGATGGGTCGATGCACTGTCGGACGAATACAGGTTGGAGTCCGGAGTGAGACAGGGAGGTTTGAGTTCACCCTTGCTTTTCAACCTGTATATCGACCAACTCGTGGACGAATTGAGTAACACACGTGTCGGCTGTCACATTGACGACATCTGTGTCAATAATCTAAGTTACGCAGACGACATGGTCTTGCTCAGTCCTTCCATAGCCGGCTTAAGAAAACTGATAGCTACCTGCGAGACATACGCGAAGGTGCATGGCTTAGCATATAACTCAAAAAAGAGTGAAGTACTTGTGTTTAAGTCTCAAAAATTAAAACCACGCCATGTCCCGATCGTGAGTCTTAACGGTGTATCGCTGAGCGTTGTCGAGAAATTTAAATATCTTGGTCACATCATCACTAGCGATTTACGGGATGATGATGACATTGAGAGGGAACGCAGGGCGTTGGCGGTTAGGAGCAATATGCTTGTCCGCAGATTCGCTCGGTGTACGAAGGACGTCAAAATAACTCTATTTAAAGCGTTTTGTCAGTCCTTCTATACCTGTAGTTTGTGGGTGACATATTCGCGCCGGGCCTACAACGCCTTGCGTGTGCAATATAATAATGCCTTTAGAATGCTGTTGGGGCTACCGTGGCGTTGCAGTGCTTCAAAGATGTTCGCAGAGGCACACACGGATGGGTTTCATGCCATTATGCGCAAGAAAGCTATCTCTTTGATGCAGCGTCTACGTGACAGCAACAACAGTATTTTAAAGTGTATTTCGGCCAGGATGGACTGCCCCTTTCAGAATCACTGGATGGAGTTGGCCATTGGGCTAAGATAAATAATAATAAAATATTTGTTGCAAAAAATACTAACAATACTAACATAGTATTAAGTTAAATTATTGTACTAACAAATTAACACTATATGGATGTATAGACTACGTCTGAAATAAAGATTATTATTATTATTATTATTATTATTAGCCATATAGCGTACACAGGAGAAGTATAACCTTGACCGCAGAGTGCAAGAGTTATACTAAATTACTAATTAGTAAATATTAAAAGTAAACAAAAGTCGAACAGTCGATGCTTTCATACTTCTACTGCCGATTGCCGAAACATTCCCCGAACGCTTGCGTGCTGTCGAGTTGACCCGAACGATGAAATATCACGCTCGCGTCATGACATGAAAGTAATGAGTAATGTTTGGTTCGGTCGAGTAATGAGTGATGCTACAGTACTCGCTCGGGTAATGTTACGCGTAATGCATTACTCGCATTACTTACACATGTCTAGTATGAATGACATATGCGCACTCACCGACGTGCCGGTAGACGTCGACTAGCAGCTGCAACGCGGCATCGCGCACGGCGGCGCTGGGGTCGGCCACGAGCGCGGCCAGGCTGGGCACCGCCGCGCGCAGCTGCAGCTCCGCCGCGCCGTGCCTGAGTGTGCACAGATAATGTAAAATATGTCGTTATAGGTAGAGGTGGGCGAAACTGCTATCGGTTGATGATAACCTGCTTAAGCTGTAGCGGTGAGCGAAACGGCTATATATTGATAAGGAGTTATAAGAATACGCTATTTTTAAAATGTCTAATATTTTTTACGCTATAATATATTTATACGTTATATAATTTCGCATAATTTGGCGCACACGACTCGTGACAAAAATATTATACCGCTAGCACGAAGTGTCAAGTGCTGCAGTTTATCGCCTGTTATTTATTTCAAGAGGCAAGCGCTATTTTTTATTTTATTTTTATTACATTTAATATGACCACAACAAAGAGAATGTAATCACTATGGATGACAACTGCCGCGCTTGACACTTCGTGCTAGCCGTATAATATTTTTGTCACGAGTCGTGTGCGCTAAATTATGCTCTAAGAAAATTGTATTTAAAACTATATTGAAATGAAATAAATAAATAGCGTTTAAAATAACAGGTTATTTTTTCTTAATATTTTTGTACGCCAAACTATGCTCTAAGCCTCTAAAGCAACTGTATTTAAAACTATATTGAAATGAAATTAAATATTTTTGTTTGAATATCTCTTAGTTGTATAATATTTTAGTCACGAGTCACTTGCGCCAAATTATGCTCTAAGACAACTGCATATGAACTATATTGAAATAGTACCGAAATGAATATAACTTTAACAAATATTAATTAATTATTATAGGTTATGTGATCTGTGTTTTTACTTTTATGTAATGTAACGTTTAAGAACGTATGGTAATCAAAACGCATGTTTCTACGTAGCGAAAATAGGTATATAACGAATAAAAATATTATAGCGTAAAAAATAATAGGCGTTTTAAAAATAGTGTATCATTACAAAGCGTTATCAATATATAGCCGTTGCAAACACCTCTAACTTCACCTCTCACAAACCCAGTAAACCAGTTTACTTACGAATGAATCAAAGTGCCCATACACTTTAGAGTCTCTTCCCTAGATAAAACTTAATTTATTTTAACTTACCCCCAGCTAGCTAGACAAGTATAATGGACCAAGCGTATACTACACCTCTCACAAATCAGTAAAACAGTCTACTTATTTTAAGTCTTGTTTTTGAAGTGAAACTCTTTAGAATTGTTGTGATTTCAAACTAGATCAAACGAAAAAATAAGTCCATAGTACCAGGCGCTCAGAGACGTGGAAGAGTTGGCCTTAGTTAGATCTCGCCCAACGCGAGTCAGTGACATTTCTAGCTCTAACTCGTGGGTGTGACCTACGCGCCATCTCCCTCTCTCGACGAGCTTAGACGGGGTTATTTAGTATAAATATAAACGAGATTTAAAAATTAGTTTGCCAAAGAAGTTTTACTTCTGACATGTGTACTTTGTACACACGCACTTTTTTTTACTTACGAATGAATCAAAGTGCCCATACACTTGAGAGTCTCTTCCCTAGATAAAACTTAATTTATTTTAACTTATGCCCAGCAAAGCCAGGTTTACTAGTAAAGTATAATGGACCAAGTGTATAATACACGGTACACCTCTCACAAACCCAGTACAGTTCTCGAGCGTAGCGCGTTGCGAGTGTTTTAAACCCGTTTTAACTGGTTTTTGATGCGCGGCTATTGGCTTTTAGCTATCACTCACACTATCATATGCCTAGAGAACTGTAAAACAGTGTACTTACGAATGAATCAAAGTGCCGATACACTTCAGTGTCTCCTCCCTAGCGTGCGCCGCTTTGTGCTGTAGCGCGGGCAGTAGCCGGGCTAGTAGCGGTCGCGCCGGCGCCGCGCGGCTCTCAGAGAGCGAGGAGATACACGCGCGGGCGGACACGCGTACGCCCTCCTTTGTATCTGCTAGCCTGGTGTGATAAGACGGGGTTTTTATTATTATCTATACTAATATTATAAAGCTGAAGAGTTCGTTTGTTTGGTTGAACGCGCTAATCTCGGGAAAAAAAAATCTTTTTGCGTTGGATAGTCCATTTATCGAGGAAGGCTATAGGCTATATAACATCACGCTACGACCGATAGGAACGGAGCATCTATGAAAAATGTTGCAAAAACGGGAAGGGCAGGCGTTAGCTCTGCGAGATAGCATACCGCGCGACTCAGAAAGAATTTCCGGCCTTTAGAACGTGTGCGAAGCCGCGAGAAATGCTAGTTAATAATAATAATAATAAAACTTTATTTGATAAACACACTGAATCTAACACAGATTTATATATTTATATTAAATATACATAATATAATAATTAAGGTAAGTTTAAAGTTTTGATGTTTAAAAATATAAACGTTAAAATATCTTATTTTATTTGTTGAAAGTATTCACTATCAATACGTACTTATAGAACATTTCTAACAAGAAAGCGGAGTCAAAAACATGCTTACAATCTTCTGATCTATTTAATTAATAAAGGAAGTGACGTTTGATGCTTAATGGATTGTAACTTTATGACTCAACGGGATTGACTATTGTTTATTATATTTGCGTGCTCAGCCCTTTTTAACGACCCACTGCTGGGCGTACCTTCAACACGAGGATAAGGGCATAGTCCACCACGCTGGCCTTAGTACAGATGGACTTTACATATCCATCAAAAAGTTTGACGACACGCGTGGCGCAGTTTGTAGTGACCCTACTTGCTGCGCACGCGGTCGCGGGTTCGAGTCCCGCTGGGCAAAAATGTTTGTACAGTTGTCCAGTCATGCATGTTTATATTTATGTTATGTATGTATTTAAAATGTATAATATGTGTAGTATATCAACTATCTGGTATCCATAACACAAGGCTCGTACCATACCGTGGAACTAGATAGCGCTGTGTGTAAATGTCTCAACATATCTAAATTTTTTTTTAAATGTAGCCAAGTGCTTTACAACCTGCAGGTTTTCTCACAATATTTTCCTTCACCGTACGACAAACGCAATCTTGCTAGAATTTAGAAATGATTCGCTTGTGATAATATCAGAAGTGCGACAACCGGATTTGAACCCGCATCACTAAGTTATATTTTAATAATGAAATAAATAAAAATATGTCTGTGTGACTGATTATTCGTAAGATAAGAATAGAATATATATAAAATTACTTCTAACTTCGTTTTATAATTATTAATGCAATGCATCAGTCTATTTTACGATGGATAAAACATAAAAATATTATAGTATTACTAGCGGACCCAACAGACGTTGTCCTGTATACATTGATTTTTTTTTAAACTTTTGCTCCCGGTGAAATGTTTTATTAAGCATGCGCAAAACAACGTTGCCTAGCAACGACTTATTTATTAATGAATATGTCATTTATTGTGCAAATGTATAAATAACTAATTAATTTAAAAAATACATTTTCCAGTAGACCAAACTGTAAATCTAAACCATTCTCGAATCTCCACGAACACACACAAAAAATTTCATCAAAATCGGTCCAGTCGTTTAGGAGGAGTTCAGTCACATACACACGCACACAAGAAATATATATATTAAGATGTTAATCAGGCGTTTTGTTGTGGTTTCAATACAAATACAAGTAGCATTTTAATAGGCTCAGTTTGTAGTGTCCCTTGCTGTGCTAACAGTCGCGGGTTCGAGTCCCGCTGGGATTCATTTCTTGACGAGCATGAATGTGTTTGTACTCCAATCATGGGTGTATATATTTATAATATATATGTTTTTAAAGTAATATATTTGTAGTATATCAACTACTTGGTTTCCATAACACAAGCCCATAGCTTACCATGGATACTTACTATATGATGCTGTGTGTTAATGTCCGAACATATAAAAAAAATATATTTAATTTCTCACCTATCAATGATATGCGGCAACACAGTCTGCACGTAGTGTGAGAACTCCTGGCCCATGCGCTCCGCGAGAGCACCTATCACTTCTAAACCATGTTGGGCCACCTGAAAATAAAGTAACGTTTATTAACTCAAAAATTACTTAAAACAATAAATATTCAACTCATTGTGATGGAATTTGAATGACGTATTCAATGAGGAAAACCTCATAAAAATCGGTATAGGAATTATGGTATTAGCCCGGTCAAATTAGATAGGAAAATTCCGACTAGGCTGAAAATTGGTAGGAGAAAAGAAAAAAACTATTAACTACATATTAAGACATTTTTTATAGATAATTTTCTGATCTACAAACGTCTGAGCTAATTTTATGACAAAACTTACCGTTTTGCTGAAAATCGCGAAAAACCAGTTTTTGTGACCTTTGACCACGAGGAAATTTCTTTGCACGTGCCGGATCGATGAGAACTTTTCACATTTCCTTTATAGTAGTGTATTGAACAATCCAACCAATTTTCAGCCTAGTCGGAATTTTTGTAACCTCACCCCTATTTTTTAGTCTAATTTAACCGGACTATATATTTGAGTACCTCTTCCTTATCATATTTTATACTAGTGAATCAACCTCGCCTCGCTCGGGTTCATCACTAGGTACGTTTCGACGGTTAGTATAGAATTATAGCTAATGAAATATTTTCCCGCAGTCAAACCTATCGTCATACCGAATTTAATCAAAATCTGTGTTTTCTCGTGGTGCGATCACAAGCAGACGGACGGACAAACTATAATTCTAAAAACTATAGTTCGGCCTTTGTATCGGTAAAAATGACTATTTCAAGAAGATTTTCCAAAAAATAATTAATAATATGCAGACTCGACTAAGTAAGAATTTTATTAAATGAATGAAAATGGATGATGAAGTATGGATTAAATGAAAACCATTATATATTTGGGACTCTGAGTCCCAATTAAAAACCTACTCAAACTAGCTAACTACTAAGCCTAAATAAGTAACTAAGTATTTAACTATTGAGGAGTTCCACTATCCACCTTCTGACTCCATCACCAGATTAGTCAGATGGCATGGCATCAAATTATTGTATAGTCTAAGTTTTAAAACCATACGACATTTAAAAGTCATTTGATTTGATTAAGAAAATAAAAAAAACTTACATTTTTTCCAAAACAAAATTTTCACAACAGATACATATTTATCAACACTTTTATCTATCAAGGAGTTACAATTTTATCGAACATCGTCAATTTATCGCAGAATGTTATCTATTCCGCACAACTTAACTAAAGAAATGAGATTAAGATACGCCCATATGGCAAGATGATGGCGGCCCTATTCTAAGAACTGACGCTTGATGCTTGACTATCTAATTAACTTGTGTTTGGCCACGGTTTTGCTTGTTTTTGGCAAGTTGAGAATATAATATAAGATATATTATATCTAGAGCGTAATCAAAATAATTCGGACTAAACTCCAAAAAATACATTTAAAGAGAAAAAACATCATTTAAAACAATATATAATTTAGATTTATAAATGATAACCAAACTAAACATACTAATGGTAATCCATACTAATTGTAGTCCGTACGTAGGTTTTAACGGTTAGGTTAGACACTGTCTGAGAATGCATTACGAGAAAACAACTGGACTGATTTTGATGAAATTTCGTATGATGATTGCTCATTATCTGGGTCAATATATATTTAATCTGTGAGAAATCTATACTAAGTGATAAATTTTAATAAAACAAAATATATTTTCGCGAGAGACGGATCAGAATAAGCCGGCAGAGCGATGATGCGTGGAAGTAATCAGAGTGTGTACGAAGCATCCTACCGTTTTAGATTAACCGAGTGCGGTTTAAACGTGGCATAATATTTTGGGTTTCTTTTTTTATAAGCTAACGATTTTACCCTGGTTTTGTTTACACTCGTTCAAAAGTTGCTAAGCATTCTACACATATTATAATCAAATTTTATAGTCTGAATCTGTGCAAATATTCTTTTTTTCGAAAATTTTTGTTGTTTTTGTAAGATGAGTAAATTTTACATATCTGAAAGTATTTTCGATATTAACAAGTAATATTTTGAGTAGAATTAAAAGTCCTTATTCATAATTTCATTTCATTTCCAAATCAACTCAAAATATTTTATTCAGCATAAAAAATATTCCAGTTCGAAAAGAAGAAACCTCTGACCTGAGAAGAACAGGTAAAAGAAACTCAGAGGTTCACATTTCAGTAGTTTTTTTTTGCGGTTTCTTTTACGTACTATAAATATCTAACTAAATATTTTTAAATTCGGTACAAGGCAATAAAAATTAAAATTATGTTTACAATTATATAAATTACACAAATCAATGTACAATATTTTAAACTATAATAATAATTGTCGGCTGAAACGGACGCTGAAAATATCTAAAAAGTTATCTTAAATAAGTAAATGACTACCATGTTTAGTTTTAATTTATTATTTTTTTAGTTTTTTTAAGTCGTTTTAGTATTATCAATTAATTGGTCGTAACACCGTCACACTAAAACGGCTGGACCGATTTGGATGAAGTTTACTACACAGATAGACTATGACATAGAGTATCGTATAGATTTCAGCTAATATACACGAAAGAAGCAAGGATAAATATTAAATACCTAATATACAAATAAAAAGGTCATAAGCTATTCTAAACCAGGTCATGCGAGGGTCGAATGATAAAAAACAAACCCAAGTAGTCGGTGACATAAGACGATTTTCTTATTATCTTATTAAGATTGCGTTCGTCGAGGTAAAACTATGTGGGTATACTATTTTAGTTTACGTTTAGAAACTGAAATCTTAATGATTTAGGAATTGGATAAAATTATTGAATTTAATGAATTTCTTTTCTTACAATGTAAGTACTTTTGGTTGACTTTTAAAAGGGAATATAAAAAAAAAAGAAAAAAAAATAAAAACAAAAAAATAACTGATCGGTAAGCTCTTATTCCTTTACTATAGATAACCAGATCTTCGAAGTCGATGCCAACCGATACAAATCAAAGCATTGTAGTGCTCCGCTACTTACAGCTCAGCTTGTAGTGACCCTACTTTCTGCGCCAGTGGTCGCTGGTTCGAGTCCCGCTGGGGATTCGCATTCATTTTTTGAGCATGAATGTTTGTTCTCTAGTCATGGGTGTTAGTATTTATGTATTTAAAATTTATATGTGTAGTATATCAACTATCTGGTATCCGTAACACAAGCCTCGTAGCTTACCGCGGAACTAGATGGCGCTGTTGTATTAAATAAATTGTGGCTGGCACCGACTCAAACATACGACCAAATTGAAAACCTCTTGGAAGTCGGTTAAAAAGATTCTCTTACTAAAAAAGATATAATTTCCCATAAAATGTTCTATTAGCCACAAACCTTAAAGTTCCCGCCGTTCAACCACGTCACCATAGCATCTATGATCTGCGGGGCCAGCTCATGGTCGATCTCCTCCCGTCTCACAAGGGCTGCCAGACGCTCGCCCAACTGCTGTCTGAGCCGAGGATCGGGACGAGAGAGCAGCGGTATCGCCGCTTCTAACGTCGCCGGTTGCGGATAGTGCGCCATCTAGAAACAATGATTTTCCCAATAAGATTTTCCAAAAATATTGAATGTAGGTACTTTGGCTTAGTTATAATTTTATTATAGATTGATATAGGTAGACACAATAGATTAATTCTAAAAAAAGATATAAAAATCAACGTATCTATATACATATTTATTTGACAATAATTTCAAGGCACTCCTCCATATTTAATGGTTCAAAAAGCAATCCACGCAAGTAATGCAGAGTTTATTCCCGTGTCAAAAATTAAAATACGACCTGACTAGTATTTTAATTCTAGCGCAAAAAATACCGATTAGAGAACCCTGGCATAGCTACCAAAAAAAATAATCTCTAGGCAATATTAACATTCTTTCTGTCTATTTCTAGAGCAATACCAACAATTACCGCGTACAGGCATCGAACCCACGACCATTAACAGACAAATTAATGCCTAAATATATTCAAGATAGGATTACCGTTACATCAATCCATTTTACAAGTCCTCATAGGCCACAGCCTACATACTAATATTGTACCTATTTGTAATGCATTGATTCTGTGAACTTACGCGAACCGATTGGTTCAATGACATCAATCTGACTACGAGTACATAATATAAGAATTTGTATGTCCGTTTATAAGTCTGTTTACGCTGAAATGGCTGGACGTTTTTGAATGAAACTTAGAATACAGATAGAATATAAGCTAGTGTTACACTGCATAAGATAGTCAATACTATTGGGCGCACACGAGTGAAGCGAAGTAAGTCACTAGTTCATATAAAAAGTGGAATACCACTGACCGATTAATTAGGAATACTTGGCAAGTATAAGTAAATACTACAAATTTAAAAATATTGGGAGGTAAAACTAAAGGACGACGAAGAAAAGGATATTTAGAAATTACCCGCCAAAGGAGAAAACGGGTTGAAATAAGTCATGGATGAAAAGGATCAAGTTGACGTAATTTACACTGATTTCGAAAAAGCTTTTGATCGAGTTGATCACGTAATTTTATTGCGTAAACTTGACTCTTTGGGTATACATGGAAATCTGTTAAGATGGTTTACATCATATGTTAAAAATAGAATGCAGGCAGTTAAAATAGGAAGTGCTAGAAGCAACTTCTTAACTATATCATCGGGCGTGCCTCAAGGTTCGATCTTGGGACCTCTTTTATATAATGCATACTTATATGACATAAATAACTGCTTTAAACACTCTCGCTTCCTGATGTTTGCTGATGACAAGAAGATATTTCTTAGAGTTCGTACTATTGAAGACTGTAAAAAAGTACAAGCAGACTTAGACAGGCTAGCTACCTACTATAAGACAAATAGAATAACGATAAATGTTAAGAAATGTCACCATATCACGTTTACCCGAAAAATTAAACCTATTGACCATACTTACAGTATTAACGGAACAACAATTAGCAAAGTCTCATCAGTGAGGGATTTAGGCATCATATTAGACTCCAAATTAACATTTGACGAACATTATGAAATTATAATTAACAAGGCTTACAAGCAACTCGGGTTTATTAAGCGTGCAACCTTTAGTTTTAAAAATATCGAATGTATCAAAATGCTTTATTTTGCGTACATACGAAGTTTATTAGAATATGCCAGCAGCATTTGGTCACCTTATTATAAAGCACATATACAGAAAATCGAAAAAATTCAAAATGTATTTGTAAAATACTTACAATTTAAGAATTACAAAGTTTTTGATACAGATCGTGATGCATATGAATATTATCACATAGAAACACTCGAAAGTAGACGTGTACAAAGCGATATGAAGCTGTTGCACGCAATATTAAACAATAAAATTGATTGCCCTGAACTCCTATCAAACATTTCCCTTCAGGTTCCAAAACAGAGAACGCGCCATACACCTTTGCTATATGTACCCCCAACTAAAACCCAATATGCCAAAAATACCATTTTAACACGATTAGTTAAAATGTATAATGAACAGTACTCTGATTTAGATTTATTTAATTTATCTGAAGTAGTCCTCAAAAAAGAGATTAAAAAAAAAGGAGTTTCGCCATTAAGTTGTAATACATGAGCAGTCATTCACCTTTGTCTATTTAGAGCAATGTTAATTAATAATGTTGTACACACACACACACACACACACACACACACACACACACACACACACACACACACACACACACACACACACACACACACACACACACACACACACATGCGCGCACACACATCTTATAGGAATGTACCATAATAGATTATCTTTAGATCTAAGACATCTTTTGAATATCTATGTTTAGCTTTATTGTTTTAATGCCTGTTGTTCATATTTATTTTTTTTTACATTTAGAGTAATCTAATTTTGGCCTTATTGTATCTCTTCTTTGTGCACAATGTGTAATCTTAAATAATATTGTAACGCTGTTTGATTACTAAATAAAATAAATAAAAATAAAAATAAATAAATAAGAGGGCAGATCCGCGAAGAAGTGAATCATACATAAAATTCAAGTATCATTCAGTGCTTCTAAAATAAGCCGTTTATGGTCTCAACATATGGTTGCAGGATCACAATAAATAAAACAAAACAGTTCTGACTGTCTGCTTCTCCGGTCATATCTTCTAATTCTAAAGAATTTAAATAAAGTAAAAGTTTAAAAAAAATGTTATTTTTCCAAATACATTAAGGATCTATAAAAAATATTACTTATTATGGTATCAAAAATTTATATAATTATATCTATAACAACTTATCACCATCATTTCGGAGAGCATTTCGACTGATAAGGGGCCCAAATAACTTATTGTAACTTATTTGTTTTAAAATTTAAACATATGTAGAGTTGAAGCCATTTGATCCATCTCAAAATCAAAAAATCTTGTTAAAACTTAATGGTATAGCTACCTACTAGCACAACCAAAAAAAAAATAACAAAAAAATCTACTCACCGTTTACAAAATCTGTGTATTTATAAAAAAATCCAAAAATCCCTTTCTCGTGTCACAGAGTGTCCAAATCCATATAACAGTCATTGCACAAACGCCACTCTCACGCCGCAGTTATCGGCACAAAACTGACACAGTGAGCACAAACACACAAAATCACAGTTTAGAGCACAAAAAAGCACAAAATGAGCACCGAGGGAGCACTGGTATTGATCACAGGTTGTGTCTGGAAGAATCACTGGTGGCCGTCATGGTTCCTTCACTGGATGCTGTAAACCAAAAGAAAAATATGTTAAAAAAATAATTTAATTATTATCACTACATAGTATAAAACAAAGTCGCTTTTTCTGTCCCTATATCCCTTTGTATGCTTAAATCTTTAAAACTACGCAACGGATTTTGATGCGTTTTTTTTTAATATATAGAGTGATTCAAGAGGAAGGTTTATATGCATAACTAGCGGATCCCGCGGCTTTGCCTGTGCTAAATCTAGGGAAGGGCCCGAGCGAAGCGAGGGCAAGTCGCTAGTATAATATGTATTAAAAAGTATGTACAACTACTACATTAGATTTAACTACATTAGAGTAAGGTAATAAGGTAATGTTGTAATGTGTGTATACACACGCACGCACGCACATGCACACACACACACACAAATAAACTAATTATATTTATAATACACTAATTCAAAATTTTTTTTAATGTTTAGAATTAAAATGTATAAATTTAAGGTACTTTAATGCCATCTTGAAAATTGTGCTTTTGTAAATTGTGGGTAGGCACTGTCTGTAACAAGTATATAACCCCCTGAGACGTCTAATACCTTAGTCTCTTCTGTGACCATGTGCGCTGTAAACCATTCGAAACGTCGGGAACCAAAAACCATAATAAATCCGCGACAAAATCCGAAAAGGTAGTTTCATTCATAATAAACTAATTCTTAAATTATCTATCCTCGAGAGGACAATGGTAGGGAACTTGGGAAAACAAGTGAAGCGGGACGCGGGTTCAATTCCCGGGTTTCGTACGTCTGATTACTATTTGAAATAACAGTTCGCATAAAATATAATAATCGTAAGTGAGGAGAGCAAGATTGTAAATAGAAATATTAATGCGTTCCAGCATCTTTAAAAACAATATTCATCCAATTATACACCTAAACCTTCCTGACGAATCCCTCCATCTACATTTTCCAATAAATGTATTATTAAAGACGAGACTCGAAATTTGAACCCACTTACATAATTTACCAAGCGAACACTTTACCACTGGGCTACTACTGCCTTGCCCGTTTTGTCATAATTTATCCAAAATAAATAACTTTTATTTAAACAAATATTAAATATTATATTATCTATACAAATAAATAAAATTGCAGTCTGTTTGTAATTTCAAATTGACAGCTTTTGACTAAATGCATATGAACGTACAGTTCGCGTCATGTAAAAAGAACGCTGGAAGAAAGTGGTGGGGGGTGTGTTTGCGCATCGATACATTCGCACACGAAATTACTAAGCCTATTCATTTATTTTTGAACTAACCTGTCGCTCGTAACGTATATTGGTTATTCGTAGATACGTTGAAAAATATATTAGAAAGAATGTCATTAAACAGAATTTTATAAATTAATAAAATATGTTTGATTCATTGCAGAATTTTTAATCCACTTACAAAAAAATAAATTAATTCGTTTGTATATATATTTTTTTATTGTTAACTGCATTGTTATCAGACTTTATCTTTATAAAACAATATTATTCAAAAATATTATTTTTCCATTTTTGATATAAAATCATTTCGTAACTAATAACTTTTGTGTGTGCGATGGTATTTTGAACTGACAAACCAATAGCGAGCCGGAAAGCATGCGGCGCGTGCCTTGACGTCCCGCGCCCCGCGTCTTACCACCAAATTGGCCGATAAATCGTCTCTGCGCAACTTGACAGCCAGCGTTCTTTTTACATGACGCGAATTATATATACGATAATAGCAACAAAAAAAACATATTTTTTTTTAAATGTTTGTC
The DNA here is from genome assembly GCA_905231865.2 of Boloria selene. Classification (NCBI taxonomy): domain Eukaryota; kingdom Metazoa; phylum Arthropoda; class Insecta; order Lepidoptera; family Nymphalidae; genus Boloria; species Boloria selene. The sequence continues at coordinate 2,053,917 of HG993158.1, read as the reverse complement.
TGTCTGTGTGTTTGTTCGGAAAATCTCCGAAACGTAACAATTTTGACGGGACTTTCACTCGCAAATAGCTAATGTTATAAGGCGTAACTTAGGCTACTTTTTAACCGTCTTCAAAAAAGGAGGAACCCGCGGCTTCAGTGTCGATAAACCTGATACGAACCCGAGTGAAGCTAGGATGAGTCTCTAGTTTATTAATAGAAAGATTAATTAGGCAGGTACATATTGTGCATAAGAACATGTATGCGGGTCAAGCTCAGTGTTATCGGTGCTACAGCCACGACCTTGAGATAGGTAACGGGTTCATTCCGATAAGTGACATGAAATCATCGCCAAATCCTACTAACACAGTAAACGCATAAGATTGTGAGTATGTATGTTTTTCACTCTCACACAAAACAAAACTTAACAGATTTTGATGTAACTTAATAGCTATCTATACTTATATTATAAAGCTGACTAGTTTAATTGTTTGTTTGATCGTTTAAACTTGCTAATCTCAGGAATTACGAGTTCAAACTGGAAAATTCTCTTAAAAAAAATTAGCCTGTCTATGACCGCATCAGGAGAAAACCATTGGACAGATTTTGATCAAATTAGATAGGACTAACGAACGGAGCAAGGTGAGTCACTAGTTACGTATAAAACTCACACCTACATATTATATTGAAAAAATGACAGAAAAAAATAATAAATATGTTTGTACATAATTATTATTGTGTAAACACAGCTCCATCTAGTTCCATGGTAAGCTACAAGGCTTGTGTTACGGATACCAGGTAGTTAGATACACTACACATATTATATACCTTTAAACACATACATAAATTCATTCGTGAATAGGACTTTAAAGATCAAAACCCAGCTAAGTTTCACACTGCTTTCTAGTAATTAGCGTTGGTTGCTTAATGCCATTGTTTTAAGCACTCTCATCATCTCATATTATATTATACTGTATTTATGTTATTGGAACAAAGTTTTCTATTGATATGATCTATCTTGTTTGTCTGTCTGTCTCATAATATTTCAATAACTATCCGTAAGGCTACTGTTTTACCCCTTTTTTACAGACTTCGTAAAAGAGTAGCTAAACTGGAAGGATTTATAAAATATTTTGGCTGTTACAAATCCTATCTGATACCAAAAGTACACCTGCAGATGCGTATTTTCTTAAATTTGCGTGAATATTTTGATGATTTTTGGGCTTTTTTCGCGGATCCAGCAAATCATGGTAACAATACACTGAAAATTCTATAAAAATAGTTTCATGCCAGCAATAAGGGGTTCGAGAGTCCTTCTGGGGTCAGTCATATTATGTGTAATGTATCTAGAGTTCATTTCGTAGCTCTCCATGGAACTAGCTGGTAGAACATACCTACTTATTTATTTATAGGTATATGAGCTTTCATATTCAAAAAAACAATAATTTTATGCAAAGACCTAGACCTACTTGTAATGTCAATACGTCGTACAATTTTTGCAACATAAATCGAATCTACGACCTCAAAGAGCGCCAGACATTCGGCAAATTTCAATTACTACAGTAATTAATATTCATCTAAAAGGTCGACTTCGAAGGTTGGGTATTGAGGTATTTTATCAAAATATTTTTTCGTAAACACATTTATTTATCACGCAACATTATGAATACATGTTCGTAATTAAATAAAATACTTCACGCTGTAACGGGTTAACGAATTTACGTGAAATTCGGTGCGGGATGGAGAATGCTTTAAATTGCTTTTTTGGTTATCTGTCTGTTTGTTCCGGCTAATCTCCGAAACGCCTCAAAGATTTTGACGGAAATTCATTCACAGAAAGCTAATGTTATAAGGAGTAAGTGAGGCTACTTTTATTTTGTAAGAAAATTATATAAACCGTTTAATTTATTTTAACTTACACACAGCGCAGCAGGCCTGGCTTGCTATTATGAGTACAGTTCGCGTCATGTAAAAAGAACGCTGGAAGAAAGTAGTGGGGGGTGTGTTTGCGCATCGGTACATTCGCATACGAAATTCCTAAGCCAATTCTTTTATTTTTGAACTAGCCTTTCGCTCACGATGTCTATTGATTATTGGTACGTACATTGAAAAATATATTAGATAGAATGTCATTAAATAGAATTCTATTAATTAATAAAATATGTTTGATTCAGTGTAGAATGTTTAATCTACTTACAAAAAATTAAATTATTTCGTTTAATATTTTTTTATTATTATTAACTGCATTATTATCAGAATCTCTCTTTATAAAACAATATACGTCAAAAATATTTTGTCACTATTTTTTATATAAAATCATTTCGTAATTAATAACTTTTGTGTGCGCGATGGTATTTTAAACTGACAAACCAATAGCGAGCCGGAAAGCATGCGACGCGTGCCTCGCCGTCCCGCGCCCCGCGTCTTACCACCAAATTGGCCGATAAATCGCCTCTGCGCAACTTGACAGCCAGCGTTCTTTTTACATGACGCGAATTATATGTACATAAAAGTCAAAGTTTAGCAGCTGACATTTTGGAAAATGTAAGTGATTGGTCTGGATGTACACACAGTCTGAATAATGTCATTTTTTTGTGACAGTATAAAATTTTGAATAGCCTAATTTGACAAAAATAAATATAAGGATGCCAATACATATAGAGAGGGCACATATTACAATGAAATAAATTTAAAAATTAGTAAGACAAAAATAAATATTACATAGGTTCTATAATCATAATATAACACAAATAAAAATAACTAATTTTATTTATTATGTATTAGGCACCAAAAATATTTACCTAACACATAGTTCATAATAGTCGAACCAACGGTTTATTTAATTATTTTTAAACAAGAAAAAAAAGAAGAGGAGAAAAAGAGCAGTGCAAAAATGTGAAAAGGTAAAATATTCGCGTAAATCTAGAAAGCTTTCTATCATAGATAATATAAAAAATATTTATTCAAAGGAATTTATGATCATATCCTGAGATAAGATATTAATAACATTATAAGTAACACTGTTAATTAATTAATTTATTCTACAACTAGTGGAACCCGCGGCTTCGCTCGCGCTAAATCTAGGGACGATCCCGAGCGAAGTGAGGGTGAGTCGCTTGTTAAGATAAACATTTCCATCATACATTACATATGTATAACTCTAGCGGTTTTGGCAGCGCACGCCAGAATAGCTCGCAGATGGTAGATTTTTTACTACTTACTTGATACTTATCGTCATATTTTGGACAATTCACACAATATCTTTATAAATTAGTCTAGCTATTTCAGAACCCATTGTTAATACAAACATTTTTTTTTTATTTTTCGTAAAAAATATTTTTTAAATAAAAAGTATCCTATGTTACTTCTAATACCTCCAAGAATATTTGTACAAAGTTTCATGATAATATATATATAAGCCTATGTGATATTCTGATGTATAAGCTATATTATTGTAAAGTTTCATTAAAATCCATTCAGGAGTTATTACGTGAAAGAGTAACAAACATCCATACATCCATACATCCATACTTACAAACTTTCACGTTTATAATATTAGTATAGATAGATGATTATGAAAAAAACAAAATTGATATTTATATACATTAAAAATTAAAAAAGTAATTTTTCTTTGTTTGAATTTTTAGACCACTTATTAAATTGTCATAAAACTAGGTATAGTAAGATTTTATGAATATATTGGTTATTTATATAAAACTACTAGCTGTACCCGCGGCTTCGCCCGCGTTCATTTTTTTAATTGCTAATCAACCTCATTGGGTTGATCTGTAGGAAAAAAATTGTCTAAAAAATAAAAAATAAAAATTTAGGGGTGGACTACCCTTAACATTTAGGGGGATGAAAAATAGATGTTGGCCGATTCTCAGACCTACTCAATATGCTCACAAAATTTCATGAGAATCGGTCAAGCCGTTTCGGAGGAGTTCAAGTTCGAACCCCGTGACACGAGAATTTTATATATAAGATTTGTGATTTAAATTAAACCTCTTCATTAAAAATAGACCAAACATATAACCTCCTTTTTTTTTCAAATTTCTTAGAAAACATTTGGCAGACATGGTATAATTATACTATAAAACTTAACCAAATTGGGCGGGCCAGCTATCTAAAAATACCTAAGTAATCTTTAGATTATCTATACAGATAAATAAAATGAAATGTTTGTTTGTAACATCAAAATAGCATATTTTTTTATTAAATGCAAATGAATTTATATATTATGGTACCTACTTATAAGAATAACAGATTTTTTTGAAAATTTGTCTGTTTGTTCCAGTTAATCTATGAAATGGCTAGATTGATTTTGACACGACTATCACTGGCAAATAGGTCTTGTTATAAAAAGTTAATTACACTCATTTTTTTTAAAAAAAGGACTTTTTTTCCTCTCGAAAAAACCAACACAAGCTCAAGTAAAGCAAGGGCGAGTCTCTAGTTCAATATAAAATATAAATTCGGAAAAATACAGATTTGTATAAATATATTTATAGTTAATACACAAATTAAAAGTAATCAATGCAAACTTAAACACTGACTCCCACTCATTAACATTTTTATGGCTCGCATAACAATTAGTTTCATATAAAGTGAAGTTTATATGATTATTTACTTCTGTAATTAAAATGTATATTAGATAATTTAAACACATTATCTGTGTCTTAATCAATAAGAAACCTTCAATTTTTCTGCAAAGTACCTCTTTAAGATATTGAATGTCATAAAAGTGAATATTGTTGGTATGTATTCTAAGCTGCTAACTCCTTTCTTAGTTAAACTCAAGTCATCACTTTCATTCTTTTGATAACCAAATGTATTTTATTTCAATGTTAGTTTTTAACACACAGAATATGCCTCAGTAGGCTTGCCTACTAATTTTTGTGGATAGCTACCTGGCAAGCCGATGTGAACAGATAAGTCAATATAGGTGACTCCATCGTTCTGCTAACTTATCAAAAGTTATATCAAATTTTAGATTATTTTATTACAAAATCAGTCATATAGACTGCAAAAAATCATACTTAAAGCACTGTTGCTTAGCTAAAAATAGCCATGAGCACTTTCAGATAGGCAAGTAATTATAGGCATATTTGTTTATAAATTATATTCGATAAAAAATATGTCTCATCTGGTTATCAGATCGGTGAAGATCAATCTCTCACGGTCTCCTCTACTAATAGGTACAGTAAAATATCTATCAACTGGAATTTAAATTTGGAGTTGTTTCATAATTATAATTTTAAATTCTTATTTCTGAATACAAATGGGAGAAACAATATACAGATTATTTTTTGGCAAATCTCATTGAAATAGTTATTATTATAGATACAGGGGATAAATTTATAGTTTTAAAGTTTTTGTCTGTCTGCACTGCACTGACTGCATTATGAGAAAAAATCTTGGTAGGTATTATAATAATAGATGGTTAATATACATGATACTTTATAACACAGAAAACTATCATTTCTGAGAAATATTTTATACTGCAAACCAAAAATAAACTGGGGAACAAAAGTAAAACTGAGACAAGTGAGAGCGAGTCACTTATGATGATTAGTAATTTTAAAAATCTTGGGTCATTCACATTTTAAAAGTTGTAAGCCTTAAACATAACAATTAGTAATCACTGTACTCAATGAGCTAACTTTTTAATGTGTGACTAATAACTGTTTTATATAGCTTCAGATGACATTATGTTCTTGGATATTTTATCAATACTTTCTCGATTTTGAATCTTAATAAATACTAGCTGTGCCCACAACTTCGTTCGCGTGGATGTCGGAACTTAATTAGTATTTTTTAGTGCGAAGCGCTTATCTTCTTATCTATCGAACAATACTGCACGCAGTTGATCTCTAGTTATAGTCCCGTCTAAGTTCGAATACTCATAGATGGCACTGTTTTAATATTTTACTTCGGAAACACTATTTTTTTTTATTAATTTACATTTTTTATAAGTGGTGAACTGATTACGATGAAACAAAAACCTTAATGTTACTTCAATTTACGCACATATTGTCGTGTATAAAAGTTACGTGAAGTTGTGAGACCAAATGCACATAACCCTAATTTTACTTCTGGAATTTCTCTACTTCTTCACTTTAAACTCAAATATCTTTTGATAGACTGAACCGATTGCAATGAAACAAAAACTAAATGTTACTTCAAGTTACGTTCAATCATTGGTTATAAAAGTTATCTACATTGCTTTCGTACATTTTACGTGATGCCCGGATAAATAAACAGACAAACCGACAAACAGACAAAAATTCTAAAAATGCTGGAAATGGGTTCTATTGGTTATCCTTTAACACCCTGGCTATTTTTTTTGTAATTTTTTTTGATGTACAAAAACGACTTTTCTACAGTTTTATTATATGTATAGATTATTGATATTGAATATAGCAAACCCCTAGGAAGGCCCAATAAAATAAGATAAGAGTAATTATACTGTATAAACAGTGCTAAAACAATTGCCTTAGGTAATTGGAGACCCAAGCAAGTTTTAGGAAGACAATTGAAGTCCTATAACTCAACTAAAAACAAAACTGAAGTACTAAAACAAGCTAAATAACCCTATTTAAGGGAGGCCCATATCTAAGATAAGATGTTAGAAAGGGCTCAATATTGTATAATGTACTTGAGATTCACCCTCGCTCCACTCAAGTTTTTCTCTTGATATGTTTTAATGGTTAGTATAAATTTCTCAAACATTAGATATTTTCCTGCAGTAAAGAACAGTCATAATTTAATATTTACACATAAAAGAGAACTAAATCATGAATATGCTTATCTGAGAAAATACTAAGTCAGAAATTTTCTCTCTAATAAAAAGCTATACTGACTCATGTGAAAAAGGTAATGGTAAATGTGAAATAATAAAGCTGAACTTAGTATATTTCAAATAATGTTGAAAAAATAGATAGCCAAAATCTATTCAATTAGATAACCTAATAATGAACCTATCTAGTTTTAGTTGGTTATTTTTTGCATTTCTTTTTTAAGTGAATTTCTTTTAGACAAATATCATAAAACACACTCTAATTTAATATTATTATGAATTATTATTTAAATTTTAAATGAATGAATACTACTTAAGTCTACATAATATGGTGATGTACGTGGAAATAGCTGATGTTTTTCTATAGCACATATTTATAACCTAATTTTTTATATTATTGTTTAGGTACTATGTCTCAGAGGAATTGTTTGGTCTTTTTATCAATGCACTAGTAATATTTATACCTACTGGTCATGATGTCATCGTATCATGCCAATTGAGGATAGCAATAATGTATGTACGCACCTTCTATATTGTGTAAAACATTTTGCGGCGAGCCTACTTTCTTTTTCACTCTTATTACGTTTTTTAGGAGCTACATGAGATCGTTGAAGAGCTAAAAGTGAAATCGAATCGGCGATGTGTATTTTTTGTACAGGCTTGACATAAGATTTCAACAAAGCAGTGTCAAAATTTCATCAACGTTAGAGAAATATTTCGTACAATACATTTGTTTATAAAGTATTCAATAAAAATATAAATATCTTACGCATCCAACATCGAAAATCCTGTCACAATGGTAATAATACACAGCTTTTACTAAAGGATATTAAAATATGAGCAGACATTGCCTTGTAAAGACTTGACCTTTATTACTAAGCACTAGCACTGCACCATTCCACTGTCACATTTTATGACTTTATTCAAAAATAAAACTTCTTTTGAACACAAAAGATAATTTAAAATGGAGTTTTTTAAGAAAATCTCACCGTTAAAAATCACTCGGAAAATATTCGGTAGTCGCGCATGCCCAACAAAAATTTACATCACGTGACCTGTCATGGCGTCATAATTGTCGTTTCATAATAATGTCTGCTGTGCTATGGTAGTAATTTATTCAGCCAAATAATTAGCAAAAAATAAAGCATAGATTCAGATTTTTATAACAGCGTTTTAAAAATAATCTCGTGTAATTTAAAAATCCATGTAATTTCTTTATAAGAAACTCTTAAAAATATTTATTGAGTCACTAAATTTTGAAAGTGAAAGACCTTTGCGCAAAACGTAACGCAGTAGAAAATAATATTATTGAACATAGGGAGATGATTATATTATACATATTATTATGAAAATAAATAAGTAACTGAAATGTAAAAATAAAAAATTGCTATCATAATATCTAGGTATGTTTTCTATAATATTATATACAAGCTTTTCTTGCAGTCTAGTTACTTTATGGCCAGTACCATAGGAACATTGCAATGCCATCTAGTAGCGAGTTTCAACAAAATGGATATTTTAGATATTATTATTGTTCTATATAAAACGTTATTTTTAAATTTCATTTGAATTTTAAATGATTTTGCATAAGCAATAATATGATTAAAAACAAACAAAACAAATATTTGCCTAAAAAATAAAATTTTAATTAGTAAATGTTTCTTTGTTAAGTTTCTTTATAAAATTATTTTAATAATTTTGACAATAATTACGATAAAAGGCATGAAAAATAAGATAACACGAAACAATATTTTTTTAAATGGATTGTAAATCAGTAAAAATGATAGTCGGGATAGCGATACACGCCGCAATAAAACGGATGTACTCTATTACAAAATTTACAATATTTCCGCCTTTGTACGGAACCATGAGATTCTTGCCACTGCTTTTTTTTTTTAGCACAACTACATTGAATATTTTCTGCGTCAGGAAAATCAGGTCTAGATTTTTCTATTTGAGCTTTATCTTGTTGACTCTCACTAACTTCAGGTTCTAAATATGAAGGGCTGAAAATTGTAATTGATGGTCGTCTACATGTTCTTCGTATATTGGTATAAGAAATTGGCTTTTGTGAAATTCTTGCAGTAGACGGCAAAGGGTGCGACGTACAAGGATTTGGTGCTTTGAAATTTTGGCATGGAATCGTATTGTCGTTTGAAAGGTGAATTGGGTCTACAAAACCATGTTTTTGGGATGCTGAATTTTGTCCTTTTAAAAGATCTGAGTTAACTTGTAGATCTGACTCTAGGTTATTAGGAGTTCGCTGGAATGAAGAACTTATATGTCGACTACGTATAGGATGTGATATTTCACTTGATTGTCGTTGGTTCTGTAAGAGAGGTGATGTCCCGAATTGGTTGCGATAGCCATCTTGATGACGTATATAGTCTAGATTAGAACTGGATGCACCTGGCTGAAGATATGTTTGATTATATTGTGAAGATGGTTGAATTTTTATATCATGCATGTTGTTACCTCTTAAATGGTTAGTTTCAGATAATTTCGAAATGTCTTGATGTGAACCTTGTGAATAATTTGGGTTGGCACTATTATTGCCAGAAGCAGTTTGCGATCGCCTATTTTGATTCTTTGATTTATTTTCATCGTTTTTTAACTCGAGCCTTTGCACGGGTTGGTCTGTATTTGTAGATGATGATATAAAGGGGCCAATTTCAAAATGTTTATAATCTATCATTGGTGTATTCAAGCTATATTTATCTTGACTGACTTCTTTTATATTATCAGTTTGTGGAGTTACTGGTAATAGAGAAAGCCACTGTTCGTTCGTAGTATTTTGATTTGATAAATCATTTTGAGTCACTCCCAGCGAGGCTTCGAAGTTTTGCTTTTGAGCAACATTTGAGCAGTTAGAACTATTTTCAAGCGAATTTCGATTAATTAAACTTCTTTTCGGCTGAGTACTTTTTAATGTTTCTATAAAAGAATCAACTTTTTCATATTCAATATTGTCATCTATTTTTTTAAGACACTTTATTATTTCTGTTTTGATTTTATTACAGTTCTCTGTTGTGTAACCTATATTCTCGAAATCAGTTAAGCGTTTGGCTAAAGTAGATTTTACCTGGTTTTTAATGGCTATCTTTTCAATACCATGTGGCAGTGAAAGTTTATTGAAAAATTTTGTTATTTCAAATTTCATGTCTATTTCTTTCAGTTCTTTTATAATTATTGATTCATTGGGAGTAGAAATTTTACTCAATTCGCATATCAGCTGATTTCTTTTCATAAGTGGATCAGATGGATTTCTGGTTTGATCATGCATATCACCTTCATACTTTACAAGTGACAAAAAATTTTCTACTGATTTATCAATTTTTTCCTTCATTTGTGACCTCTCACTATTATGTTTATGATAGTTGTATACTATAAAGCTATCTGCAATTTCATCTGTTACGGAAACTAACGCAGCACTTGTATCATTATTTTTATTCTGTGGTGTTTTCAAAACATTTCCTATTGCGTTTTTTATAACACGCCTGTACTCATATCTTGCCTTTTCTTCTTGTATTAAAGGTTTAAGAGCCTTAATGTCCTCAATTAGTTGATGTTTTTTATAATCTTTACTTTCTTGAAATTCGTAAAGTATTGGCAAAGTAGACAATAGATTTTCTAATTCATCATCAAGCAAACCGTCATATAAAAAGTCATCTTCAAAAGTTTCGGGGTTCATGTTGAGTTCAGTTATTTTCATAATTATTCTAATAGCAACATTTTCTTTCATAACTTTAAAGTTTTCTTTTTCCTGCACAGTATTCGCTGGCAACGGAAGCTGTCTACACCAATCTTCTACTATTTCTATAATACTGTCCGCTGGTTTTTTAACATCCTGAGATGCAGTTGTACGACAACAAGCTGGTAAAGAATATGATGGAGGAGTATACCACGTATCTTTACTGTTGCTAGACGTCGCCACTTGACTATTCGCTAAAATTTCTTTATTTTCAATTTCATCATTTACTGTAGTTTGATGAAACGTATTTTTATCTAGAGCCACACATTTTCTGTTTTGCTGACTTTCTTTTAATTTAATTTGTAGGGCACGGGCAAATATATCAATGTTTGTTTCTTCGCCTGGCTGTAAAGGCATTCTTTGCAGCCACTTAGAAATTTCTTTGTGCATTTTTTCATCTCTACCTTGTTCATACTCTTCCATTTCATGAAGTCTCTTAGCTAACATAGCCAAAATTTGATCCCGCTTTAAAAGCTCCTCTGCACAATTAGCTTCTCTTAGAGGCAATGTTTCGAACCACTCTTCTATTTCACATCGTGTTTTTATTTCTTCTACTTGTTCAGTGATTGAAGATTCATTAGGAAGTGGAACACTAAAGAGAGCACTGTAAAGTTCATTGTAAATTTGTTCTTTTGTAAGAGGAATAGAATTTCTCATTTGAACGTCTCTAGAATATTTATCTATTTCATTTTTCATTTTATTTTCATATTTTAATTTCATTGCATCATTACCATGGTCAAAATTTTCCAATATAAATATTGCTGCTAAGCGATCTTTATATATCTTAAAACCTGGACTATCTTCCTGATATATAGGTATAGGGTATGGCATCGACATTTCAATAGTTCTTTCTAGATCATGTTTATATTCTATTGCAGATGTCTTCTCCTTAATTTCATTTCGCTTGTCAATAACAGCTTTCAATAATTGTCTTTTCAATTCATCTTTAATGCTTTCAAGTTTAGAATTTTGGGGAAGATTATCAAGTAGTTTTTCTATTTCTGCACCTAAAAATTCCTGGTAAAGTAAATTATTATTAAAGTATTCAGGATTCATATTTAACTCACCTACTTTCTGATAAAGTTTTGTAGCTACGTTTTGTTTTAATTCTCTTTCAGAATCTTTATTATATGATTCTATGGGTAAATTTATACACCATTTTTCTATTTCATTGATGACAACACTTCCAAGATCATCTTCGCGGCTATTTATTATCTTACTTGGAATATTATTTTTTTCGGTCTCTTCTTTATTTTTATGTGACTGATGTTTCTCTATATGAACTCGTACTATTCGGTTTAATAATTGTTGAACTGCAACAGATAACATAATTTCTTTACCCGAATCTAGTGGAAGTGCAGTTATCCAATTATTGATATAATCAACTAAACTACTGTCAAAATCTGACGTATCCTTGTAATCTATTTGTACTTCTGATATTTTTTCAGCTAAGGTGCTTATCATATTTGCTATTTGATTTTGTGATCTTTTATCAGAAATCGGTTGTAATGGTAAATTTTTGAGCCATTGAGAAATTTCATTAGCGTATGCTAATTCAAAACTGAATCTTCTAGCTGTTGTAATTTGCGATTTCATCTCATTAACTTGCTTAGTGCCTTCTGATTTACTTTGAATCGTTAAATTTTCTACTTCCTTTTTATCTATTAGTTCCAAAAGTTTTAAAATACAAGCTTCTAATTTTAAGTCATCTTCAGATATTTCGTTACTATTTTTACGAATGTATTCCTAAATAAAATTTGTTAAGTTATGATCAGTTATGCTATCAGTTGTTGCTGAGAGGGTTTGATTTGTAAATTGACAACATGGTTTACTTTTTCTTAAAACTACTAATTTGGTGCATAGATTATCAATTATAGAGTTAATATTTTTTCTATAAGGGTTAGATATTGGTAATTGTTCCAAAAATTGCTCAATAAGGGCTGTTAAGTATTTGTTATGCTCGTTATCATTTAATGACCCCATCATACTTTCGTCTAAATCGTATATTTCTCTCGCTAATTTATTTATTAATAGTGCGAGAACTCTACGATCTATTTGATTCAACGTATCTTGGAAAGGTAATATCTTTAACCAGTCAGTAATAATATTTATGTACTCTAACTCCTTAGACAACTTTTCGATAACAGCTTCTTCCTTCTGATAATTTTTGTCAAGCCACCATTTGTGAGATCTAGTGATGAACTTAGTTTACTAAGTTCGCTTTTCAATAATTGACTAAATGCGTCCCTAGCTATTGAATCTTCTGGATCATTGCTGTATTCTAAGTACTTTGCTATATAATCCTTTAAGATGATCTCTGCTGCCTCCTTTTGGTTGTCAGTGCTACTTGTATTAACAACATTTAAATTACCGTTTCCGATGATTTTTTTAACGCTATCTGTAATTTTTTTGCAAAGTTGAAGTTTTGTTTGTTTTTCTTTTGGATTTATTATTTCTTTAAGTGATATATCTATTGCTTTTGAAATATCATTCAAAGTCTGTTTTTCAATTATTAAATGTTGGATTTTTAATACAAAATCGTTAATTAATTTATTTTTCTTAGTATTATCTTTAACAAGTATTATATTTGGCGACAGATTGTTCAAAAAACTTATTATTTCATCCTTCAATATTTTTAATTGTTCTTGAATTTCTGAACAACTTGAGCTATTTGTTTGAATAGGAGATACTCGTTTATTATTAGATATATTTCCAGGTGACTCATGAACATCTTTTAACATTTCTACAAGACGGTCTACAAATGGTTTGGCTTCATCAATGTTTTCAAAATATTCTAATCTATTTAGCCATCGATAAATAAAAAAAGATTTATATTTATCTTTTTCACTGCTTGCTTCTGCTAACATATCTAACTTTACTTGATCTAAAATATCAGTAGCGAGGTTATCTACAAATGCTTCTCTCTTTTTCTTATTTTTTGGTATACGTAATTTGACTGGCAAAGTATCTAACCAAGTTATAATTACAGCTTTTATATCTTTTATATAAATTTTTTCTTCAAGCTTAAATTTGGATATCTCCTTCTTTAAAATACTTGATCTTCTCTTATTAGTAGAAGTATTAGAATTATTTGTCTGTTCCCTTAGTTCATGTTCCGATTTATAAACAGAAATAACTTGGTCATATCTTATTTCATTAACATTTTCGTTAAAATCAAAATTGCTTATTGTAATAATATCATCTATTATATTATCAACTATGACATTAACGTCTAGCTGAGATATTCCTGTAAAATATTTTAAGGCTGTAGACAATTGCTGTTTTAAATATTGACTTCTCTTTATTTTAATCGACTCCATGTTTTGTAATATACATTTCGTCATATTATTAATCAAACGATCTGAATAAATACCATAATTTACTAGAGCATTCACTACGGCATCATAAACTGACCTTAAAATAATCATATTTTCTTTATTACTAATTCCAAAATCTTTATTTGTTTTATTTTGGAAAAATACACTCTGGATCATTCGACGATTTTTTTCTATTAAGAGTCTTTTTACTAAGCTATCGGCTAATTTGTTCAAATTTACGATATTCGGAGTGCTTATAGCTGTATCTCTATTTTTCAATAGAAAGTTCAATATTTCTCCTCTCAATAATAGCTTGCTGTCGGATATGTAAGTTTTAGTTTGTAAAATAGGTTTAAGGCGATGAAAAAAATCTTCAACTAAAGGCGTACAATTTTCGATTTCTATATTAATGGTGCCTTCATTCTTCAATTCAAATATCCAGTCTAGTATCTTTTGTTTGAAAATAATACTACTATCATTTCTTTCTACTCTCTTATTTTCATAAATACTTTCATTTGAAGGCATAATATCTGTTAAGCTATTCTGAATTTGAGTATCAACAATTTTTTTATTTGTATATTTAATATTATCATATTTGTCCATAAATACTTCTTTGGGTCTGTTAAGAAATGAAATTTGAGTGCATGTGTCGTAGTACTGCGCTCTCGGACTTTCAAATTGATTTTTATCGTCAATGGTACTCACAACAATATCCTTTGTTTTAAATCTGTTTTCTCCAGATTCATTTTTATGTTTTGTAGCTTTTACGTCACTATTCATCATTTTCTTATTAAGATCGTGTATTTTGTTAAGAAACATCTCCCTTAAAGTATACATATCTAGTTCATCGTTAGCTTCAGTTCGTATAGAATTAAGAAAGTTGTCTAATTCTTTGCTTAGCTTTAAGTCATAGTGTTCATCATTTATTTCTGAGTATAATTCGTATATTTTTTCTAACAATTCATTGAGCTCATTTTGTTTTGCATTTTCCTGATCCTCGATTACAATTGGTAAGGTATTGGACCATTCTAATACGAGTTCTTTTAATTGTTCCTTGTACTTGTTTTTATATTTTCTTTCACTAGTTTGATTTAAACTAAGTTCAGATGTTGATGTTTGTACTTCTAATTTTATTAAAGAAATATCACATTCCGATGGCTTTTGTAGACCACAAATAGACTGAAAAGGAATTATGCGATTATTTATAGCGTAAGATTTTTTTTTATAGTTAAAACTATAAATTCCCAAATAAAACTTCATATATTTACAGATTTACGGTGAAATTTTATCGGCTGACTGCTGCGAGCATGGTGGGATAACACATGGCGTTCGAGACGTTCCTTAATATTTGGACATTGGTTTTCATTGCAGGACTGTAAATAATAATGTATAAAAAATTGATTACTCGTCAAGCTCAGTTCGTAGTGACCCTACTTGCTGCACCATCATTTGCGGGTTCGAGTCTCGCTGGCGGAATTAGTGTGATACGCACGAATGTTTGTACTCTAGTCAAGGGTGTTTTATTTACAATATGTTTATATTTTAAAGATATAAGTATATGTAGTGTATCAACTATCTGGTATCCATAACACGAGCTTCGTAACTTACCACGGAACTAGTTAGGTGCTCTGTGTTAAAGTCTCAACATATTAAAAAATATATGAATGATTGTTTTCCAATGGCCTTATAAAATTAGTCTTATTAAAGATATAATTAAATTATTAAGACAAACGTATTACAATACAACATTATAGTTAAGAAGATTTCTTACAATACAAGATTTAATCCTTTCTTTTATTAAGCTGCGTATGCTCTCCATATATGAGTTGATAAAAAAAATAACTAAAACAGCTTAAAACTTCACTTTTTTTTAATAAAACGAAAAAAAATACATTGTTTTTTATTTAATTCATTTATTAACTAAGAATTCTTAATACAATATTACACTTTTGAATTTAAATCATTTTTGCTATAAGATATCTTTCAGATTTTTGACAAATATACAAGTTTACTGTGTGGTTGAAATAGAAAATTCTACTATTATAATAACAGATTAATCTACGAAGGAGTTCGAACATTTTTATTGTTTGTTGTTTATTGGTGGCAATAGTACGGTCTAAATGTAAAATTAACTATCACGCCAAAATCATTTCCATGTAAAATGTTGCCAAGACGAGACCAATCATGGATCATGTAGATTGTAGAGCCAAGGTTCAACTCTACAAGCCCTAACTTCACAAACTCCACACCTTAATCAAAATATATGGCTTGGCCTTAGGCATAAGGAGAAAAAATTGTTCACTAATCATCATTTTTTCTGTTATACAATAGTTCTTTTGGTAACGAATCGTAGAACGCGTAAGCAATCCTGCGACGACCTATTAAGACGGAAGATGGGTTCTTCGGTTTTAGTGGGTAGTATTGGCTGGTTTCTGCTTGGTGAGGACCACACGTAACCAATTTTTTTCTACGTAATACGTATTATTACGTATGAAAAAAATGAAAGCCGCACGGTATTTTTAATTCCATATAATTTTCCAATCAATGGTTTTTGTACATCAGAGATTTCATTCATAAAAAATGTCTTTAAATAATTTAGTTTCATGACATTATTTTAGTGCTGTTAATATTTGCTAGTTTAAGTATGCTCTGTCCACTTTACAATAAAATCTGAGGTAGCGATTTCTTAATACCAACCATCCTCCAAAGAACCGTTATCATCTTAAAAGTATAATATTACTTTTCTCTATGCTTAGGCCTCTTAGAAACTGGCTATGAAACAAAGAAAAAAAGAAAACTTTTGTCAGAAGTAGGTGACAGAAATTGTAAGAACATGACGATAATTAATCTCTAAATTTTTGTTCCGTTTAAATTTTGCTGTGACTTTTTTTTTTATTCAAATTTATCGAGAAATGTGAGTATTTGCTATAGATTATTTTACATATAATATATAATCTGGGAATTATTACTGGGTTTCAATAGTTTGATGACAGTTTTCGTTCAGTTTATAGTGGCATTTCTTGCTTAGACATTGGTCGCGGGTTTGAGTCCCGCTGGTAGCAGCAGCTTCGCTAAAGGAAAATTCCCTTCTGAACCTATGTTATGATATTATTACCCATTAGAAAAACTACGCGATCCCTCACAAAGCTAAGCTTTTTGACGTAATGATAATAATATAAATAATATGTATTTGTTTCACTTATGCAAAATCTTTTTGTTATCCTGCTCTCACATAATGTTACATTTTAGAAGAATATAATGGACGTTAACTTTTTGTTTTTTTTTTCAAAAATATGAATTACCTTGTTTTGTGAGTATTGTTATTATGATTAGTGA
The DNA here is from genome assembly GCA_905231865.2 of Boloria selene. Lineage (NCBI taxonomy): Eukaryota > Metazoa > Arthropoda > Insecta > Lepidoptera > Nymphalidae > Boloria > Boloria selene. The sequence continues at coordinate 2,036,736 of HG993158.1, read as the reverse complement.
TTAAACCTATACCATATACAAAAGATTCACCCACCAACTCCTGCCAAACGGTTGTAAATCTAATCCAATAATTATATTAGTAGGCACAAGCTGTATGGAAGCTAACTTTAGATCTCAATAACTTTTGACTTCATCGTTTGCGCTAAATATTTTTTATAATATATTAGACTTATTATCACCCCCTCTTTATAAAAATACTCCTATTTCAGGGGCCATAGTACGTATACTAAATATGTTTGCATTTTAAGTTGTTTTAAGCATAATGTTTCAACTATCTGGTTTCCATAATACGGCCTGTATTCCAGGCTTGTAGCTTCGTAGTTTATGAGTTTTACAATGAGATATAAGCCTCCATAACCACCAAGCAATATTCGTATATTTATATTTAGTTTATTATTTATTTACAGGCCTGTACCTAACTGCGAGGACTGGCAGGGTTACTATCGGCCTGAACTGTGCTATTCTTCATCTCGTATTATTAAAATGACGGTTAGTTAAATAAAAAAATATATTTGAACATTAAATATACAGCACTATTAAGCTACGAGGCTTGTGTTACGGATACCAGATAGTTGATACACTATATATACGAGTATATAACTTTAAATACATACATATTATAATTATAAGCACCCATGACTGGAGTACAAAATATTCATGCCAAATGAATGCCCCTAACATTCATTTTTATTTATATAGATTTATTCGGAAAGATTTTAAAACTTTTGAATTCCCCAGCATATCCCCCTCTATCCTCAATGATGGACAGCGAGGGAACTGTGGCGGTGGTTCGAAGCTTGCCGGGCGCAGGTCTGACGGTGACACTGGTTGATTCTGGACGACAGTATACATTATTGCCTGAAAATTGTACGTTAAATACATCGATGTATAAACCTTTATTACTAATTAAATATTTGTGTTTATTTGTTTGTCCCTGTTTATATCCAGAACGGCATAGACGACTTTAGCAAGATTTTGCTTGAGTAAAGAGGATTAATTTATGTGATACCTATAAGGCACCTTTTAGGTTGTAATATGTGAGCGAAGCCACGGGAGAAGCTAGTAAATTAATGTATTTATATAGAATATTTAACAAAAATATGAGATAAAGCGGTATCTTTACCGGTTTGTTAGCAAAACTCTGAAGAAACATCTTCATCCAACGTTGTCTGTATTGTATTACAATAAGGATGTTATGACGTATGCTAACTATTTAAATAATTCTTCTTTTAACTAGTTACACATCCAACATCAAACCCAAGACCTCAAGAGTGTCACACAACAGCGTCACAGTGCGCGAGCTCCGTGGCGCGACGGGAGAGCGGCGTGCAGGCCACTGATGGGAGATACGCTAGCACTTACAAGGTAACATTATCATCATGACTTAAGCTGGACCAATTTTGTCGGGACTTTCACTGGCAGATACGTAATGTTTTAGGGTGTAACTTTAACTATTTTATTTTATTAGAAAATTATTAAAACCGTTTAATTTATTTTAACTTATGCCCAGCGAAACGGGCCGGGTTTGCTAGTGCTTTATATATTTATTCGAATATCTAAAAAAGAAGAGAGACCAAATAAATAATATACAATAACATCTAACAATAAAAATTAACACCTGAGTAAACTTGCATGTCTAAAGTAAACCTAATCAGTTCAGGAAAGACATGTGAAGTCCTCCACACATGCCCAGCTTGGTAAACTTTGTTTATAATATGTATGCATTTGAAACTTATTTATGTATAGAATATCAACTATTTGATATCCGTAACACAAGCTTCGTAGCTTACCATAGAACTAGATGGCGCTGTGTGTAATAATGTCCCAACATATTTATCTACGACTCTTGAATACTTTATAACATAAATTGCTCAAAACTCAGCAGTAAGACGCAAAAATTATAAGAGTTGCACTAAAATCTTCTATCAATATAACATGTTTTTCTGCTGAAATAGATAATATTGTAAAACGTAAATTTAACACGAAATAAAACCTTTTTTAAATGAAACGCTAGTAATATTAAACTATTTATTATTTACTAGCGACTCACCTTCACTTCGCGCGGGATCGTCCCTAGGTTTAGCGTCAGCGAAGTCACAGGTTCAGCTAGTTAAAATAAGTAAAATTTCTACCTTCTCCTTTTTTGAAGTCGCTTAAAAAGTAGCCTAAGTAACGTCTTATAACATTAGCTATCTGCGAGTGAAAGTCCCGTCAAAATCGGTCCAGCCGCTTCAGAGTTTAGCCAGAACAAACAGACAGACAAAAATTAAAAATATAGCTTTTTTGTAGCTATTATCGTATATAGGTACTCTCATATGCATTTAGTGCAAAGCTGTTAATATGAAAAAATGAAAAACAGACACTCCAATTTTATTTATATGTATAGGTAGATTTGGTCTTACAATGGCATAGGTTTTTACTTAAGATTATTCAATCAAAGCCTTTAATGTAAACAAAAAATGTAAAGGTTCAAATTTCGTGTTTTTATACTCATGACAATTGGCAGACATGTCTTCATTGCAATTTAAATCAAATATTTTCGTAAGCAATGTTTTTTCAGATGATGCACTGTCACATGACTCCTACCTCTCCACTGGAACAAGTTACGGAGTTCCCGCCGCAAAGAGCTGAGGTTTCTCCAGGTAAATTAAATATATACTTTAATAATTTCAGAAGCAATAGCTATGTCTATTGTAGACTAGCTTTTCCCACGGCTTCGCTCGAGTTCGAAATGTTGAAATTAAAAAAAAAATTCTCCCGTTTTTGCAACATTTTTCATTGATGCTCCGCTCCTATTGGCCGTAGCCCAATTTATTATAGCCTATAGCCTCTCTCGATTATCGGACTATCCTTTAATTCGGACCAGTAGTTCCTGAGATTAGCGCGTTCAACCAAACAAATAAACAAACAAACAAACAAACACAAACTCTTCAGCTTTATAATATTAGTAATAGATAAACATAACCGTTCACGCTAAAACTGCATAAATACACAGCCGTGTCGTCTGGTATTTTTTTGATTATGATGCAAAAGAGCTACATTTTTATTAGTTTCGTAGAAAAGGCAATTAGTACAAGGTTAGTACTATGCATTAGATGGCTAAAAATGTCGCCCCTATTTTGTGCCCTAAATAAAAATGTTTACTTTTTGGTCCACCCTACTATGTAGTAACAGATGTGGAATTGAGCAAAACAGAGTGTTGCTACGAGTATTACTATAGAAGATCTTATGTACGTTATCAACACATTACATAAAAACATTTGTATTCTTATAATATAATGATAATTGTATATAGGTCACGGTAATTTCGAAGTCGGCGGGTCCGGGAGTGGAGAGAGCTTCTGTTACGCTACGAGATACAATCGGTACAGGGACGGGACGTGGCCAGATAAAGGTACATTAATATTCATAAACTATATAACACCTGAATTAGGTTTTCAAAATCGTTTCAAAAGTTCAAATTAAGTTTGCTAATTATTTGTTTATAATTTGTATAATATATATAAAAAATACTATATTATTTACATACTTTATAAAGACTTACTTTTTAGTACGTTGTTGTAACTCTTAAGATTCAACCAACGATCGAACCTCCTTCAGTACGAGGGGGATCAGGCCATAGTCCACCGCGCTGGCCTAGTGCGTGTTGGCGGACTTCACACGTCTCTCGAAAACTACGTTTTTTCAGACATGCAGGGGTCCTCACGATGTTTTCCTTCACCGTAAGACAAGTGGTAATCATGATAGAAATGATTCGCACATGAAAATATCAGAAGTGCGAGACCTAGATTTGAACCCGCATCACTCGGTTATCCAAGCGAGTGTGTTACCGCTGGGCTACCATTGTCAACGATTACTATATTACTGTTTTATTATTTGTATAGATTATTATCTCCTTTCTAGGTACAGTCTTTAGTCCTAGACCCTCGCTGCAACCAGACTCATTTTCGACCTCCCTCCGCAAGTATCCAAGCCTGGCTCCAGACAGGTCCTCGGAGATTGTGGAACGGCTTATAAATTTTACGCAAGCTAAAACCGGTATGATATATAACATTTATTATGGGCTTTTAAGAATATCGATTTAAAATATTAATATAAATTTAATTTTCAGCATCCAAAATTAGCAAGAACCGTTCATCTCCTACTCGTCACATCGACTCGGATCACTCAGCATTTTGTTTGGAAAGAAGGTCGTCTAGAAATACAGCGGTGAAGTCTGTGAGAGGTTACCAGCCTGAAGTACATGTTAGCCCTAAAAGGTATAGTAAATAATTAACTGCCACATGTAGAAGACTTAGGACCGATGTTCACTATAATGCCATTCATAGTTCGTTCTCGGTCCGATCTCGCTCTGGTAGAGTCTTATCATGTAAACATTTTACAATCGGACTCAGTTCACGATTCACTAATGATGAAGAAAAGTTCTTGTATTGTCGATTGGATTGCAGTAAAACTTCGAGATTGATCGTGACTGGAATACAATAATAAATAATAATTAATATGTTGGGACATTATTACAACAGCGCCATCTAGTTCCGTGGTAAGCTACGGGGCTTGTGTTACGAATACCAGATGGCTGATATAATACACATATATTAATTTTAAATACATACCTACATATTATAAATATAAACACCTATGACTGGAGTACAAACATTCGTGCTCAACAAATGAATGCCCCCAGCGGGACTCGAACCCGCGACCGCTGGCGCAGAAAGCAGGGTCACTACCAATTGAGCCATACGTGTCGTCGATAGTATGAATACATAATATATACTTATTATTTCTTACTTGATAATATTTTACCAGACCGGTCCGATCTGGATAGAGAACGGACTATACACGACATTACCTATAGTGAGGATCGGGCCTCATTGGTACGATAAGGCGTCATTTATGAGAAAAAAGCTTATATAGTAGAATTTCCCTGGGTGTTTTAGGGTTCCGTTCCCAAACGGTAAAACTAACGGACGGAACCTATTACTAAGACTGAGCTGTCCGTCCGTCTGTCACCAGGCTGTATCTCATGAACCGTGCTAGTTCGACACACAATTTTCACACAATATGTATTTTTGTTGCCGCCATAACAACAAATACTAAAAAACAGAATATACCTAATTGCAACTGTTGAGTTTCTCGCCGGTTCTTCTCAGCAGAACAGCTTTCCGAGCCGGTGGTAGTTTACTCACAGACTTACAGACTGACATTTAATTTTAATAATATAAAAATGACGATTCAAAAGAGCTTGTAAATGTCTATTTTAATAAAGAATTTTTATTTAATTTTTGTCATATTATATTGCTTTACTTCTAATCGTCGAAGCAGCGTGAAGCATAAATGAAAAAGGCAATTCTAAATACTTAGCAAATATTTTTTAGGTTCAAAAGGTTTATCTTAAAAAAAACGTTCTTTTAGGTAAATTACGTTAGATATATGACCACATCGCAGTCGCCGCCGACCGCATGCCGCGGCAGTGGCCGGCAAATGCTACATTCAAAGTCTATTTTCTCCGGAACTATGTATTACCTCGTAATGGGAGTTATATAGCAATAATAGGGAGCATCTCCCCTACCCTATCCACTCCTTTCTATTGTCATAATCTTGCCAAACGATTGTAAACCGCAACCATACTGATAAGTGATATGTAGCTATATACTCAATGGAGTACTGTTACGAAGTACTGTGAAGTGTGTGAACTGTGATTTGTGAACTGTCACTAGTCTAGAGGTGTGGCGTATATAGTGGAACAGGTTTTAAGACTAGATTTCAGCGAAGACGTCTCTGTTCTAAGTCTCTGATCAAGTATTTACAAGCATGCCGAGTAGGTACTAATGATGGGGACTGATACAATACAATATTCATATGCGCTAATATTAGTAATATTGAAAGATCTGTCAATTAGTACTCTGACATATTAATAGAAATTAATGAAATAAAATTTCAGGCTCGAAGAATCTCCTACACGAGAAAGAGCTAGGAACCCGCGATCACCCGAGGTGGATGGGTTAGAGTCGTGGAAAAGGTCGACATTTTGTAGAACGAATGATGTCAGGTACCTGAAAGAACTGTCAAGAAAATTCAAGGAAGGCAGTCGGAGCGACTCTGTACAAGTGAGTGTGAGTTTAGTTTTAGGTTATAACTAGCAAATCCGGCCTAACTTAAAATCCAGACCGCTTCGTTGGGCGTAACTTGAAATAAATTAAACGGTTTTTTATAATTTTCTATTAAAATAAATGTAGCCCAAGTTACTCCTTTTTACATTAGCGATCTGCAAGTCATGATCCCGTCTAAATCAGTCCAGCCGTTTCAGAGATTAGCCGGAACAGACAGACAGACAAAAATTCATATGCATTTACGCATATAGTGAAGAGTTGTTACAGTAGAACCACGATAATCCGAACATCCTAGTTTCCAGACTCATTTTTCACGGTTCTAATTGGAGATAAAAAAATGTTAAAGCAACAAGACATGTTACGACATGTTTCTTCTTCTTCCTAACCTAATAGGCTCATTTTCGTTCGTTCGGTTCGTCAGTAGATTAAGCGCGAGCGAAGCCGCGGGTTCCGCTAGTAAATGTATACAAATACTTGACAAATTATATACTAAACCAAGAGTGGTTTATAGAGAATAGAGATCTTTTGGTGAAAACAACATGAAAATCGGTGCAGTAGTTTTTGAGTTTTTCGCGAACAGACAGACGCGGCGGAAGACTTTGTTTTATAATATGTAATGACAATCGTATTAATCTTTACAGGAAGGTCATCAGCCAGAACGACTCAATCCAAAAGAAAAATGTGATTCGGCTAATCTTAACCAAAGAAAACCTGCTGCTCAGTGGGTTAGTACTTGACTGCTATACTATTGCTTTTTTGACCGACTTCAAAATAGAAAGAGTAATGCATTTAGCTTTAGGTTTTGTTAAATGTGATCATCACCAATTGATAAATAATTATTACATTTTAATTTTATTGAGCGAAACTACTACATTACTCCTTAACACGTTCACTTCGGCTGTGCTTTTTCTATACTTTCCATTCCTGCGGTACAAGGTCTATGCACCTGGTAATAAAACTTCCATTGTTGTGGTACAAGGCGTATAGACCCTGTAACATTTAAGAAACTTAAATCCTTTTTTTAGCTTCATGTAAAAATATATTTGATTTTTTTGCTTTGAATATTAATAATAATGAACTAATTGACATACACCTGAAGCCGTTTGTAAATAACTTGTTTAGTTTAAAACTTATAGCTATTTTTAAAATACAGGGTCTATAAGCCTTGTACCGCACTGAATATGGGAAGTCTGGTGCGTATTTTAGGGATGTGAAATAAAAATATCGAGTCTTAATTAAGTTTTAATATAATGACAAAAAGAAAAAAACAAGCATGATTTAATATTTTTCAATAAAGCATGAATAACAAAAGTTTCTTTTAGATTGAACACATTCCGGTAATTTTTTTTTAACTTTTTGTTAGCTTGGCAGCTTGTTCGGTAAAAGGTTCGGAGTCTTTCGTAGCATCCAATTCTTCTTCTTAACACCTTTTATTAAATTGTGTTTCTCAATTTTTCGTGCGGGTTCTGAAAAGATAAATTTATCAATTTATTTATAGGTGTATATGTGTTATTGTTGGATGTGGATGTGTATGTGTGTGCATACGTTTTCGTCTGCGTTGAAATTACCTGTATCATTGTCAAAGTCCTTGTTTGTAAAAGAATAAAATAAATAGTAATGAAGACTCACCTGTCTTTGATCAATCAATCTATGATTAGATTTAATATTAACCGCATTACTGTCCTCACAAAAGCCGTGGATTATTTTTCTTCGGCACCTTTTTGTTAGTCCTATGTCGATGCCTGCGTTTCTCGCGAATGCAAGCCAACACTAGCCGCGCGAAGCTAGCGTGGGGTGCGGTACCAGGTGCGCGAGGTACAAGGTGCTTCGACCTGGTTTCGCACTGTGATGATATTTTATTTCTTCCGTGCGGTACCAGGTTTATAAGCCCGGTATTAAGGTAGGTACACCATTGGGTTCTATTTAACAAATACATCTTAGATATATATTCATCTCTTTCCTACACCGAACCAAATTGAAGTTATGCCTTCCGCACGACAGGGAAGTCTACACTTTTCTTAGCCGCACTGTACGCGAGACGTAATACAAGGTGTTTACACCTGGTAACGCAGTGAACGTGTTAAAACGTCAGCTATTTGCCAATGAAAGCCCCGTCAAAATCGGTTCAGCCATTTCAGAGATTAGCCAGAATTAACGATTAGACTAAAATAAGAAAACAGACGTTTTTATTATATTTATTTAACTATATAGATTATAAGGAAAACATCACGTAATTAAGGCTAAAATAAGTATTTATTTTTTCGAGATTGGGCCGAACGAAAATCATCATCTAGATTTTTTACAAATACTTTTATACTCTAAGTTTGATTCTTGCATGTGTTAAAACTAAATCTACCAATCGTAAGGTATTTGTTCCAATGTGGACGATCTCATATACCTATCCCATAAAACCTTATAAACGAGTAGTTAAAGCAAGGCAAATCCTCTTTTTAACCGACTTCAAAAAAGGAGGAGGTTATATGTTCCGTTGTATGTATTTTTTTTTATGTATGTTCACCGATTACTCCGCCGTCTGTGGGCCGATTTCAAAAATTTTTCTTTTGATTGGTAGGGTATAGTTCCGAGGTGGTCCCATTGTCACCAAGTCAGGATCTGATGATGGGATCCCAGGGAAATCGAAGGCAACTCTCAAAATTTACAGGCACCTATTATGTTTTTGATATATTTTCTAAACCCGATAAAGCTTTTACGTATGAAAATCATCATCTCATGTGGATGAGCTGATGATGGAAGGTAAAACTCCTCAACAGTTGTTTTTTATGTGTTTTCACCGATTTCTCCGTGAATTGTGGGCCGATTTTAAAAATTTCTTTTTTGTTCGGTAGGGTATACATTCAAGATGTTCTCATTGTCACCAAGTCAGCATCTGATGATGGGATCCTAGAGAAATCGAGGGCAACCCTTAAATTTTATCGGCACTGATTACCTTTTTCATATATTTTCTAAAGCTGTTCAAGAATTTGTGATGATGTAAGGTATATATCCTCAACGGTTAGGAGTTGAAAGAAAATTCTTTTAATATTATACGTACTTATGCACTGATAGTCGTATTCCTTCAGGATATTAGGTGGATTGATAATAGAAGGTAAATCTTATTAACGTCTACGAGTTACGTGGAAAAATAGACGTAGACAAATCTCGATTGACTCTTGTCGTTCATTTCAAAACTTCGCTGACTTATTGGAGCAGTAGTTTAGTTAGCCTTCCAATATTTTATTTAAACATTCCACAAAAAACTTTAAAATAAATTATTTTTTAACAAAAATGAAAACCGACTTCAAAACGCTACATACAAATCGAAACTAAAAAGAAAAAAAAATAATTTTAATTACTTAGTTATTGTTGGAGTCGGTGCCAGCCAAAGCAAAATAATCTTAATACAATTTAATTAATGTATCAATTTGTAAATATAATCAAAATATCCGTTCGAAAGTTCATTGCAAAGGCAGGATAAAACTGTCCTTCTTGGCTGGCACCGACTCCAACAATAACTAAGTAATTAAAATTATTTTTTTTTTCTTTTTAGTTTCAATTTGTAGCGTTTTTACGTATAAGTACGTGTTTTCATATTCACCAAATGAATCAATTTAACTTCTATGATCTCTTTTACAGAGTACCAATTCGGTGAATATGGAAATACAAGGTAATGCCATCTCTAACTTCTTTTCTATTCAACGAACTTATGTAGTCTGAATGCACTTAATAAAATATTTACTGAGTCGAATATGTACATTAAATATCTTTTGAAAATTCTTTTATTCTGGAAATAAAGATTAAGTCATTATTATCAATACAGAGGCTGAATTTTCATCTCTAATTTTAAACATTTTCATCTCTCCTTCTATTTATGACCACATTACAAGAAAACTACAGGCCAGATTTTGATGAAATTGTCTATTATAAAACAGTCCTCAGTTGCGTCTGTCTGTATGTTCGCGATAAACTCAAAAACTACTGCACCGATTTTCATGCTGTTTTCACCAATAGAAAGAGTGGTTCCTGAGGAAGGTTTTAGTATATAATTTGTCAAGTTTTATTATGCATTTACTAACGGAACCTGTAGCTTCGTTCTCGCTAAATCTAGGGACGTCGCTATTGTAGGATATCTTTTACTGCAGGAAAATATCTTATTTCTGAGAAATTTATAATAACTTATTTGGTCCCTAACCAACCCGAACAAGAGTAAATATAAGTAATTCACCCTCACTGCCCTTGTTTAGTATATAAATAATATTATATGGTAATATTTATATTTACAAATACAATATGTATTTGCAGCGGCCGTACAGATGATATCACGAGAAGTTGTGACTGTTCCGAGAATTGCGCCATCTTTAAGAACTGTAAGTTTAATAATTAATTATAGTGTAGTCAAGTTACATGTTAAAGTATAAAAAAGTTTTTTGTTATTGCTTAATAATCAAGTTACTGACACGAATGTGATAATGATTGAGTCTATACAGGAATCGAACTCCATCTCAGCCGTTTATAGCATTCAGACTACTGCTTCACGCAGTTAACATATCTTAAGTTAAAGTTCGAATGAACTAATAGAAATTAACTAATTTTTTCAGATAGCCGTACCTCTAACACCGACACCATCTAAAATCAAAAACCGAGTAGACAGTGAATACCATCAATTTGAACAAAACAGCACAGATTTTACATCGATCATTGAAAATAGATTAGCTCTAACTAACGTGACAGTGCAAACTGTAATAAGTAAAACAGTTATGAAGAATAAACGAAAACATAAGTTTCCACGAAAGAAACGCAGCAAGTCTAAGGAAGACATAAAAAAATTAACAAACCGTAAAAGTATAATTTCATACCATAATACAAATTGTTGTAAAACTAGATGCATCTATAACATTCATAGATATAATAGAACCTATAAAGCTTTGTTAAAGTTGGCAAAGAAAGTTGAAACTTATTCAAAATACGAAGAGGGAAAAAGTTTTTCTGAATCTAAAGAAACAGTAAAATGCTTATCAGTTTCTGAAATGAGTTATAAAAAAATTGCTCGCAATAAAATTGTAGATGAAGATGTTATAGTCGAAGTACTAAAAGATTGGGCAAAAATAATTCCGCTGAAAATTAAAAATTCTTATGAAATGCAAATCGTGAAGGAGGATGTACAGCATGATTTATTTGATTTAATCAAAAAATCATTTTTGTACGTACAGCTAGATGGAAGTTATAAATTAAGTTCTGAATTAGATAAATTAAAATGTGATATTATAGACAGATTAAAACTTATTCCGATAGAGATGAAAGGCAATGAGAAAGGGGTTTTACAAAAATTGGCTGATAATTTACTTACTAAAATAAAATGTATTGGACCATTGAATCATAGTAAAGTTCAAAGTGATGATGTACATAAGGAACATAATTGTGTGTTTCAACGATATATCGCACCAACAGAATATGAAATAAGAAAATTTATATTTCACGAACTTGGACTGATTGAAAAAGTTTCTGATCTCAATTTAAATGAACAAAACTATAAAGATATGAAAGAAGATTTAGTTGAAATTGCTATGATCGCAATGGAAGCTATACGCCATGGTAATGAAAATAACATTAAAAAAGACATAGAAGAATTATTTTCTGATTATGGCCTATCCAAAAAACTTGTGTCTAGTTGCGCTAATATTTTGGTAAAACACTTAAAAGAAACATTCATTTACAATATATATCCGTATAGAGTTAAATCTGAAACAATCACCGTATTACCTAATTATCAAAATGTGTATCATACACCAAATGTTAATGGATCTGATTTCACGGAAAAAATTGTAACTAATGATGAAATAACAGCAAGCCCAGAACATTTCAAGAACGATTTGTGTAAACAAATTGACGAATGGCTCTCGGCTTTACATATACAAATACCCCAAGCACAAGATACGGAACTTCGAAGAGTAGTAGTTAATGATTTAGCTGATGACATAGTTGACAGATACAAGTATTTACATCTGAATCCAGAACAGAATATTTCTAATGAAACTGAACTCGAACATCTCAAATATCAGATATTTAAATGGATAAAAAAACTTGTTGGGGAGGACAATTTAGAACCATTAAAACATGCTATGGAATTAATGAGTCGAATTAATCAAATACCTGTTCCTATACTTTCAAAAACAGTAAATAAATCTTTAAAAGATATAACTGACGATATAAATAAACATCATTTCCCATGCAAAACTATGATATGTAATACTAACATGGTACAAACGAATGCTACACAAGACAGTGAAAAAAAATCTATAAATGAAAAACAAACGCCTAATTTATCTATACCAGAGTATAAAAATAACAATGCACCTTTACCATCCAAAAGTCCTTGTTGTATTGATATTACTGTTGGTAATTTAAAGTCCACCGAACGACTCGAAGCCGAATATGAGCAATTTGTAAAAGATTGGATACAGAGAATACCTATTGAAATCCCTAGCGAAGGGGAAATAGATATTAACGAAAAAGCGAGGTTAGGAATCTATAATGGTCTATGGAAAATTGTATCAAAATTAAACTGCGACCCTGCCACTTATTATAATAGATTTTTATACGAAGATTTATTGGATGACGCAATTGAAGATCTCTTAGATTGTTTACCTCAAACAACTGCGTTACAATCAAGGAGGCATATACTAAAAGTTGAATTTATTGAAAAAACAGTTGACATTAACGATAAAATAAAAGAAATTGAAGAATCTTCTTTTAAAAATAAGCTCATGAAGAATCTTGTTACAAGTCTGCGCAAACAAGGAATTACAGAATATCGAGGGGATGATCCTATAAAATTGCATGAAGATCTACAAATAATGAAGATAGTTGAAGATTATCTTTTGTCTGCAAGATTTAGAGATGAAGATCGAGTAAAATCTGAAGTGTACAAAAAGAAATTAATGAAAGAAGTCGAAGCTTTTGTAGAAGATTTAAAGCAAAATCATTCCAAACAGTTAAAAGACATTGATGTTTCTTCATATAAAGAAGATATTGTTAACATTTTACAAAAAGTACCAATACCCAGCGAAAAAACTATAAAACAAGAAGCTGATGATGTACTTTTAGGAATTGAAATAGAACAGTGGTACAATGGTTTACCAATTGTTCCAAACAATGACTACACTGAGCAATATCAAAGACGAAGGCAGAGAGATATTCTAACAAAAAAAATAAAAGAATTGGAAGCTAATGACGAATCTTCAGAAAATGCACTTCAAACTGAAATTTCGAGATATTTAGGAAAAGCGCCATTAAAAGAAGGAGAGAGCTTACATATTAATTTTATGGTAGATGAGTTAGTTAATAGAATAAAAAATAAATATGGAACCGATCTGAGCAATAAAAAGGCAATATTTCAGGATCCCGAAAATTATAATGACTTTAGCAAAAACATACCACTTTGTTCCAGTTTAATCGCAACATCTACTCAAAAAAAATCATTAACTATGCTTGATGATGATACTAAGAGAAATCTTACTCAAATATCTCAGTGCGAAAAAACTTGTATGGTGAATCAGCGAGCTGTTTCAGTGAACAATAATCGAAATCACGTTGTTATTAGAGAGCCACCAAGCTATAGAGAATTTGAAAAAGAGAGACCATTCAGTTCATCATTCAAAGAACTATCCAATCAGCAGGAGCATATTAAGGAAGAGAGTCAATTGCCAGCCACTCGTAAAGAACATATAAGTATGCTTAGTTTACCACCATATGCTAGCTCCTTACCAGATGATGAATTAAATATACAAAGAAAGGATCCAAACTATGATCAAAGACCACTTACTCAGCTTGCATCAAATAATAATGCTGAACTATCATTATTCACTCCAAGTGGTGGCACATCAAGAGGAATAAAGACTGATAGGGGAATTTTAGGTATAAGTCAAGTTGCAGGACCTAGTGGTTACTTACCAAGTTCCGAGAACGCTTTAAATTATCCAAATCAAGCCCAAAATTCAAGTCTTATTCAGTTCCCTCCAAGCAACGTTTCTTTAGAAGATCTACATTTTGTACGTAAGGACCCAAGTCAAGAACCGCCTTCAACTAAACACTCAATAGAATGTCAAACGGAACAAACATATTTTCGGAACCCATATCCAAATGAAATAGATTATTCTGTGGAGGGTAAAGTATGCAGAGCCATTAACACACCAGATTTCGAAGACAATAATCCGATCTTTTCATCTACGCTTCAACAAACCGAATCTCCTTCAATACCATCAGTTCCAAGTAAAAAAAGAACTAACTTAGCCATAGATGGAAAAGATAATGTTAGAAGACGTCTAGCTTTAGAAGATATTGATGACGATGACGTTCCGTGTCGGTGTATAGAAAAATTTTGGAGACAACAACAAAATTGCGTGAACTTCGATCGATATCCTCCATATCTACCCATATTCGTTCCTTATCCGTATCGAACTCATCATTAAAAGTTTTTAGTTGTGTATATCAAACTTAAATAGTTGTTTCAAAATATATTGTAATACACTATTTTTTACGATTATATTTTTATTATTTTACATACATAAGTCCCTCTCTGCATTATTCATTTTTATAGCAAGTTTTTATAGCTAGCAATTAGACAAAAAAATATAAGCTATGAAATAAGATCAATGAAACAACGTATAAGTTTTTCAATTTATATTAAAATACGGACGCCACAAAAATTAAAAATCTCTTTTAAAGAAAAAGTTGCTCGGATGAGGGCAAAAACAAACAAAGCTTTTTGCACAGTGTTTCAAGTTTCTTTGACGTCGGCCAGAATACATTCTATTCCTGCATTTTGTTGATATAATATCCTTGCAGCCACACCATCTATCGTCCTTGTAACACTGTTGTGTATAAGGAATTCCTTCGATATGTTGGTCTTCTGAAGTTCTCTTTGATACATTTTCATAAATATTTTTTCTAGTTACACTGTTCCTGATATGCACATCTTCTTCAGTTTCCTCACTTTCATCTCCTATTCTTTGACTTTTTTCATCAATTCGAGAAAAGATCGGATCAGTTCTTACTTCTTTCCGTCCAAGATTTATATTTTTTTCATTATAGTCGGGTTCCAATTCTTTTCGATTGCTTTCTAAATAGGATTTAGCACAGGAGACCATAGGATGGGTTAAAATGCTCGAAGTCTGTTGTAAAGAATCTATGGTATGCTTTGGAACAGCGTCAGCTCTTGAATTTTCATGTTTAGCTGTATCTTCTAGCGTTTGGTTTATTTCTGACGACTGCTTACTATTAATTTTAGTCTTATTAGTTATCTTGTCTGTTTGTGATATAGTTTTAAGTGCAGGTCTTGCTTCTAATCTTTGAGAAATTTCCGATGGGGCATATATTTGTACACTTTGTTTAGACCCAGAGGAGTCCCAGTAAAATTCTTTGACTACTACTTGTGGTGATACTTCTCTCCATAAGCTAGGTTTTTCAAGAACCATGTTGTTTGACGTTTGGTTCATTTCCTCCACTGTATTGACTTCTGTTTGAGTTGCCATATCCATAGGTAGTGGACTTGTTGCAACATCCTTTTGAAAGATTGTCCGGTTTCCCATTCGGATACTTGATCTTGCTCGTATCCTTTGCATGTGTTCTAATTCTTTGACACTTAATGTACTTGTACTTGGTGGAAAACTTAAATTAAATTGAGTTGAAGCGTTGATTTTTAGTGAATTATTTGGGTTGATATTGACTGCGCCATAATCGTGTGTGTTTTGTATATCAATTGTTGGTACTGATACATTTTTCAACGCTTTATCCAAGTCCTCTTTTACTTTTTCAGAATTGACGGGTATAATAATACTTTGATTTAAATAGTCTTTGCAAAATTTATCAATTACATCAAGTAGTTTATCTTTGTATTTATTACGGATTTCATCATCGTTTGTAGGATTATGTAATTCTATAAATGCATTTGCTAGTTTTTCTTTAAGTAAATTAAAAGAGATCTGCTCATCTATTGTGGGATTATCAATGAGTGACAATGTTTTGTTTATTGCTTCGTGTAGCAGAAGTTTATAAGTTGACGTAACCGATTCTTTTTTGTCTCGAATAACAAACTCGTGTGTAACATCTTTAAGCTTTTCAATCACCACATCTATTAACATATTCAAACAATTTTGTAATTCACGAGACATTGGCATATTTTTAATTAGTTTATTGATTTCACTTCGTAACAATTCATAAAAGTCGTATTTTGAATAAATTTGTTTTGTATTTAATTCATCAAATAATTTTATTATTCTACTAGCAATGTTCTGTCTCATCTCTTTCAATTTCGCTCTATCATCATCCAAATGCTCTACATATAGAGGAATATTATCACACCAATTTTGTATTATAGTATGTATATCGTCTATATTGCTTATATTACGTTGTAAATTAGCATTATCTCTTAAACTATTAGTTTTTCCTAAAGTCATAGAATTGAAATCAATATTTTCTTTGCAAGTTATATGAGTTCTCATAATGTTTAGTAATGATTTTATATGCTCTTTTAATTCATTGTGTCGTATTTGGTGTATTTTAAGAGGGATAACCTTTAATATTTTTAGGGTATCTACTCTTAAACGATTTTCAATACTATTAATGTCTTTTTTCATATAAGTTGATAAAATATCAATAAAACTATTTAAAATTTGTTCTATATCTTCAAAACTTTTGTCTGATTGTAAAAGTAAGTTTTGAGACCAAATAAGCACAGCTTTCTTAATTTCATTCTCATACTTGCATTCGTCTTCATTTAAAGGAATTCTATCTGATATATCATGAAATAAACGATTTTGCTTTAAATATGTTATAAAATCTCTGGCCAGTGTTTGATATAAGCTATCAGTTTCTCGATCACATAAAACATGTTTTAAATTTTTTGCTACTTCGTTTATTAGCAAATCTTCGAACTCCGAAGACCATATGTTTGAATTATTTTCAAAAACCTTCTTTAAATCATTAGCTAGCACTGAAGTAAAATTTTCTGTCAAAGGTGTGTTTGTCATCATATTTCTAGGAAAAGGTCGCACTTTCCTTAACCATTCTAAAACAATTCCTCTAAAATTTTCAACTACAAATTCACTTGTGTCTTGTATTGAAATTTGCATATTAGTTAAATTATTATTAGATTCACTGTTTTGACTTAGTATAGGATTTCGTGTATCTATTGAGTGAATGTTTTCTATATGAAACTTTAAATTTTCAGCTAAATCATTTAAATCGTCTTTAATTTGTATTTTTAAAAGTTTAGGCAACCACAACAAAATTTCACTTTTAATGTTATCTCCATAGTTTCCGCTTCTCATTTGTGTGTGTAATTTTGTGATTAAGTCTTTAATTATATTTTCATTGTTATTTTTGTCATTTGATAAATAAAGTTGAGATGGAATAAAATTTAGCCATGATTTAATTTTAAGTTTTAAGTCAGCAAAGGAATCCGTTTCGAGTGAATTTAAAATTTTATTGGACATATTTAATTCAGGTTTAGATAGCTTAATCAAATATTGATATAGATCGTATACTTTTGCTATAGCCACCGATAATGTTTCAGAGTTAGTGAAGTTATACAATCTTCTATATATTTGATATTTAAACTGTTCTAGCTCTTGGATCTCAGAAGTCTTTGTGCCGGAGAGTTCTAAGTATTTTTTTCTATCAACAAAATCAGATGCTATACTTTCAGCCAGATTGCTTTTTTCTAAATCTTTAACGCCAATATTAAGAGTTTTTAACCAATCATAAATAGCACATTCTAATCGATGGAGATATTGTGTATTATTAGATAACGTTTTATTGACTGTTTCATTTTTATTTATTAAAATATGGTCAATAGAAGTCTTTTTATCGTACATAGAATCTCTCAGTGATGATGTAAGTGGTGTAGATGTTGTAAAATTATCATAGAGTAACATTTTTTCTTGAAAAGTCGAAGTTAGCGCACTATTATCTTTAAAAGTATTTGGGATTGAAATTTTGGATTTGTTATTAGTTTCTTTATATGCTTTTAAGTTTCCAAATTCTTTATCTAATATCTTTTTAGATATCGCATTTATATTTTTTAATATTGAACTACTGTCGCTATGATATTCTTCTATACTCGTAGAAGTCCTTTCGTCTTCATTGTTCTTAGTGGTGTTACTTGAAGCGTTTAAGGATCTCGGACCTAAGAATTCTTTTCTAGTTTTTGCTCCAGTAAAATCAACAGTGTTGTAATCATTAGTTACGCTTTGAGACATATGCGATCGACTGTTAAATTTTTTAATATCTCGATAGTTTTTCTGAGAGTTGTTTTGACAATTGTTTGTTTGATTAGGTTCATGCATCGTTTGTGTGCTTTTGAAATTTAAATTGATAGGAGAAGTTAATTTATTTTGCATGTTAATATATTTATTATCTTCCAAAGTTTCAATAGTTTCTGAAAACATATGACAATGTAAAAAAAGTAAAAATGGGTAATGAAGTGATGGTAGTATAAGGTAAAGGCACCTAATTCCGCGGTATTTTCACCTAAACTAGAAAGAACTTTATATATTAAGCATTTACTATATCTTTCTGCTGAATTCGCTATTTTTATCAGAAGTATTATTTATCTAACTCTTGAAATACACTTACAGTTTAGCAATAGAAAATTTTATATTATCTTTAATTAATTAAAAATGAGAAGAAGTCGAGAGCACCTAATTGCGATGTAAAAATCCTAATTCCGATGTATTTGGTTCCTAATTCCGAGTGCTCAAATACAAAGAAATGGAGGTGGGGAGAATAATACATGGTGTTCAAAAATCAAGTCTATTTATTTACTGTGGTCTTTAAATCAGTCTTCAGTCTTTTATGGTAAAATGACACCTCAACATGTAATTTATATAGATTAATAATATTATTCTAAGTAAAGATGTAAAAAACATAGGAGTAACTAGTAACTATATATAATTAATACATTAAAAGTATTTTTTGTTTTCTTCATTATATTACAAATAAATACACTACTACACTCATTGATTGCTGTAATAGCATTTCGGAGATCTTCTCCCGTGTGTTCTTTTGGCTTCATTATCCTACAACAAAAAAAATAATAATATCAATATTTAAAATACTATGAGCCCATACCTTATGAATTTCTATAAAAGCTGCGTAAGAAATGTAACAGGCAGTTTTTCAATGTGTCATGATAATTGATTTTTAATTTGTTAAATAGGCAGCGATTCGAGTACTAAGAACTATAACACAAACATTTGAGAGAGCAATAAATGAGATTGTTAACTGTTGAATATTGTTTTCTGGAAACTCTTCTGAACTTTTTAATAATTAACACACTGTATTTTACTTGTGTCAATACCACGAAATTAGGTGCTCATAGAACCTTATTCCGACTTACATACATCGGAATAGCGTTTTATAATACCATCTCACATTTTTTAACTCCGATTATTAAAAACCAAGAGATTTTTCAATATTTTATAAATAAATGAATCTTTAATTGCAATATCTTCGAAAAAATACATAGAACATAAACAGAAATATATCAAATACATTAATAATACAGTTTAATGTTATTAGTCTTTCCATATAATAAATTAATAAAGTACCTAAATAGATAATCTTTGATCATGTATAATTAGTGAGTTTGACGCCAAAACATACATCGGAAATAGATTTTTATATTTATTGGCCATTTAATTAATCAAAACTAAAACAGTAAATTTTGTAATTATAAAATTACCATCAAAATTTAAAGAAAAGAAAACGTCTATGAAATCGCAATTCCGTGGTATACATCGGCATTAGGAACCAACTAAAATATTTGGCACCTAATGCCGTGGTATTTTTAAACTTTATTTACTCTTAAATTGTTAAGAAAAATACACAAATGTTACGTGTTTTAAATAAAAAATATAACTCTTCTACTATTTTAATCTAAACATGTACTCATATAGCATTAAAATATCATCTAAAACACTATTTAGTAAAACATAGTACTTACGTGCGTAAGGTCCAAAATGTATGGAGCGTGCGTTCAAGTCAGCTGCTAGCGCAAAATTTACGCATTATTTTAAAATGTACACACACTAACACACTCTTTTACTCATATAAACACGAACAGATAAATTATGAATTCAATATGGTATCTTACACACAAAAAGAACTTGTAAATCACTTGAAATCACTGTTTGTTTAAATACCTCGGAATATGGTGCCATTTTTAGAACCCCTCGGAGTTAGGTGCCTTTACCTTATTTTAATATTAAATTTCGTTTTTTTTATATGTTTGGACTATATTACACACAGCTCTATATAATTCCGTAATAAGCTACCGTGATAGATAATCAGATAGTTAAAACATACGCATACCAGATAGTACAAATATTACTTTAAATACATACATAATATTATAAACACAAACAACTATGACTGGAGTTCAAATATTTGTGCTAAGGAAATTTTAAATTCATCAATATTCATTTTTATTTCTTTCACAATTTTACTTTTATTGCGAAGATAACATCAATGTTCTACGATACCTTTGATTTCAGCAAAATGTGATCGATCAAACTCATCCCACCGCTTTCTTGTTTTTAGAATTATTGATGGTTCAACTATATTATAAAATTTTGATATAAGTCCCTCTACTAATTTATCATGTGCTTTTGGGTCTAAGTGAATATTATTTTTTCTTAAGTAGTTCTGTAACCAACTTTTTATTATTTTATTCATATCAGACGATTTATCTGAATTATTGTCACGCATTTGAATTTTTTTCAATGAGGAAGCTAAATTTTCAATCGCCTTTTTACTTTCCATTAAATTTTCTTTAGATAGTCCTGGTATGTTTAAAAGCCATTCCAAAATAGTATCAAACGATATATCTAATATTTCATCAACATTATTTGTGACATTCTTAAATTTTCCTTCATTGCTTGCATAATTATAGAGATGTATATGACACAACTCATCTGCAAAACGCTCAGCCAATACTGATTCATTTTCACTTTTATCTAGTTTCAGATTTAAATCGTTTAGTAAATCAATTAGATTTAAATTCAAAATTTCTTTGTAAATTTTATCATTTGCTGGTCTATTTAGTGCTAAAGGTTTTAATTTAGCAATAAATTTGTCTATAGTGTCTTTTATGTGAATATCGTTGTGACCATTATTATCTTCAAATGGTAAGTCTTGTACGTTTTTTGTAACACATTCAACAAAATCGTGTTCTGCTAAATTTATGAATCTTTTAATAAGCTTATTTACTAGATCATCTATAAAATTACCCTCATCTATGGGTTCATTTGGTCGCCATATAGGCAAAGCAGTAAGACATTTTACTATTTCGGGTTTTACTTTTGGAACAAAATCGGTTTGATTTAGCAAATATTTTAATGTGTTCGCTAATTTTTTCATTACTGATTCTTGTTTCAACTTATCAGTTTCATTGAAATTGGGATAAACTGGTATTTCTTTCATCCAGTTACTAATTTCTTTTAATATCTTCTGATTTTCTATATTATTGTTGATTTTTTTTAAATCTCCAGGTGCTTTAACGTTAAATATAGTTTGTTTAACTGGTTGCTTAATTTCTTTCTGCTGATCTGATTCAGGGTATGAATTTGTATAGATGCGATTGACTGCATCTTGTCTTTTTCTTTTACAGTCACACATTAGTGGATGATGACAGCAACAAGATTTGGGTTTTGATTGAGAGTTGACAATCTGAAGTTGATTTATTAATAATTTTAATTGCAGATTTATTTATAAAAATATAAAATAAAGTGTCACAGATAAATAAAATGAATGTGCTTTTTGTAACATCAATACAAAAGCCTCCCACTATATGTGTGTAACTCACAATCACAATTTTAAACATTATTTGTCGGTTTGTCTGTTTGTTTCCGATAATCTTTGGCGGGACTATCACTGACAGATAGTAGGTTCCATAGGGAGTACCTTATTAAACTACTCTTACTTTAGAAATATAATTAGGGTATCCTCTCAACAAAATTAAAACGTACCTTGCAATTCTTTATAAAAAATTGCATGTTAAAATGTGCGTATGTTTGTAATTCCTTGTGTCCTAAGCGGCTTAACCGATTATGATAAAATGGCGATATTTGGTTTTATGAAGTCATCTAAATTGTTCTAACCTATTTATTATTTTAGTTTAAACTGAGCGCTGTTCTCAATCTTTATTTTATTAAAATAATAAAACCAAATAATAGTTAATGTAACTTACATTAGAAGCAACGCTATGCGTCAAAGTTTTCGTTTCAGATGGCAAAGTACCTTTCGGTGGTGATTTTGCACATATTCCATGTCTTTTATGGTGGTCGTAGCGACTAGCCATGACGGCACATTGCTAAAAATTAACAGGAATATATGTAAAAATTATGAACATAATTATTATTAGGGAACCCTTCATAAAATAAGTCACATTAAAATAGGTATTTTATACAGGTTCCACATCAACCTTTAACCTTTATCACTCTATATATCACATTTTCTGAGACCTTATCCATATTACGTCAAAACTAATATATAAATAAATAAAAAATTTGGGACATTATTACAACAGCACCATCTAGTTCCGTGGTAAGTTACGAGGCTTGTGTTACGGATACTAAATAGTTGATATAATTCACAATATAAATTTAAATACATGCATGTTATAAATATAAACACCAATGACTAGAGTACAAACATTCATGCTCAACAAATAAATGTACCCAGCGGGACTCGAACCCGTGACCGCTGGCGCAGAAAGTAGGGTCACTACCAACTGAGTCAAACGTGTCGTCAAGCCACATCACATGTCTTTAAAAAACTTTCTAGCTTCTCTCAGATATGAAGGTTTCCTTACAATGTTTTGCTTCATCTTAAGAATAGTGGTAATCAGTATCAGAGGTGCGAGGACCGAGATTTGAACCTGTGTCACTCCTCAAAACAGCCGAATGGGCCGGCACGCCCCGTATAGTACCACTCTCTCACAGAAGACCGGTGTGAAGTGGCAGCTATGCTGTCGCGTTTCGTCCGGTGAGTGAGAGTCCGGGAGGCCCACTCTCCTTCCCTCCTCCATCTCCCTCTCTTCCCTTCATCCTCCGTCTTCGTTCCCCCCTTCCTCCTCCCTCCCTTTCCTGAAAGGCCGGCATCGCATCTGCAAGCCAGGCTCACGGATGTCCATGGGCGGAGATGATCACTTCCCATCAGGTGAGCCTCCTGCCCGTTTGCCCCCTTTTTACCATAAAAAATTACTACACAAAGCAATCGAGCAAGTATGTAATATAATAACCGCAGATTTTTTATTCATGATTTTCCTCAGTCTTCTACGTATCGCCTTTTTAACTTCAGTGAAGTATCTCACATCGACCGACGGTACCAACGATTCACCTTTTAAATAATCATATGTATAGTTTACAAGCTCCCTCTGGCTGAAAGATCAGACAAATTCTTTCTTTAATTCATACATTATGCAGGGCGTATTTATCAATATAATGCAAGTTGTTGAAATCCACCCCTAGTTTATTTTCAGTAGGGCTCAGTAGACTAAATAAAAAATCGCACGGCTCTGAGATTACGCATCACGTATGTGGAATTTTAACTGCTACTAAGTACTGCTACAAAATAACGGGATCAGCAAGAATCAAGACGAATTATACATCATACTTAATTTGTTTCTAGTTTGTTGCTTAAAGACAGTTTGAGAAAAAATGAAAAATCAGTAAGACAATGTTTACATCTATATACACGGCTTTCTTTACTCTCCTTCTCTTTCGCCCTCTCTCTCACTCTGAGACAAATTGCTAAAATATGGCTTGTATATAGCATATTTTAACGTCTTACAGCTCGGCTCGGGCCTCCCTTCATTACGAGGGAGTCCACCGCGTTAGATTAGTGCGTGTTGGCGGACTTCACATGTCTTTTGAAAACTTGCTAGGTTTTCTCAGACATGCAGGTTTCCTCACGATGTTTTCCTTCACCGTAAGAGAAGTGGTAAACATGTTGGAAATTGAAACATGAAAGTACCAGTGATACTTTACCAGTAATGCGAGACCCGTATTTGAACCCGCATCACTCGATTATCTAAGCGAGCACATTTCCACTGGTGTACCATTGCTATTGCCTTTTATATAATTGTAGAAATATCATTTTATAAATTAGAAACAAAGTTATTATCTATCGAGGACTAAGCCCTTACAATACCTAGAATATCTCTTCTCCATAGAAGCTAACGGTAGATCCAAAGATGTACCAGTATTGCAGAACCCTTCCTGCGTAGTGTTCACTGCTTTCTCTTTCGAATTTACCATTTTATATGTTTGCTGACTTCTAGATTTTATCAAATGTCGAATATTTTTCATATGAATATTATTCTTATCTGTTTACAATTTATATTAATAAAATAAGTTAAAATAAATTAAACGGTTTATATATTTTAATTAAAAAATACAACTCCTTACAAAATTTTTGCGAACGCGCCATCTATAATCTACCAAATTACAGACGCTTACAAAATTTGATAAAAATTGGTTCAGTAGTTTCGTAGTTTATCGCGAACATACATCGTGACACGAATTTTATATATATATATATACGCTTAACTAAATATGGCGGCGTTAGGATAGTTGACACATTTTAGACATAATGATCTTTCGTCTTTGTCTTACATATACAAAATCCTATTGGTTATTCTTCTCTCTCACGTTAAGTTTTTATTAATTTTCTCCAAAAATATGTCTTACCTTGTGTTGTGAGTTTTATAATTATGATAAGTATATAAACCCCTACCATATATATAAGTTTCACTTACCAACTTCTGCCAAACGATTCTAAACCCAACCATAGTTCTATATAAATTAAAGTTTATGACTATAGTTTTGTCATCTATGCGTTTCAAAAACGTCAACCGATTTTGATGTAACTTCGCGTTATTTAATGTTTTGTATAAATTAGCGATCGATTCACGGAAACCTATAGTTTCAATGATAAAAATTCCTGAATAACCTACAATGTATTGTAAGATAATAAAAACATTTTAAACGATTTTAACTTCTCATTTATTCAATAAAAGAAAAAAAAATGTTTTCTTATCGGTCACCACGCTCAAAAAGTGTAACTTGAATTAATATCAAATAAAAAAAATACTGCATAAATAAATAAAAATTATAATTGCATAAGCTAATAAAAAATGCTATGTAATAGCTTTACCGCGGCAGTCCCCGAGTGACACACATTTATTTATTTTTTGAATGTGCGACCGCACTATATTAGTATGCTAGCCACTACACCAACACTTATACCATAGTATAAAGAATGACAAAGTAAGCCAACTTCATACAAACGCACCGCGCGCGGCTTGTATGTGTGCGTCACGGTTTTTCACTATATGAAAAATGTGTGATATTCGTAGAAGAACTTATTGCTGTGTGTTTGGGTGTCTAAATTCTTCATCGATTCCAGAGTTGTCTTTGTTCAGATTACGTACTGAACAGGAAAGGTAAACAAATCACTTTTCTAGCATATAATTTATACTTGATGATGAAATACTTATGTAGGTACTTTTATTTTTGTTGTATTAGTTTATTATTTTAATAGGATGTGATATGATTTTATTAATATACATATTATACTTTTCATTTTTTTAATTGTTACTAATAGCATATTTATGTTTTTGTAAACGCAAGAAATTAAAGGATTTATTTTCTAACAACCAAACATTTTTAATACTATTTTCTACTGATATATCAGTTAAGCAAGTAACTACAGGCGTAATAAAATAATCATAAACATGTAGAAACAAAATGTTTTACATTCTTAAATATATATAAATAATAAATATTTTTTAATAACACACTTCCCGGCCCAATGCCAATTTCTGAGCACTGAATTAAAATTTAGCTACAGTGACAACCCTGTGACAGGCAACTATGGTAACTATGACAGGTAATTATATCGCGGATTGGGCCGAAGTTGCCCTACTTTGTCACTCTTTATACTATGCTTATACCTACTATACGATACTAACGTCTAAGCTGTGTATGCCTTAATACTTTATGTATAAAATCAGCTGATGACGTCACAGCTGGATATTTCCGGAGGGAATCCACGAACGGGTCCAAGTGGTAAGAGGTTTTAATGAGAGAATCTGCGAATGAACAAAAAATCATCGCAAAGGAAGAAAAAATATATGAATTATGCAAATTTTAACATTGTTTTAAAATAGTAATTAATATAAGTAATTCTTTCTTAGGTTTTCGCGAATATTTGACATTATAAATGAAAATAGCGTTTCGAATGGTTTACAGAAATTCGAAACGTCGGGAACCAAAAACCATAATAAATCCGCGACAAAATCCGAAAAGATAGTTTTATTTATAATGTAAGTAATTTTTAGCTATTCTGACTTATACACACGACAACTTTTTACGCGCTTTCGGTCGCCGAATAATAAACGCAATAATGCTATGGGAAAACCAAAAATCTGTGTAAATAAGAAAACAAAATATGCAAAAAGTTTTTTTTATATAACTAGTGACTTGCCCTCGAGCTCGTCCCTAGATTTAGCGTGAGCAAAGCCGCGTGTCCCTCTAGTAAATGTCTACAAAAACTTAACAAATACTAAAGCCTTCTTTGAGAACCACTCTGTCCATTGCATTGGTGAGAACAGCATGAAAATCCGCGCAGTAGTTTTTGAGTTTATTGCGAACAGACAGTCAGACAGAGAGACGAGGCGAAGGACTTTGATTATATTTTTTTATGATTTGGATTATGAAATATATTTGGACATTATTACACACAGCGCCATCTAGTTCCGTGGTAAGCTACGAGGCTTGTGTTACGGATACCAGATAGATGATATACTACATATATAAGTTTAAATACATACATACTATAAATATTAACACCCATGACTGGAGTACGTAAACATTTGAGTTTAACCAATGAATGCCCCCAACGGGACTCAAACCTGCGACCGCTGGCGCAAGAAAGTAGGGCCACTACAAACTGCGTCAACGTGTCGTCTAATATGTACAAGAAGTTAAATATTCACTTGAATTGAAGTACTAACTTATTTTATGAGAACATGGTCGTTCACATGTGACAGACGGTTTTATGTAGTTTGAGACCTGAAATTAGAGAAAGCCATACTATGATATAAAATATGACTCTTAAACGATATATTAAATGATAGGTAAAAAAACCCGGCCAAGTGCGAGTCGGACTCGCGCACGAAGGGTTCCGTACCATTATCTATAAAATCGGAAAGATGCATGAGAGCCCCCCGTAAGTATTTGTTTTATTTTAATTTATTAAATTATTATTTTTTAAAGTGGATATAGTAACTAAATGTTCTGTGAGCAAAAAAATCGTTGTTGTTGTATGCGAGCCCCCTTTAATATTTATTTTATTCTTTATTTTTTTTAGCATTTGTTGTTATAGTGGCAACAGAAATACATCATCTGTGAAAATTTCGATTGTCTTACTATCATGGTTCATGAGATACAGCCTGGTGACAGACAGACAAACAGACGAACGGACAGCGGAGTCTTCGTAATAGGGTTGTTTTACCCTGTTTTACCCTATGGGTACGGAACCCTAAAAAACATAAAGCTGCTATTCTTCTTTACAATAAAGAAATTTCATGACGTATGTCGGCTATTTTCTAAAATATGCATGTATTATAAGTACATATATAAACACCTCTGGAACCACTGTATCTACGAGTATTGATTAAATTTTAAATACGTCGCGAGTTTAAAAGAACTAAGCGTGGCGGCGGGGAGCCACTTTGATTTATACTGACTACTTAGATAGATTTTGGGTTGTAGTGATAATAAAAAATGAAAAACTCCATTTATCCTTTTCTTGAATTAAGTTTAGTTAATTTTTGTCAAATATCTAACCTGGTAACTGACATCATATCGAGACATATGATGCAAAACTCGCTTCTTGTTAGTCTCTACACTGGACTGACGAACTCTTGTAGTATCTGACAACAAAAATCAATTGCCGTTCCTTAGTCTTTTTTTATATCCCTGGGTTTTTTTTACAGTTCGGACATTGTTACACACAGCGCTATCTAGTTCCGTGGTAAGCTACGAAGCTTGTGTTACGGACACCAGACAGTCTATATACTACATATATAAGTTTAAATAGATACACCTAAACCTAAACTTAACCCGACCCGGGACTCGAACCCGGGACCTCTCGGTGTGCGGCCGTACATGCAAGCCACTACACCACCAAGGCATATTTAAGTATCAACTATTCACAAAAAAAATATAAATCGCTACACCAAGCCATTTTGTGGCTATAATTTTAAAGGCCTTACCAATGTCAAGACATTTTCTTCTATTCAATTTGAAATATGCTTCAGGCAGTAACGTAACCGCCAGTCCAGCGTGTCGAGAACCACGAACTATCGCCAATATGCCATCGCCTCCTTCCATACTCAAAACACGAACTAGAAATAATGATTTTATGAAATCAAAAAAAAAATGAGCTTGGACCTTAAAGATTTATATCTATACACAAAGTAACTTTTTAAGGTGCCTTCATCTTTTTCCAATGCTGTTGTAACCTAATAAATAAAAAAACAGTAGATTTTTCAAATAAAAAATTCAGAATTGTTTATTTTGTAGGGGAATCACTGTTAAAACGTACCTAAGGACTAGGGTTGATCCCGAGTAATGCTAGAGTCAGTCGCTAGTATCCATACTAATATTATAAACGCGAAAGTTTATAAGTATGGATGGATGGATCGATGGGTGGATGTTTGTTACTCTTACACGTAAAAACTACTGAATGGATTTTAATGAAACTTCACAATAATATAGCTTATACATCAGAATAATACATAGGTTACAATTTATAAAGATATTGTGTGAATTGACTAAAATATGACGATAAGTGTCAAGTAAATAAAAAAACTACCATCTGCGAGCTATTCTGGCGCCGAAACAGCTAGAATTACAAATATGTCATCAGTAATGTATGATGGAAATGTTTATCTTAAACAAGCGACTCACCCAAACTTCGCTCGGGTTTGTCCCTATATTTAGCGCGAGTGAAGCCGCGGGTTCCACTAGTAAAATTATAAACGTATTAATGATGAATTTTGATATTACTCACTTTTCTCTTCAATAACCGTAACACAACTAAACACAAATCGGGTCTGTAGCAGACCCTTGAATTTACTTCATTTTCTAATAACCTTCAAACATGGAAAATATGAATATAATAATAAAAATAGAAAAATAAAATAACTCTTACATCACACTACACAACAAAAAAAATTATTACATGGTGGATTTAAGACATTTTTATTTGCTAGAAAATAGCTCGAATTAAGCTTATCCATTTTTTTTATATGAGACTAGACATGGCTACTAGTGTCATCGATGGTATCGTACTGAGCTTGTAGTGACCCTACTTTCTTGCGCCAGCGGTCGCGAGTTCGAGTCCCGCTAGGAGCATTTCTTAAACTCGGATGTTTGTACTCCAGTCATGGATGTTTATATTTATAATATGTATGTATTTAAACTGATATATGTAGTATATCAATTATCTGGTATCCGTAACACAAGCTTCGTAGCTTACCACGGAACTAGATGGCACTGTGTGTAATAATGTCCCAATATATTTATTATATAATATAATATAATATATGTATGGGTTGCGGTTTACAATCGCTTGGCAGGACGATGGCAATGGGAAGGTGTGGATGGGTAGGCGAGATGCTCCCTATTATACCTATAATACTCCCATTACAAGGTAAAATAAACTTTAAATGTAGCACTCGTTGGCTGCTGCCACGGCACGCTGGCTTCGCTCGCGTGCGTTGTGGTCATATATCTAACCTAACCTAACCTACCCAGGAAGAACGAAAAATGTTGAAGATAAACCTTCTGAACCTATGTTATCAAGTCGAAAAAAAAATAGTTATTTACGGTGAAAGCACTTTCACAAATGTCCATAGAAACGCAGAACTTAATATGGCGGCGTTAGGATAGTTGACAATGACATTTCAGTAATTTGACACATTTTTGACATAATGATCTTATATCTTTGTCTCGCATATACTAAATCCTATTGGTTATCCTTCTCTTTCACATTATTTTTTTATTAATTTTTTCCAAAAATATGAATTACCTTGTATTGTGAGTGTTATTATTATGATCAGTTAATAAACCCCTACCGCATATGTAAGTTTTACTAACAAACTCCTGCCAAACGATTGTAAACCCAACCCTGGCGGACTTCACATGTCTTTCGAAAACTTGCTAGGTACTCTCAGACATGCAAGTTTCCTGATGATGTTTTCATTCACCGTAAGACAAGTGGTAATCATGTTAGAAATGATTCGCACATGATAATATCAGAGATGCGAGATTCGGATTTGAACCCGCATCACACAGTTGTTTGCTGTCTCTCTATTCCTACTATAGTCTATAAATATATTTTTCAAATTATTAACAACAAACTTGATCAAGGGAACTAAACGCTGAACAAATATCTAAATACAATATTTATCAAAATTAGTGCTAGTATTTTAAATCTGGATGCACTTACATTGTACACTTATTAAAATCACTAAAATTTCATCTGAAATAAGTAAATAATATCATTATTATGATTATAATCAATAAATAATAATAAGGTATGTCAAGACGTCATTTTTTCCAAAGATTCTTAATTAGAAAGAAGTTTATTCAGACAGAAAAAGAATTAGTTAGAATTATTCTAATCTATGGTTTTCATTAGGTCGAGATTTAAAATCTCATTCTTATTAAAATCATTAAATCACAGAACAATTCTAAAAAAATAAATAATAAATACACATCACCATCTATCACTATCTATGAGGCTTATGTTATGGATACCACTTACCAGATATTAAATACAATAAAACTTTAAACATAAAAACCAAAGAAGAACATACATCCGTTGTTCATCGCACAAATGTCCCCAGCGGGAAATGAACCCAATACCGCTTGCGTAGCAGTAGGATTACTGCAAACTGAACCAAATGTCGAAAAAAGTTGCGAATGCTTTTTGTATGAATTAATGCATAAAATATTGCCTTAGTTTTTATAGAAAGTAATAGTTTCGCAATCAACCGCACGCCGTTCCTGAACTAAATGTCACTCGAAGTAATGACATTTGACGTAAAAGTTGGCGGGAATTTCGCAACATGGCAGACAAGTTGCGCGCCGCTGCGTAGAAAATTTAATTTTAAAATATATTTTAATTGTATTAACTACGCTTTTGTCAATTTAAATATTGTTATAGTAACAAGGACAGTTACCTAACGTTATAAATTAGGCTGAAAGAATTAATTGCTTTATTACTGGTTGTAAAAAAAAAGTAATTGATTAAATATTAATTGCATAATTACAGTTTAAGCTTTAAATACAGTTTGGAATTAACTTTAGAATATAACCAGAATATATTAAAAAACGGTTGAAAATATCTGATGTTAAATAGGCTTATGGGGGTCATTTTTTTATTAAAATTGTTTCTTAGTACAAATTTAGTTATTGATCAGATAGTTATATTTTGTTGTCACGACAGATTGCTGAGAATTTCGGACATAAAAATTTAATAATAAAGACAAATCTGTACTATAATATTATAAAGCTGAAGAGTTTGTGTGTTTGTTTGGTTGAACGCGCTAATCACAGCAACTACCGGTCCAATTTGAAAAATTCTTTTTGTGTTGGATAGTCCGATTATCGAGGAAGGCTATATTACATCACGCTACGACTAATAGGAGTGGAGCATGAATGAAAATGTTGCAAAAACGGGAAGCGCAGGCGTTAGTTCTTACCGCGCGACTCAGAAAGAATTTGGTTTCCAGTCTTTAGAACGCTTGCGAAGCTGCAGGAATTGCTAGTATAACACGTTCACAGTCCCCATACAAAATGGTGTCATCAACCCGCAAGTCCAAAAAAGTTTATAGGTGATCATATTATATTTATATAAACCTCATCAGGAAAACTACTTTTCATGATGCGATTTTCCATTTCCCTCGAATTTCCCATGTGAACCCACAATGGGGTCACGGACTTATGAATAAGAATTCACGTGAACCCATTCAACGGGGGCATGGACTTGTGAATATAAAATTGATGAAAAAGTTGACCAGTATAGCATTGGCTGAGTACCTAACGAGCCGGAACACTGATCTTCTAGGCATTGTAAATAAAAGAAGAAGAGGACTTTCTAAGGATGTTGTGCAGACTAAATTGGAACCCGTTGAAATGTGTGTTCAACCAAAAAAATAGCATGACACTATTGAAATGGCGTGATAAGAGAGATGTTACTTTGCTATCGACGTGTCATGGTAAGGAAGTCGCGATGAGTCAAGGCAGAAATCCCAAACAGAAACCGTGTATGATTTTAGATTATAACATTGGAAAAAAGGGCATAGATATCGCCGATCAACTTGCCAGCTACAACAGTCCAATCAGAAAAACTGTTATATGGTATAAAAAATTGCTATTGATCTTTTAACAATTGCTATTATCAATTCTGTTATAATTTACAATGAGTTTTATCCACAAAAAAAGAAAAGTGTAACATACTGACTGCATACGAAATTATTATCGAGGAACTTCTTGATATTCATAAAGAAATAACATCGTTACGTCTCATTCCCTCACTCATTCCACCAGCTCCTTTCACCAGCTCAGCTCCTTTCACCAGCTCAGCTCCATCCACCAGTTCTGTACCATCCACCAGTTCAAAACACTTTCTTATTGATCTTCCTAAATATCCAGGGAAAAGAGGTAACCGAAAAAGATGTATAGGCAGTTACAAAAGGCTTATTGCCGAAGGAAAATCTTCGAATATCGCTGGAAAAATGGCTACCAAAGCTCATCAGCAATGCAAACAATGTAAAAAAGGTTATTGTTTTATGTGTTTTGAAATTGAATATAAATAAACTGTTTTTTAAATATTTTTCTTGAATTGAAATAAAAGTATATATATGGCATTTGTTTGTTTTTGTCCTTCTAATCCCACGCAAATTATAGAATTCATTTGGAAGTATTCCGTATTGTTTTGAAGGTTTTTGCTCAGCCTACCCCTGCTTCACAAGTCCACAAAATCTCAATAGCTCCACTCATAAGTCCAGTTCAAAAATAAAGAAGAAACTTCTTAATTGCTGTGAACCCACGTGGGACTCACGAACTTGGGAGGATAAACTGGTGTGAGCCCACATTGGGGTCACCGGACTGTGAACGTGATAATATATGACTTATATATGTGTAAGCAAGCGACATGCTTCGCTTCAGCTTATCCCTACATACAATACACTTTACTTTTTTGAATGGAACCCTTATCTATACTAATATTATAAAGAAGTAAAGTTTGTTTATTTGTTAAGTTGTAAGGGGTAATCTCGGGATCTACTGAACCGATTTTAAAAATTCTTTCACCAATAGAAAGCCACATTATTGCTGAGTGTCATAGGTTATACAAAAAACCGAAAAATAAAAAAAATTTTTACGTGGTAGTCTGTTTTGCAAAGTGAATCGGAGAAAAAACGGTCGAATGAAAGCGTTTCTTACGAACGCTGCCTTAACTATGAAATATATATTTTTGAGTTCTAGAGAAAAGATGTGGAGCTTAAAAATGCCTATAAAAAAGTCAACGACAGCATATGTCTAACTTTTATATTTAAGTGACAAAAAGTAGTTTTTTTAATATTAGTATACAAAATTTAATTTTTAATTTTTAATATTAATAAAATAATTTAAATTATTTAAACACTCTGTACTAAAAAAGGATTATTAACATTATGCTCAACGAAGTGGGCACAGGTCATTCTTTAATAAAATAGGTAACCATATAAAAATCAATTATATCAGTAATAATCCCGTCAAAATCAGTCCAGTCGTTTCGAAAAATATCCGGAATAAGCAGACATACAAATATAGCTATTTTCCTATATAATATGGTCCTCATAGACTTTCAAATGCATTTAGTAGTAGTAAAAAGTTGTTATTTTGAATTACAAACACATACTTCAATTTTATTTATCTATATGTATATTTATGTACCTATATACATTATTGTTTGTAGCAGATAAGTAGAAATCCTCTTTCTTTAAAATCGGTTCACACATTAAAATTTTAGGGCGATGATGTCATTAGCATAATCAGAATATCATATTTCGCAAAACGATAACTAATTCTCTAATGATCGATTGTTCTAACCGTCTCGAAGCGGTTACAGCATTCAATTGGCAACGGTCGTCTCTTAATTTAAAGTGACACGGATGTTGTTTGTTCTATGATTGACTATTTCTTTTTAACCAACTCCAAAAATAAGGTATGTGCCTTGAATCCTACTAATCCATACTAATATTATAAACGCGAAAGTTTGTAAGTATGGATGTATGGATGTATGGATGTTTGTTACTCTTTCACGTAAAAACTACTGAATGGATTTTAATGAAACTTTACAATAATATAGCTTATACATCAGAATAACACATAGGCTACAATTTATAAAGATATTGTGTGAATTGTCACAAATATGACGATAAGTGTCAAGTAAGTAGTAAAAAATCTACCACCTGCGAGCTATTCCGGCGTGCGCTGCCAAAACCGCTAGAGTTACACATATGTAATGTATGATGGAAATGTTTATCTTAAACAAGCGACTCACCCCCACTTCGCTCGGGTTAGTCCCTAGATTTAGCGCGAGCGAAGCCGCGGGTTCCACTAGTATTATATAAACGCGAAAGTTTGTAAGTATGTATGGATTGATGGATGTTTGTTACTCTTTCACGTAAAAACTACTAAATGGATTTTAATGAAACTTACCCTTAATATAGCTTATACATCAGAATAACACATAGGCTACAATTTAAAAAAATATTATGTGAATTGTCCAGAATACGACGATAAGTGTCAAGTAAGAAGTAAAAAACCCGTAGCATCGCTGACGCTAAACCGTATAAAAGTAATAATATGTTATTGTGCATTTAAAGCTTTTAAACCGGTATTAAACATCCATGCCCTAAGAAAAAGCTCATTCCGTACTTGTTTTCCAGTGTCCATAGATGTACGACGTAAGCTAAATCAGATGCAAGAATAATATAAAATTTTAATAAGGTAAAGAAAAGTTACAAAGAATAGATAGACTTCAACAAACAGCGAATTAGAAACTGTACATTCTTAATTTTCATAGAGCTAATAAAAATAATAATGTGAAACCATGAATATCACAATAAAATACATTTAACACGGTCATTGTCGTCATTTTTTTATAATCAAAATTCTAAGTTGAATAACTCTTGTTCCTCGACATCCATTTTCTCAGGTCGTTGCTCGGACGATTTTTATCTTTTTGCCTCCAAATTGTCTTTTTTCTTTGAGTTTGTCGATTAACTTTAAATTACACACATATTATTTATTACTAAAAGCTTTGAAAAAAGTAACTAAAATTGTTCTAGTGGCTAGCAATTAGCATGTACGCGTTACGACTGCAAATACAGAAGTCCTGGGTTCGAGTCCATGTTATATTTGCCATTGGTCCTAAGCATATATTTGTCATCGATTTGTCTTCAAATTAGATTTAATAGCCAATAAGCATATGGCATTAAATACGCCTTCGACCTTCATATAATGTATGTGTAGGTAGGTACTACGTCGTTTGATGTTTGTTTCATTTCAATTTCCGTTTAACGTTATGTCAACTTAAATTACTTTTTTCCGTACTTCTATATAAAGCAAAGGTTCCATATATGATAAGTCTTGATACACTAATAAGCACTTAATACTTTTAAATAAATTAAACAATTTAGATTTAAAGTTGTTTAATTAAAGTTTTTTTTTTTGGAAAATTTTCATCCATCCATGAATGAATCATGATTTAAATAAATATATACTATGTAATATGTATGTAATATGTAATAATTTTTTAATTTAATCGTTTTTTAATTTAGTCGGAATTCAACTAAGTATACCTACTTATTAAATTACATAAAAACAGTTTTTTTTTCTATTCAATAGCTATTAAAAAATGAAGAAAATCGGTTTACAAACAATGAAGAAAAAATGTTATGTCTTTGCCTATATAGTATGTGTACATTTAGTGAGTTAAGAATTTTGTAGTAAGTAGTAGTATTTTGTAGTAAGTAAAATTTTAAACGCACAGATTCGACCCAGAATTACCTACATCTATTACTAATATTATAAAGCTGAAGAGTTTGTTTGTTTGTTTGGTTGAACGCGCCAATCTCAGGAATTACTGGTCCGAATTGAAAAATTCTTTTTCTTTTGGATATTGCGTTTATCGAGGAAGGCTATAGGCTATATTACATCACGCTACGACCGATAGGCGGGAAGCATCAATTAAAAAATGTTGCAAAAACGGGAGTAACTTTTGATTTTCAGCCTTTAGAACGCGAGCGAAGCTGCGGGAAAGGCTAGTAATATGTAAAAATATTAATGATTGCAAAATAACAATTAAAGCTCGGATAAATTCAGTAACATTACCTATTAGTTATGCAAAATGATATAACATATGTAACGAAACAAAGGCACCAAGGCTAAGACGCAAGGTCGGTCAGTTCGTAGTTCGCACACTTTTTACTTAAGTTAAAGCATTACTTGACCAGTTGCATTTGTACAAGTTTTTATTCAACTTAAATAAGTAGGTTATTATTTTTTAACCAAGTTTAAAATTGAAGGTTATATTATTTAGCTTTTTTATACAAAAAATAAAATTTAAATTTATGTATTCAAATCTTTACAATGTAAATTTTTTTTGGAAAATCTTATTTAAATCATTATTAACGATACAGAGGCCCAATCTATATATTATAGGATTAGGACTATAGTTATTAGGATTCCTGTCTGTTTATTTGTGGCCGCATTACGAGAAAACCACAGAAAACAGATTTTGATGAAATTTGGTGATGGTAGTGGTTACTTTACTACCACGAATACTGCACGAAAAATAATTATTTCTGAGAAAAATATACCTACTAACAGTTTCCGCGGGCGGAGCCGCAGGAAATGATAGTTGTACGTGTTACATATTATAAATGTCCGTGGAAGCAAAGTGGAAGCAATGGTCATAAATTCATGCAGCTAAAAAAATTGAAAATGTACCTTATTAATATTTTAAACGCAAAAGTTTGTAAGTATGATGGATGGATGGATGTTGTTACTCTTTCACGTAAAAACTACTAAATGGATTTTAATGAAACTTTGCAATAATATAGCTTATACATCAGAACAACACAGGCTACAATTTATAAAGATTAAGATATTCTGTGAACTGTCCAAAATATGACGATAAGTGTTAAGTGAGTAGTAAAAAATCTACCATCTGCGAGCTCTTAAAGATCTTAAACACTTGCGACTCACCCTCACTTCGTTCGCGAGCGAAGCCGCGGGTTCCACTAGTATATAGTAATGTTTGTATGTGCGTGCAAAAAAGTTTAATGTGCTATTTTAATTGGCATTTTATTTATATTAGGTAAGTATAATTATCGCAGTATGTGCGATAAGAAGCACAATAACGGTTTTTTTAGCTTCATTAACTTTATTATAATGGTTATACGTATAAACGAAACAAGGACGCTTCCTTAATGATAATCTGTTGAGTCTGAGAAGGTTACATATTCATATTATATTTTTGCATAATTATTATTTTATTTATTTTCATATTAAGAATATTATTGCATTCACTTGCTTGCATAATAAATAATTAAAAAATTAGAACTATATTTTTTTATAAAAACACCTTACAAATCTATGTAGTAAATTTTTTTCTTAAGAGGTAGATTTTTTCTTTAATAATTAAATGAAACAAAATGTAAAATAATATTGATCCTTTTTAGGTTGTTTGAGAAAATCAAATAATAAAAATTCTATATTGAGCTCCCGTCCTATGCAATTTCATACATTGAACATAAAAAACTATTTAAAGTTAAACAATCTAAATATTACTTTATTTTAATGTAATAAAGACGTAAATCGCTAAACCAAACTAAATTAATATTAATTCTAAGTACATCATAATATAAGAAGGAATTGTGTACTTTATCTTAAGGTAATAAGATCGAATATTGTATTTGTAAAATTTAAAGAAGTGAAGTAAATCCTTATTTCTCAAAGGCATCTATTACAGTGTTACCAGTATAAATGTTAATTGGCAAGTTCTATGCAAAGTAAATAATAAATTTTATATAATAAAACAATTAATGTGTCATGTTAACATTATTTATTGTGATATGTAATCAAAATCCAAAATAACTAAAAATAATAATAAAACTTTATGAGAAAAAAGTAGATGAAAAAAATGACATAAAAAGAGATAGAAAAAGAATAAAAAAATACATACGTCTAGTCCTCATCTTCTATTAATTTGTATTTTAGTAAAAAAATATTTAAACAAAAGAAGTAGCATGTTCATTTCTAAAATAGCTTATTTTTTACTTCAAATGTTACGATATGAAATGCTTTAAGTAGGCTTTCATAATATATAAAAAAACGTCCGTCGTTCGTTCTAGGTGCTCCCTGCTAAATTTAAAGTGTGTAGCACAAAGTCCACCCCGTAATTTAAATAAATAAACTTTCCAAAATAAAAGTGGACTTATAGTTACTCCTTATAACATTAGTTATATGCGAGTTGAAGTCCCGTCAAAATTGGTCCAGTAGTTTCAGAGAGTAGCCGGAAGAGATACAAAATTAAAAATTTTTTTTTGATTTGCATCACTTTTGCATCACATACTTGAGTACCGATAGACTTGCGCGTAATAGTTTGCGACTGGGAGCGGTCAATTTAGTTCGCAGGTCCTTAGCGAACTAGGTCGTTCTTTTAGTTCGTTAGTTCCTTTCTCAAATCCGAGACAGATCGTTCGCCCGATCCGGATTCCGGCATGGCTCAATTTATGAATGAGAGTTTTCTTAAAGTGTCACGTCTTTACAACCGAATGTACGCACACATACAGCCAAATAGATTCGAACCTCGAAATGTATTAGTGTAAATAAATAAAATAAAAAATAAATAAAATAAATACTTTTATTTCAGGCGTTTACAAAAAAAAAATATGTAATATTATTTTAAAAGTATTTATTAATAAAACCATATCATATCTAGTAAAAATAATAATATAAGATCTAATATACATATATATGTATGTATATAAATAAGAAATAAATAAAAAAGTAACAAAAGTGTAGGTATATAAAATAAAATATATATTATAATAAAATAAAATATAATATTTTTACTATTA
The DNA here is from genome assembly GCA_905231865.2 of Boloria selene. NCBI lineage: Eukaryota > Metazoa > Arthropoda > Insecta > Lepidoptera > Nymphalidae > Boloria > Boloria selene. The sequence continues at coordinate 1,997,355 of HG993158.1, read as the reverse complement.
TAGCTGAAACCTTTTTTATCGTAATGGGATTTGATTTCGTTTGTTTCGTTCGTTAATCGTTTGTGAAGTACTTGACAGCTGACAGTCTTCGAATTCGAAAAAGGATCCATAGTTAATGAACATAGATAATGACATGCTGTTAATTTGAAAATACTAACATACACTTCCATTTTATTGATATGTGATATATTATATATAATATGATTTATTGGTAAACATTAAAAAGAATTGCTTAAAATCTATGCCTTCAATGAAAACGAGTCGCATCTGTGCATTAAATGTTTTTTTTTGTAAGTGACTGCATCACGAGAAACACACTGGACAGATTTTGATGAACTTTCGTATGATGATAACTGTTTATATGTGTCAAGTTATAGAAGAATTGTCGGGTTGGGTTTAAAATAATTTGGCAAGAGTTGGCGAGCGAAACTTATATTTACCGGTAGGGGTTTATTCGCTGATTATAATAATAACATTTACAACACAAGGTAATTCATATTTTTGAAAAAAATAATAAAAACTTAATGTGAGAGAGAAGAAAATTTTTTCGCTCTTTCTAGGTTAGGTTAGATATAATATATGACCACAACGCACGCGAGGAAGCGAATGTGCCGAGGCAGCGGCCGCGCCGGCGCGGCGAGTGCTTCATTCGAAGTCTATTTTCTCAGGAACTATGAATTACCTTGTAATGGGAGTAGTATAGGAATAATAGGGAGCATATCCCCTACCCCATCCATGCTTTCCCATTGCCATCGTCTTGCCAAACGATTGTAAACTGCAACCGTAATATAAAATATTATATCAACCGGTAACGTTTATTTTTTCTGGTATATTTAAATGTTACAGCTAGCAATACCGAAAGCCGAAACTAAACTAACTTCACGTCAGTGTATCGATAAACGTCATGCGCAAGAGTCGCGTTCGTTAAAAAAACTCTTATCTCGCAATAAAAACGTTAAAACTTTAAAAAACCTTGACATGTAACTTATTATTCTTTAAAGATCTTATCTGAAGCAACGAATTTTCATATATCTTGTTTTGAAAAGGCAAATAAATGTGTAAAGTTTAGTGTTTAGCAAAATGGAGGACGTTTATACAATTAAAGTGAAAACAAAGCCCGACACGAGGAACTTATATCCATCTGAGAGGAGATATTCTGCTTCGACTGTGTCTGGACTAGCTTGGGTGCATATTGCTCTAGCTAGCACATCATTTCTGTTAGCCTGCCTCGCCGTAGTCAACCCAAATGTCGACCAAACAAAAAACGAAACAAGGTCGGATAATTCAACGAATATCGATGAAAAAACTAATAATATGTACATATTAGTTCTCGCCCCGACTTTGCTCACTTTTTTCGCCTTAGCTGCTGGAATCGCCTCTATTTTCGCATCAGTTAAATGGTATATCGACAGAAATATCACTTGGTTGTTTATAATGTCGGTTTTGTCAACGGTATTCTCGTTGATTTCATTTATTATGATCATTGTGTGGTTATTAACTAGTGAAGATGATTTGTCAGAGTTTTATAAAGACAAAATACCGTTCAAAGAAATTTTTATAATAAAGCATTCAGATATAATAGATAGAAACGAATCGCACTTTGTCATACCAAGAAATTCAACAGAAGGAAAGGAAGTTGACTCAAAGGTCTTTACTAAAAAAGTGTTATCAATAAATATTTTGATAGCAGCATTTATAGAACTTCTCTGGTCAATTTTAAGTGTGAAAATATCATATAAAGGAATGAAGAGTAATTATAAGGAAAGTGATGAGAGACGAGGTAACTGCATATCAGTGGTGACAACAATCAAAGGTAATAATACAAAAAATTTACCAAGAAATGGCAAAATTCGAAAACCAGATTTGATAGATCATTACCCAAGCAGAAAAATAAAGAAAATATTTCTCGCTCAAAACGACAATGGATTTTATTTGAAAAATCAAAATAATAAATTGAAGCCTAATACTGAAACTAGTTCAGAATATTATAAAGAGAGAATGATGAATTTCTTAAATAAATGTGCAGAAGGGGTCTCCAATGCTGATATAAGGACCCCTAGCGTACAATCAGAAGGGGTTCTGAACCCAATACCTGAAATAGCTAGTGTTGATACAAGTGTACAAGATAATAAGGAGGCTAAAGAGTCCCGGGTAACTCCAGTAAGTTGGGGAGATACGCCAGAACATACAGTTTATAATCAAAATACAATTAACTTTGAGAAAATATTCAATTTTAAAAAGAAACTTGAAATTGAAAAGGAGGAATGCGAAAATACTCATGTTTAGAAAAGACTGATAAATCGTAAATCTGACATATTTTTATGTAAATATATTATAAACTATAGATACTAGATTACTCGGATATAATTTAAGAAATAATTAATTTATGATTGATATAAGCCATTTTTTTCTATTTTTTTTATGAAAGACTAGCATTGGTTCATTTTAATGTTCCAAACTATACATATTATATTTTTGAAGTGAAACTTCTTTAGAATCGTTGTGATTTTCAAACTCAATGAAACGAAAAAATAAGTCCATAGTACCAGGCGCTCAGAGACGGCGAAGAGTTAGCCTTATTCTAAATTCAAGTTTTACTTCTGACATGTGTACTTTGTACACACGCACTTTTTTTAATCTGTATTAAAAAAAATTGAAACCAGCTGGCAGCTATATAATTGTTATAAAATAAAATTCATAAAGTAACTTAATATATACTGATAAAATTGTACACTATTTTGTAACTATGTTTCTACATAAATATTTTAAATTTAAAAAGCGAATGTAAAATGCAATTTTTCTTTGGCATTGTTAATAATATATTACTAATTAAAGTGCAAACTGTTTTTGTAATGTCTTTAAAATTGTAATAAATTTGCTTCAGTTATGATTCATAAATAATGAGATTGCAAATAAGCATTCTATTTTTATGTACTATGCATAAAAAATTTTATACTATTCTTATGTACTATGCATAAAAAATTTTAAAGCAGTAAAATCAAATATAACTTCATTTAATGTTTGAGATGAATTGAAGAAGAATTTGATTTGTTATTTTAATATAGACCCTTCAATCTAACACAGTACTGGAAGTACCACTGAGAAAATTGTAAAAAGGACTCTATAAGAGATTTAAAACCAATAACAATCTTGATTCGGCTAAACTTATGAAATGAACCTGTTAAAGCCATTGAAAAATCCACTTAATTTCATATTTACTAAATTAAAGATATTTTAATTATAAATGAAACTATCTTTTCGGATTTTGTCGCGGATTTATTTTGAGTTTTGGTTCCTGATGTTTTGAATGCTTTACAACAATCATGGTCACAGTAAGGTTCTTATTTGGGAACCAAAAATCTAAATAAGTCTGTGACAAATTCTAAAAGATAATTACATTTATAATGTCAAATATTCGCGTAAAACTAAGAAAGTAGTACATTTTAATTAGATATGTATGCAATTTTTTTAAGTAAAAGGTAATCTGACTATTATCTTACACATTTGTTGACCATAAGTGAAAATTAATTCAGACAAAAGTGGCCTAACTCATAGTTTTGTAAACAGAAGTTGTGAATGTATGAATTATAATTGCGTATTAATTGAGATCCATTGCATAATTAATGCAAAATGCTTGCATTTTAATAAATGTAATTTGTAATACACTGTCTCCGTAGTGTAGTGGTTAGCATATACATACTATAGCACATCCAAAGTTCCTGGGTTCCAGTACCAGGACAAAAAAAGTTGAGAATAATTTCTTCTTATTCATATGATAGATAAAACAATATTTTAAACTTGTTTTTAAATTTATTTAAATTAATATAATTATATAATCACATTCTCAATTTCATATTTTTATTAGCAATGCAAACTATAAAGTTAGGCCAGTTTTGCACTGTTTTTTTATTTCCTTTAGAGATCTATCTTATTTAATTCATATCATTTTGATTTTTTTATCATATTTACAAAAAAAACTATCATTGAAGATTTTTTTGTTTTTTATCTACAATATGTATTTTTGTAAATAGTCAATAGTAATAATAAATATAAAAAATATATACTAAATGTAATCAATTAAATGTTACCAATGTAAAGTAATATCATGGTATTTTATACTTTTTGTATTAAATAATTTAACAATCATACAGCGTTCATCTTTAACCCTAACATATACAAGTTAGTGACTACTTGCTGTGCCAGCAGTCGCGGATTCGATTCCCGCGTGGGGCTCACTCACTAATTTGTTGAGTATGAATATTTGTACTCTAGCCATGAGTTTTTTTTATATTTATAATAGTTTAATATATTTAAAGTTACATAGTGTAGTATATCAACTGTCTGGTATCCGTAACACAAGCCTCGTAGCTTACCACGGAACTAGATGGTGCTGTGTGTTACCAATTACCATGTCCCAACATATTGATAAAGTCAGTTATAGGCATTGGCCTGAACGATTTTCAGACTCCGAATTACGGGAGTAAAACAGCCAACTTCCCAACTCCTGGCTATAACTAAGAATTTCTTTACATAATACTCAATAACTGAACTAAGCCCGACCCAGAACTCGAACCTAGGACCTCTGGATCTGCCGCACATTCTACCTGCGATAGATACCTTATTTGTCATCATATTAAACTTTTAAGAGTGAAAGTAGTAGAGAGTTTACTTCATTTACGCTAGTAGGTACGGATGGTTATAATTTCTCATGCACAAGGTGAATATTAGTGGGATCTGCCACCATGACTGACATGTGTTTAGTCTGTATTTTATTAACCAACTTTCAATAAGGAAGATGTGTTGTTAAATTGTATAATAGAACTTTTGGATAATAATAGAGTAATGTCCCGATCGATTCTGGCTACGCTGAACGAGATTGAAGACGGGGGCTTCCTGTTGAAAAATGGAATAGACAATTCAAAACAAACATGAGTTTGTTTGTTTGTTTAGTTGAACACGCTAATCTCAGGAACTACTGGTCCGAATTGAAAAATTATTTTTGTGTTGGATAGTATGATTATCGAGGAAGGCTATAAGCTATTTTATATCACGCCACGATCAATAGCAGCGGAGCATCAATAAAAATGTTGCAAAAGTGGGAGAAAAATATTTCTCTTGATTTTCAGCCTTTAGAACGCGAGCGGAGCCACGGGAAAGGCTAGTATTTTATAGAGTTTGTTTGTAGAACACGCTAATCTAAGGAACTACTGGTTCGAATTGAAAAAATCTTACGGTGTTGTTGGTATACCTAATAAAAATTAGTAAAAAAATAATATCTAAATTTATGAACCTAGTTTTCTGTCTGTAAACGCGGGTGCAGCCGCTTGAAATGCTAGTATGTAAAATATAAAAAGATACATAGTTGCTCGTCACCGTGAAGTCGGTGTCGTATGTCTGCGTAAACAATATGTATTATTAATAGACCTTAATTGATATATGAGCTATACTTACACGCTCCCATGGCTTTGTCCGTATTTTATGTCATTTTAAATTACCTGCAATAGTGTAAATGAGTTTTCATAGTTGTGTCAAAGATAAATATCTAATATTTTTTAAATAGAACATTATGTTATTGGTTTGCTGGACGTAAGTTAAAATAAATTAATCGGTTTTTATAATTTTCTAATAAAATAAAAGTAGCTTAAGTTGCGCTACAGCATTGGCTCTCGGCGAGTGAAAGTCCCGTCGAAATCGGTCGAGCCGTTTCAGAGATTAGCCGGAACAAACAGACAGAGACAAAAAATAAAAAAAATATATTTTTTTGTTAGTATCGTAAATACTTTTATATTTAGTAAAAACCTGTTAATTTAAAATTAAAAACAGACACTCCAATTTTATTTATATGTATAGACTACTGACTAGCGATATAGAAAATACTATAGTAAGACGTAATAAAAACACAAAATTTTATTGATTTGCGGTAGATATATTCAAGCAACAATAGGTACTTTACAGTTATTGTTATTAAGAAATATTTCATGAACAGATCTTTAAAGCTTATAAGTATTTTTTGATGCCGAATCATAAAAAAATAAAAACTTGGTTTAATAATAAAAAATAAATCTGGAGAGAGCCATCCTTATTATTTTATTTATCATCTAGCCGTTGTTTTTTGTTGCTAGTAGGTATCGTATATACTTTCATATGCATTTAGTTAAAAGCTGTTAATTTGAAATTAAAAACAGACACTCCAATTTTATTTATATGTATAGATTATTTCTTTTTGTTTATAGTATTATTATTTTTAATTTCTTTTAATTTTATCGAACAACAATGAGTTTCTGTTCCCAGAAACTAGATGGCGCTGATCGTTTTTAAAACGCGCTATCGTTACGTTCACTTGGAGTTGTATAGCAGCGCGACGCGTTGTATGACGCAACCACGCTGGCCTAAGTGCGGGTTTTTATTTTTGAGATACAGGACCTATATTATATATATGGTACTGTACTATAATAAGTCTATTAATCATTATAAATTATAATTAATAATTATAATTGTTAATTAATTAATATTATCTATATATATATAATGAAAATGGTGTTCGTTTGAGGCTCAATCACGCCTAAGCCACTGATCGTATCGACATGAAACTACCACCATTCGATGCGAAATTTTTCCTAGATGGTTTATGGCTATTTATTTTTCGAATTCTAACGTTCCTTCATTTTTTTATTGCTGTTTTACTTTTATGAACATTTATCCCGCTAATAAAAACAAAAGACAAGCGTTTTCTCTTGATTCTTTTGTTTTCATGGATTTCAACAGAGTATATTAAACGGATTATGGTTTTTTACATTCAGCTAAGAATCTACTCACGGTAGTGGAGAACGGCTGGACCAATTAGGCATTTTTTTTATAGTCAGAATTGTCAGGAGAAAGTTTTGTATGTAAGAAAATTTAAAAAAGTCAGATAAAAAGTTAAAAATTTCGATGATAATCGAAGAATTCCCATCTATATAGTCACTCACTACGAAATCTCGGGAACCATAAGACTTAGAAACGTGAAACTTGGTAGGAATATTACTTTTGCTATGTAGAGGTCAGCTATGAATAGATTTTAAGAAATCCATCCCCCAAAGGGGATTGCGGGGGCGTTAACAATGAACAATTCCTGTTTTTAAACTATAGCTCCTATAGACTTCAAATTTGGTAGGAATCTTCTGTAAGAGGTGTAGAAATAGGCTATGAACGAATTTTACGATAGCTCACCCGCAGGGGGTTGCGGGGGTGGGTATTAACAATTAATATTTTTAATTTTCCAGCTAAAGCTCCTACAAGCTCCAAATTTTGTAGGAATTTTCTATAAGTGAAATATAGCTTCTAAAAATTCTAAATATGGTAGGAATCTTTTATTATTCACATAAAGATCATCTCAAAATGGATTTCAATATAGTCTACTTCCGACAGGAGTTGCGGGGGTGGGTGTTAAAATCTAAAATTTTAATTTCCAACCTGTAACTTCTACAGACTCCAAATTTGGTGGGGATCTTCGTGTATGTAGGGATATTTGTGTATTTCCTTACAACAATCGTCTTTTTGGCAGCGGAGAAAAAGTCATTGAGAGGTTTCCAAAACTTAACTTTACATGTAGCTATCCAATCAACGGACTAAGAATTTTACATTCATTTTACTTTTGCAGACTACATATCCGACGAATTCTTTTATTGCGGGATCGCGGAAATGTAACAGATTATAATGAATGCATTTTCTAAGCACTTGAGATGTGGAAAAGAAATTTAGTTACTTATTCCAATAGAATTCATAAAAAACATGAACAATTAATTTTCTATAAAAAATTGATGTCACGAAGAAAATTTTAGTTAACAGAAAATTCGTCGTACTTGAACCTAGACAGATTTTAACTTCACATATGAGACTTGCAATGACTTTAACTTAAACGATTTTAACGACTTTAACTTTAACTTAAATGATTGCACATTGAAAGTTACAATGAATATTAGTGAGAAAAATCACCTGGATGGAAGATACAGGCTAAATCGATGGAATTTGGAATTTGTGTAAGTCTAAACAATATCGATACTTACGCGGGGCCTATTTATGTTCATACAAAAATAAAAAAAAGGAGAATAATAAAAATATGGAAAAAAAATAAAAAAGAAACATAAAATGTAATTTATTTCCTTTTTCAATTCGCCCAGCGAAGCGGGCGGGAAACGGCTAGTTAATTATATAATTAATTAATTATTTAATTTAATAAAGTTATCACTACATAGTATAAAACAAAGTCGCTTTCTCTGTCCCTATGTATGCTTAAATCTTTAAAACTACGCAACGGATTTTGATGCGGTTTTTTTAATAGATAGAGTGATTCAAGAGGAAGGTTTATATGCATAACTAACGGATCCCGCGGCTTTTCCTGTGCTAAATCTAGGGAAGAGCCCGAGCGAAGCGAGGGCGAGTCGCTAGTATATTATAATTATTATATAGATAATTCATTTATTATTTAATACATTGATTATTTAATTCATTAATAAAAACAACAAGAAATCGAAAATCTAAATACAATTTAAGTATTAATTAATTAATTGAAACTATAAAAATTCGTTATACAAAGTTTATTTAAAATATGCCGCCGCTACAAAATGGTGGATTACATTTGTTAATGTTTCAATTTTTCAACAATTTTTATTATACAAAATAATAGTTCAGTTAGTCGGAGTTTAAGTTTTAAAGTATAAAACAAAGTCGCTTCCCGCTGTCTGTCTGGCCGTATGTATGCTCGCAACGGATTTTGATGCGGTTTTTTTATAGATAGAGTGATTCAAGGGGAAAGTCTTATATTATGACTAGCTGACCCGTGCCCACTTCGTTGGGCATAATGTTAATAATACTTTTTTAGTACAGAGTGTTTAAATAATTTAAATTATTTTATTAATATTAAAAATTAAATTATTTATACTAATATTAAAAAAACTACTTTTTGTCACTTAAATATAAAAGTTAGACATATGCTGTCGTTGACTTTTTTGTAGGCATTTTTAAGCTCCACATCTTTTCTCTAGAACTCAAAAATATATCTTTCATAGTTAAGGCAGCGTTCGTAAGAAACGCTTTCATTCGACCGTTTTTTCTCCGATTCACTTTGCAAAACGGACTGCCACGTAAAAGCCTTTTTATTTTTCGGTTTTTTATATAACCTATGACACTCAGCAATAATGTGGCTTTCTATTGGTGAAAGAATTTTTAAAATCGGTTCAGTAGATCTCGAGATTACCCCTTACAATTTAACAAATAAACAAACTTTACTTCTTTATAATATTAGTATAGAAGTATAGATATTAGTAATTAGTATTAGTATTAGTATAGATTATTAGCGCAACCCGCGGCTTCGCTCGTGATAGAACTAGGAACGAACTCGAGAGAAGCGAGGGTATGTCGCTAGTTTATATTATCCTTGCGACTCACCCTGTCTTCGTTTGATTTTGTCATTAGATTTAAAGCGAGCGAAGCCGCGGGTTCCGTTAGTTTATATACTAAAACCTTCTTCGAGAACCACTCTATCCATTGGTGAAAACAGCATGAAAATCGGTGCAGTTGTTTTTGAGTTTATCGCGAACAGACAGAAGCGACAGAGGACTTTTTTATAATATATAGTAATGTAGGTTACTAGGTATACTTAGATATAGATAAAAATATGTTACAGGTATAATTAATTATTATAGAAAATTAAAACAAAGTAGATACGTGTTTCTTTATTTATCACCCACCGCTCGCGTGCGTGAGTTGTCAAGAGAAATTCAATTGATGCTAATAAAAAATATTGTAGTGTTGAATTATACGTGACTAGCCTTTTCCGCGGCTTCGCTCGCGTTCTATAAGCTGAAAATGAAATAAATGTTTTTCTCCCGTTTCTGCAACATTTTTCATTGACTCCGTTCCTATTGGTCGTAGCGTGATATGTCATGTAATATAGCCTATAGCCAAACTAACTCTTTAGCTTTATAATATTAGTAGATATAGAATTTTATTAATTTCTTGTTATTACTGAAAGCATATTAACTGACTTGATCGGTTTTTAAACCATTCCATCCTGGGTTTTTAACCCCCGACGCGAAAACGGGGTAATATAATAAATTCGACGTGTCTGTCTGCGGCATCATAGCTCCTGAACGGATGAACCGAGTTTTTTTTGTTGTTTTTAAAATTTATTCCCAATAGGGAAAGGCAAAGGACTATAGTCCATACAGCCTAGTCTAAATTTGTAAATTTCCGATATGATCCATTCCGATATGACGATAGGCCGAGGCCAAGTCTGAACAAACTTCATTTATCTTGAACCGATTTTGATTTTGTTTGAAAGATGAAGTAACCGAGAACTTTCTTAGCTATGTTTGATGAAAATTGGCCCAAGATGGCCGCCGTCACAAAATGGCGGATTACGGTGTAATAGGTATAGGGTAATAAATAATAACGAGAAAATATCAAACGTACGCGATTCGATTTGAACTTGCTTCACATGCTTTCCAAAGCGATCGCGTTACCACTGTACTAACGCTGCCTTCTATCTGAAATTACTTAAATAAAACATTAAGGAAACAAGCACTATTAAGTCTAATAGATACAGACTCAACGCTTTCGTTTTTACTCGCGCGAGACGAATGCATGGGAAAACTGAATTTACATATTCCACTTGTCTTCGTACAATCAAATTGTTTCACCGACTATAAAAAGGAGCAAGATCTGAATAAAATATAGCTACGGGCAAGGACTAATAATATAATTAAATATGATTTATTATTTGTGTGAGTTATGCGCGTGGGTATTGTGTGCTTTTTTGTGTATTTGTGTTTGTTTGTGCGTCCTTCTCAGATTTTACGCGAAAAGGTAGAGATTTTAAAACTAAATGAGAATTATCGTCTGGGAGGTCTAGGACGTAATTTATTTCTCCAAGGAACAGTGTAAAATTGCGAGATTCGAAAAGTCGCCAAAATTGTCGTAACGAAATTAAATGGATTAGCTAACGCTGGCTAAATCTTAAGAGATACATCCAAACATGAAACAATGTACCTACCTGCTAGAAAATTTTAGGTTTAAATAGGCATACAGAAAACTTTCTTTTCTATGATACACTCGCAATAATTATAATATATATTTTAAACTAGCGACTCGCCCTCGCTTCGCTCTATTTAGCACAGGCAAAGCCGCGGGATCTTCTAGTTATGCATATAAACCTTCCTCTTGAATCACTCTATCTATTAAAAAAACCGCATCAAAATCCGTTGCGTAGTTTTAAAGATTTAAGCGTACAAAGGGATATAGGGACAGAGAAAGCGACTTTGTTTTATACTATGTAGTGATGTAACAAGGGTACGAACCCGAACCAAACCTAACCCAAACCAAAGAAACGGTACGTCACTAGTGAATAGATACAATTAACAAAAATGAAAACCGACTTTAAAACGTTACAAATCGAAACTAAAAAGAAAAAAAATAATAATTTTAATTACTAAGTTATTGTTGGAGTCGGTGCTAGCCAAGGACAGTTTTATCCTGCCTTTGCAATGAACTTTCGAACAGATATTTTGATTATATTTACAAATTGATACATTAATTAAATTGTATTAAGATTATTTTGCTTTGGCTTTTTTTTATCAATGATCCGGGACATTTTTTTAAGAAAGTAGAATAAATTTTCAATTAAATTTTGATCAAATCCAAGGTGTGATCAAAAATATGTATCATACACAGTTGAAATATATACGAAATACTACCAGCAAGAGAACACTTCCAGCGGCGCTCTTTAACGTACACTACCCTAAGTCAGAGCTTCTCAAAATTTTGCTTGCAATCGTTAATGTCATAAACGTCATTAAATGTTCAATTTTTTTCAATTTAAAATCTAAGTTAAGGAGATGATATTGTTTACTATAAAATTAAAAAAATCTAGATTTCTAGTGTCTTTTATCGCGTAAAGGACAGTGTATAACGTCATAACATACAGCAAAAATAAAAATTAGAAAAAACACGTCGTAGGCTTAAATCGTAAGACGGTTCTCATCTTTCGACGACAACAGTTATTTGTAAATTTTATAGAAACAAACAAAGGAATCAAAATTACTATTAAATTGGATCACTAATTCACTATAATGTACTTTATTAACGCGTAATATAATAAAGCTAGTAGTGAGACGAGAGCTGGGTTTCGCAACTACACTGTAAGAAGTGAAACCAGGGGTGAATTAAATAATGCTCAGATATGTTTTTATAACATTGATTTATATAATAATATTGTTTTATATTAATTAATTCATTTTTATTAGTATGTAAGGGGCCATTCATTTATTACGTAAGACAATTTAGGGGGGGAGGGGGGTCGAACATGTCTTATGTTTTCTTACAAGGGGGTGGGAGGGAGTCTCGATAGTTCTTACGTATGATCAAAAAATGTCCAAAGATAAAATTATACTTTGAAAAAGCGCGGGCAACCGAGCGAAAGGTACTGTACCTTAAAATTACAAATAAACATTTCAAAAAATTATTACTTTAAAGAATAAACATTAAAATAAACCAAAAGCGTGTTCATTTTTTCTTTAAGACTCTTACGTAATAAATATTAAACAGGGGGGGAGGGGGTCAGCCTATTCTTATTTTTTCTTATAATAGGGGAGGAGGGGGCCAAAAACTAGTGAAAATAGTCTTACGTAATAAATGAATGGCCCCTAACTATATTAACGATGGAAACATTGAGAGGTTTTTTATTTTATTATTTTTATGTATGGTAACTTTGTTATTAGGTACTCGTCCGGTTTGCTTTTGTTCTATCCTACGAAATATAAAAATTTCGTGTCACCATGTATGTTCGCGATAAACTCCGAAACTACTGAACCAATTTTTATCAAATTGTAAGCATCTGTAATTTGGTCCAACTTGGGAGATAGGTTAGTTTTTACTTTTTATCTATATTATTAATCTCAATATTTGTTATTGCAAATTAATTAATGTTTATTATACAACTTCGTGTGTATTTATCGGTTAGTTCTATAAAATCCTAACAGATGGCAGTAGATGGCGCCGTATTTCTATTTCTAGATTATAGGTGCCGTGTTAGCTAAAACGTTGTAAGGAGTAGTATTTTTATTTTATTAAAATATATATAAAAACTGTTTAATTTATTTTAACTTACGCCCAGCGAAGCGGGCCGGGTTTACTAAGCAAATATATAAATATATTTATTTCTATGTTTTACCGCTAGACCTCATAAGCATTTACATTCTCTTTGCTCATAAGTAAATTCAGTGGAAAATTACTATGAGTTTGAGAAGCTCTGCCCTTCGCTATGAAACAATGGCGGTAGTCGGTTCACTTTAATTAGTATGGAAACAATGAAAATAAAACAATACGCCATGCGAGTCGACTAATGGCTTATAAACATAAAAAATAATTACTCAATTGATATTTTAATTATTTTTTTGTATAGGATACTATTGGATCTAGGTACTGATAGCTCAGTGGTAACACGTTCGCTTGGAAATTGGAGTGTAGCGGGTTCAAATCCTGGGTCGCACCTCTGATATTTTCAACCCTGTGCTCAGTAATGGGATTTGGGAGATAGCTTCGCTTGTCGTTTTTTATGGATCGGTCGGATTTAATGTTAATAATGCATTTTTCGTAATAATTTAGACGAATGTGTTACGGGTATTTTAGAAGTAGATCAGGTAGGCCAAGCAAAATTCGATGAGGCTTCACTTTTATTATTTCATACATTAAGTAGTTTCTCATCAATTTTTACGTTTTTCTATTCAGATTTCCAAGTAACGACTAACGGCTCTAACGACATTACGAATAATCAGTGTTGTCAACTTAAGAAAACCCCAATAAATATTTTATACAAAAATATCAGAACAGGCAACATTTAAAATTAAATAATTATTTATAATTATCATACATATAAATCCTATTTTCATATTATTATAATTTATATTATTTTTATGGTGTAACAAACGTATATAAACTTGGTAGGTAGTTACAGTTCGCGTCACGTAAAAAGAACGCTGGAAGAAAGTGGTGGGGGGTGTGTTTGCGCATGGGTACATTCGCACACGAAATTACTAAGCCTATTCTTTTATTTTTGAAATAGCCTTTTGCTCGCGACGTATATTGGTTATTGGCATGTACATTGAAAAATATATTAGATAGAACGTTATTAAATAGAATTCTATTAATTCATGAAATATGTTAGATTCAATGAAGAATGTTTAATCTAATTACAAAAAAAAAATTAATTCGGTTAATATAATATATATTTTAACTGCATTATTATCAGACTCTCTTTTCATAAAATATTTTTACGTCAAAAATATTTTTCTCTATTTTTTATATAAAACCATTTCGTAATTAATAACTTGTATGTGCGCGATGGTATTTTGAACTGACGAACCAATAGTGAGCCGGAAAGTATGCGACGCGTGCCCCGCCCCCCCGCGCCCCGCGTCTTACCACCAAATTGTCCGATAAATCGCCTCTGCGCAACTTGACAGCCAGCGTTCTTTTTACATAACGCGAATTATATTGTTAAGCAGTCAGGGAAAATAAAACAGTATTTCTTACAAATCACTTTATATCATAGGTTTCACAATTATTACTTTTAACTTTCTTTTAAACCTATACACTGATTAATTATAATGATTTAACAACACTTTAACAACAGAACAATAATACTCTAGACTTTAACACTGCAGAATAATAAAATCAATCCTGAGAAAGGCATTTATATATACCCTACGCCATCCCCGTCAACTCTCCTCTACTCGCCTCACACTTCACACCGCTACACTAGCGCCTCCTCTCCAACACCCGCTCCTCACTTCACTTTACTCGTTACAGTCGGCCATCCTGAAACAATTGCACCGCAATTGGTGGACAAAAAAATGCATTAGCTCTCTAATAAGTCAATTAAATCATCTCTAGTAACAATTTCCTCATCGCTACTGCTTTCACTACAACTAAGCTACACTACAGATAAGCTCGTAGTGAATCTGTAGGGACTATACCAGAAAACTTTTTATAAACATCATTTAAATTTGACAAGATTTGGATTTGCTTTGTTTGGGATAGACACGAACTAGCAACAAGTCCAATCTTACCACATCTAAAACATTTACGCTTGTCGGGTGGTGAACAATTAGGAGCTACGTGCCCCGTCTCATTACAGCGATAACATATGGGAGGTTTTCTTACCAGAGTTTCTTTGCTAGCACTAGGTTCTACTCGTGGCTTCGCGCTGCTTACTCGAACGGACGTTATAGGCTGATAATTATCAAATGCGGACAGAAACCCTTCATATAATGCATCTGGGTTGCTACATTGATAAGCTTGTGCATTGGCCTGCAGTTCGAGAGGCAAGCCTCGTATAATACACGAAACGGCGGCATGATCACTTAATTGACATCTAAAACACATAGCTAACTTCTCCTGGTAATATTTAGTCATAGTTTCATTTGATGATTTCTTTCTAGAAGTAAGTTCCTCAAGAAGCGTAGCATAATCATGGTATCGTGGAAAAGCCTTTGTTAACATAGATTTCCATTCTTCCCAGCTATGATCATATGAATCTAAGCGATTATACCAAATACGTGCCTGTCCTTGTAATTTTGATTGCAAATTAAAAGATTTCGTTTGTTCAGTCCACTTGTAAATGTCACCGAGTTGATCAATTTTTCGTATCCAGCTTTTTACATTCATATCTCGATTTTCAGGATCGAAATCCGGTATTAATTTATCAGTATTAATTAATTTTATCACGCCACTCTCACGACTACCCTCATTTAGAAATGAATTTACCTTTGTGTCAATCATCGATTGTACATCCTTTCTAGACATATTATTTTCATTATCGTTATTCAATCGGGTCTTCTTTGATTTTACATACTGCCCTGGCTGTCTTCGCTTCATAATGTGGGCCTTTATATCCCACTTCTGACTGTTAAGCAGTCAGGGAAAATAAAACAGTATTTCTTACAAATCACTTTATATCATAGGTTTCACAATTATTACTTTTAACTTTCTTTTAAACCTATACACTGATTAATTATAATGATTTAACAACACTTTAACAACAGAACAATAATACTCTAGACTTTAACACTGCAGAATAATAAAATCAATCCTGAGAAAGGCATTTATATATACCCTACGCCATCCCCGTCAACTCTCCTCTACTCGCCTCACACTTCACACCGCTACACTAGCGCCTCCTCTCCAACACCCGCTCCTCACTTCACTTTACTCGTTACAATATATATAAAATTCTCGTGTCACGGGGTTCGAACTTGAACTCCTCCGAAACGGCTTGACCGATTCTCATGAAATTTTGTGAGCATATTGAGTAGGTCTGAGAATCAGCCAACATCTATTTTTCATCCCCCTAAATGTTAAGGGTAGTCCACCCCTAATTTTTATTTTTTAGACAATTTTTTTTTCCTACAGATCAACCCAATGAGGTTGATTAGCAATTAAAAAAATGAACGCGGGCGAAGCCGCGGGTACAGCTAGTTATTTATAATTATCATACATATAAATCCTATTTTCATATTATTATAATTTATATTATTTTTATGGTTTAACAAACGTATATAAACTAGGTAGTTAGTACTTAACATGTTAGTATAGATTTCTGAGAAATAAGATATTTTCCAGGCAGAAAAAAATGTATATTATGTTGGCTCGAATCCATCTATCATGATGACACGTTTGACTCAGTTGGTGACCCTACTTTGTGCGTCAGCGGTCGCGGCTTCGAGTCCCGTTCGAGGCATTCATTGTTAAGTACGAATGCTTGTTCTCCACTGGGCGTTTATATTTACAATATGTATGTCTTTATAAGTTATGTAGTATATCAACTATGTGGTACCCGTAACACAAGCATCGTAGCTTACCACGGAACTGGATGGCGCTGTTGTAAGAATGTCCCCAAGATATTTATTTATTATTTATCATACTATATTTCACTATTATTCTTTAACAAAATGAAAACCGACTTCAAAACGTTATAAATCGACTGAAAAGAAAAAAAATATTTAATTACTTAGTTATTGTTGGAGTCGGTGCCAGCCAAGAAGGAGAGTTTTATCCTGCCTTTGCAATGAACTTTCGAACGGATATTTTGATTATATTTACAAATTGATACATTAATTAAATTTTATTAAGATTATTTTGCCTTTGTTGGCACCGACTCCAACGGCGTATCCAACACAAAAATAATTTTTAATTAAGATTTTATTTTATTAAGAGATTAGCGCGTTCAGCCAAACAAACAAAAAAACTTTTCAGCTTTATAATACATATTAGTATAGATTACCAGGATAATTGATGAAAAAAAAACAACTAACGCCTTCTTCATTTTATTTCAACTTTAAACAAATAAAATTAATTAAAACACTACAAATAAAAGTCCAGTTGTCATGTATACGTCACAATACTACACTTGTCACGTCACGTCACACTGTAGCGTAGCTATCATGTCACGACGTCACGACACCCTGCAGCTAATACGTCACGACACGACACGCGGCATCTACCATGTTACGCACACCTCACAGCTGTCATGTCACGCACACCTCATAGCTGTCATGTCACGTTCAACCGACAGGTATCACGTCACGCACACGTGACAGCTGTCATGTCACGTTCAACCGACAGTTGCCATGTCACGCACACGTGACAGCTGTCATGTCACGTTCAACCGACAGGTATCACGTCACGCACACGTGACAGCTGTCATGTCACGTTCATCTGACAGGTGTCATGTCACGTTCATCTGACAGGTGTCATGTCACGCACACGTGACAGCTGTCACGTCACTCGGCGCGTCACGACGTGTGATCGCTGATCACGTGGGCGCGGAAGGCTTCCCGCTCGCGAGCCTCGAACCCGCACGCGCCGCAGACGAGAACGTCCGCGGTGGCCGCCTCCTCGCTGTCCAGGAACACTTTGGCTATGGAACAGATTATAAATATCTATATAAACTTTTAGAATCTTTTTTTTCTGGTCTTTAAAATTATACCGTAAAGAAAAAAAAAATAAAATATAAAAATAAAAAAAACCATTTTTGACGATTTTTGAAGATTTTCTTTTTTTTTGAGCTGTACTTTGGAGAGGGCTCCTTAAACATCAAAAACTAACATTTTTTCACACGAGACTCATAAAAAATTTACATAAGTTTATTAATTATCTTCGAATTTCGACCTCAGGGCGACCACTAGTTCATGTAATTGGGAACAAATCAAATCAAAATTTTATACATTATTCAAATAGACGTCATGAATTGTAATTTTTTTCCTATTCAGTATAAATAGTCAAAAGACAAAAATAAACAAGGAAATAGAACTTACTACTAGACAAAGTTTCCATATGTTTCTCCTTAACGTGCTTCATTAGCTGAAATAAATAAAAAATATTAGTACATAAAGACTAGTGATGAAAAATATACTAATTCATCACTAATAAATTCAACAAACTGTAATACCGGATATCCGGCGTATGTCCAAAAATCAAAGTAATTCAGCGACATAATCCGAAAAGATAAATCAAATCAAAATATTCTTTATTCAAATAGTTTTACAAGCTTTCTTGAATCGTCATTATTACATTATTAAAATTAAAAGTCAGTCTGTAAGTCTGTGAGTAAACTACCACCGGCTCGGAAAGCTGTTCTGCTGAGAAGAACCGGCGAGAAACTCAGGAGTTGCTCTTTTCAAAAAAATATTTGGTAACAATATTGTATTACAATATTTATCTATTTATCCTACGTGAGACACAACCAGACATTAATCCCACACATTTACATCTACTAAATGTTCCGCGATGGTGTAATAAGCCTTATTCAATAAAGTATTTTTAATTTTAGTGTCAATCGTCAATGTGTGTATTTGCATTATTGCATAATATAAGGATGCTCCTAAATGGGCAAGTATTTTCTACAATTTGTGGCTGCAATATTGGCAAATAATTGCAGGGCCATCACAAAAATATTGCCGGGCAATGTGTTGCAATTATATTATTGTCAAGTGAACGCAACAACTGACAAAAAAAATAGCACAGAATATAGCATTAATCACGACGACCGAACAACAATATTAATGGCCGGGCAATATCGTAGAAAATCGATCGCTCAGCGATCATTCAAATTAAAAATATTTTATTCAGCATAAAAATTGTTACAATTTCTTTCGACAACATCGGCCATACGCGGCTATACCAAAAATGATTGCCGATATGGTCGGCACAGTACTGCAATATTGCTGGTATTGCTTGCAATGTTGCCGGCCACTCTATTGCAGCCAATTGCAGAAAAATATTGTCCGTTTAGAAGCACATTAAGGACAATGCTGTATGTGTGTGTGTGTGTGTGTGTGAGTAATAAATAAATAAATATATAAAATCTATATTGGAAACATTTTTACAATAAACATATTATGTACGATAATGGCTACAGTAGTTACAAACTGTGTCGTGGCCATTAACGCCCACTTCCGGATTATGTATACATTTTCTCCAAATCAAAGATTTTAAAAATATAAATTAGGGTTTTATAACTTAAAATAATGTGTATTGTGTGTGTTTTTAGCGGTAGTGCCATGCTTGTTACCTTTGGGTAGCATTCGAATCCCCTCTCTCTTTTCTCCATCTCTTCTCCATCCCTCCTCCCTCCCTCCTACGTCCCTCACTGAAAGGCCGGCAAGCCTGGCTTGTACATGTCCATGGGCAGAGGTTGATCACTTCCCATCAGGTGAGCCTCCTGCCCGTTTGCCCCCTTTTTACCATAAAAAAAATGCGTGTATGTGTTGTGTGTGTGTATGTATGTATGTAAGTATGTAAGTATGTATATGTGTGTGAGTATGAGTGAGTGTGTGTGTATGTATATGTGTGTATGGGTGTGTATGTCACCTGGTTGTGCGTGGTGCCGCGGTAAGGGCAGCGCGCGCACTGCAGCGTGATAGCGGCCGCTCGCCCCGCGCCCCGCCACCGCCCCGCGCCGCTGCCGTGCTCCGCCGCCTGCCACACACACATTTATTTATCTATACTAATATTATAAAGAGGTAAAGTTTGTTTGTTTGTTAAATTGTAAGGGGTAATCTCGGGATCTACTGAACCGATTTTAAAAATTCTTTCATCAATAGAAAGCC
Organism: Boloria selene; assembly: GCA_905231865.2. NCBI lineage: Eukaryota > Metazoa > Arthropoda > Insecta > Lepidoptera > Nymphalidae > Boloria > Boloria selene. Next base: position 1,977,211 of record HG993158.1, on the reverse strand, counting down.
ACATTATTGCTAAGTGTCATAGGTTATATAAAAAACCGAAAAATAAAAAGGCTTTTACGTGGTAGTCCGTTTTGCAAAGTGAATCGGAGAAAAAACGGTCGAATGAAAGCGTTTCTTACGAACGCTGCCTTAACTATGAAAGATATATTTTTGAGTTCTAGAGAAAAGATGTGGAGCTTGAAAATGCCTCCAAAAAAGTCAACGACAGCATATGTCTAACTTTTATATTTAAGTTACAAAAAGTATTTTTTTTAATATTAGTATATATATAAGTATATAGATAATTTAATTTTTAATTTTTAATATTAATAAAATAATTTAAATTATTTAAACACTCTGTACTAAAAAAGGATTATTAACATTATGCCCAACGAAGTGGGCACGGGTCAGCTAGTATACACATATAATACTTTCTTAGGTTTACGCGAATATTTGTCATAATAAATGAAACTATCTTTTCCGATTTTCATCGATTTACAATCATGGTCACGAAAGATACTCTCCCGTGACCATGATTACTGTAAAGCATTGGAAACGTCGCGTCGGGAACCAAAAATCATAATAAATCCGCGACAAAATCCGAAAAGATAGTTTCATTTATAATACTTTTACTTTGTTAGTAACTTTTTTTTTTGAAAAACTTAAATGGTGACTATAGCTAACTTCAGGTTGTCGTTTTTTTCGTGCCGGCGTACGCGCGCATCGTAAAAATTTACTCTCATCATTTTTCCCTAAAGCGCCAAAAGGAGTATAACTTCAAAAAAATTATAGTTTCTCCGCTTGTATTCATACCTACTTCTTAGGTATAGTTCTCGAGACATAAGCTCAGCTTTGCATTTGTGTGAGTGCAGTGTACGGATAGGCACGACGATACGGATAGACGTTGCGTGATTGGTTTAAACCTGTTTTAACTGGTTTTTGATGCGCGGCTATTGGCTTTTAGCTATCACTCACACAAATGCAAAGCTGAGCTTATGCCTCGAGAACTGTACTTTTTAACAGTTATTATGAATTTCTCAAAGGTATCAAACATAAATTCTCCATACCTTATGAGCGGTTAGTTCCTTGATAGCGTTACACTTGAACGGGCACATCTTGCAGGAGTACAGGAACAGCTTGAACTGGGGCGAGGCGAGCAGTTCGTGGGGCGGGGGGAGAGCACCGCGACGCTTGCGCCCGCGCTGCCCGGGGGTGGGGGTGAGGTTGGTTAACCTGGAAGGATCATCATCATCATCATCATCAGCCCTTTTTAACGTCCCACTGCTGGGCACGGGCCTCCCTCAGTACGAGGGGATCAGGCCATAGTCCACCGCGCTGGCCTAGTGCGAGTTGGCGGACTGAGCATGTCGCACGAAAACTCGCTAGGTTTTCTCAGACATGTAGGTTTCCTCATGATGTTTGCTTTCATCGTAAGACAAGTGGTAATCATGATAAAAATGAATTGCACATGACAATATCAGAGGTGCGAGACCTGGATTTGAACCCGCATCACTCGGTTATCTAAGCGAGCGCGTTAACGCTTGGTTACCATTGCCTTTTTTATTTTTTTTATCATTGGACCAAATTCTGATAGTGGGAGGAAAAAGCGTGATAGGGGGAGCGTACCGTGCCCAGCAGTGGGACGTTAAAAAGGGGTGAAGATGATGATAAAACTTGGGTGTCTCGACAAAACGAAGCTGTATATGTATAACTTTCAGCCTGTTCTTAATCACTAAAATCACTTGTTACATGTGGACCCGTGGACTATAAGTCAAACAGACAAAAAATATAAACCCAAATTAAATACCTCTTTCTTTTTAAAGTCGGTAAAATCCCCTTCATAGTCATTACAGTCATTGTCAAAATTATATCAATCTAACTTACTTTGCTTTCTGTATGGCTTTCGCTTTTTCCAATATTTCTGCAGGAGTCAAGGCCTTTTTTTTCTGTAAAAATATTATTTTAAATTAGAAATGTATGTACATATACAGATAGATATTTTATATAAAACTAGCATTTCCCGCGGCTCCGCTCGCGTTTTACTCTTGTAAACCGGAACCGGAAACCAAATTTTTAGATTTTATAAGTAACTAGCATTTCCCGCGGCTTCACACGCGTTCTAAAGACAGGAAACCTTTTTCTGAGTCGCGTGGTATAAGAACTGACGCCCGCTCTTCCCGTTTTTGCAACATTTTTCATTAATGCTCCTATTGGTCTTAGCATGATGAAATATAGCCTATAGCCTTTCTCGATAATCGGACTATCCAACACAAAAAGCATTTTTCAAATTGAACCAGTAGTTCTTGAGATTCAACCAAACAAACAAACTCTTTAGCTTTATAATATTAGTATAGATTGAAAAGTAAGTTTTAACAGTTAGCATAGATTTTTAAGGAATGAGATATTTTCCAGCAGTAAAATGTATGCTATATTTTGACCCGGATAACCACGTCTCATCATACTTCATCAAATAAAATAAAATTAAAAAAAAAATCAGTTCAGTGATTTTCTTGGGATGCTGTCACAGACAGACAAGAATCCTAAAAAGTATAAATTATATTAACTCATTCTTTCAATAAGATTTTGAAATAAAAAAAATCAATAGAATTTTATTATATTTATATTATAGATATAGAAAGTTCAAACGTTAGTGAATCAACACTATATGTGACACGCACACACACACACACACACACACACACGCACGCACGCACGCACGCACGCACGCACGCACGCACGCATGCACGCACGCACGCACGCACGCACTTAAGTATAGTTATATTCTCAAAACTGTTTTATTTAATTAGATTGTTGACTTTATAGTCTAGGTGGAGCGGGGCCCAGTAGTGACCCAGTAATACGGGTTCACACCTAGTACAGGGGCCCTTACGACTAATTTTTATGTAAAAAAAAAATTGAGTCAATAAAAGTATTTTTAAAAGTATAAAGTATAAACTAAACTAGTCCACAGAATCTGTACGAACCTCTTTATCTTCAGTCTTGGTCTGATGCTCCTCCTGCAGGGCGGACTGCAGGAAAACAACCGGCTCTCCCTGCTCTCCTTCTATCACCACATATGACTCTTGATTATCCTGATTGTCCTGATCTGTAATATTGTTACGAATACACGAGTAAAGGAGCTTGCGCCATCTAGTGTGGAGCGAAGGAACCACTTTGTGTGTTGTACAAAACGTGAAACCTCCACTCAATACTAGATGGCGCTAGAGGAGCTATATAGAAGAATCAACTCGAAAATCGAGTACACGCGCGAACATTCCAGAATGGTCTGGGACTAGATTCGGCCGGTATAAATAGGCCGCGGGTGGCCGAGCGAGGACAGTTCAGTTTGAGCGATCAACGAAGCGACTTCGAAGTGAAGACTAGTGATCAAGAGTGATACCAGCGGAAATCTACGACATTGGCTACGACCTCGGACATCGATAGTGCTTAGTGAGTGTATCTAGTGCTTAGTGTTTGTACATAGTGCTTTGTTTCGGACCTAGTGCTAGTAAATAAAGTCTCTGAAAGAGTCAGCAGGTCTTTCTCTCCAAATCGTTCGAACCCTAACACGCAACAACTGGTGTCGGAAGTGAGATTTGGAGATGCCATTGACTCCGAGAGAGAACCCCAAGGAAGGGGTCAGGACGAGGACACAACGAGCTGCGGCTGCCACTGGGGGCCAAGCACCGCCCACTGGCCACGCCTACCAGGCCCCGCCCACTGGACACGCCCCTCAGGCCCCGCCCACTGACCACGCCCCTCAGGCCCCTCCCACTTTGGCTCAGGCTCCGCCCACTTTGGCTCAGGCTCCGCCCACTTTGGCTCAGGCTCCGCCCACTTTGACTCAGGCCCCGCCCACTTGCTCCACCCACCTTGCCACGCCCACCGGACAGGCCACGCCCATCAGCGGCACCGTAGCTTCTACAGACCCTCAAGTGGCACTTCAATTAGGAAGTTTATTTGAATTAATGAAGGCAATGAAAGAATCACAAGAGGTAATGAAAGAATCACAAAAGGCTTTGCAAGAATCACAAGAGCAACAAAAAGACCTCCAACAAAAAGCGCTTTTGGCTATACAAGAGGTTAGTGACACGGTGGGTAAGCTTCGAAAAGATGTCGACGAAGTGGAAGAACGAGTTACCGGGTTAGGATTGGATGTCGAAAATGTGAAAACCGGTCTCGCTGAACTACAGAAGAAAGTAGTGCGCCTTGAAACCACGGGAGTTGCAATGTCTAGTGGAACTACCGGAGGGGCGCAAGGACCAAGAGTGAAAGTGCCGCCATACGACGGCACTACTTCGTGGAACGCTTATCGTCAGCAATTCCAGACTGTTGCCACTGCCAATGGATGGACGGAAGGACAATGTCTGACCGCTCTCACTGTTGCGCTCAGAGGACAAGCCTTGTCTGTCTTGGAAGCACTGCCACATACAGGAAATGGGTTCCAAGACCTGATGGAGGCACTTGAATCCAGATACGGGGAGCGACACCTGGAACACGTGTTCCGTGCCCAACTGCGTGACAGAGTCCAACGCTCAGGAGAAGGACTTCAACAATGGGCGCTGGAAATTGGAAAACTCGTCAGGAAGGCACACCCAGGAGCCGACACCAAGATGGTAGACACGAACATTGTTCAAGCATTTGTCGACGGAATCAAAGACCTGGAGGTCAGAGCTGCAGTGAGGCTTCGTCACCATACCTCGCTAAAGGAAGCATTGGCGCATGCTTTAGAGGTCGAGGCAGTTCGCCATGACGTACGGCAGACTCATAAGATCCGCGAGGTCTCTGAGGAAGCCAAGCAGGTTAAGGCTCCTACGAAGAGAAGTTATGGAGTCATGTGCTACAAGTGCGGCGAGAGGGGGCATCTTCAGCTCAACTGCCCGCAGAAGGAGACCCATCTGGCAAGGATGAAAAGAATCGAGGATCAAATAGAGGAGCTGAAGAAACAAGGGGCTTCGTCCCCTGCCCGGGATCAGGGAAACGAATAAAAGCCAGGACTATGGGGCGAGTACTGGCTGACGCGAAGGAAGCCCCGATAACCGTTATCTTCCAGGCATGCAACGAGAATAGTCTTGCGATTCAGGGGACTATTAACGGGACGGATTGCAAAATGACTCTAGACACAGGAGCCTCTAGAACAATAGTGAACCCAAATCTGGTAGAAGCAGCAAGGGGACACAAGAGGAGGATTAACTGTCGGCTTCTTACGGCCTCCGGTCAGGCAATACCCGTCCTGGGAGAAATGTCAGTTACGATGGATGTAGGGGGGTCCTCATACTCCCATGACGTTATCGTAGCTGAGATTATGGATGATTGCATCTTGGGTTTGGATTTTATGAAGAAACACAACTGCAGAATTAACGTCGCTGACGGAGTTTTCAGGTGTGGTGAAGAAGAAATCTTCATTCTCGGAGGTGCCTGCGGGAAAGTCGCATGTATAAGGAAAGTCATTATACCTGGACGAGCGGAAGCTCAGGTGCTGGTGAAACTGCCGCCAGCTGGAAAGCAAAAGTCAAACAGATGCGTGTTGATAGAAGACACACCTACCAAAACATCGACGCAAAAACTGATGACGGCGAGAACCCTTGTTAGTGGAAGCAGTAACGCTGTGGTCAAGGTTGTTAATCTTGGTGATCGCGAGATCTGCTTGAACAAAGGTGACGTCATTGGAAAGTGCGAGGAAGTGATCTGGATGAAAAAGTGTAGTTCGATAACAAGCACAGACTCAGCAAACAGCAACAACTACGGAATAGTGACTGAGCTGCTCGATGACTGCAAGAGGAACCTAACGTATTCGCAGGGCATGAAAGCTAAGAAGTTTTTACAGCGCTACGCGAATATCTTCTCCAGTCACGATGGGGACCTTGGAAGAACGTCGGTGGTTCAGCACAGGATAGATACCGGAAGCGAGAGACCAATTCGTCAACGAGCAAGACGGATACCAATTGCTAAGGAAAAAGAAGTTGAAGGCCTTTTGGAGGACATGAGAAGGAATAAGATTATTGAACCGTCTGCAAGTCCGTGGTGCTCACCTGTTGTATTAGTGAAGAAGAAAGATGGTAGCACGAGATTTTGTGTGGACTATAGGCGTCTCAATGATGTCTCTAAGAAGGACAGTTATCCGTTACCTCGAATCGACGACACTTTGGATACCTTGAGTGGCATGAATTGGTTTTCGACCCTAGACTTGAAATCTGGATACTGGCAGGTGGAAATTCATCCAGAGGACAAGGAGAAGACAGCTTTCTCGACCGGTAAAGGTTTATGGCAATTTAACGTCATGCCCTTCGGATTGTGCAACGCACCTGCCACATTCGAGCGACTCATGGAGTGTGTACTAGCAGGCTTAGTTGGAGAGGCTTGCTTAGTCTACTTAGATGACGTCATCATTATCGGCCGTGACTTCGAGGACCATTTGCAAAACTTGGAGCGAGTTTTCGCAAAAATAGAGGGAGCTAAATTAAAGTTGAACCCGAAAAAGTGTCATTTATTCAGGAACAAGGTCAATTATCTCGGCCACGTTATCTCCAGTGATGGAATCCAGACAGACCCGGAGAAACTGGAAGCAGTTCAAAAATGGCCTACCCCTAAGGACAAAACCGAAGTGCGGGCATTTCTCGGCCTATGCTCATACTACAGGCGTTTTGTTAAGGGATTCTCAGAGATAGCCAAGCCGTTACATCGGCTGACCGAAGATAAACGACAATTTAGTTGGGATGGGACTTGTGAAGATTCTTTTCAGAAACTGAAGAAACATCTGTGTGAAACACCAATCCTGGGCTATCCACAAACTGAAGGTCAGTTTATAGTCGACACGGATGCAAGCAACACGGCCATTGGAGGGGTGTTATCTCAAAAACAGGGTGAAAGAGAAGTTGTTATTGCATATTTCAGCAAATCTTTATCCAAGCCAGAGAGAAACTACTGTGTAACAAGGAGAGAACTCTTGGCTGTTGTAAAGACGCTACAACATTTCAACAAATATCTCATTGGCAGACAGTTTTTACTGCGAACTGATCACGCAGCCTTGAAGTGGTTACTGCAATTCAAGAACCCAGAAGGTCAAGTAGCTCGCTGGATTGAACAGCTTCAGGAGTATGACTTCAAGACGGAACACCGCAGCGGAAAGATGCATGGGAACGCTGACGCACTCTCACGAAGGCCGTGTTCGGAAGACTGCAAACATTGTGTTAAGCAGGAATCTAATGAAGTAACATTAAAGCTAACGAGAACAAGTCCTTTGGGTCTCTGGGAGAATGATGCTATGAGGGAGGCTCAAGAAACAGATGACGACCTTCGGCACATCATCACATGGAAGAAACGGGGTGAAGTAAAACCAATCTGGAGTGAGGTTGCACCCACTGGCGCTGTCACTAAGTCGTACTGGGCGCAATGGGACAGTCTGATACTTCAAAACGGAATACTCTACCGGAAATGGGAGAAGACTAACGGCAGAGAGTACCATCTTCAGATAATTGTCCCAAGATCGAGAGTACCAGATGTTCTCCGTGAAGTACATGATGGCGTATCAGGAGGTCATCTAGGTGTCAAGAGGACGTTAACAAAAGTGCGAGAACGATTCTACTGGTTGCATTGTCGAGATGATGTACAGGATTGGTGTCGCAAATGTACTACTTGCGCTGCTGTAAAAGGACCACAGACCAGGAGCCGTGGGAAGCTGCAGCTGTATAACGTCGGTGCACCATGGGAACGAATTGCAGTTGACGTAGCCGGGCCATTTCCTGTAACGGAATCAGGAAACAAGTATTTTATGGTCGTCATTGACTACTTCACCAAATGGCCCGAAGTGTTCGCCATACCAAACCAAGAAGCTACAACAGTCGCTTCTAAGCTAGTCGAAGAAGTGATATGTCGCTTTGGTGTGCCTCTAGAAATCCATTCTGATCAGGGCAGGAACTTCGAATCGCAAGTGTTCCAGGAAGTGTGCAGAATTTTGGGCATGCATAAGACGAGGACCACCGCGTACCACCCACAGTCCGATGGAATGGTTGAGAGATTTAACCAGACTCTTGAGAGGCATTTGGCGAAATTGGTAGACGACAAACAAAAGGATTGGGACAAGTATATACCACTCTTCCTTCTGTCGTATCGAACCGCCGAGCATGAGAGCATAAAAGCTACCCCGGCGTATGTCAATTACGGTAGAGAACTACGAATACCAGTAGACCTATTGACAGGAGGGTCACCGGAGGGAACAGAGACCGTACAAGACTATGTCAGCAATTTAAGGGAGAAAATGCGCTATATACACGCGTTGGTTCGGGAAAATGGGTTACAGTCAAGTGAGAACATGAAAACCAGATACGACCGGAAATCGAACACGAGAGGATTCGAGGAAGGGTCACTGGTGTGGCTGCATAACCCAATCCGCCGGAAAGGGAAATCTCCAAAGTTGCAGACCAAGTGGGACGGTCCATACAAAGTGGTTACCCGAATGAATGATGTGACTTATAGGATTCAAAAGCAACCAAGAGGGACATTCAAAGTGGTACACATAGACCGTCTGGCGCGTTACCATGGCAGTAACAACGATGCTCGGGACGAGCATCTCTAAGAGGGGAGTAGTGTTACGAATACACGAGTAAAGGAGCTTGCGCCATCTAGTGTGGAGCGAAGGAACCACTTTGTGTGTTGTACAAAACGTGAAACCTCCACTCAATACTAGATGGCGCTAGAGGAGCTATATAGAAGAATCAACTCGAAAATCGAGTACACGCGCGAACATTCCAGAATGGTCTGGGACTAGATTCGGCCGGTATAAATAGGCCGCGGGTGGCCGAGCGAGGACAGTTCAGTTTGAGCGATCAACGAAGCGACTTCGAAGTGAAGACTAGTGATCAAGAGTGATACCAGCGGAAATCTACGACATTGGCTACGACCTCGGACATCGATAGTGCTTAGTGAGTGTATCTAGTGCTTAGTGTTTGTACATAGTGCTTTGTTTCGGACCTAGTGCTAGTAAATAAAGTCTCTGAAAGAGTCAGCAGGTCTTTCTCTCCAAATCGTTCGAACCCTAACACGCAACAATATCATTTAATTAAACAGTAACTTAGCAATATGTTTATTTATACATGTCGGAGAAACATATCCGTCGACATTTTCATTAGTGGTTCCGGGTTTAGTGGGCGTCATTGGGGTGAATGCGAGCACAAACTTGTCACTGTTTAGCACTATTTAATTTAATATTCACAATAATAATAAATAAAATAGCCTTTTATTCAGAGAAAAGTACAAATTAAAAAATTAAAAATATTGTTAATGTTTGATTCTTTTAGATTATATCTCTTATCTCTGCGTGCCTATTGACAAAGGCCTCCTCCAATTGACGCCAATGGCATCTATCTTGGGCCACTCTTGTCCAGAGTGATCCTAGAGTGTCTCGAAAATCGTCCTCCCATCTTCTTTTCTGACGTCCTCTTTTCCTCTTTCCATCTCAAGGGTACCAATATGTCACGATTTTACTCCATTTTGGTGTACTGGATCTCAATAGATGGCCTGTCCATCTCCATTTTAATTGGTCGATACGCAAAGTTATGTTGGTTACCTGGGTTTTTAATCTGATGGTTTCATTTCTAATTTTGTCTTTAAGATTTGTTCCCAACATACTGCGCTCCATTGCTCGTTGACATTTTTCTAGTTTCTCCCTATGATTTTAATATTCACAATAGTTTATAATAATTTCTATACAGAATGAAATAAGACTGAACAGCGAGTTCAAGGCACCAATCTTATTTCAGTCAACTTGCCCTGATCTCAAAATTCAAAAAGAAAATGTCTCCTCCAAACTGTCAACTTCGCTAAAAAGGAATATTTAAAAAAGAAGACGATGGCTGTATGGTTCTGCCTTTGCCTTTCACTATGATTGGGAAAAAAATATTTAAAAAAAAAAAAAAAAAGGAATATTTAAGATGGCGCCTCGACCCCGCTCGAGGCAATTGTTCTGATTGGTCAATACATGAATTACCATATTCATAGCTTTTATTAGATAATTAATATTTTTGAAACTCAAGAAAAATGTGAGAAATTAAATAAAATAAAATTAAGATTTTTAAAAGTAATCAAAATGTAAACAAACAATGTTGTGCATTTTGCATGAGAGCAATAATTAACTTAATTTAATACATGAATTACCATATTCATAGCTTTTATTAGATAATTAATATTTTTGAAACTCAAGAAAAATGTGAGAAATTAAATAAAATAAAATTAAGATTTTTAAAAGTAATCAAAATGTAAACAAACAATGTTGTGCATTTTGCATGAGAGCAATAATTAACTTAATTTATAGCTTCCTCTGACATACATATACATAAAATTGGAGTGTCAGTTTTTAATTTCAAATTAATAGCATTTCACTAAACGAATATGAAAGTATATACAATATATATGCGATATATCCGACAAGATGCAGGAAAGTAGGTTACAGTGGTACGGTCATGTAAAAAGGAGGTCACCAGACTATGTGGGGAACTTGGCACTACATCTCTCTATACCAGGTCGAAAGTCCAGAGGCAGACCCAAAACTAGATGGAGAGATGTAGTGTCAAAGGACATGAAGGAGTGCAGGCTTTCCGAAGACGATGTCTCCGATAGAGCGAGGTGGAGGAGCAAAATAAGGAAGGCTGACCCCACCACCATGTGGAATATATAGCTAGGAAGAGAGAGAGATACAATACTACTAGCAACAAAACCAATTTTTAAAATTTTTGTCTGTCTGTTTGTTCTCGCTAATAATAAATAGAATTTTGTTAATTAATAAAATTCTATTTATTATTTAATGACATTCTATCTAATATATTTTTCAATGTACCTACCAATAAACGTCGCGAGCGAAAGACTAGTTCAAGACTATCCGAAACAAAAAGAATTCTGCAATTCGGGCCAGTAGTTTCTGAGATTAGCGCGTTCAACCAAACAAACAAACAAAAAAAAATCTTCCGCTTTATAATATTAGTATAGATTAACAATTTCTAAACTTGGTAAAAGTAAATATATAATGAACTTGTTCAAAGTACATACCATCCCCGTCATCGTTGGCCAAAACACATGTGACAGTAGTATCTTCTCCGTCTTCTCCCACCAATCTGTACGCCTCTTGGTCGTCTTCACATCTGACAATAAAATAAATAAAATGGTCAAATGGCAATTTATAGGCACTTATTATGTTTTTCATATCTATACTATATTTAATATTATAATGCTGAAGAGTTTGTTTGTTTGTTTTGTTGAACGCACTAATTTTATGACACCCCTGATGAATGTTTTGGGTTAGGGGTTAAAAACCCAGGATGGAGTGGTTTTAAAACTGATCAAGTCAGTCTTTTTCAGAATAACAAGGAAATATTGATACAAAATATAATCTATACTAATATTATAAAGCTGAAGAGTTTGTTTGTTTGAACACGCTAGTCTCAGGAACTACTGGTCGAATTGAAAAATATTTTGGTGTTGAATAGTCACTTTATATAGGCTTTAGGCTATATTACATCACGCTACGACCAATAGGAGCGGAGCATCAATGAAAAATATTGCAAAAACGGGAGAAAAATATTTCGTTTGATTTTCAGCCTTTAGAACGCGAGCGGAGCCGCGAGAAAGGCTAGTACTTTCTAAAGCTGTACAATTATTGTTTAAGTGGGTTCCGTCTGATAACAGTCATTTAATGTGGATGAGCTGATGATGGAAGTTACAACACCATTAGGAGTTAAAATTAAGGGTTGAACCAAAAATTTTTTCAAAATAATCATGTACTTAAGATTTATACCAAGACATTTTAGTCGTTAGCCCTAAGGCTAAGGACTAAAATGTGTTGGTGTTGGTTAGCCATTGCATATCGAAATGTGAACTGTGTTTATAAGACAACAAGAATTTTTAAATATTTGTCAGTCTTTTTGTTCCGGGCTAATCTCCAAAATGGCTAAAAAAAGACATTATTTAATACATTACCTAACCAAAGTCAAGTTGAGTAAGTCTACCACAACATTCTTGCCATCCAACACTTGCATGTACTTCACTTCTCCTTGACTGTCCGATTCATCTGATATTATGTGTCCTTCAATATTTTCTATCTGCAATATGAAAATAGTATATTAATGATATATATACATAATATAGGTCTAAATTTTAAAAAAAAAAAAATCATGAATTTTAATTTTTTTTGCACAGAACCCTATTTTTTTCTACGAAAAAGACAACAATTTTATAAATAATTATTTTTTCTTATTTAAAGTTTATACTTTCATATACATTTAGTGAAATGTAATCACTTCGAGAACAACATTACACTAAACATTCATGGTAAGCTTCAAGGCTTGTGTAATGGTTACTGGATAGTTGATACATACTGGAGTATAAACAGAGTACAGAGGAATTCAAACCCGTGACTGTTGGTGTAGAAAGTAGTCACTATAAAATGTGTTGTCAGATGTATTATTGTCTCAGTGCTTATATGGTTAAAAAAAGCAGCCAAAACCATACAAAATTCTGTTAATGGTGAATTACCCAACAATTAAATACACAGGTTCGAGAGCCCTGATTTTAACATTTGTTTAATATACTATAATAAAAAAATAAATATATTACCATAAAGTGTTGAGAAGTTACCTTGTCATCTTTATCATAGGGCGTCACTTCTACAATTTCCAGCTGACCTGAAATAATTTCATACTTATATTATTTACTAGCATTTCCCACGGCTTCACACTTGGTAATGTAAATGTTTTTTTCAAAGTATATTATTATTGTAATATCTTTAATTGATTTATTATAAGGACAATATTTTACTGAGATATTGTTATTTTAGTAATTTTAAGGTGTTGGATTTGTTTAATATTATGTTTTCATAGATAGAGAAAATTACAAAGGTATGTAACTGTAAAAGGTGAATAATAACATCATACCATCTTTGTACTCTGCAGTCACCATGCGAGTTGCAGTTTCTGACGAACTTGTACCTTGCTCTTCATCAGACATGATTCATATATCTAGGATGGAATAAAATAACTTAATAGGTAAGGTATCATTCAGGCCTAAAAACAAAACTTATCTTTTTATAACTTTAATGTACATAATAATACTAGAGTTAAATTAATTAAAATGAATAGAGTAGAAAAGTTAATTTGTTGCGAAAATATAAGGTAATGCCAAGATATTATTTTACAAATATTTGTATTCGTCATAAGCTAACCATAAAATTAATATCCATCTAGATTTTAAATTATAGCGCGTATATCCAATAAAAATTAAAATATACCAACTACCAAAACTTTATTTATGTAAACATTTTCAAAATATGTGCGAATTAAAATGTCATAATAATCAAAAAAACTTCTTGCAACACCATTCTATTCGGTGTTTCTATACATGACAAATGTAGTACAATTTTATGATTATTGCAACAATCAGTAACTTACTTTGATGGCAACAATCGATCCAATTTAAAAGGAACTAATAACACTACACATAAATAAATTAAATACCACTAGTATACAGATTTTTATTATAATACAAACACGTAATACTAAATCGGTTTCGCCATTTTAGTTTCACGTTTCTTTTCGAGTTCTCTGAATTTTCTCGGGCAAAGTCAAAGATCATACAAACATCCTGAGTTGCCATATAAGAAAATTGAATATTGTATAATATTCATAATCGAGTTAATATTAACTTTATTTTAAAATAAAAAGCTAAATTTATATTATGTTTATTTATCACTTTAAGTAGACATTGAATTTATAAATATTATAATATATAACAGCTATAACATTGCAACATTTTAGCTCTAAATGATTAATGAAATGAAATGTAAATAAGGATTTTATAATATTATTTTTCAAAAACAACAATTATTTGTTAATGAAATATGTGAAACCTATATACATATTTGGCAATTATTTTAATTTATTGACTTTATACATTTTTTTACACCTGTTTAAAACTGACATTCAGTTGATGACGTAGAAAGGACATTATTGTAATTTCTAAATTATTATAAATTACCTACTTTTTAATAATTGTATTATTAAAAAAATATTATAATTTAATGCATATAAAATTACGGTAACCAATAATTACATACATAAACGTTTAATTGCAAAAAGTTACCATTAAAAATAAAATATAACCATTTGACAGGTACTCTATCCTTTTCGAAAGATCAATAACTGAACGTAGAGCCAAGACGTAAATAGATTTAAGCCGAAACAAACTAGAGAGGCACAATACTATCTCTTTCCCACTCACATAAATCCCATAACAAACTTTGAAAACTAAAAACATAATTTCCCTAGATAATAAAGGAACAAATTAACAATGTAGAGTCTTTAAAAATTACTTTTAAATACAAACATTGTAAAATTCATTCAAATAAATGATTTTATGTGTATATTTACGAGTAATTCGTCTTATAAATTTGCGTTCTAAATCGCGCTATCGAAATTTTTAAACAGGATAAGTATATAAGATTGTGTCTGTGAAAGTCTCCCGGAGGGTCCGTAGCTACTAAGTAAGCCGGTGATGGCAGGGAGCCGGTCTAATTCCCTGCTAACAGATATGTTGAAGCAAAAGCAATCATATATGGTAAACTAATCAAATATGTCAAGAAAATGATAAAGAGAGGCGACAGTCTCATCCACACTTTAGTAGCTAATTTGACCTTCTTTTGCTATTTTAAATGAAAACTGAAACTTTTTGATTAATTTTTATGTTTTTTGCTTAGATATTTAATGATTAGGTTCAATAAAAATAATAATTTAATAAAATAAATAATTTGGTAGAGTCAGTAATGTTTTACTTTTTTAATATTTATAGTATGTTAAATTATTATCAACTTTAGAATTTCTAGTGTAATTTTATATTGCAAAGTAATAAATGATATACTAACATAATATATTATATATTTAATTCGCTTTTTACAATATTCAGTTATGTAGAGTAAGGAGTTTTATTGTTTTTTTTTGGTTGACATTAGGATTGCAATTATTTTATAAGATATTATAAAAAAAGTAAAAGATTTTAATATTTAAAGAACATATATATTAATATGTTGAGACATTTTTATAAACGACGCCATCTAGTCGCGTGGTAAGCTACGAGATGGCTAATACACTACTATGTATAACTTTATGGAATAGAAACATTCGTGCTCTACAAATAAACGACAGTGGGAGTAAGCGCAGAAAATAGAGTTACTACAAACTCAGCCAAAAGTGTCGTTATTATCATATTTGATATGTTTAAAAATATAAGGATACATATTTTGGAATAATGAAATTGAATTTCTTTAATAAGATGCGAAACATTCCTTATATCTAAAGAGTTCTTAATTCGTAATGAAATAAAGTGATAGAGTTATTTCTTAATATAAAAAATATCTTATAAGAACATAATATGAAAAAAATCTAATAAGAAAATTCAGAAAACAGCAAAAATTCGTAATTTTTATAATTTACAAGTATTACTTTAATTAAGGTTCCAATGTCATGATTACTTTGTGACCTCTATTAAAAAATTAAAAAAAAAACAAAAGTCAAAACCAAAAAGGAAGTCAAAGCTGCTACTGCGGTGTCAGTGAGAAGAGCTCTCAAATTTTCATTTTAAAGAATTATTTGTTTTTTATAACCATTTCTTGATTGAATCCATACATGACGACTTAGAAAGCGGCATATTCAGATGGCGGAGGCTTAGACCGGCCCTCCGCCACGACCGGCTTCCCGAGTAGCATGGGACTCCCCACTATACGCAACTAACACCAGTATATTTATACGAACGAAGTTAAAAAACTTTAATACCGCGATTCAGGACAGCCATTCTGATTGGCTGACGCGAGTGACGCGTGATGACGTGAACTCTACGTTGCAGTGTAGAGACGTTCAGTGTTTGAGTCGATGTGAATGGTCGATAATCGATTTAGTTTTGTTTTGTTTTTAAATTTTCTTTGTTAAAGACTACATTTAATATTAAATTATTAATTGAAACATGTCATATATTTCTTATTTATAATTATTTAATTTACTTTTATTCATACGAGTAGTTAAAATAATTTTCCTGATATAACTAAATTTTAATTATTTCAATTAGTTATAAAAACTATATCTAAAGTTGAACTCTACATAAAGTCTTTTATGATGTAAATCAATGTTTGAAAATTTCATATTAGAATTGAAAAAAAATATAACATTATCGATTCTATTTTCTTACTGGAATCTCTAAAAGGCGTCCCAATTAGAATATTACGTCAAATCGAGCAAATTTTCTATTTTGATCTCTAATGTATTATAAATAAGAGCTAATATTGAACGTAATAGCTATTCCCTTTTAGGTGCAGTCGTGTACAGTCTGTCGTTCTGTCAAGAACGTCTAATATATATTTACATTATTTAACTAGAAATGAAGAGAGAATGAAACAAATGTTAAAAAAAAACTTAAATTATATTATTTACGAGTATTATAATTACTTAGCTTTATACTTGAATTAAATCTATATATCTTGGATATAGAGTCTAATTTGCCTTTGTACTTTATCTTTCACAATGTTCTCATGGATTTTTTGTATGATGGTTGCAGACCTTTGTTATATACTTAGTTCTCAGGTTCGATTCTCGATCGTAACAAAATATTGGTATGTGTTAAAAGTTATAAGGCATAAATGTTGTAATATTTTTGTAACTTCAGGAATCCTAGGTTATTTTAGTAAATACACCGAATATAGATTAAATGTAAGATCAAGTGATCTAGTTTTCCTATAAGATTCTAAATTGCTTAATTGTTTTATTTTTCTCTAGACTATGTTATTAATGCTCTATTTTTCTACTTTTTTATTATTAAGCTCTACCTAAAGATAACTACTTCAACAATAGTTCTGTAGTAGAAGCGTATCTTCATACAAAGATTTCAAGAAACTTTTCATCATCATCACTATCACTACATAGTATAAAACAAAGTCGCTTTCTCTGTCCCTATATCCCTATGTATGCTTAAATCTTTAAAACTACGCAACGGATTTTGATGCGGTTTTTTTAAATAGATAGAGTGATTCAAGAGGAAGGTTTATATGCATAACAAGCGGATCCCGCGGCTATGCTAAATCTAGGGAAGAGCCCGAGCGAAGCGAGGGCGAGTCGCTAGTTAAATTATAGGTTCAAATCAAATAGCAAACGACTAGCAAAAACGGCCCGCTTCGCTGAGCGTTAGTTAGAATAAATTAAACGGTTTTTATTATTAATGAAACTTGATTGAAGACTTATAAATGAATATTTTTGTGCGACAAAATCCGAAAAGATAGTTTCATCTATAATGTCAAGTATTCGCGTAAACCTAAGAAAGTATTAAACGGTTTTTAATTTTTGTCTAATAAAATGAAAATTGCCTAAGTTACTCCTTATAAAATTAGCTATCTGCAAGTGAAAATTTCGACAAAATCGGACCAGTCGTTTTAAAAATTAGCCGGGACAAACAGACAAACAACAATTTCAAAAATGGATCTAAGCACCGTATATTATACTTTCATATGCATTTAGTGAAAAGCTGTTTATTTGAAATTAAAAACAGATACTTCAATTTTATTTATATGTACTGAAGATACTAGTAACTCCCACTCGCCTAGCTCAAGATTGTCCCATATAAATTTATTTTTTTATGTTTTACTAGCTGTACCCGCGGCTTCGCTCGCGTTCATTTTTTTAATTGCTAATCAACCTCATTGGGTTGATCTGTAGGAAAAAAAATGTCTAAAAAATAAAAATAAAAAATTTAGGGGTGGACTACCCTTAACATTTAGGGGGATGAAAAATAGATGTTGGCCGATTCTCAGACCTACTCAATATGCTCACAAAATTTCATGAGAATCTGTCAAGCCGTTTCGGAGGAGTATGGGAACGAAAATTGTGACACGAGAATTTTATATATAAGATTAATCGAGTCTTCCGTACCCCTTGACGAAATTATTATTTTTTCTGAGTCACGCGTACCTCGCAGAACTAACGCGCGTCTTTCCCATGTTTGAATTCAACCAATAGTTCCTAAGATTAGCGCGTTAAACCCAAACAAACTAACTAACTAACAAACAAACTCTTCAGCTTTATAATATTAGTATAGATAGAGACATTAATTTTTTCTTTGATCGGATCATAGTTATTGTTTTAAAATATAAGTAGTATAAGTCTAAAGTCACTGCTTATAAAGTTAGCTATCTGCCATAGAAAATCTACTCGACCGTATTTAAACATTAGCAGGAACAAACAGACAAAAAAAAAAGAAAAAAACCTTAGTTTTTCTTACAAGTATTATATTTAATTACACACGCATTTAACAAAACCAGTTATGTTAATATTACAAAAAGACTTTTTAATTTTAATTTAATTTATTTGTATAAATAAGAAATACTAATAAAATTATAATTATTTAATTATTTACTAAAACAGTCAGTATATTTTCATACTAAAAAATAAAGAAACCATATAAAATAACGCTAAGTTGGTATGATACAAAGGAAATAGAGTCATCGCACTTTGTCTTTAGGTATATAATGTAATGGTAAATGAACTAAGTGAATGCATTCTAAGACACTGTGAAGAAACCTGTATTCCACCCCTCCACCTTATACATAGAGTACTTTGATCGCAGACACTTAATAAATTGTAGCGTCCACGAAAAGTGTTCTCAGATAAATTTCTAATAAGATTTTTTAAATCTAACAAGATTAAATCCATGTCGAATGTAAAAAAAGTATAATATTATTTTTTATTACAATACACTACACTATACAATAAAAGTAGAGCTTTACATCTCTACTCAAAATAAGTTATTTTCTTAAATAATTTTTTTTTTAAATATTATAAAACCACCCTCAACTAACCGATTTTAAATACAACTTCCTAACACGACTGTATATTTTTATTATTATAATAAAACAAAAACCAAACTATGTAGAGTCGTTTCGTATAAGTTGCTCTCTATATTTCGTCTACACTACAAGCCTAAAGCGCGCTATCGAAGTTTTTAACTCTTGTAGCATATAAGCAACGGCTGAGAAAGTCTGGCAGGGAGTCCGTTTTCACGAGGTAAAGTGGTACTCGCAGCCACTCCACCAAATGCGGCTCACACAAATTTAAACCCTAAAGACCCAATTTCAAGATTTGCCATTCTGTCACTAGATTCAATTGCTAGACGTACTATGTACAGACGCCGTAGAATGACGAATGCTTGGACCCAAACTGTTACAGGACCTACGTGGAAGATTTGACTCCTCTTTTGCAAATTTTTAAGCTGTTAATGTCTGTTTTCTCCTTCGTAAACAATATATGTTTTTTAAATTTTTTGGAATAAATATGTCACTTCTATTTTAATAAAAAAATAGATTCATTATGGTACAGTTTTTACTAAGTATTTCGTATCGCATTTGTAGAATTTACCTATGTAATTATTTTAAAAAGTAATAAGTTAAAAAATAAGCAACAAGAGTCGATCAAAAATGTATTTTATTAATAAATACGCATTTTTTATATAAAATAATGGCACTAAAAATATGAATTTGCTTCGGTATAAATTACTACTTTTTCTTTTTTTTTTAATATTAACGATACAGATTTGACTGCGATAGAATTTTATTTTATTATATGCATAGAAACATAATATAACTGGCCACTAAGAAAACTTTTTTATTAGATTTTCTCTAGCAGCGCCATCTATTAATAGATTAAGAAATCGTTTAGTTCATATAACATTTTAGTTGCTGATGTAGTCAGCGCTGGTTGTTATTTTCAATATGGATTTTCGCCGTATCCTAGCGACCTTATCTATCCTTAATATTATAAAGCTGGAGAGGTTGTTTGTTTGTATGGTTGAAAGCGCCAATCTCAGAAACTACTGGTCCAAATTGAAAAAGTCTTTTTATGTTAGATAGTCCGTTTATGGAGAAAGGCTTTATACTATATTACATCACGCTATGACCAATAGAAGCGGATCATCAATGAAAAATGTTGCAAAATCGGGTGGGACGGGCGTTAGTTCTGCGAGGTATCATACTGCTCGACTCAGAAAGAATTTAGTTTAGAACGCGTTCGAAGCCGCGGGAAACGCTAGTTTTCAACATAATGGATTTTCGCCGTATCCTAGCAACTTTATAGGCTATATTTGCTGTAATGATTTTTCCTCTACAGCCTTCAAGAAAATTCAATGTTACCCTCAATATAAACATGGGTGATTGGACAAATAATAAAAAAATTAAAAGTACACACTTTTTAACATGATTTTCATTTTTCACAGCTATAATGCAAGTTTTAGTAAATAATTATTTTACTTTTATTTCATTTATTTTGTTATTCTAAAACTATAAACATTAAGGCTATTATCATACCTAACATCAAAAACTATGCAGTGGTCTTCTCGTGACGTGATGCGGCCACAGAGAGACAGACACACAAAAATTGTAAAAACTATTTCATTTTCATTATAATTATTGTATTTCAATTCGATTTAAATATTTTATTATATGTATAGAAATAAAATTAAAAGTAATGTTTTGACACAATAATAGCAACCCCTCGAAGCAAATTGCCGCAAATGCGCAAGATCAAAATATGTCAGCTACGACTCGCCATACGTATCGCATGTAACAAAATTATTTATTTATATAAATATTACAATATAAATACAGGTACGTAGTTTTATTTAGTCATTTTATTTTATTAGAGTAAAAAATATATTTGCAATATTATATAGTGAATTTTACGATTTGTTAGCATTTAATTGGTTTATTATACGATCAAGATGTAAAATACGAATTTATCGATTTATTTTTTAGGCCATATTTTTCCTTTAAATAGTAGGTTGTTTTTCCATTGTCTGGTCACCTCAATATAATAAATAATAAAGCTCAACAGTACAATATTGACTTCCAATTTTATGGGAAAGGAGTTTGTTTTATGTCAACAAACTTCACAATTTTGTAATTTTAAAATTAAATATCTCAAAAACTTCTAATTTCCTACACTCGCCCCTTTTAAGGTAGGTCTATTTACACCTCCTCCTCGTTCCCCAGCCCTCTTTTCTCCTAAAATCGGAAGTCTATATTATACAGTTCAACCAATTTAACATATATCCTTTATTTTCTTTGAATACATGATATTTTAAATTAGTACCTACTTGTTGTACACGATTCGACCATACTAATATAATAAAGAGGAAAGATTTGTATTTTATATGTAACGAATAAACTCAAAAACTTCAGGACCGATTTCAAAAAGCCAGCCATTAGAAACCTACATTATCACTGAGTAGGTAACATAGGCTACATTTACCTACTACTAGCGGGACCCGCGGCTTCGCTCGCGCTAGATCTAGGGACCAGACCAAGCGAAGCGAGGGCGAATCGCTAGTATAATATAAATAAATATTCCTCACACACTACACAGACCATGTTCGAGTAAACAACATTAATTATATTAAAAAAATTATTAGATTTTAGGTAAATATGGCTACAAGTAGCACTGGAGCAGTATTTTTCTTGGGTAGTCGAGCACATTATCAAGTAAGTTAACATTTTGCGAATTAATTAAGATAATTTTAACCAAAACAATTTTGGCTTCGAAACTAGCTACCTGCAGATTTTATAGTGCGTGTGAGATATAATACAGGACCGACGGCTTTACATGTTGTCGGAGGGATGGAATTATCATCGTCAAGTTTTTAACTCCAGTTTACCTAGTTTTGCGTTACAAAGAAATCCTGTTTATATTTTCGCCCGACTTGGGATTCGAACCCGGGATTCTCTAATTCAGTTTAGATGAATTTCAAACACTTCAGTTAGTTAAAAGGAAGTTTTTCATAGATTTTTAGAGGTTTGTAGTTTGTACCTCAAAAAGAAATGTACGATCACTTCTTCATTCATTCAGATCTTCATAATATTAACAATTTATATCGTTTCAGGTCTTAGAACAACCAAATAATTATGATTTGGAGAACGGTAACGCGTCTACCGAGACAATATACCAAAACCAGTCTGTTGAGGAGTTATGGTCGAAGGAACAAACAGACAAACATAAATTCGATACTAATTACAATTTAGAATCTCAGTGGAATTGCACTAATGGAAATAGTACTGGTAAGTTTTCTTGAGGTGATTCTTCTACACTGATTTTGGTCACGATGGTCAATCTCAGTGAAACTAGCCAAATGCAGGAGATATTATAGTTTCTTTCGCCAGTTCTTCTCAGGTCAGAGGATTCTTCTTTCCGAACTGGTGGTAGACTCATGACGTTCAGTAAGAAATTGTAACAATTTTTATGCTGAATAAAATATTTTGATTTGATTGGTACACTCTCTATTAGAATAGAATACCGCAGTCTATTTAAAATAATATATAGATTAAAGCTTATTACACGATAGCAGAATACTTTGAAGATATAAATGTATGGGATTAATGTCTGGTTGGAGCTCACGTAGGATAAAATAACAATAGTGCCATCCAGTTCCGTGGTAAGCTACGATGCTTGTGTTACGGATACCAGATAGTTGATATACTACATATATAACTTTTAAATACATACATAATATTATTATAAGCACCCATGACTGGAGTACAAACATTCGTGCTCAAATGAATGCCCCCAGCGGGACTCGAACCCGCGACCGCTCGGCACAGCAAGTATAGTCACTACCAACTGAGCCAAACGTGTCGTCAAATAATGACTATTTCAATAAGATTATGCAAAATAATATACCGGTAAAGAACTCTCAAATCAAATCAAAATATTCTTTATTCAAAAAGACTTTTACAAGCTCTTTTGAATCGTCATTTTTACAGCATTAAACAGTAAACTTTAGTTTAAATGTCAGTCTGTGAGTCTGTGAGTAAACTACCACCGGCTCGGAAAGCTGTTCTGCTGAGAAAAACCGTCGAAAAACTCAACAGTTGCTCTTTTCAAAAAAATATTTGATAACAATAATTATATTTATAACTACGTAGCATAGCTCTACCCCATACTATTTATTTACCAGTATACGACAAAGAATCAAACGTGAAAAGAAGGTCCAGTGAAGCGCCCCTTTGTAAAATGAAACCCGCTGTTTTGAATCACGTCAGCAAGAAAGAGTAAGACATGTTTTTATTATTATTATTGATAAAAATTATTTTTTTAGGTTACTTGCACTACACATCCCATCGACTAAGTCGATGACACATCCATATAAAAAATACATACATATCTATTCATATAAACAAAACTGGAGTCTGTTTTTAATTTCAAATTAACAGATTTTCACTAAATGCATAACAAATAGCGGGACTCGAAGCCGCGAGCTCTACCACGGCAAGGGTTGATACAAAATAAACCAATTATACATACAAACAACAATTTTATATTTATAACAACAGTGTTATTTCAGGGAAGCAGAACCAAAACCGTATAAAAATACACTAATTTCCTATCTAACGTCTCTGGCGAGACGCAAACGCCATCTTGATTCGACCCGAATGCAATATTTAAAGCATATAGAATCTGTGCTTAATAATTGCACTTACAGAGAGTCGTGTCGCTGTTTGGAATGTCAGGTGAGAAAATTCAAATTTCAAAGTTACTTTGATATCTATATACTAATATAAAAAGCTGAGGAGTTTGTTTGTTTGTTTGATTGAACGCGCTAATCTCAGAAACTACTGGTCCGAATTGAAGTTATTTTTGTGTTGGATAGTCCGTTTATCGAGGAAGGCTATAAGCTATATTACATCACGCTACGACCAATAGGAGCGGAGCATCAATGAAAAATGTTGCAAAAAACTGAAGGGCGACTGAAGCCGCGGGATATGCTAGTTTTAATATATATTTTCAGATGTTTTGCCGATTTATTTATATTTCTGGTTCATATTGTTACAAAGTGCAGCAATCATGGTCACAAGATGCTATGGTTTTAGTCGGTTTAATTTTTTTATAATATATAGTTAAAGGACAAACATACAAATATTCCAGTAATAATCTATTGGTCTGTATTGTGAACAGAATACGTAACAGACATTTTTTTAAATAAATATTAATTAATGTACAGATTATATGCTAAGTTGTGTAAGTGGGGTAACTTAATAAATACATAAGTTTTAATATATTTTTAATTCAAGCTATAGACTTTAAATTGTATTATTTTGATCTGTAAGCTATCACTAACTCAATAGGAAGTAAAACAGTTTCTCTTAAACCAATGGGAATCTTATATAAAGAAAAAAATATATTTAGTCAAAGTTTATTATTTGATTGCCGAACAAAAATTCTATCACAAAATATTAGAGCAATCCCTTATGTCACATTAAAGCTAATGTTATTGAAATTAGAAGCACCAAAGGCATTATTTATAAAAGTTTTAGGCTCTCTCCTCATTATCATTTTTTTTCTATAACTGTCAATGTCATTTTCATTTAATCACATGTGTATAGAGCCTAAACAGTACAAATGCCAATTATATATAATTTGCAAAAACAAACTTTAAAGATCAAATTTCAACAATGGTCAAGCACTTACTACATTAATATTTTTTTAATATTTTCAATATTATAAATTAAATATCCATAGATAAAGTTATTCAACAAATTTGTCTATGTCATATTCTAAATGTGAATCAACATCATCTTGTTGCTCAGTTTCCGTTAACTTCTTCCTCTCTGTCAATCGCTGGCATTTCAAACAAATCTGTCCTTTTCGAAGCCAGCAGCCTCTATGGTACATTGAATTACATTTATCACACATTATTGCTCCACTATCAAATGGGTATAGAACCTCATTGTTTTTACAAACTTCACATATATAGCCTTTGCCAGAACACAAAGCACAATTCGTTATGTGAGCTCGACAAACTTCCGTTATTTCTGTCAGTTGAGTTTCTAAGCTACCATCATTTATTGCTTGTAAATGTGCCATACTATACTTTTTATTTACATCACCTAATTGTACAAATAAAGGTGATAAAAGATTAGAGCCTTCACTGCAAGCGCATAAGTATCTTCTCATCCATTCTAGATCTTTCCGCATTTTGTGAACCCATTCCAATTCAGCTATAAAGTTAAATAATCTAGCATTCACATTTTCAACATCAATATATGGTCTGGACCATGACAGTGTAAGCATCTGGTATGCAAGCCTCGATATATACCGTTTCTCCCAGTCCCAATTGTGAACAACTCTCGCTGGGATTGCTGCTAAGTCATTCCAATGACATGTGCCACAGAAATACATGCCAGTATAATCACATAGTCGGGGTTCATTCCATGTGTCTTTAAAAGTTAAAGCTGTACAACATTCGGCACATTTGTAGTCTTGGGCCGCTAAACCTTTTTCAGGGCAAATATTCATCTCGAAAGAACCTCTCTCTGTCATAACAACATGGGCGCATACTCTACAGATGTCATCCACACATTTGTAATGACATACATAGCCACAGTCTGAACAAATATATGAGCTTTGCACAATACTCCAGATAACTCCGCTGCAATGATCGCAGTACTGCTTTCTATTGCTTGTACTAGTTTGTTGTTCAAAGTGATGTCCTTTTATAGCAATTTTAGGCCTTATCTGGCCATCATTGTCCTTCAGATCTTCTAATCTAAGCCGTAATTCAACTAAATAACGCACTAACCATTTACGCTCGTCTGAGCATTGGGGGCTGTTTAAAACTAATTCTTTGCACTGGTTTATTGCTTTCTCTATTTCTTCTCGTGTAGCTGAGCTGTGAATTTTTAGTTTTCTATTGGCAATCGACTTCGGAATGTAGTTAGAGTCGCAACTTTCGTCTGCAGAAACGCACCCAGACGTTGATGATGATGATCTGGAAGCAACCTCAGCACTTCTAGGGCTACAACAAATTAAACTGTTGCGATATCTGGGTGAATCGTTCGCGAGGGCCGCGGCCATGGTGTATGAACACGTAATTTTCAATTATATATTCGTAATTACGGACACATTTCTTCGACAGTATAACAATTTATAAAAAAAAGTAAAATAATCACTTCAACGCAAATTTTCATAAATTACGTCGTAAGGTTACATGGTTTCCTTTGTTTTCTTTATTATAAGTGATGAGTGATGACTGATGAGTAATGAAATAACAACACTGGTCCCATTTGACACTTGTTCTGCCTAATTTTGACGTTTATGTAATGATTTTTTTTTCATGTTGGTAGTACGCGTTACGTTTCTTTCTACGTTTGTTTTAAACTTTTATATGTAACACAACATTTTAGGAGTTTATTTGTATAAAGTAAAATAAGTAAAGTGCTTGCAGAAGTTATATTTGAAAAGTAAATACAAATTAATAAAGTTTATAATATATTTTATAATATATATTAATAAATTAATACAGAAGTTTAATTATTAAGTTTAAGTTAAACTAAATTAAAATTTATAAATAATTAATACGAATACTTGATACCAATGTAATAAAAATATCACTTGTGGCTGAGTAGCACATTATCGTACTTTGCATTTTAATTAGTCCTTCACATTAAAGTTTGGCCTTAATTAATAGTCTTATCGTTTATTGTAATTGTAGGTCGCGAATTCAATACCATATGAATTAATCTAACTTAAATACCTAGTATAAATAAAAATAAAGCAGTGGTTTATTATGATAATGTTATTAAAATTATTTGAAATATATTTTAAAAGTTAGATTAGTTAATATTATTTTATACCCAAATTAAATTATTACAATATATTAATGAGTGCTACACATCCCTAGTGAAAGAAAATGAAACTTAGCCAGACCCGGGACTCGAACCCAGGACATCTCTGTGTGCGACCGTACATGCTAGCGACTACACGAGGCAGTTATATAATATATAGTATCTATACATATAAATATAATTGAAGTGACTGTTTATAATTTCAAAATATTTTTTTTTGTTTTTCTGTCTGTCTATTTGTCCCGGCTAATCTCTGAAACGGCTAGATGGCTAATTTGACGGGATTTTATAAGGCGTAACTTAGGCTACTTTTCAACCGACTACATAAAAGGAAGAGGTTATGTTTAAGAAATTTTATTTATTTTAACTAGTACCCGTAGATATACAAAGTTTACTTTTCCACCTTAAAGCTAGATTGTAATAAATAAATTTATTAATATCAACATACGCGTCTCTATGACGGTCAGTTATATTATAAATAGTAATATTAAGGCTGTTTTTGTACTTATTTTGTTAATCAATGAGTGTGCCTGTCTTTCTACATAGGTACTTCTAAGAAGTCAAAAATTATGAAATATATAAGTATATATGTGTTGTCTTCAACCCTTTTTAACATTTAACTGCTGAGTACGGGCCTCCCTCAGTATGAGGGGGATCAGGCCATAGTCCACCGTACTGGCCTAGTGCGTGTTGGTGGACTTCACATGTCTTTTAAGAATTTTCTAGGCTTTCTTAGACATGCAGATTTCCTCACGATGTTTTCCTTCACCGTAAGACAAGTGGTAATCATGATAGAAAAGATTCGCACATGAAAATATCAGATGCGCGAGACCCGTATTTGAACCCGCATCACTCGGTTATTCAAGCGAGGTCGTTACCGCTGGGCTGCCACTGCCTGATGTATGTGTTATATGATATATATTTTTTGATATATTTCAGAGTAGCTACTTCGAATGTGGTGAAGAAAGTGACGAGTATAGTTCAGACAATGATTACTCACCGTACAGTGTTCAAGATGTCGACAGCCAAGCGCTGTCCGATGAATTGGATGACGATGTAAGTATATTTCGTCTGTCATTACGTTTGTTTGAAATGAAAATAAATAGATTTGTAATAATAATTATTATTAGAATAAAATTAAAACTTTTTAATCTTTACATATTATGTAGATTGTAGGTACGTATAAATAAAAGTGATGCGTCTGTTATATAGTATTATATAATCTGTGGTTATACCAAATGTGTGTTACTAAAAATGTAGGTATGTTATATACGTTTCTTATAAGAAAAACTCAATTTTTGATGTGTTTATTCGTCTGTCTGCTCTATCGGGCTAATCTACGAAACAAATTTTAATGGAACTTTAACTGGCAGGTTTAAGCATTTCTACGAACATACCCCAGCGATGCTAGGGTAAGGTGTTTTTAATTTCAAATGAACAGCTTTTCACTAAATTCATATTATGCAAGGTTATACAGTACTTACATAAAAAAAAACAATTTTTAAAATGTTTGTCTGTCTGTTTCGGCTAATCTCTGAAACGGGTGGACTGATATTTATTTTATTGGAAAACTAGCGACTCGCCCTCGCTTCGCTCGGGCTCTTCCCTAGATTTAGCACAGGCAAAACCGCGGGATCAGCTAGTTATGCATATAAACCTTCTTGAAAGACTCTATCTATTAAAAAAAACCGCATCAAAATCCGTTGCGTAGTTTTAAAGATTTAAGCGTACAAAGGGATATAGGGACAGAGAAAGCGGCTTTGTTTTATACTATGTAATGATTATAGAAACGGTTCAATTTATTTTTTTTCGAGGGTAGGAGTGAAAGACGACACACGACTTTTTAACAGCTGTTCTTTATTTATATAGTAAAAAAGTGTTTTTCATTAGTTTTTACGAGCTATTATGTGCTTGTGAGTAAGGCCTACTACCTGCAAGACTTATCCTTTATTTATCTCACTATTTTCTTCACTGAAACCACCACAATTTGCATTGGACCATTACAATGGACTCCATTAAGGAATCACTTTCTGCACTCACTGATTTATTCAATGCGAGGATGAACGATTTCCAGCAAGACTTAAATAAGACTACAACACCTGTCACAAATAATTCTTTGCCAGCAGAATTTAATACATTTAGAACTTTTATTCTTTCTGTGCTGAACACCTTACAGCGCCAGGTTGAATGCCTAGCTTTAGAAATTGATCGGCAAGAAATGAAAAGGCGGCATAAAATGTTATTATTCCATGGTGTGCCTGAACAGAAGGCCGAGGATACAACAGCAAGGATTACTAGTTTGGTGGCTGAACATCTCGACTTGGCAAACTTTTCTTCAGCAAGTATCAAGCAGACCTATCGCCTGGGCCGCGCCTCAGACAAACCTAGGCCGATTGTCGTGAAATTTACTGACTCCGCAGTGCGTAATAAAGTATGGTTTAGCAAAACCAAACTCAAAGGATCTGGCATCACGCAGTCTGAGTTCCTTACAAAGAGCAGACATAACACCTTCATGGAGGCTCGGCAACGCTTTGGTATTGGTAAGTGCTGGACACGCGATGGTTATATCCATATAATTGCTTCTGATGGTTCTCGACATCGCGCAGAGTGCAAATTAGATCTTAATTCGATTTCTCTCAATCAAGCTAAATCACCATCGCAACCGGTAACTTCCAAGAATACGGACAAAGTGACAGTAACACGCGTTAAACGTGCAGTGAAAAAATAATATTGCTAATTCTATTTAATTATATAAAAAATATCTACATTAACTTTTATATTTCTTGTATTTGTTTACTTTCTTACATTTTACTTGTTAGGTTGTCATTACTGGAGAAATCTATCATAGATTATAACAAATTGTCAATAAACAACATATCTCTGTACTGTGCGTGTTGTCTATGCAATTACTGTCTATGGTTGCATAATTTTATTTATTATAACTAATTATACACATTTATATATTATTACTTTTCTTATGTTTAATATTTTGTTTACATTTTATGAGTAATGTATTTTTTGTTTATTGTCATTTATGTATGGTTTGTATTACCTATAGTTAGTTTTATAACATAGTATACTTATAGTTAGTTTTAAATTTGGTTTGTGAAGTGATTCTCTTCCTTCTCTTGCAACTGGTGGGAAAGTAGGTACTTAATCATGCTTGCGCATTATTAACTACATATTTTTTTTTTACACATTAATATTATATTAAATAAGTTTTAGTATTATTAGTTATATACATACCTTTTTATTTATATACATATATATATATATATATATATATATATACCTTTTTTTGTTTTTTTTTATTTATCGTTATATATTATATATTATTATAATTTTATATATAAAAATTTAATGTACATAGATATCATCATATCATTTATTTATAATATATTTTTTTTTTTATTATATATGAATATATATTTAGATTTCTTTTAGTTGTTGTTTTTTTTTTCTTAGTATTATTATTTCATTATTTTTAAATAGTACATTTTAAGATGGCAAGTAATTGCAGTGTTTGCAGTGATTCCTTTTTATCCCTCTCATCCTCTTCTTTTGGATCAAGCAGTAATGACAGTTTTCTAAGTATTCCATCATTAAGTGAAACTTTGAATACTACCTTCTTAGATCTTCTAAAGAATTTCAATATTGTCCATATTAATGCTCAGAGTATACCTGCACATTATCCTGATCTTCTAGCCTCATTTGACTGTAAAAATATTCATGCAATTCTAGTATCTGAGTCATGGTTAAAGCCATGTTTACCTTCGACTTCATATTCGCTCCCGGGGTTTCATTTGATTCGTAATGATCGTGCTGGCCGTGCTGGAGGTGGAGTAGCCATTTACTTGCGCTCTCATATACCTTTTTCGATCGTCGACCTATCACAGCATCAATCAATTGTTGGACCAGAGCACCTGTTTATTGAGGTCTTATTTGGACATTCTAAGATCCTGCTTGGAGTGTACTATAATCCGTGCCTTACGATTGATTACTTTTCTTCCTTTGAAACCCTGTTGGAGCGTTTGAAGCCATTATACAGCCATACGATAATAATGGGCGACTTTAACACGTGTTTATTGAAAACCAATTATCGCTCTTCTCGTTTGAAATCCGTGGTTAGCAGTGCAAATTTAAATATTCTCCCCCTTTCGGCTACTCATAATTTTCCCAATTGCTCACCATCATTGCTTGATTTAATATGTGTTTCTTCTGTTGACCATGTTGAAGTATATGGCCAACATCCTGCTTCGGCATTTTCCTATCACGATCTCCTATACTTATCTTATAAAATTAAGCCCCCTAAAGCTAAACCAAGAATTCTTCTGTCACGAAATTTTGGTGGAATAGACTTCAACTCTCTCCGGGAAGACGCTGCTCAGATTGACTGGCTAGGAGCGTTGAATGGTGTTAGTATTAACGAACAAGTTACAGTTTTTAATTCTCTCCTCAATGGACTCTATGATCGTCATGCTCCAATGCGTCCTGTTCGGATAAAGCATCTTCCTGCTCCCTGGTTGACCAATGAAATTAGAATGCTTCAACATAAGAAAAACTTAGCTAAAATTAAATTTAGTGCCAACGCGAACGACGAAAATCTTCGTAGATATAAAAAAGCTCGTAATCTATGCAATAGAGTGTGTAGAGATAATCAGCGACGCCATATCCATAAATCCGTGGCTGAGGAAAATGACTCATCCAAAGTCTGGAAATTTCTTGAATCCATAGGAGTAGGCAAAGCTCGCCATTTCGCAAATCCTCAAAATATTAATCTTAATGAGCTTAATAAGCATTTCTCTTCTTCTGTTGCCATCAATGATGCTACCAAATTAAGGACTATTACTCAAATTTCAGCTTCATCCTCTCCTAATAATGATCAGTGTTTTTTCTTTAGTCAATTTACAGATAGTGATGTTAAGAAGAGTATCCTTGCGATTAATTCTGATGCAGTCGGTGCTGATTGCATTAGTCGTAAAATGATTATTCCCATCCTTGACATCATATCTCCTGTATTAACTTACATATTTAATTACTCTATTAATAACAGTGCTTTTCCTTCGTCTTGGAAAGACGCGCATATTATACCTCTGCCGAAAAAAATTAATCCTACTAGAAACAATGACTATCGTCCCATTTCAATCCTTCCGTTATTATCCAAAGTCCTTGAGCGTCTAATTCAACATCAACTGACTCAATTCCTTTGTAAATATAACCTCCATAATCCTCTTCAATCCGGCTTTCGACCAGGTCATAGTACGACTACTGCACTAGCTAAGATTACTGATGATATTCGCATGGGCATGGATAGTCAGCAAGTCACCGTACTTGCATTGCTAGACTTTAGCAATGCGTTTGGTACTATAGATTATGATATCTTGCTGGCGTCTTTAGGTTCTTTTAACATATCTCCTAATGTAATTGACTGGTTTCGTAATTACCTGTGTGAACGTCGTCAACGTATACGAATCCACGATTCGTACTCAGATTGGCTTCCAGTCAAAGCTGGCGTTCCACAGGGTGGCGTGCTGTCTCCTCTCTTATTTTCACTTTTCATTAGTAGTATTTGTCAACATATCTCCTCTCTCTACCACTTCTATGCTGATGATTTACAAATTTATAGCCAAGCACGTATTGCAGACCTACGTAGAGCTATTGATGATATAAATAACGATTTATTAAATATAACCACTTGGAGTGAGGCATTTGGGCTGCAATTAAATCCTTCAAAGACTCAAGTCATTATTATTGGCAGCCCCAAGCTTATATCCAAAATCAATTTTAACTCCCTGCCTAGTGTCGTTTTAAACGGTGTAAGTATACCATTTAGTAAATCTGTTAAAAATCTTGGAATCATTATGGACCAAAACATGTCGTGGGTATCACAAGTAAGTGAAGTGAGCAGGAAGATGTTTGCTTCGGTTGCTTCTCTTAGGCGTTTGCGTAACTTTCTCCCTATTTCCACCAAAATTTCGTTAGCACAATCGCTCCTCTTACCAATTCTTGATTATGCTGATATTTGTTACCTCGATATTACCGAGGAGCAATTAAATAAACTTGAGCGTCTCCAAAATCTTTGTATTCGGTTCATATTTGGTTTACGTAAATATGACCATGTTTCAGAATTTCGAAAACAGCTCAAGTGGCTCCCTATCCGAATTCGCAGAAATACTCATATCCTTCATCTTCTTTACTGTATTCTGTTTGATCCATGCACTCCTCCTTATCTCAAGGAACGTTTCTCGTTCCTTGGGGCCACCCATTCCCGTGTTCTTCGCTCTGACCATAACCTAACCCTAAATATTCCTTCCCACTCCTCTGCCTATTACAGTAACTCCTTCACCATTACAGCTCCTCGTCTCTGGAACTCTCTTCCTCAATCTGTCAAGCATGCGAAATCGCTAAGCATTTTCAAAAAACGTTTAAAGGATCACTTTTTCTCACTTTGAATACTGCATAAACTCTTATTGAAATGTTATTTCCTGTTTTAACTCTATTATTAATAAATCTTGTCTTCTTATATTTTATATATTATTTATTAATATTTATATGTATATATGTATGTGTGTATATATATATATATATATATATTTATATAGTATGTACATTATATGTATATTATTTACGTAGTAGTATTTTATTTATTGATTGGTTGATCATATATATTTCTATTTATTTATATTTGTATGATAAGTATATTTTATAAACTTATATTCTATTTTTCTCTTTATTTATATTTCGCGCCCCCTCTTTCTTATATTATTTTCCTACACCTAAAGGTTGCCTGGAAGAAATCGCTCTTTTAGCGATAAGGCCGCCTCTTGTACTTTTTCCTACTATTTCTGTGTTTCTGTTTATTTTCTTCTGTTTTCGGGTGTACAATAAAGAGTTATTACTATTACTATTTTAACTTAAGCCAAGCGAAGCGAGTCGGGTTTGCTCACAGAGCAGGTGAATATAGTTATTTGTCAATTCCGTGGGTTTGCTAGTTATAAATATGAAAGAACCTGTCTTTCTGTATGTAACATTCTGTCACAGTAACTGTAGAACCGATTTGGTGTTGATTTAGTATGATATAAATTGTATTGTAGTGACGATACCTTCTTTTCGTATCCGTATAAGATAGTAAGTATAGTAGGTAATTAATAAAAAACTTGAAAATTTTTATCAGAAATGTATTAATGAATACTCTACTTTACAGGTATTTTTAGATTCACCAGTAAACGATAACACTTCAACCGATCTCCTTCTAGAAGATGAAGAAGAACCAGTCGCAGAAGAACCATCAGTGGAAGAAGAGGGAAAAGAAGATAAACAACTCCAAATGGAAGTGGCAGCGAGCACCTCGGCTATGTTCAATATATTATTATATCATCCGTTCTCTTGTGTTTTACAATAAACCGTCCGTTATTGGAAGTCGTGAGTTTGATGTCTGCTTATGACAGAAAATTTTAGAGGTCTGTATACCTAACTTTTTTTAAGCCTGATATTAATTATTCTGATATTAATTATTCTGATATTAATTATTCTGATATTAATTATTCTGATATTAATTATTAATTCATAATGTGAGCAATCACTATTCCTAAATTGATTCAGATCCATTTAAGAGTAATGGAATAAAAAAAGTGCGTAACAAACACATACATTCACAAACTTTTTAAATGTGAAGTAATTCATAGTTTAATTTGTTTTAGTGCAATACAGTACAGTAACCGTCTTTAACATAATAAGTAATCGGCCTAATTTTGATTGTGTGTAAAAGAGATTATATTTGTATTATGTAAAATTTACACAAGTTTTGGTGAATTTTTGGTCACTTTTCTTTCTTATTTCTAGTCATTTATATTGTCTTTAAAAGTGACATTGAATCATTAAGTTATGAAATCGTGAATAAATGATTTATTATAATTATTAATTTAATTTAATAATATTATAATACACAATCAAATTAGTATAGCTATTGCTATCTCGCTCACACATGGATTTGATGTTGTTAATAATATATGCGTCTCTTTTCACTTTAGCACTATTGCTTTCTCAGTGCTTAGTAAAGAACGGCTTCAACACTAGTGCATTGTAATGCTGGATCCACACATGCGTCATTGTTGTTAAGATTTATAAGGTACTACTTGGGCGACCGAAATTCGGTGTAAATTTTTCGTAAAAGATATAAAAATGAATTTTATTTTATTATAAAAAGCAAAACAAAACCTTATCTAAATGCAAAATTTGGTCCAAATCGTTCAAGGTGGTGAGACCTTATCTTTTTTATTTTTGTTTTGAACAATAGACGCACGTGTAGTCGCAGCATAAGTTTAGAAAAGTACAAAATAGTTAGGTATAATGAATGGTCATAAATAATATTAAATGAGATTAATTAATGAGTAAATACTTTTTACGATATATACGTTTCGATACGTATATAACAAGCTTTATTTAAGGAAAATGGAAAAAGTTATTTAACGCATTACAAAATATAATATGGTTTTTTTAATAATAAATATTTACAGACACGCTTTAAACACTAGGGTTAAGAAATATTTCTTAGTTAAGAAGTTTAATCTTTGTGTGTAAAAATTGTCCTAAAATTTAAGATTAATAGTGCACAGAGAGTCTTAATGTCGCTGTATTCCAAGAAGGGATGAAATTCGCACTAATGTCTAATATATTAGCTAAACTTATTGGATAATACAAAAAAAAAACAAAAAAGTTTGTACGACACTTTGGTACAGTTTCTTGTGACCCTACTCGCTGTGCCCGCGATCGTGGGTTTGAATCCCGCTCGGGGCTATATGAGGGTTTGTCGTAGAATCGCTTACACATTCGACTATGATACCTCCACGGCAGGTTCTTTATGTACTAGGCAGTGGCGTAACTATACTATCTGAGTCCCGTGGGCCCGTGGGCCCCCTTAGATCGGGGGCCCGTGGCATTTTGCCACCCCTGCCACCCTATAGTTACGCCACTGGTACTAGGTTATATAGTTCATAAGTAATAGCTCAAATGTCACAAATCAAAATACGCTTTCGAAATTCTAAATATTTAATAAGCTATAAGTATTATTTATACTGAAAAGATATAGTAAATAGAGCCAGTCTACCGAGTAATATTAATAAATATTATATTAAAATGAAGGGCAGTATTTTTCTTTATAAAAATTTTTGGTAATAAATTTTAATAGTGCGGTGGTTTTAATTTGAATATTTACTTTATTAATCTGTAGTAAAAAAAGTTCTCTATAGATCTCACTTTCGTATACTTTGTATTAATATTTTTGCGGAACTAGATCAGTGAAAATATACATGAAAACTGCTAAAAACTGAAAAAACCGACTTCAAAATAAATGCTAAAAATTAAAAATATATAATCTGTACTTTTTATTTACATATTATAAATAGATATTTCAAGAGTTTGTGCGGCAATTATAATAGTTTCAAATAATATACATTAATTTGTGTTGTATTTTCTTTCATTTGTATCGGCAAATAAAAAACAGCCTAATTGAGGATCTACTCTTTTTTGAAGTCGGTTGAATATAGACTGTTAAGATAAAACTAAATTAAGTGAAAACGTCCTCTTATGAAATATTTTCGATTGTTTTTATTGTAATATTTATTATTGTATTTTAATAATTATTTATGTCAACGTAAGAAATATTAATTTCAGCAACTATAGTTAGTAATAGTGCTAATTGGTACTTTATTAGATTTACACGAATATTTGACATTTTAAATGAAACTATCTTTTCGGATTTTAACTTTATATTCAACTAACGACTCGCCCTCGCTTCGCTCGGGCTCTTCCCTAGATTTAGCACAGACAAAGCCGCGGGATCCGCTAGTTATGCATATAAACCTTCCTCTTGAATCACTCTATCTATTAAAAAAAACCGCATCAAAATCCGTTGCGTAGTTTTAAAGATTTAAGCATACATAGGGATATAGGGACAGAGAAAGCGACTTTGTTTTATACTATGTAGTGACTAGCGACTCACGCTCGCTTCGCTCGGGTTCGTCACTAGATTTTAGTGTCAGCGAAGCCACGGTTACAAAAAATAAAAATTTCTACCTCCTTCTTTTTGAAGTCGGTTAAATAGTAGCCAAGTTACGCTTTATAACATTTGCTATCTGCGAGTGAAAGTCCCGTCTAAATTGGTCCAGCCGTTTCAGAGATTAATCGGAACAAACAGACAGACAGACAGACAGATTTTCAAAATTGGTTCTTTAATGCTAGTATTGCGTTAATCGTATATACTTTCATATGCATTTAGTGAAAAGCTATTAATTTGAAATTAAAAGCAGACACTCCAATTATATTTATATGTATAGATTAGACGGTTTTTAACAGCTACGTGACTCTAAGACCTCTACAAGCTTAGTCTCTTTGACCATAATTGCTGTTTAATATGCATTCGAAAGTTCGGGAACCAAAAATCAAAACAAAATTGCGAAAATATCCAAGATGATAGTTTTATTTAAAGTGTTTGTTGAATTTAAACCTATTTTATTGTTCCTACACTATAGTTATAAGTAGTTTTAAGACACTCGTAAATATAAGATTTTAAGTTAATTATTTTTAAAATTAAATATATGATTTAATAACATAAAATTATTTTTTTTTATGTTTTTTTTTAATTTTACCCTTTTGTGAGCTCCCTAGATACGTATCACTTTTTTCAGGACCCTTATTTTTTTCTAAATTAAAAGTAGCCGCAGCTACTCTTCCATATAACGTTAGCTATCCAGTAGTTAAAGTCGCGTCAAAATTTATCAGCTGTTTTAGAAAAAAGGTGGAGCAAACAGTCACACAAAATGTTAATAATAATAATAATTATTATACATAAAGTAAAAAGGTAATATCTATCTTTAATTATTGTAACGCCACATGATGTTGTGTAGCTGAGCCCTAAGACGCCATGCCATAGCCAAGCAACGCCAAAGCCAATTGATTGTCTGTCAGTGGGAAGTGACGTCACACCCCACCACAAAATAGAGGGTTTAAATACCAAGATTGTTAATTTTGCGGGTCATTCCTTTTGTATCAATTGAAGTAAGCAGAAACTCTGCCAGTTTGTATAAAGTTACTAAATAAAGTAATATTGTGCATATAGTCAATACGTGTTTTTCTTACCCCGGCGTTTTACTCAGAAGTGGTATAATGAAACGTAATCGCCCAAACGAAATCGGCAACGGAGTCCGCCCACCTGATTGGAGCGAGCAAGAACAATATACCAGCGAAGATGAAGAATATCCGTCTCCGCCCGCAAGAAAATTACTAAAGTGCTTGCTAGAAAATGAAGTTGAGAGGGCTATACTCTCTCTTTTCTATTTTAATACGTGCTAGGCAATATAAATTTCTTCTTACAGGCGATATAGAGAAAATGTATCGTCAAGTGTTGGTTGATGAAAGGGACCGTAATCTGCAATGTATTCTGTGGCGAGATGATGAGTCACAGCCACTAAGATCTTTTAAGTTAAACACGCTTACATATGGCACGGCAAGCGCTAGTTATCTTAGTACTCGTTGCTTATGGCAAGTAGGCGAATCGCAAAGTGATAAGTTAATTAAGGAAATAATTCAAAAGGATTTTTATGTAGATGATCTCAGCACCGGGGCTAATGACGAGAAGCAATTACGTTATATTCAGCTCTCGGTGTCTAGGGCGCTAAAAGATAGTTGCTTTAATTTAAGGAAATATAAGACGAATAATCCATCAATTTTTGTGGAATTACATTCGTTTAGTGATGCGTCTCAGCATGCCTACGGAGCTTGTATCTATTTAAAGTCAGTTAATACAGGTGTAGTAAGATTATTGTGTGCTAAGTCAAAGGTAGCTCCGTTGAAGTCAGTTACTATTCCACGTCTTGAGTTGTCAGCCGCATTATTAGCAGCTAGGCTTTGCAAATCGGTCGTAGATTCATTACGATATAACTTATCGAGAATAATACATTGGTGCGACTCTACTGTAGTGTTAGGTTGGATAAATAGTGATTTAGCTAAATTAAAGGTATTTGTAGCCGCCGCGAAGGAGATAGGTAATTTTATAATGCAAAATAAGGAACCTATATTTGATTTTGCAAGTCAGCAGGGAATTAGTTTTAAATTTATTCCAACTTACGCTCCTCACTTCGGCGGCATCTGGGAAGCCGGGGTAAAATCGGCCAAGCATCACTTGCGCCGAGTAATGGGAAACTCTAATTTAACGTTTGAAGAAATATCTACATTGTTTGCACAAGTGGAGGCAATACTTAATAGCCGTCCCTTGTGTCCTCTGTCGTCCTCTCCTAACGACCTTCTTTTCCTTTCCCCAGGGCACTTCCTCATTGGTAGAGCACTAACGGCGCTACCAGAACCTGCACCTGTTCATGACGGTGGTAGTCAGAGGAAACGGTACGAGCGAATGGAAATCATCAGGCAACATTTCTGGAAGAGGTGGCAGAACGAATATGTCTCCGAGCTGCAGCAAAGGACGAAGTGGAGAAGCAATACGGCTCAGCTCAAGATCGGAGATCTGGTTCTTCTGGCTGAAGAAAATGCGCCTCCGTTAAGCTGGCGTCTTGGACGAATATCACAGCTGTTTCCTGGTCCTGACGGCATATCACGAGTCGCAGATATCGATACAATCAGGGGATGCGTCAGGAGGCCATTGACTCGTATCTGTCCGCTACCTACGGCGGATGAACTCTAAGTGTTGAAAGTGAACTTTCAACGGGCGGGAGTATGTTAAGGCCTTAGAAGGCATTTAATAATTAGTATGTTAAGGCCTTAGAAGGCATTTAGTAATTGATTTGTTATCTGTATTTTGTATAATTTATAATCTATAAAGTTGAAGTATAATCTGTAACTAAATGTAATTTGTTATCTAGTTTCTCACTACTATGTTGTCTATGGTCAGATTTTGTATATATAAGCTAGTGTAAGACAGGGGCTCTCTCTCTTTTGATTCTAAGCCACCAGGCTCTGCCTGCTATAAGGTCCACTCGCCCACCTATCATGTAAGTCGCATATCATGTAAGTTGTAATAAACGATTAAGATTGCCGTGTCGTATTTCATTTGAATAAAGTTTGTGCGCTCCGAGTATACCTGGAGTATACAAAATGGAGAAGCCTTACCTTAATGGAGAAGCCTTACCACTGGGCCATTTTAAAGGTCATCGTGCAGCGTCCCTTATACCAGAATTTGACCCAGATGGAGAAGATTGCACAGTATCAACGTGGTTGAAAAAGATTGACCAGTTAGGCGATATACATGGCTGGGACGATAAAGTAAAAGCCTTTCACCTACAAGATAAACTTCGTGGACAAGCTCGGAAGTGGTATAACAGACTCGATGAGTATAACTATACTTGGGAGGAGTGGAAACACTTATTGATACGAGCTTTTCCCAAACATCGTGATTATAGTGCTTTATTAGAAGAAATGATGCAAAGAAAAAAAATGCCGAACGAAACAATGACAAAATATTATCAAGATAAAATCGGGATGTGTTTTCGCTGCAATTTATCTGACGCCGCTAGTGTCTCGTGCATAATCAGAGGATTACCGATTTCATTACAACCAAATGCACGTGCGTTCCAATGTCAGCGTCCAGATGAACTGTATGAGGCTTTTC
Source organism: Boloria selene (assembly GCA_905231865.2). Lineage (NCBI taxonomy): Eukaryota > Metazoa > Arthropoda > Insecta > Lepidoptera > Nymphalidae > Boloria > Boloria selene. Next base: position 1,936,931 of record HG993158.1, on the reverse strand, counting down.
TATGCGCTCTCGATGATTATCGCTCACCAACTTTTGAAGCACGCGCAGCAATCAGGGAAACTAAACAGGTCTCAACCCCAGATAAGAAAATTAACCCTGAAATCGATCCCTGTCCACGTTGCAAGAAGACAGGTCACATTTTACGAAATTGTACACTACCTGATCAACGAGTTTGTTTCAAGTGCGGACTACAAGGTCATATCGCCTCCCGCTGTTCAAGTATATTAACTTCGCATCCTAAGCCTATCCCTGAATCGAATGCCACCACCAAGGAAATCAAAATAGTGCAAAATTATAACGAAATTTATAAAAAGACTGTGAAGGTCAATGGCATTTTTCTCAAGTCTTATATCGATACGGGAAGTCAAGTAAATGTTATAAATTCTCAAATTGTTTCCCTTATGTCACTCAATGTTTCGCCTACAAATACTATCCTAAAAGGTTTTTCTGGTGGTTTACTTACTAGCCGCGGCGAAGTAAAATTTGATTTAGAAATCGATAACATTCAAGTACAATGTACTGCACATGTCACTGAAATGGATATGCAAGATATTCATTTATTAATTGGACAACCAATTATAAACGCTGATCACGTATCACTTGTAGTAACAAATGGGACAGTTACGCTAAAAGTTGACCCTAATCCTTTAAAAGGGTTTGACATAGTAGAAGAGGTGAACAAGTTTAAAGTTGTGACTTCAAACAGGGAGTCTCTGCCACCCGGTGTCTCGATCATCAAAGTTAAAGTGCTGGGTAATATGCCCGGCAACGATGTCTGCACAGCACCACGCCACTATGAATTACAAGGCGTGTCCTATATGTTACCAACGACCTTGCTCCGAGGTGGTGAGGGCTACATAAAGGTTGTTAACACTGGAGTCGTTAATGTTGACTGGAAAGCGGGCGAGATTTTAGCTCGAGCAGAGAGCTGTGACGGGTTAGCCAGCCAGCCTAGCCAGGTGAGTCAAGCCAAGCCATTGTTACTCAACTTACCTAATACTTTGCTGAATAAGGAAAAAGGTTCGAATAGAGGTGTTTTAAATATGTGTAATGTAAATTCGTCTGGCTCCGTCCTTGCAGTGAACCAAATATCTGAATTCCACATAGGCGGTGTACCTATACACGATATTAATATGGGAAGTTTAAATGAAAACGAGCGTAATAGTTTAATAAATTTATTGATACAATATAAACATACCTTTGCAATTAATACAAAAGATCTTGGTTGCACTAACCTATTACAAATGAAAATAAAACTCACTACGCAGCAACCAATATATCGTCAGCCATATAGATTATCGCACACTGAACAACAAATAGTTAATTCTAAAGTCCATGAATTATTAGATGCCGGTATTATAAAAGAATCCGAATCAAATTATGCCTCTCCAGTCATCTTAGTCAAGAAAAAAAACGGCGACAGTCGATTATGTATTGACTACCGTGCTCTTAATGCTATAACCGTAAAAGACAGATATCCGCTACCTAACATTGACGATCACATTTCTAAGTTAGCCGGTAAGAAATACTTTACTAGTCTTGATATGGCCCAAAGTTATCATCAGTTACTAATCGCACCCGAGGACACTCACAAAACTGCTTTTATTACACCTCAGGGTCAATATGAATACTTACGTGTTCCATTTGGCTTAGCAAGTGCGCCATCTGTTTTTATGCGTTTGGTTAGCAAAATTGTTAATTCGATCCGTTGTACTGAGAGTGACAGTTCACGTCATGAAATTCTTGCATTTTTAGATGATTTACTACTACCCTCAATTGACTTTATTTCTGGTATGAAAATGTTAGAGGCGGTATTACAAAAATTTCAATCGGAAAATTTAAAATTAAATATGAAAAAGTGCTCTTTCTTACATGATAAAGTAACTTATTTAGGACATGAAATTTCTCATGACGGCATTAAGCCCGCGGAGCCGAAGTTGATTGCTGTTTCACATTTTCCTACACCTAAAAATGTACATGAAGTTCGTCAATTTATAGGTCTTTGTAGCTATTTTCGAAAATTTATAAATAAGTTTGCGATTATCGCTCGCCCTTTAACAGAGTTGACTAAGAAAAATGTACCGTGGCTATGGAGCCATAGACAAATCGAAAGTTTCGATGAATTAAAGAAATGTTTGTGTTCTAAACCGGTTTTAGCTTTATATGATTCTACGTTAAATACAGAAATACATACCGATGCGTGTAAGTTAGGAATAGCGGGTATATTATTACAGCAGCAACTTGACGGTACCTTGCGTCCGGTTATGTATTTTAGCAGAGTAACATCTAGGGAGGAAACTATGTATCATAGCTATGAGTTAGAGACGCTTGCAGTCGTAGAATCTTTGCGTAAATTCAGAGTATATGTTATAGGTAAGCACGTGAAAATAATCACTGTACTGCCGTCCGTGCTACCCTCACGAAACGAGATATTATTCCGCGTATCGCTAGGTGGTGGTTGTTAATACAAGAATATGATATCAGTGTAGAATATAGACCCGGCGAACGAATGAAGCATGTAGACGCGTTAAGTAGAAATCCTATTGATGCAGTAAATATTAATCGCCTCGAAATCACGGATTGGTTTTATACGATTCAGTATCAGGATAATAAATTGAAAAGCTTAATCGATCAACTAAACAGTAAGTCGGCAGTACCCGATATAGTGAATAATTATGTAATTTTGGACAATCGATTGTATAGAAAAACGCTCAATGGCAATCGCCTCGTTGTGCCCGGGCCAGCTAGATGGAAAATCGTTCAAATGCATCACGATGAAATAGGACACGTTGGATTGAAACGTTGTACAGATCTAATAAAAAAAGAATTTTGGTTTCCTAAAATGACGCGGTTTATTCGAAAATATGTTACTTCTTGTTTGCATTGTGCTTATGGTAAGGGAGAATATGGTAAAAAGGAAGGTATGTTACATCCGATCCCTAAGCCAAAAGAACCTTTTAGAATGGTCCATATAGACCATTTAGGCCCATTCTGTAGGACTAAGAAAGGTCATGAATACATGTTGGTTATAACAGACGCGTTTTCAAAATTTGTAATCGCAGAGCCTATTAGGACGGTTAACTCAATAGAAACATTAAGAATACTCAGAAGAATATTTTCATTATTCGGTTATCCGGATAGAGTCGTAACAGATCATGGTAAAGCTTTTACAAGTAGGTATTTCAAGAAATTCGCGCTAGATAAACAATTCAAACATACATTAAATTCAATTGCATGTCCGCGTGCTAATGGACAAGTTGAACGCACTAATAGAACTATACTCAACGCTCTACGCGCCACTGACCCTAGTGAAGCAGCTAATAACTGGTCTAATTGCCTCCCCGACGTTATTTGGGGCATAAATAATACTTTAAATGATACCACTGGTTTTAAACCATATGATTTAATGTTTGCACGTGATGGTAGACCAGTATGTGACGTAGCTATACCAGACCAGGTATCGGAGTCTATTCAGTCCAAGCGCGAAAAGGCCAGTGCGCGCATTGATAGGGCCACCGCCAAGATGAAACGAAACTTTGACAAAAGTCGCAAAAAGTCTCATATTTATAAAAAGGGGGACTTGGTTCTATGGAGGCAGGCGCCTACAAGCAGTGCTGCTAAGGTTAACACTAAACTAGATGACTTATATTCAGGACCCTATATTGTAATTAAAGTCCTCGGCAACGATAGGTACAGAATTAGGAGCATAAAGGGATTAAGGGGTTACAAAAACTTTACCGGGCTGGTGTCCGCCGACTCTTTACGACCTTATCGTAGTGTAGCTTTAGTATCAGATAGCGCGAGCAGCTCTGATGACCAGCTAGAAACTGAAGACCTCATTGACCTTCTAGAAAGCTAATAAATCACCCTTCCCATTGCGGGAGCAATTGTTTCAGGATGGCCGACTGTAACGCCACATGATGTTGTGTAGCTGAGCCCTAAGACGCCATGCCATAGCCAAGCAACGCCAAAGCCAATTGATTGTCTGTCAGTGGGAAGTGACGTCACACCCCACCACAAAATAGAGGGTTTAAATACCAAGATTGTTAATTTTGCGGGTCATTCCTTTTGTATCAATTGAAGTAAGCAGAAACTCTGCCAGTTTGTATAAAGTTACTAAATAAAGTAATATTGTGCATATAGTCAATACGTGTTTTTCTTACCCCGGCGTTTTATTATAGTAAAATTTAATGTTTATTAAATTATACTATAATTAGAATACTTTGCAGTGTATGTCATATATTTTCAGTTAGGCTGCTCGCACTGACTGAATTAACACAAAAAATAAAACAAAACGTCGAAATTAAATTTCACTTTTATTCCGAGGTTACATAATTTCCACAAAATCAATCATAATATTAGAAAATTTAACTAGTTTTGTTAAATATTAACAAAAACGAAACCATCATAGCGTTCAAACTAAATATTTACTTCTTAATTATACAAAATCTACTTTAAGTTATATTACATTAGCTAATGACGGAGGCCGAGACGATTTCAAAGCACAACGACCAGCCTCTAGACAAATGGCAAACGCTCCGTGTCGATTCTATTTCGATAAACGCTAACGCCTTGCCGTACGTTAACAGCAGAATTCGTTTGTCAAAAGTGACACTTCTGTATGGGGAATTATGGCTGCGTTCCAATAAGCGCCCACAACGACCAAAATGCTCCTTTAGTCGTTCCACATAACGACCGCGGTCGTTGTGGTCGCGGCGAAAACGTCACTTATGACGTCATGACTTACGCTCACGCGAAGCTCGCGACGACCCATCTACAAAGGTGGGTCGTCGTGATCGTTGAGAAAATTAGCGGCGTTTTCAAAAATCAAAAATGGCGACTGTGCTTACGTTATTTCATGCGGAAAGAAATATTTTAGTAGAAGTGAATGTTTCTGCAGCGGATGCTAAATACACCACTAATATTGAATATAAAAAATTAAATTATATTTTTTTTCAATATAAATCGATTTAAACAATAATTAATTAAGTTTATTTTCAAGGCTTAGATTATAACCTAACCTCTTAAATCTTTTGCATTCTTTTTTTAACTCGCCGTTTGTATTATTTACCTCCACGCTCAAAACGCTCTATAATCCATTCCACTTGAGTTTACGACAGTAACGCTCACAAGCAAGTGGAACGGGAAAAACTACGGTCGTGAGCGTGATCGTTGTGAACGCGTAGTGGAACGTAGCAGTACTAATCTGACGTTTCGTTACATTTGGCTACCAATTACAAATTAGATACGTTGAATCTAATCACTAGTCGTAAGCTTGTTTGTTTAGACAAGTGGCATAAACGCTAGTAGAATAGAATAATCAATGTATGGGATTGACATAAGCTTACGACTAGTGATTAGATTCAACGTATCGAATTTGGAATTAGTAGTCAAATGTTGATATAATCTATTCGATGAAACGAAACGTCAGATTTAGTACATAATTCCCCATACAGATTGAAGCCTAGTGGCACTAATTAAGGCTATTTATACAACGTTAAATGTTAGTAGAATGTTAATCATTACATAGTTTACTTCGAACCTGCACTCTTCTATTTTAACATCTATTGATTTTACTTACAATTTGAATATTTGAATTTTACATCAAAATAAAATCTGAAACATGTGAGAAAATTTAAACATAAATATGTATTTAAAACATTTAGTATGGGTATCAAAAAATTTTATTTTCTAAAGGCATCACATACGGTCGATAAAGTTTCGATTAGTAACGTGTGCAGTCACCTTAATATATTAAAAATCATCACTTTAGTCCCTATCGCCTCCGTCAAAATAAACTATACGATTCGCCCCACCGCTATTAGATATTACATCTAACTTAATAGTTAATTTAAACTTTTATGTACATTTTTTTTTCATTTTATTACTAGCAAGTAGTGGTTGGCATCATATTTGAAGGAAGACTGTAATAAAGTTTAAAAGAAATAAATCGATAAATATATTAATTTAAATTACTCTGAACAGATTTGATTTAAAAAAAGTTACATTATCTCAGAGATATCATTATTAAGATTTTAGTTAAAATACCCAGGTTTTCAGATTATTTTTAAACGCCGTAAAAAAAACTCAAATTTCTTTCAGGCCTTCGAAAGACCCCACCAATTGAACATAAAAATATTTTAAACAAATTTTAAGGGGGCCTAAAAAATTTCAAAGGGGCCCTACAAAAGTACCAACACGTTTAACATTTTCATGTTCGAAACTAATATCAATAATAATATTAAATTATATATTACATATAATAAGGGGTCGTCCATAAATCACGTGATGTTTGAATGGGGGGGGAGGGGGTTCGGAAAAAATCACTAAATATCACCAGGAGGGAGGGGGGGTGTAGTGAGTTATCACGTGATTTTTTTTTGCTCACCGTTGGGATTATCCCGCGCGCCGCGACAATCGTCGAACTTTTATAATAATAAGCTTAGTCACCTCCAAAACTTCTCTGAAAAGACCAGTACGGGAACTACTATTGCAAGAAATGACACTATTAAAAGCTATGCTATGCTTTAAAAAATCGTGTAATATAAATTCTTCATAACAGATGATGAGACCAATAGGATGGGCAAAACATTCCCCCAGACACACGAAGCGTCGCTATTAGTAAGAATGGAAGTGTAATAATGAACCGATTAGTCTTAATTGCTTTGGATTGCTTATAAAAAGTATTGACATACTTCCATTAATATCATGTATAAAAGTTAAGACATACATAAACTATAAGTAACGTTACATTGTTATAGTAGTAGTTATAAGTTACAGACGGACGAATTATACATTTTTAATGATATTCTCAAAAACTTTTACTATATTTACATATTTGAATATCAGCACTGAAAGTTTAAGAAAAGTGAAAACTATTTTGACTTAACTTTAGCGGGTCATGTACCCAGTGCTCAAAGTTAATTGACGGTCGGCCGAAACTAGAGGGTATGCATAAAGTCAAAGACCATACATAAACCACCTAATCCCATTGATTTTGTTAATGAGAAAAAAGAAAATTCAGGCAGGATTTTAGTCGAGTCGTAAGGATTCTGTAGGTGCTAGTGCACACAGAAGTGTGAAATAATAAGGTTATCGACAGCCATGACGTCTGAGTAGAGTATGTCGTATGTCGAGTAGAATGACAGTGCTTTATTCTATGACTTCCTTCTCCGCAGTAGTATAGCGAGCATGTGTGAGAGAGCCAGTATTTGCTTCAGGTACAATAGTAAAATTTCACGATTATTATTTTGTCATTTATTCTTCTTAATTAGATTTTTTACATTTTTATCACGGTGCTTAATTTACCAAAATTATATTAGACTAGCTGTACCCGCGGCTTCGCCCGCGTTCATTTTTTTAATTGCTCATCAACCTCATTGGGTTGATCTGTAGAAAAAAAAATTGTCTAAAAAATAAAATTTAGGGGTGGACTACCCTTAACATTTAGGGGGATGAAAAATAGATGCCTGCCGATTCTCGGACCTACTCAATATGCTCACAAAATTTCATGAGAATCGGTAAAGCCGTTTCGGAGGAGTATGGGAACGAAAATTGTGACACGAGAATTTTATATATAAGATTATACCTGTTAACCTTTTTTTTAATAATAATATTCAGATTTTATAAGGTAAATTGTAAAAAAATACACGTGATTTTGAGTGGGGGGGGGGGGGGGGGGTAATCTTAAACCTCACCACGTATCACCATGGGGGAGGGGGGGTCTAAAAAGTTGCTTAAAAACATCACGTGATTTATGGACGACCCCTAAAGTTAAGAATTTATCAAAATGTTAAAAACTTGAGTAGTTTTACGACGAATGTATATTAGCATTGAAAATAAATATGATGCCAACTCGAATATTTTTTAACTAGACATTGTTATGGATGAAGGTACAAAATGGACTATAAAAACTACAGAAACCGTACATTGCAAATGATTTAAATACAATTTGCTCTTATAAATTTTTATTAGCTGAGTTCCTTTTGACATTTTCTGTACCGCCCTTTTATTTAAAATGGACTATTTACATTAAATTTTTAAATTTGTTTAAAATATCTTAAATACATTTAACAAACAGTACATTCTTATGGCGTTTGTTAAACATATTTTTAGTTTAAAGTTAAACCTAGTTTTAATTTACTTTTTAATGAAGTTAAGCAACAAATATATATACAAGTCATTTTACCCACAATGTACGGTGTCGATAATAATCTAAATCTTACATCTGTCAACAGTACTTTGGTTACTTATTTGTATGCTTAAAACAAAAATATAAAATAATAGTTTTTCACGGAATCCATTTAATTTAACCAACTTGAAAGAAAGAGGTTTTTATTAGCTCATTTTATTGTGTAGGTAATTTAATTATATATTTTAAATATGATATTCAAGCAGCAAAAAAATTGACAAAATAACCAAACCACTGTCACCAGACAAAAACTTAATTGGTTGAAAGTTATACAATTGTGCATATTTTCTATACAGGTACATGTTCAATTTGAAATCAGTCATTTATTTATAAAAAGAAACGATTAAAAAAAGTACTGTGAGCATTATCAAACCAAACGGAAAGTCACGAGAAACTTAACAGAGAAGTTTCACAAGTAGACAGTTTTTTTCAAAAATTAAACATTTTTGGTTTTGAAAGATAATGAAGATACGATTAAAAAAACGAAAAATCGCGCAAAAGAAGCGTTGTATAAGTATCTATAATCATTTGCATCTTATTAATTGTATAGGTCTTTTTTATTTGACAAAATGATAATATTACGATAGTAATTGGATTAATTTAATTTATTAATTATTATTTTTTATAATATGAAATATATTATTATTAAAGTTCGGGCATTCATTTCAATTTTCATCCATAAAAAAATAATCATGAAACTTCTCCATTAGTTCACAAATTTGGTTGTTTTTGTTTATCCCTATGAACGTAAAACAAAATTTATGTATAATATTTCTAATTACAACAGCTATTTATAGCAATTATTAATATTACCTATATCTATTTATAAGACAAACTCTTTTACAATGTTTCATTATGATTGAGAAGATTTTGCATTTAGTCAAAATTATTAAATTTTATGTAGCCTCTAACTCACAATAAAGAATGGTATTAAAAATGGCCTCTATTCCCTTCTCACTCAAATAAAATTATTATGCATCCAATAGAATATGCGTCACAAATAATATTATTTATATATGAATGTAAAACAAGTAACTAAATGTATTGTATTTATCTAAAAATGTTCTCAAATACTTTCATCTCATCATACTGTTTAAAAAATAGTAATTATTTACACCGTTAGTACAATTTATTTTCTAAAATATTATGCTGATGGTATATCATTTTTAATCCCATTCTTCACCAAGAGAATATAAGAGATAAGTAATAAATCAATATTATGCATGACATATGTACCACGAAATTGCTTCTTTTTTACAAGATATTTTGTATGAAATTATTTTAGCTAAATTGTTCTTAATCAATTTAGAGGCTGATTTAAAAAAAATATGAATTACTCATAGGAAAAGATATAATACATACAAATTAAAAACGACACAAATCAAATATTTTCGTTATTCGACAATTCAATTTGGTACGATTTATAATTTACTTGATGAAAAAATAATATTTTAAAATTAAATCAGCCTCAAATGTCGTCACAAATGTTTCATTTTCATAGAATAAAGTACGGATAATCGAAAAAAAACCTAACCTATCTAAGAATTTGCTCAAGTTTTTTTTGGGAGAGACATTTTTGAATTTACTCAACTCATAAGGGAGAATAGTCTCACTCTGTTGAGTCTTTTAATCTCCGCCACATATCACTCTTCTGTATAGGGTCGTAAATCTAGGGCAGCTAAACAAAATATTTGGATAATTTTTGTGTTTTACTAGTATTTCATATGGAAAGGAAAAATATATTTAATATCTTTCATGCCAGATTGTATAAGACACGTTTTCTTTTAGAACACTATTATCTATCTCATCTTAAAAAAAATAATTCAATTATATTTTCTTTTTTAAAAAATCTAAAAGTGAAGCAACAACCATTGACGGTTTGATAAAATTAGTACTAAGCCAAAGTAGTTTAGTAAAGTAATTTTTCTTTGGAAATGACCTTAAAACATGACACAAATTCTCATTAAATGTTAGTTTTACAATTCAATCCATACTTCATAATATTAAAAGAAACATTTCCTACGAACAGACAAAACAAAAAAATTCTTACTTTCTACATATATAATATATACAAATTAATTTATTTACGCACCATTTCTTATGTTAAAAAGTGAGCCATCAATACAAAAATAGCTATCCATATATTAGTTTTATTTAACCTAAAATTTGTTTTCAATCAATATCAAGAAAATTTTTAAAAATTTAAAGGGGGTTAGCATAACACATTATTTTTAAATATATCAAAAAATAATTATTTTATGTGAATTAAATACTACTACTAAGTACTACTTTTGTATTGATCACCTCTAAACTATTACAATCCACCATGCTGTTTAGTAAAAGTATCTTATAAGTATCATTATCATTAATTTCTTATAGAAAAGTATCTTAGCTCAACAATAACTATATATAATAGTATCCTGAAAAAATATGCAACTCTTTTTAAGACATAAAAACAAACTAATTCTATTGTATATAGTTAATGTCACTGAGATACTTTTTATTTTATTATGCATAACTATGTATCAGTTACCGCCAGCGGTTTGTTTCATATATCAGTCTATACATACAGACATATTAAGCTATCAATATAACTTTTCTTTGTTTTGTAGTCATAATCATTGTCTTGCCATATTTATTATGTTAGTAGTCTAATTGATATTTATACCTATAAGTTAGTGACAGTATTTTTTTAATATTAGACTTCATTATACAGATACATTATTATTAAAGGTTTTTAAAAAGGTTTGGATGTTTTTTATATCAAATGAAAATCATTGAACTGATTTTGATAAAATTTGGCACACATGTATAATACATATTATAATAACTTCTCTAATGTAAAGGAAATTTTTTTTAGAGGTAATAAATTTAGTTAAAATAACATTTAATATTTTAGGAAATAAGTATAAGTATCAATCAGACAATAATTCCCTATCTCCTTGAGAACAATTTGGCAGTTCTTTGGCCGAGTTTGACATATCCAAGTCAACTTCATTTTTAATCTGCTATTTTGTCTTTGAAATGTTATACCTTTTTAGTTGCATATAGAAAATTGTTCATGGCGAATAGATTTTTTACTAGTTATTCAATGAAGTATGTGTAAAAATCAAAGTATTCTGTGAAATAAAAATTATTATAATTTTATTGTTAGTTAAGAGAAATCCCTAACTTTGGGTGAATGAAAATATTATAAATCCAAGTAAATCAATTGTATTTAATCTATGTCATGTCACAGGAGTATTTATTATATTTTGAGCAAAAATATTGAAGAAAATGTTGCCAGTATAGGATATTTTATATTGATTTCTTTACTATAGGCATGTGAGTGTAATATATTATGCTGTTTTTAATTTTTAAAGGCACTCATTTGACCAATTTTATATATTTCTTACAACATCGCTAGCATTTAGGCACCGTTCTTATTCATAATCTATGCCTTAGTTGTTCGTTTCTTTCCCAAGATATTATTGCTAAGTCAATTTAAGTTTACTTTTTAATTTTATTAGTTTAATTTAATTAGAAATATAAAGCGCATATTTTACATACTAATATAGATAATTTTTCTTGAGATACTCTAAAATATTTTGGGGGCCTTTTAATAATATATATTTTGAACAAGAAAATATTATAAGCATTTAATTGCAAATTTAATTTTGTAAGAACCTGTGGGTAAAAAATGATTTTTTTTTTTAAATTATTTAATAAATAGTTGAATGTTTCGTTTTTCTTTATTATAAAATAGGTTACAATAGTCATTAAGATATTTAAAAAGGCAATATTATGTTTTATTATTTGAAAATTATATGTTAAATATGGCAACATTTTAATTTTCTTGTTACCATTTATGCATACATAAATCTAATCTCATTGTCCGTGTGTATTATTTTTAGTCTTCGTCCGTTTGTTCCATTCTAGATTTTAGTCATATCAAAGAAATATAAATTACCTAAATTTGTGCATTATCCATACAAAAATTGCATATACCTAAAATTTTTCATACAAATTGAAAATACAAAACATTGAATATATGAGATCTTTCCAAATTTTTACAAAACCAATAGAAAACTTACCTCAGACTATGAAATTTTTAAACTAAAGTCCAAAACGCACTTATAGTCCACACACTAGCACTAACTGTTATAGTCTTTGTCACATCTGTCATCATGATCCCAATACTTTTGGTTCCTCGGTACATCAGAAACATGTCTTCTTGGAGGTGTCTTCGACTTTTCACCACTGTTCCGTCTGTTTGCTCTACTGGGATTAGACTGCCGGGATTCCCTAGAACTTCTGGATACGGACCGAACTTCCCTTTCTTTATCTTCTTCATTAACATCATCTCTAGAATGACTAGTCCAATTCTTCTTATTTTTATTGGCATCTTCTTTGAGATCACTTTTTTCTTTCCGCCAGTTCTCAACTGGTTTCCGAGTGCTACTTGTCTTTTGTACTTCATTATTGACTTTTTCTGGAACATTCGGTCTTTCGGTGTACTGCGGTATAAATTCTGGGGCATTATAGTTCGGTGTTTGGTAACTTTGTATGTACGCTCCGTCACCTTGCTGTAAATAATTAACATATGGCTCCTGAAAGTTATAGTTTGGCGGTGGAAAGTTCTGGATATTGGGCGGCAAAACTGACGGATTGAAGACTGGTTCTGTTTCCTCCTTCTTCTCTTCCGCCTGCCTCCAGGAGTTCAGATCGTACCTCTTGGTTAGACTACTCTTAGTTGTCCAAGTATCGAAGTTCTCTTGCATTTGACTTAACAGACCTTGCTCTTGTCTTAATAACCCAGCACCAGCCCCCAAAATGGGTCTAAGCTTGGGTTTAGCATCATCATCTTGATTGAGACTGATCTGCGATAAATTTTGGCCAACTTTCTCTGAATCTTCTCTGTAATCATCCTTCTTCTTCCACGCTCCATATGTGACTTCGCTGAAGTTCTCATCAGTTGTCAGGTCTAGATGGGCAGCATAGAACTGTTGTAGGGTGTTCGGTAAAGGCAGAAATTTGTTTAAGCACAGATCTGCTGAAAGTAATAGCCATATGATGCTCACTGGGGGTGGAGTTAGGAGACGCAGTCTGATAGATATTGATAGGTCATCTAATTCTTGAGCTAGCACCGAGAGGAGTTCGCGGCCATTTTGCATAAGCTGTAAATGAGAAAACTTTGGATATAATGTTTGAATTGTTTGAGACTGTATGCACTTACCTAGAACAATTCCAAGACAATGTATTTTATTTATTTGTAGTTTTAGTACATATGTTTCATTATAAATTATAAATTTTATATTAATATTTTTGATTTTCCTTATAAGATATTAAGAAATATAATTGCAAATTATAAAGTAAAATCTTATAGTAATACAAAATTTAATCCATATCGTTAGACGGAAAATCTAACAACCTTATTCATTTTTTCATTGCAATGTTGTTATGAGACGAGTGATAGCCCAGCGGTAACGCGCTTGTTTGGATAACCGAGTGACGCGGGTTCAAATCCTCTGATATTTTCAAGTGCGAATCATTTCTATCGTGATACCACTTGTCTTACGGTGAAGGAAAACATCGTGAGGAAACCTGCATGTCTGAGAAAACCTAGCAAGTTTTCGTAAGACATGTGAAGTCCGCCAACACGCACTAGGCCAGCGCGGTGGACTATGGCCTGATCCCCCTCGCACTGAGGGAGGCCCGCGCCCAGCAGTGGGACGTTAAAAAAGGGCCGATGATGATGATGAATGTTGTCATATAATATGACGTCATGCCAAGTAACCCAAAATGGCGAAGTTTAAAGTATACATATATGTATCATATTTTAATTCCATCTATTGTATTTCTTAGCCACGAATATTCGCTATACTAATTAAAACCTTAGAATTTTCAGAACTAATAATTACCTGTGTAGCGAGACTACGATGCGCTCTCAAGTCATCACTCGCTAAAAGAGCCCTCATATACTGTAGTAGGGGATTCGCTAGAATGTGTACTTTGTTGCCGTTGCAGAGACGTGCCTCTGTAATTAATAAAGTTCATATTAATATATAATAAGAATAAAGTCATTATTTTTAATCTGTGACCGAGCTGTCAAATTGACCTTTACTTTTTATCGTAATGGCGGGAACGCGATATACGATTCGTTGAATCACTGAATAACTGAAAGTAATATAAGCTTAAGAATTATTTTAATTGTTAGATTTATGTGCCACAGTTTTTAGTATTGTTCTAAAAGAATACAATAAATTATATATTAATTTACTGTAAAGGCAGTCATAGCCCAGTCGTAATGAGCTCGCTTGGGAAATCGAGTGAAACGAGTTTGAATCCTGGGTCTTACACCTCTGAAGCTTATACAATACTAGTATTTCCCGCGGCTTCGCACGCGTTCTAAAGACCGGAAACCAAATTCTTTCTGAGTCGCGCGGTATGGTATCTCGCAGAGCTAACGCCCGCCTTTTTTTTAATGATGCTCCGCTCCTATTGGTGACGTGTGGCCTATAGCCTTCCTCGATAAACGGACTATCCAACACAAAAAGAATTTTTTAATTCGGACCAGTAGTTCCTGAGATTAACGCGTTCAACCAAACAAACAAACAAATTCTTCAGCTTTATAATATTAGTATAGATGATTACCACATGACTCACAATGAAGGAAAACATCGTGACGAAACCTGCATGTTTGAGAAACCTAGCAGTTCCTAGTTTTCGATAGACATGTGAAGTTACTCATTTAGGCAATGTGTTATATTTTTTTATTTTTTTATAAATATGTTGGGACATTATTAAACACATCGCCATCTAGTTCCGCGGTAAGCTACGAAGGAAGCTTGTGTTACGGATACCAGATAACAGATATATATACTTCATATTATATAAGTTTAAATACATACATATTATAAATATAAGCACCCATGACTGGAGTACAAACATCTGAGTTTAACAAATGAATGCCCCCAGCGGGACTCGAACCCGCGACCGCTGGCGCAAGAGAGTAGGGTCACTACAAACTGCGCCAAACGTGTCGTCCAATATATTTTGCTCGTGCCCAACAGTGGGACTTTAAAAACATCTGTACACTAATACTACTTATGTAAATATTATGAAACATTGGTAGTCCAGCGGTAACGCGCTCGCTTGGATAACCGAGTGATGCGGGTTCAAATCCGGGTCTCGCAATTCTGATATTTTAATGTGTGATTCATTTCTATCATGATTACCACTTGTCTTACGGTGAAGGAAAACATTGTGAGGAAACTTGCATGTTTGAGAAAACCTATCACGTTTTCGATAGACATGTGAAGTCCGCCAATACGCACTATGAAACTTATATGACTTACCCGCAAAATAATCACCCATTAAATTGGCTGCGTTTATCAAATATATGGGGTTAGACCGCTCTAAGACTTCCAGTTCTGAAAAATAGATGTTTTGGAATATTTAAATACTAATATAAATAATGTCAGAATAATATATTATAATATAATAAAAAATATTTTTAAAATAAACATGAATAAAATTTAACTTGTTAACTTGTTAAATTTTATTATTTTTACTTATATAAATAATATCTAATATGACAATGGACTGTTATCTGTTATTTTTTATAAAATAAGTTTTTAATGTATACGGCCTTCTTGGACATAAATTATGTCACTCATAAAAAAAATCAAACTGCGTTTCAACATTACCAACATTGTCCCAAAAGTTTAACTCAATATCTAGTTATCCTTAGCTCAATCTATATAGCCTGCTATAGCAAAGGTGTCACAGTTGTCTATCAATGACATCGTAATTGCTACTTTTTGCAATAGGGTACTTTCGGTGGTGAAAAATAAATTATGAAATTTGATAAAAATAAAAGATTATGTTGAAATATACTTAAATATTCTGATTTTGAGTCATAAAAGCTCATTATTGATTTATTATATTAAAATTAAAAGTCGTAATTTTTAACCTGTAGGTCACGTGACCTAAAACACGAGCTGCTATGGATGTGACGTCAGTTAGGCAACCAGCCACAGACCACTGTCAGCATATAGCATATTGCTAGTTGCTACATATTATTATAAACTGTTAGTTCTCCTGAGTAAGTGTTCTGTGGTAATATACGCTATGGGTACTACACACAAGACTGTTGTTTATTACCAGTATTACGTCACCAAATGGCTGACAGCGTTTTTGCGGGAATAAAAAATGTTTAAAACTAAATTTAATTTTATGGCAAAAAAGCGTGTTTATTTTGGAAAAATATATTTTATTGTGGCTTTTTATTAGGAAAATCAACATTTTAAAGTACTTTTTCCAACATAGTAGAATACCCTATTTTGGTAGTCTACTAATTCAAGTAAATCAAATAGTGTGTCACTGACACTCCAATGACACATTAGCAAATAATTGGTAGTCCCGTATATAATGACAATGACAGTTACAGATGAAACTTATTTATTTTTGACGTAATTTTTTTTAGATTGCACTTAAAATGTATCTTTTTGACTTTTTATGATCATTTTACATAATGCTTAGTCTTTAAAACATAAATAAATAGTAATGGCAATAACGAATCCCTTTCAAATGACAATTTGAATTGAATTGAATTAAAATTGCATTGTTCTATATTGACAATTAATGTAAAATAGCAGACTTGAGGCGAAGAACTACTCTTAACTGCCTCTACAAATGTCATTGACAACTATGACATCCCAAATGCAGGTCTGCCGAAGCCAACCAGCCTTCACAGTTCACCATCCACCGAAGTCAACCACGATCGAACCCCTGATATATCGTCGCTGTAGAAAGATAACCTTGCATGTCCAGAGATCCAAACTTTACAGGAAACGAAAAAATTTTTTCATTTTGTCAATGTTTTTAAATCAAGAGGTTTTCGTTTTACCCCAAATATGGCACTAGTAGTAATGTATTGGGTTAACGGTTTCGCCGTAATATAAAATACGTGGTTTTCATTTGATTTTTACAACAAAAAAAATATGCATTTTTGACATATGAGGTATTCATTCTACAACGACGATAACAGTATCAGTACACACACTGGAGAAGGTCACTTGAATGGCTCCGTTGAGAAAAACAGCTCTCAACAGTTACTCCCCATATTTTTTTATATTATCCTTTTTTTTTTGGAAAAAGGATAAGACATTAACCTTTTTTTTGGAAAAAAGATAAGACATTATCCTTTTTTTTTTGGAAAAAGGATAAGACATTATCCTTTTTCCATCTGCAATCAGCCTTTCAGCAAATCAGATATTTTAATTAACCTGTAACTTGTTTGAGATTTTGCACATCCAAAGTCATACATCTCTCACAAAATTCCCTAAATCTGATCAAATCCTCGAACCTGTGACCACCTACAGTATACAAGGACACTCACTGGTGAAGGTCCCCTGCATGACCACATTCAGCAGTGCAGCTCTCAACAGCTGCTGTCTTTGCTGACGCGTGAAGGAAGCCCTGACGGCGGACAGCTTGCGTGACGTCACTGAGACTACTAATTTCCCTCAATCTGATCAAACCCTCGAACCTATGACATCTACACTATATAAAGACACTCACTGGTGAAGGTCATCTTAATGGCCACGTTGAGAAAAACAGCTCTCAACAGCTACTCCCCATATTTTTTCATATTATCCTTTTTTTTGGAAAAAGGATAAGACATTACCCTTTTTTTTGGATAAAGGATAAGACATTATCCTTTTTCCATCTGCAATCAGCCTTATGGCTATAATCAGATATTTTAGTAAATATGTAGCTCGTTTGAGATTTGCACATCCAAAGTCATACATCTCTCACAAAATTCCCTAAATCTGATCAAATCCTCGAACCTGTGACCACCTACAGTATACAAGGACACTCACTAGTGAAGGTCCCCTGCATGACCACATTCAGCAGTGCAGCTCTCAACAGCTGCTGTCTTTGCTGACGCGTGAAGGAAGCCCTGACGGCGGACAGCTTGCGTGACGTCACTGAGACTACTAATTTCCCTCAATCTGATCAAACCCTCGAACCTATGACATCTACACTATATAAAGACACTCACTGGTGAAGGTCATCTTAATGGCCACGTTGAGAAAAACAGCTCTCAACAGCTACTCCCCATATTTTTTCATATTATCCTTTTTTTTGGAAAAAGGATAAGACATTACCCTTTTTTTTGGATAAAGGATAAGACATTATCCTTTTTCCATCTGCAATCAGCCTTATGGCTATAATCAGATATTTTAGTAAATATGTAGCTCGTTTGAGATTTGCACACCCAATTTCATACATCTTCCACTAATTTCCCTCAATCTGATCAAACCCTCGAACCTGTGACCACCTACAGTATACAAGGACACTCACTGGTGAAAGTTCCCTGCATGACCACATTCAGCAACGCAGCTCTCAACAGCTGCTGTCTTTGCTGACGCGTGAAGGAAGCCCCGACGGCGGACAGCTTGCGTGACGTCACTGAACTCTGAAGCGCCGCCGCGCGGAACGTTGCAAACGCTTGTCTGAAACACAAATATTTGTGTAAACGGCTAGTCTTAGGCACCATTCATTTATTACGTAAGACAATTTAGGGGGGGGGGGGTGGTTGTAAGGTGGTCGACTATGTTTTCTTCCAAGGGTGGGAGGGAGTCTCGATAGTTCTTACGTAACATCAAAAAAATGCGCAAAGTTAAAATTATACTTTGAAAAAGCGCGGAAGCCTTTAAAATTTACAAATAAACATTTCAAAAATTATTACTTTGAAGAACAAACATTAAAATAAACCAAACGTGTATTCCTTTTTTGTTTTAGACCCTTACATAATAAATATTAAACAAGGGGGGAGGGGGTCTATTCTTATTTTTTTATAATAGGGGGGAGAAAGAAAATAGTCTTACGTAATAAATGAATGGCCCTTAAGGGTTGGAAAAAAATCATGATTTTTTAAAAATATCTAAATAATACTTTCTTAGGTTTACGCGAATACTTGACATTATAAATGAAACTATCTTTTCAGCTGTAAATCATTCGAAACGTCGGGAACCAAAAATCATAATAAATCCGCGACAAAATTCGAAGAGATAGTTTCATTTATAACATCTAAATAATCACGATTTTTTTGATTTTTTTAATTATTTAATTCTACTATATTTTTTGCGTAAAATGGGCCTCAGCGCGGGGATGTCCCTTTTGTCTGACATGAAAATGCCAAGCAAAAGAAAAATCCCCGTTTAGTGTTTTGTACATTTCGCTTGCAATTAAGGTCTTACTTTCGTGCGTGACCAATTTATCTATACTAATATTATGAAGCTGAAGAGTTTGTTTGTTTGTTTGGTTGAACGCGCATATAAATATACTTACTGCAACCTTGCTTCATCGGGACACATATTAGTTACTGTAGTTTCAAAATGTCTTAATTTTCTATTAAACTGTATACCATCTTCCCCAGGACTGAACTGTTCCAACTGAAAATATAACCAGATACATTAAAATAACATTTTTAAAAGGAAGGGGTAGGTGTGTACTGCGTATATAATATATAATATGATATTAATACGTAAATTAAATCCTAACTAATATTATAAATGCGAAAGTAACTCTGTCTGTCTGTCTGTTACGCTTTCACGCCTAAACCGCTCAACCGAATTCGATGAAATTTGGTACACAGATAGAGAAGACCTTCAGAAAGGACACTACGTGGGTGAAACCGCGGGGCGCAGCTAGTATTAAATAAATTATAAATAATATGAAATGTGAAGAAAAAGATATAAATATGATAAACTACGTAATATATCATGTATAAGTCACCTACAGTGAACAAATCCAGTAGGCTACTTATGCAACAAATAAAACACTTAGCACAATTGAAGCGTTTATTTAATCGAACAGCGCTTCACACCAAAAAAATCATTTTTCAATGCCTTATAGTTAACAGCTCAACCAAACCATAGCGCGATGTAGAACGTTGCTTTACTGCCGAATCTAACCATAGCGCGATTTAGCAAGTTTTATAAATCTAACAACGCCATCTAGGCATCACCGAGGAACTACAATAATGAACTTATCACTACTATCATTTACGCAATATGTTTGTTGGTGTGTATGTTTAATCCGGACATACAGGTTTCTCCCGGGATTCGAACCCAAATCATTCAATTTCACAAGCGAGTATGTTACCACCTCTCCTCTACACCCATTTTCAACGTTGAAATCGTTTTATTATTCAAAGTACTAACCAAAACTAATAACGGTGCAAACTGCTCGTCCACAAACAGAAGCTCTGCCAGAGAGTCGTCTTCTCTTTTATCTTCTTTGACTGGTTCATCTTCTTCACTCTCTACTCTTGGTTCTGGAATGAATTGTATTACTGTTTAAAACGTATTATTTTGTTCTACTATCAAGATGTTTAATAAAAGAAAAAAACATAAGATATTAGTGTCACAAAACTTTTGTCTTTAAAATTTGGACATCTCCTTTTTACTCGACTGCACTTGAAGGAGGGTTATGTTGTTTTAAAAATTATGAGTGATCTTTCAAAATTTTAATTGAACTGAAACTTTCAGAACCTTTTTTTTTTGTCTATAAAATTATATCGTAACGAGAAAAAAAAATAAAAATTCGATGTTTGACGATTTTTGCAATTTTAAACAATTTGGAGCGACCTCTTAAAATTCTTTTTAAGCTGTCCTTTGGAGAGGGCTCTTAAAACATCAAAAACTAGCATTTTTTCACACGAGACTCAAAATAAAAATTGTTGTTTTTTGCCCCACCCTAATGTGCATGTGTGTTTGTGAGTCACTCACCAGTAGCCCTAGGACTCAGCTCGGCGAGTGTTCTAGCAGCGTTGATCTCGTCCATCGTAGTCGTGACTTCATCTCCTGGGCGGGCCTCACGCGGTGGTAAGTGGTGACGCCCGCTGTAACCGCGACCGCGCCCGGAGGACATTTTGCTCTGAAAAAGTACATATTGGACGTTAAACAAGTGTCTCTCATAATAAAAGTGCGTGTGTACAAAGTGCACATGTCAGAAGTAAAACTTGAATTTAAAATAAGGCTAACTCTTCCCCGGCTCTGAGCGCCTGGTACTATGGACTTATTTTTTCGTTTCATCGAGTTTGAAATCACATCGAATCTAAAGAAGTTTCACTTCAATAAAAAATTAAAACGTGCGTGTGTACAAAGTACACATGTCAGAAGTAAAACTTCTTTGGCAAACTAATTTTTAAATCTCGTTTATATTTATACTAAATAACCACGTCTAGGCTCGTTGAGAGAGGGAGATGGCGCGAAGGTCACACCCACGAGCTAGACAGAGTTAGAAATGTCACTGACTCGCGCTGGGCGAGATCTAACTAAGGCTAACTCTTCCCCGTCTCTGAGCGCCTGGTACTATGGACTTATTTATTCATTTCATCGAGTTTGAAATCACAACGATTCTAAAGAAGTTTCACTTCAATAATCCCTACTAATATTATAAATGTGGATGTAAGTTTGTTTGTTACGCTTTCACGCGAAAACTACTCAACCGATCATCATGAAACTTTGACCACATATTCTTGGAGGTATTAGAAGTAACATAGGATACTTTTGTATTAAAAAAAAATTTTTACGAAAAATTAAAAAAATGTTTGTCACCTACAAACCGGCTATAAACATCATACTGTATAAATAGGTACTATGTGTTCGGTTTCCGATCTTTAGAACTCGGGCGGAGGCACGGGAAATGCTAGTATAATAATAATAATAAATATGTTAGGACATTAATAATTACACACAGCACCATCTACTTCCATGGTATGCTACGAAGCTTGTGTTACGGATACCAGATAGCTGATATACTACATATATAAGTTTAAATATATACATATTATAAATATAATACATCCATAACTGGAGTACAAACGGATGTTTGTATTTAGGTAACTCAGATGAGTTTAACAAATGAATGCACCCAGCGGGACTCGAACCCGCGACCGCTGGCGCAAGAAAGCAGAGTCACTACAAACTGCGCCAAAGGTGTCCAGAAATTAGATAATATTTTTTAAACAACTTGAAATGGAGTGCGGATTTCTATATAATTCGTAGGCAAACTCTAGATTAGCTCAGGATGATTCTGTAGAGTTTGGTAGCAATCAGAGATAAATAAATTATAAGCGCAGGCAAAGACTTCTAGTCAGCCCTTTTTAACGAGGGGAATCAGTCCACCACACTGGCTAAGTGCAGGTTGACAGACTTTACAAGTCTTTGGCAAAATTTGCTAAGTTCTTTCAGACATGTACGTTTTCTAATGATGTTATTGCTTCACCATAAGACAAGTGGTGATCATACTTATAAGAAATGATTTACACATGCAAATATCAGAGGTGCGAGACCTAGATTTAACCCACATCACTTGGTTATCCAAGCTAGTGGTACAACTGTGCTACCACCGCTTCTACTGGATACTAGTAGTAGTGAACTAAACTTAAAACGGTGGTGGGATTCATTACAGGACACTGCCGAATTAATAAACATTTGTTTAATATAGGTATCACAGACAGCCTATGCAGAGCATGCCTGCAAGGAGAGGAAACACCAGTCCACATTCTACTAGAATGCTGTGAACTTGGGCGCCTGCGTAAATAAAAACTAGGCCTCAGTAGGACGCTTCATGAAATCATTCAGAACACCGGCAGCCTGCTTGACTACTGGGACGCCCTGGGGTGGACATACTACAACCAGCACAAGCTTACGGACAACGGGCACTTACTACCTAAGTGCGGAAATCAGCCGTGCACAGAAGAAGTAGTAGTGAATAATTTCTTTTAAGGTAATTAATTTTAATATGGCCATATATTATAATAATATATTATTTACTTAGAGGTAAATGTATCAAGAAAAAAAATATGTACATTGCGTGCGAAAATTAAAAATATTATTATATTGTGTGGTACTTATATTGCATAGAATAATTTTATTAGGCGCTTAAATAAAACTGTTCTATACAATGTATTCTTCATATACGCTACAATGTGTGACATCGAAACAAAGTCAATAGATAATGCTTTTATCTTATTACAAACAAAGAAATCTTATTAAGTTCTTTGTAAATTTAATGTCGGTTCATATTTACTTTATATTGAAATTTCATCCATTTACTTCTTTTTGTGATTTTAAAAATAACTATGGCATGGAACTTTTTAACGGGGCTATCATTTTTAAAATTAAAAAAATATATAAATAGTAAAATATAGCCATAATACTTTTTTAGGTTTACACAAATATTTGACATTATAAATATACTATATACTATCTATACTACTATATTTTTGGATTTTGTCATAGATTTATTTTGATTTTTGGTTCCTGAAGTTTCAAATGCTTTACAGAAATCATGGTCACGGAAGAGTCTCTCCCATTTTTCTCTGTCTGTCTGTCTGTTTCATTTGTAAATATAGCCATTTTAATAACAAGATAAATGAGTCGACTAGTATCAAAGGCGGCAATCTGAGCATTTTGACAAAAAGTAGTTAATGATATGGCGACTCAGATTGATTTGATTAAAAACGTTTCCCTTGGAGTATACGGTTCAGAACTTGGAATAAACCATAGTAAAAACAGGTCAAAAACTGACATCAGCATCAAAGCCGGCAATCTGTAAAATTTTGAAATCAAACCCGGCAATCTTACGCTGTCAACCAATCAGAAGCGAGAGTTCATTTGCGTTTCGTAACGGCCGCAGGAACATTTCGTTCTGTGAATTTTAATGTTTTCTACGTGTTTTTGTGACTTAAACTAATATAAAGCAGTGGAAGTAGTATTATGGAAAGCCACCCCCCTTTAGTAATAAATAGTTTTACACGGAAACGCAAGAGGAATCCAGAAATTTGGACAAGAAACAGGGATAAGGAATTGAAGTAAGTTTACCCGTAGGGTTGTCAATTCTTGTCATGTTAAAGGGTATAATATTGTAGTATTATTATTTTTTTTATTTTAGAAACTCGGCGAAATCATTACTCGATAGAGTGTGCAGTCATAATTCGAAAGCACTAAAATGTGCTACTTTAACAATGGCTCATGACATGACATGCGCATATAATTTTAAATTTAGTTTAAAAAAACTCAAAAAACTTTTTAGAGTTACTTAATTTTTTAGTTCATAAGTTAATTATAAAGATTTTTTGTAACTGCTAAATGCATTATTTTTTAATTACAATATACTATGCCAAAAAATAAAGAGTCGTTCCATGCTTGTATGACAACCCTAATTCTGGAATAACATCTACAGTATCAAAAACGGTTATCTGTGCCTTACTCAATTTCAAATACGGCATTCTTAAAAAAATAGCATCAAAGCCGGAAATCTTCAAAATTGAAATAGTATTTAAAACTGATATAGAATGATTATTAGGGTAATATAGCATTAATTCATCCTGCTATTTACCTAAGATCTTATTTAAATGAGTTTTGTAACTACAAACGAGATACAAACCAAACAATCAGTTTTTTTCAATTTACCAACATTTGTCTTAAAGTCACATTGCCACCTTTGATACTAGTCGACTCAAATATTAGATTTGGTAAAACATGTAAACTTTTAAAAATAATTGGACTTAGGAGGTATAGGGACGGACTCATTGTCTCAAATGTACAAAATTGTTAAATATATATTAATATGCTTTCATCGAGAGTATTTAAAGTGATTAATATTATTTTATTTTTAACAGAGGTGAGTCTGAATAGTCGCCAGCAATAAGACTTAATTTAGCAATATAACAATTTTTGCCAAAAATTATAATGTAATTTGTCCTTCATAATTTTGCTTTTTGCTATTTTGATAAAAGCTACACATAAAGCTAAATAAAGGAGAAGGTTAAGGTTGCCACATGGTGGACCAAGAAAATATGAGCCAAGATCTAACAAGATAATTACAAAAATATGATGAAAATTTAGTAAAATAATACTCTTTCTAATAAAAGAGTAACAACATATGATACAAATTATTAGTGTCATACAAGTTTCAAGCTTTTATGGAAAAACTCATATATTTTAAACAGTAAACTTTAGTTTTGTCAAATTTATAAGTAGTAAAAATATAAACATAGAAGTGTTTTATTTACAATATATCTTAGCATTTTACTTGAGCGTCAATGTCATTTAATAAAAATATTTACTAACGATAAGAACTGACGACACTTTTGGACGTTATAACAATATCTTTAAATACATAGTAGTCACATGAAAATACCGCCTACGTTTACAAGTCTGTTTACACCATGGGCTTCGCAAGTCTACCATCTTATTTACAACCGTGACGACTTAATAACGGGTTATTTACTCACTTGGTATTTAATTGTTAGTTTTCAATGATAAACCATAAAACTGACAAGATATGTCAACGTTTTTATTAATGAAAAAACAAAGTTATGTATGACGAACGACGCATTTGAAAATGACAGAAGCATAAATGAAAATTTATAGAAATTCACTTCATGTTTAATTTATAGTGTCCTCGATAAACGCTGACATGTTAAGACCGTTTAAAATTTATTCGCACTGTCCACCGGTGGTTCGATGACGAATTTTGAAAATAAGGTTTTCCTTATTGATTACCACGCGCCAACATCAACTCAAGACCACAAATGAATAAATATGAATTAACTCTGAAATAAATGTTATATAAAAGGATTTTACTCACCAGTAGTTTATATTTGAAAACAGTTTTTGTTAGTTATTTATTTCCTAGTTGTTTCACGTAGCGGTTGTCATGCATTTCATTTCCATATTGGCGACGCTAGTGATTCAAACTGTTGCCATAGATAAATAAATTTATAATGATATTTTTAATACAACCGGTTTTTTAAATTCTTTTTTGTAAACTATAAAAAATGCAATACAAATAAAATAGTAAATGGAAATTATAAATTGTGCTGTATAATCAGTTCAATACAGTAAAGCCTTTTTATTTTATAGTATAAGTAACAAGAAATAATTTTATATTGCCTAGATTTTCATTTTGTTAATTTATAATAATTTAGAGTTTTGGTAAGTTATTTTTTTGCAAGAAGTACAAATAAAGATCCATATAATGTAATTTTTACGAGTATCAAGATAATAACTTTAAATTTATTTTAGTATACTGTGATATAAAAAAATAATTATAGTGTAGAATATTCTTATTTAAAGTCACAAGTATTTATTATGTTAATAAATAAAATCAGTAATTAAAATATAAATTATTTCGTTTTTTTAATGTAATATTATCGGTTTTTCATTTTTACAGTTCTAAAGGAAAATGACATATCCGTTTTTTGTGCGGTGAAAACTGAAAAGTGTGGAGGGGAGCGTGTTACGGGCTGTATGTGAAGTCTGAATATCGCAGAATTTTCAAATATAATGTGAATTGAAAGCATATTATCTCAATCTTACATCCTTGTAACAATCCCTAATAATACTTTAATTACTTTGTATCAATCAATAATCAATAAATATTGGTATAATCAAATATAAAGTCCATCGCATCTCAAATTATCGCCACTGCGCTTCTTTGAATTGTTTTTATTATTGATATTTTTTATTTTCATACTACTAATGAAAATTAATAGCTAAATTCACAAATATTATAACAAAAATCACGCGTTTACGTTTCCTTTTCATAATTGAGTGATTTCCCATTGATATAGTGAATATTTTAATTGATAATATTGTATTAAAAATACTTGAAAATATATTTAAAATAAAAGATCGCAAGATGTCTGACGGTCACGGGGAGCCAAATAATCATAGGAAGGAGAGCGTAGCAACTGCTAACATGCCCAGCGACAGTCCAGTGACTGATCCAGGTCATGTTCGTGGTGGAAATCCTACTGATGGTGCAGCTGGAAAATTCGATGGTCAGCGAGGAAAATCTGGCGCTTTGAAAAAGTCTGCAAGATATAGAAGCAGATCACTTTCAGCCTCATCTGCTGACTCTTATAGCTCTACATCTTATACCGGTGAGTGATATTTTTTATTTTATAATTGATTGACAGTGGAATTATAGTAAGTATGTATAGTAATAATGGTAGTTACGTTTTTATAACAACACTAGAACAAAAGATTAAATTATTTCAGTGACATAAATTAAATAATAACTACAGAATGAAGTTAGATTAAAGGTGTAAAATTATATTATATACGAGTATAATACAAAACAAAATACAGTGCATATTGTATTCAGCCAATTTGAATGTTTTCTTTGGCACAGGCTGCCCTTCATTATGAAAGAGATCAGACCATAGTTCACCATGCTAAATATGTGCGGGTTGGCAGACTACACATAACTTTCAAAATGTTACTAAGTTCTCTCAGACATGCAATTTTCTTCACAATGTTTACCTTCTCCTTAAGATGAGCAATAATCAAGTTGTAAATGATGCTAACATGAAAATATTAGAGGTGCAAGTCCCAAGATTTACACCTGCTTCAGTCGGTTTCCCAAGCATGTTGCCACTGGGCTCCTGCTGCTTTGCTTGCAGTGTTTTATGTTACAAGAAATAATAACAAAATAATGTTATGTAAAGTTATAAACGAAGTTCATCACAGGATTTTTATTATAATAGAATTTTTTATATATTAAAAAGTTATTTTTTTAATAATAATATTTGTTGCTGTATTTCACTGCAATTTTTATTACACAGACAGGTTATGCAAGTGACAGACTACTTTTGTGTAAAATGTACTGAAACAATGAGTTAGTTAGTAAACACCTAAAAAATTTCTTTTAAATATTATATAAGTTATATTTGAACGCTGATTGCCTCCTTAAAACCTTAAAAAATTCATTAACGCATGTCACTTGTAGAAAACAGGTGGTTAAGTGGGACGTACTGGCCTAAAGCCAGTACTACTCACTAAAAGCCAACTGCCATCACCCGTCTTAGGGCAGTTTTACATTGAGTCAGTAGCTGTCGTCAGTGCTGGCGCCGAAAACTGAGTCATATTAATTATGGCAGTTTTACATTGAGGCAGTAATGAAGTCAGTACTAACGCGATAGTACTGTACTGACTTGAATTCCATTTACACGATAGCAATGCCAGGTCAGTACTGGCTCGACAGTAGACTGACGTCAGTTACTGACTCAATGTAAAACTGCCCTTAATGGGGCGTCGCAGGATCGCTTGCGCATGCAACTACGAAGCCCCAGACCACACAGCCAAGAGGGTTGCTCCACAGTCTACTCTGCTATCCAGAGAAGTACCACGTCGCTGAAACTAGCCAACAAAACTAGCATATCAATCATAAAAGTAATAAAATTTTTTTTTGCAGACCGTACCAAATTAATTTTTGTTTCTTATGGTTTTACTAGATTTAATTTAAATTTAAATGCCATTTTAAGATAAATTCTGTGTTTAAGTATTTTTTTTAAACATTTTTACCACTTATTTTTATTTCTTAACTTTAAAAAAAGATAGTTATACTTCGTATTTGAATTCGAACCTCATACTCAATATCTCTGGCCCGCGTCGATTTAGGGACTTGAAATTAACTAGGGATCTTTGGAAGACATCAAGGAATCCAGAAAAATAATCAAAACGGCAGCGACGCCATATTTTATATAATATTTCTCAACTTTCAAAAAAGATGGTTTTTCTTATTATAGACTCCAAACCTAATACGTGATATGTCTGGCCCGCGCCGACTTAGAGACTTGAAATTGACTAGAGATTACCAGCACATGTTAGGAAACCCAGAGAAATCATCAAAACGCCAGCGACGCCATATTTTATATAAAATTTCTCACTTCAAAAAAGATAGTTTTTCTTCGTATATGACTTCGATCCTGGTACTCCATAGCTCTTGCCCGCGTCGACTCAGGGACTTGAAATTGACTAGGGATCACCAACACATGTAAAGGAACCCAGAGAAATCGTCAAAACCCCAGCGACGCCATATTTTATATAACATTTCTCATTTCAAAAAAGATAGTTTTTCTTCGTATATGACTTCGATCCTGGTACTCCATAGCTCTTGCCCGCGTCTACTCAGGGACTTGAAATTGACTAGGGATCACCAACACATGTAAAGGAACCCAGAGAAATCGTCAAATACCCAGCGACGCCATATTTTATATAACATTTCTCACTTTAAAGAAGATAGTTTTTCTTCGTATTTGACTTCGATCCTGGTACTCCATAGCTCTTGCCCGCGTCAACTCAGGAACTTTAAATTGACTAGGGATCTTTAGCAACATATCACGGAATCCATATAAATCATCAAAACGCCAGCGACGCCATAAATAATATAAAATTACGAAATTTTAAAAAGATAGATTTTTCGTATTTGACTTCGATCTTGGTACTCCATAGCTCTAGCCCGCGTCGACTCAGGGACTTGAAATTGACTAGGGATCACCAACACATGTAAAGGAACCCAGAGAAATCGTCAAAACCCCAGCGACGCCATATTTTATATAACATTTCTCACTTTAAAAAAGATAGTTTTTCTTCGTATTTGACTTCGATCCTGGTACTCCATAGCTCTAGCCCGCGTGGACTCAGGGACTTGAAATTGACTAGGGATCACCAGCACACGTCAATCAACCCTTAGAAATCATCAAAACGCCAGCGACGCCATATTCTATACAACATTTCTCACTTTAAAAAAGATAGTTTTTCTTCGTATATGACTTCGATCCTCGTACTCCATAGCTCTTGCCCGCGTCGCCTTAGGGACTTGAAATTGACTCTGGATCTTGAGCAACATATTAGGGAATCCATATAAATCATCAAAACGCCAGCGACGCAATATTTTATATAATATTTCTCACTTTGAAAAAGATAGTTTTTTCGTATGTGACTTAACGATCCTGGTACTCCATAGCTCTAGCCCGCGTGGACTCAGGGACTTGAAATTGACTAGGGATCACCAGCACACGTCAAGGAACCCTTAGAAATCATCAAAACGCCAGCGACGCCATATTCTATATAACATTTCTCACTTTAAAAAAGATAGTTTTTCTTCGTATATGACTTCTATCCTGGTACTCCATAGCTCTTGCTCGCGTCAACTCAGGAACTTTAAATTGACTAGGGATCTTTAGCAACATATCACGGAATCCATATAAATCATCAAAACGCCAGCGACGCCATAAATAATATAAAATTACGAAATTTTAAAAAGATAGATTTTTCGTATTTGACTTCGATCCTGGTACTCCATAGCTCTAGCCCGCGTCGACTCAGGGACTTGAAAGTGACTAGGGATCACCAACACATGTAAAGGAACCCAGAGAAATCGTCAAAACCCCAGCGACGCCATATTTTATATAACATTTCTCACTTTAAAGAAGATAGTTTTTCTTCGTATTTGACTTCGATCCTGGTACTCCATAGCTTTAGCCCGCGTGGACTCAGGGACTTGAAATTGACTAGGGATCATCAGCACACGTCAATCAACCCTTAGAAATCATCAAAACGCCAGCGACGCCATATTCTATACAACATTTCTCACTTTAAAAAAGATAGTTTTTCTTCGTATATGACTTCAATCCTGGTACTCCATAGCTCTTGCCCGCGTCGCCTTAGGGACTTAAAATTGACTCTGGATCTTGAGCAACATATTAGGGAATCCATATAAATCATCAAAACGCCAGCGACGCAATATTTTATATAATATTTCTCACTTTGAAAAAGATAGTTTTTTCGTATGTGACTTAACGATCCTGGTACTCCATAGCTCTAGCCCGCGTGGACTCAGGGACTTGAAATTGACTAGGGATCACCAGCACACGTCAAAAAACCCTTAGAAATCATCAAAACGCCAGCGACGCCATATTCTATATAACATTTCTCATTTTACAAAAGATAGTTTTTCTTCGTATATGACTTCTATCCTGGTACTCCATAGCTCTTGCCCGCGTCGCGTAAGGGACTTTAAATTGACTCTGGATCTTTAGCAACATATCAGGGAATCTATATAAATCATCAAAACGCCAGCGACGCCATATTTTATATAATATTTCTCACTTTAAAAAGAGATAGTTTTTTTTTCGTATGTGACTTAACGATCCTGGTACTCCATAGATCTAGCCCGCGTCGACTCAGGGACTTGAAATTGACTAGGGATCACCAGCACACGTCAAGGAACCCTTAGAAATCATCAAAACGCCAGCGACGCCATATTCTATATAACATTTCTCACTTTAAAAAAGATAGTTTTTCTTCGTATATGACTTCTATCCTGGTACTCCATAGCTCTTGCCCGCGTCAACTCAGGAACTTTAAATTGACTAGGGATCTTTAGCAACATATCACGGAATCCATATAAATCATCAAAACGCCAGCGACGCCATAAATAATATAAAATTACGAAATTTTAAAAAGATAGATTTTTCGTATTTGACTTCGATCCTGGTACTCCATAGCTCTAGCCCGCGTCGACTCAGGGACTTGAAAGTGACTAGGGATCACCAACACATGTAAAGGAACCCAGAGAAATCGTCAAAACCCCAGCGACGCCATATTTTATATAACATTTCTCACTTTAAAGAAGATAGTTTTTCTTCGTATTTGACTTCGATCCTGGTACTCCATAGCTTTAGCCCGCGTGGACTCAGGGACTTGAAATTGACTAGGGATCACCAGCACACGTCAATCAACCCTTAGAAATCATCAAAACGCCAGCGACGCCATATTCTATACAACATTTCTCACTTTAAAAAAGATAGTTTTTCTTCGTATATGACTTCGATCCTGGTACTCCATAGCTCTTGCCCGCGTCGCCTTAGGGACTTGAAATTGACTCTGGATCTTGAGCAACATATTAGGGAATCCATATAAATCATCAAAACGCCAGCGACGCAATATTTTATATAATATTTCTCACTTTGAAAAAGATAGTTTTTTCGTATGTGACTTAACGATCCTGGTACTCCATAGCTCTAGCCCGCATGGACTCAGGGACTTGAAATTGACTAGGGATCACCAGCACACGTCAAGGAACCCTTAGAAATCATCAAAACGCCAGCGACGCCATATTCTATATAACATTTCTCACTTTAAAAAAGATAGTTTTTCTTCGTATATGACTTCTATCCTGGTACTCCATAGCTCTTGCCCGCGTCAACTCAGGAACTTTAAATTGACTAGGGATCTTTAGCAACATATCACGGAATCCATATAAATCATCAAAACGCCAGCGACGCCATAAATAATATAAAATTACGAAATTTTAAAAAGATAGATTTTTCGTATTTGACTTCGATCCTGGTACTCCATAGCTCTAGCCCGCGTCGACTCAGGGACTTGAAAGTGACTAGGGATCACCAACACATGTAAAGGAACCCAGAGAAATCGTCAAAACCCCAGCGACGCCATATTTTATATAACATTTCTCACTTTAAAGAAGATAGTTTTTCTTCGTATTTGACTTCGATCCTGGTACTCCATAGCTTTAGCCCGCGTGGACTCAGGGACTTGAAATTGACTAGGGATCACCAGCACACGTCAATCAACCCTTAGAAATCATCAAAACGCCAGCGACGCCATATTCTATACAACATTTCTCACTTTAAAAAAGATAGTTTTTCTTCGTATATGACTTCAATCCTGGTACTCCATAGCTCTTGCCCGCGTCAACTCAGGAACTTTAAATTGACTAGGGATCTTTAGCAACATATCACGGAATCCATATAAATCATCAAAACGCCAGCGACGCCATAAATAATATAAAATTACGAAATTTTAAAAAGATAGATTTTTCGTATTTGACTTCGATCCTGGTACTCCATAGCTCTAGCCCGCGTCGACTCAGGGACTTGAAAGTGACTAGGGATCACCAACACATGTAAAGGAACCCAGAGAAATCGTCAAAACCCCAGCGACGCCATATTTTATATAACATTTCTCACTTTAAAGAAGATAGTTTTTCTTCGTATTTGACTTCGATCCTGGTACTCCATAGCTTTAGCCCGCGTGGACTCAGGGACTTGAAATTGACTAGGGATCACCAGCACACGTCAATCAACCCTTAGAAATCATCAAAACGCCAGCGACGCCATATTCTATACAACATTTCTCACTTTAAAAAAGATAGTTTTTCTTCGTATATGACTTCGATCCTGGTACTCCATAGCTCTTGCCCGCGTCGCCTTAGGGACTTGAAATTGACTCTGGATCTTGAGCAACATATTAGGGAATCCATATAAATCATCAAAACGCCAGCGACGCAATATTTTATATAATATTTCTCACTTTAAAAAGAGATAGTTTTTTTTTCGTATGTGACTTAACGATCCTGGTACTCCATAGCTCTAGCCCGCGTCGACTCAGGGACTTGAAATTGACTAGGGATAACTAGCACACGTCAAGGAACCCTAAGAAATCATCAAAACGCCAGCGACGCCATATTCTATATAACATTTCTCACTTTAAAAAAGATAGTTTTTCTTCGTATATGACTTCTATCCTGGTACTCCATAGCTCTTGCCCGCCTGGCGTTAGGGACTTGAAATTGACTCTGGATCTTTAGCAACATATCAGGGAATCTATATAAATCATCAAAACGCCAGCGACGCCATATTTAATATAATATTTCTCACTTTAAAAAGAGATAGTTTTTCTTCGTATTTGACTTCTATCCTGGTACTCCATAGCTCTTGCCCGCATCGCCTTAGGGCCATACAAATTGACTGGGGATCACAAGCACATATCAAGGAACCCTTAGAAATCATCAAAACGCCAGCGACGCCATATTCTATATAACATTTCTCACTTTAAAAAAAGATAGTTTTTCTTCGTATATGACTTCGATCCTGGTACTCCATAGCTCTTGCCCGCGTCGCCTAAGGGACTTGAAATTGACTCTGGATCTTGAGCAACATATCAGGGAATCCATATAAATCATCAAAACGCCAGCGACGTCATAAATTATATAAAATTACGGAATTTTAAAAAGATAGTTTTTTCGTATTTGACTTCCATCCTGGTACTCCATAGCTCTAGCCCGCGTCGACTCAGGGACTTGAAATTGACTAGGAAGCACCAGCACATGTCAAGGAACCCAGAGAAATCGTCATAACCCCAGCGACGCCATATTTTATATAATATTTCTCACTTCAAATAAGATATTTTTTTCGTATGTGACTTAACGATCCTGGTACTCCATAGCTCAAGCCCGCGTCGACTCAGGGACTTGAAATTGACTAGGGATTACCAGCACATGTCAAGGAACCCAGAGAAATCGTCAAAACGCCAGCGACGCCATATTCTATATAACATTTCTCACTTTAAAAAAGATAGTTTTTCTTCGTATATGACTTCGATCCTGGTACTCCATAGCTCTTGCCCGCGTCGCCTTAGGGACTTGAAATTGACTCTGGATCTTGAGCAACATATCAGGGAATCCATATAAATCATCAAAACGCCAGCGACGCCATAAATAATATAAAATTACGAAATTTTAAAAAGATAGATTTTTCGTATTTGACTTCGATCCTGGTACTCCATAGCTCTAGCCCGCGTCGACTCAGGGACTTGAAATTGACTAGGGATAACTAGCACACGTCAAGGAACCCTAAGAAATCATCAAAACGCCAGCGACGCCATATTCTATATAACATTTCTCACTTTAAAAAAGATAGTTTTTCTTCGTATATGACTTCTATCCTGGTACTCCATAGCTCTTGCCCGCCTGGCGTTAGGGACTTGAAATTGACTCTGGATCTTTAGCAACATATCAGGGAATCTATATAAATCATCAAAACGCCAGCGACGCCATATTTAATATAATATTTCTCACTTTAAAAAGAGATAGTTTTTCTTCGTATTTGACTTCTATCCTGGTACTCCATAGCTCTTGCCCGCATCGCCTTAGGGCCATACAAATTGACTGGGGATCACAAGCACATATCAAGGAACCCTTAGAAATCATCAAAACGCCAGCGACGCCATATTCTATATAACATTTCTCACTTTAAAAAAAGATAGTTTTTCTTCGTATATGACTTCGATCCTGGTACTCCATAGCTCTTGCCCGCGTCGCCTAAGGGACTTGAAATTGACTCTGGATCTTGAGCAACATATCAGGGAATCCATATAAATCATCAAAACGCCAGCGACGCCATAAATAATATAAAATTACGAAATTTTAAAAAGATAGATTTTTCGTATTTGACTTCGATCCTGGTACTCCATAGCTCTAGCCCGCGTCGACTCAGGGACTTGAAAGTGACTAGGGATCACCAACACATGTAAAGGAACCCAGAGAAATCGTCAAAACCCCAGCGACGCCATATTTTATATAACATTTCTCACTTTAAAGAAGATAGTTTTTCTTCGTATTTGACTTCGATCCTGGTACTCCATAGCTTTAGCCCGCGTGGACTCAGGGACTTGAAATTGACTAGGGATCACCAGCACACGTCAATCAACCCTTAGAAATCATCAAAACGCCAGCGACGCCATATTCTATACAACATTTCTCACTTTAAAAAAGATAGTTTTTCTTCGTATATGACTTCAATCCTGGTACTCCATAGCTCTTGCCCGCGTCAACTCAGGAACTTTAAATTGACTAGGGATCTTTAGCAACATATCACGGAATCCATATAAATCATCAAAACGCCAGCGACGCCATAAATAATATAAAATTACGAAATTTTAAAAAGATAGATTTTTCGTATTTGACTTCGATCCTGGTACTCCATAGCTCTAGCCCGCGTCGACTCAGGGACTTGAAAGTGACTAGGGATCACCAACACATGTAAAGGAACCCAGAGAAATCGTCAAAACCCCAGCGACGCCATATTTTATATAACATTTCTCACTTTAAAGAAGATAGTTTTTCTTCGTATTTGACTTCGATCCTGGTACTCCATAGCTTTAGCCCGCGTGGACTCAGGGACTTGAAATTGACTAGGGATCACCAGCACACGTCAATCAACCCTTAGAAATCATCAAAACGCCAGCGACGCCATATTCTATACAACATTTCTCACTTTAAAAAAGATAGTTTTTCTTCGTATATGACTTCGATCCTGGTACTCCATAGCTCTTGCCCGCGTCGCCTTAGGGACTTGAAATTGACTCTGGATCTTGAGCAACATATTAGGGAATCCATATAAATCATCAAAACGCCAGCGACGCAATATTTTATATAATATTTCTCACTTTAAAAAGAGATAGTTTTTTTTTCGTATGTGACTTAACGATCCTGGTACTCCATAGCTCTAGCCCGCGTCGACTCAGGGACTTGAAATTGACTAGGGATCACCAGCACACGTCAAGGAACCCTTAGAAATCATCAAAACGCCAGCGACGCCATATTCTATATAACATTTCTCACTTTAAAAAAGATAGTTTTTCTTCGTATATGACTTCTATCCTGGTACTCCATAGCTCTTGCCCGCGTCAACTCAGGAACTTTAAATTGACTAGGGATCTTTAGCAACATATCACGGAATCCATATAAATCATCAAAACGCCAGCGACGCCATAAATAATATAAAATTACGAAATTTTAAAAAGATAGATTTTTCGTATTTGACTTCGATCCTGGTACTCCATAGCTCTAGCCCGCGTCGACTCAGGGACTTGAAAGTGACTAGGGATCACCAACACATGTAAAGGAACCCAGAGAAATCGTCAAAACCCCAGCGACGCCATATTTTATATAACATTTCTCACTTTAAAGAAGATAGTTTTTCTTCGTATTTGACTTCGATCCTGGTACTCCATAGCTTTAGCCCGCGTGGACTCAGGGACTTGAAATTGACTAGGGATCACCAGCACACGTCAATCAACCCTTAGAAATCATCAAAACGCCAGCGACGCCATATTCTATACAACATTTCTCACTTTAAAAAAGATAGTTTTTCTTCGTATATGACTTCGATCCTGGTACTCCATAGCTCTTGCCCGCGTCGCCTTAGGGACTTGAAATTGACTCTGGATCTTGAGCAACATATTAGGGAATCCATATAAATCATCAAAACGCCAGCGACGCAATATTTTATATAATATTTCTCACTTTGAAAAAGATAGTTTTTTCGTATGTGACTTAACGATCCTGGTACTCCATAGCTCTAGCCCGCATGGACTCAGGGACTTGAAATTGACTAGGGATCACCAGCACACGTCAAGGAACCCTTAGAAATCATCAAAACGCCAGCGACGCCATATTCTATATAACATTTCTCACTTTAAAAAAGATAGTTTTTCTTCGTATATGACTTCTATCCTGGTACTCCATAGCTCTTGCCCGCGTCAACTCAGGAACTTTAAATTGACTAGGGATCTTTAGCAACATATCACGGAATCCATATAAATCATCAAAACGCCAGCGACGCCATAAATAATATAAAATTACGAAATTTTAAAAAGATAGATTTTTCGTATTTGACTTCGATCCTGGTACTCCATAGCTCTAGCCCGCGTCGACTCAGGGACTTGAAATTGACTAGGGATAACTAGCACACGTCAAGGAACCCTAAGAAATCATCAAAACGCCAGCGACGCCATATTCTATATAACATTTCTCACTTTAAAAAAGATAGTTTTTCTTCGTATATGACTTCTATCCTGGTACTCCATAGCTCTTGCCCGCCTGGCGTTAGGGACTTGAAATTGACTCTGGATCTTTAGCAACATATCAGGGAATCTATATAAATCATCAAAACGCCAGCGACGCCATATTTAATATAATATTTCTCACTTTAAAAAGAGATAGTTTTTCTTCGTATTTGACTTCTATCCTGGTACTCCATAGCTCTTGCCCGCATCGCCTTAGGGCCATACAAATTGACTGGGGATCACAAGCACATATCAAGGAACCCTTAGAAATCATCAAAACGCCAGCGACGCCATATTCTATATAACATTTCTCACTTTAAAAAAAGATAGTTTTTCTTCGTATATGACTTCGATCCTGGTACTCCATAGCTCTTGCCCGCGTCGCCTAAGGGACTTGAAATTGACTCTGGATCTTGAGCAACATATCAGGGAATCCATATAAATCATCAAAACGCCAGCGACGTCATAAATTATATAAAATTACGGAATTTTAAAAAGATAGTTTTTTCGTATTTGACTTCCATCCTGGTACTCCATAGCTCTAGCCCGCGTCGACTCAGGGACTTGAAATTGACTAGGAAGCACCAGCACATGTCAAGGAACCCAGAGAAATCGTCATAACCCCAGCGACGCCATATTTTATATAATATTTCTCACTTCAAATAAGATATTTTTTTCGTATGTGACTTAACGATCCTGGTACTCCATAGCTCAAGCCCGCGTCGACTCAGGGACTTGAAATTGACTAGGGATTACCAGCACATGTCAAGGAACCCAGAGAAATCGTCAAAACGCCAGCGACGCCATATTCTATATAACATTTCTCACTTTAAAAAAGATAGTTTTTCTTCGTATATGACTTCGATCCTGGTACTCCATAGCTCTTGCCCGCGTCGCCTTAGGGACTTGAAATTGACTCTGGATCTTGAGCAACATATCAGGGAATCCATATAAATCAACAAAACGCCAGCGACGCCATAAATAATATAAAATTACGAAATTTTAAAAAGATAGATTTTTCGTATTTGACTTCGATCCTGGTACTCCATAGCTCTAGCCCGCGTCGACTCAGGGACTTGAAATTGACTAGGGATAACTAGCACACGTCAAGGAACCCTAAGAAATCATCAAAACGCCAGCGACGCCATATTCTATATAACATTTCTCACTTTAAAAAAGATAGTTTTTCTTCGTATATGACTTCTATCCTGGTACTCCATAGCTCTTGCCCGCCTGGCGTTAGGGACTTGAAATTGACTCTGGATCTTTAGCAACATATCAGGGAATCTATATAAATCATCAAAACGCCAGCGACGCCATATTTAATATAATATTTCTCACTTTAAAAAGAGATAGTTTTTCTTCGTATTTGACTTCTATCCTGGTACTCCATAGCTCTTGCCCGCATCGCCTTAGGGCCATACAAATTGACTGGGGATCACAAGCACATATCAAGGAACCCTTAGAAATCATCAAAACGCCAGCGACGCCATATTCTATATAACATTTCTCACTTTAAAAAAAGATAGTTTTTCTTCGTATATGACTTCGATCCTGGTACTCCATAGCTCTTGCCCGCGTCGCCTAAGGGACTTGAAATTGACTCTGGATCTTGAGCAACATATCAGGGAATCCATATAAATCATCAAAACGCCAGCGACGTCATAAATTATATAAAATTACGGAATTTTAAAAAGATAGTTTTTTCGTATTTGACTTCCATCCTGGTACTCCATAGCTCTAGCCCGCGTCGACTCAGGGACTTGAAATTGACTAGGAAGCACCAGCACATGTCAAGGAACCCAGAGAAATCGTCATAACCCCAGCGACGCCATATTTTATATAATATTTCTCACTTCAAATAAGATATTTTTTTCGTATGTGACTTAACGATCCTGGTACTCCATAGCTCAAGCCCGCGTCGACTCAGGGACTTGAAATTGACTAGGGATTACCAGCACACGTCAATCAACCCTTAGAAATCATCAAAACGCCAGCGACGCCATATTCTATACAACATTTCTCACTTTAAAAAAGATAGTTTTTCTTCGTATATGACTTCGATCCTGGTACTCCATAGCTCTTGCCCGCGTCGCCTTAGGGACTTGAAATTGACTCTGGATCTTGAGCAACATATTAGGGAATCCATATAAATCATCAAAACGCCAGCGACGCAATATTTTATATAATATTTCTCACTTCAAATAAGATATTTTTTTCGTATGTGACTTAACGATCCTGGTACTCCATAGCTCAAGCCCGCGTCGACTCAGGGACTTGAAATTGACTAGGGATTACCAGCACATGTCAAGGAACCCAGAGAAATCGTCAAAACGCCAGCGACGCCATATTCTATATAACATTTCTCACTTTAAAAAAGATAGTTTTTCTTCGTATATGACTTCGATCCTGGTACTCCATAGCTCTTGCCCGCGTCGCCTTAGGGACTTGAAATTGACTAGGGATCACCAGCACACGTCAATCAACCCTTAGAAATCATCAAAACGCCAGCGACGCCATATTCTATACAACATTTCTCACTTTAAAAAAGATAGTTTTTCTTCGTATATGACTTCAATCCTGGTACTCCATAGCTCTTGCCCGCGTCAACTCAGGAACTTTAAATTGACTAGGGATCTTTAGCAACATATCACGGAATCCATATAAATCATCAAAACGCCAGCGACGCCATAAATAATATAAAATTACGAAATTTTAAAAAGATAGATTTTTCGTATTTGACTTCGATCCTGGTACTCCATAGCTCTAGCCCGCGTCGACTCAGGGACTTGAAAGTGACTAGGGATCACCAACACATGTAAAGGAACCCAGAGAAATCGTCAAAACCCCAGCGACGCCATATTTTATATAACATTTCTCACTTTAAAGAAGATAGTTTTTCTTCGTATTTGACTTCGATCCTGGTACTCCATAGCTTTAGCCCGCGTGGACTCAGGGACTTGAAATTGACTAGGGATCACCAGCACACGTCAATCAACCCTTAGAAATCATCAAAACGCCAGCGACGCCATATTCTATACAACATTTCTCACTTTAAAAAAGATAGTTTTTCTTCGTATATGACTTCGATCCTGGTACTCCATAGCTCTTGCCCGCGTCGCCTTAGGGACTTGAAATTGACTCTGGATCTTGAGCAACATATTAGGGAATCCATATAAATCATCAAAACGCCAGCGACGCAATATTTTATATAATATTTCTCACTTTAAAAAGAGATAGTTTTTTTTTCGTATGTGACTTAACGATCCTGGTACTCCATAGCTCTAGCCCGCGTCGACTCAGGGACTTGAAATTGACTAGGGATAACTAGCACACGTCAAGGAACCCTAAGAAATCATCAAAACGCCAGCGACGCCATATTCTATATAACATTTCTCACTTTAAAAAAGATAGTTTTTCTTCGTATATGACTTCTATCCTGGTACTCCATAGCTCTTGCCCGCCTGGCGTTAGGGACTTGAAATTGACTCTGGATCTTTAGCAACATATCAGGGAATCTATATAAATCATCAAAACGCCAGCGACGCCATATTTAATATAATATTTCTCACTTTAAAAAGAGATAGTTTTTCTTCGTATTTGACTTCTATCCTGGTACTCCATAGCTCTTGCCCGCATCGCCTTAGGGCCATACAAATTGACTGGGGATCACAAGCACATATCAAGGAACCCTTAGAAATCATCAAAACGCCAGCGACGCCATATTCTATATAACATTTCTCACTTTAAAAAAAGATAGTTTTTCTTCGTATATGACTTCGATCCTGGTACTCCATAGCTCTTGCCCGCGTCGCCTAAGGGACTTGAAATTGACTCTGGATCTTGAGCAACATATCAGGGAATCCATATAAATCATCAAAACGCCAGCGACGTCATAAATTATATAAAATTACGGAATTTTAAAAAGATAGTTTTTTCGTATTTGACTTCCATCCTGGTACTCCATAGCTCTAGCCCGCGTCGACTCAGGGACTTGAAATTGACTAGGAAGCACCAGCACATGTCAAGGAACCCAGAGAAATCGTCATAACCCCAGCGACGCCATATTTTATATAATATTTCTCACTTCAAATAAGATATTTTTTTCGTATGTGACTTAACGATCCTGGTACTCCATAGCTCAAGCCCGCGTCGACTCAGGGACTTGAAATTGACTAGGGATTACCAGCACATGTCAAGGAACCCAGAGAAATCGTCAAAACGCCAGCGACGCCATATTCTATATAACATTTCTCACTTTAAAAAAGATAGTTTTTCTTCGTATATGACTTCGATCCTGGTACTCCATAGCTCTTGCCCGCGTCGCCTTAGGGACTTGAAATTGACTCTGGATCTTGAGCAACATATCAGGGAATCCATATAAATCAACAAAACGCCAGCGACGCCATAAATAATATAAAATTACGAAATTTTAAAAAGATAGATTTTTCGTATTTGACTTCGATCCTGGTACTCCATAGCTCTAGCCCGCGTCGACTCAGGGACTTGAAATTGACTAGGGATAACTAGCACACGTCAAGGAACCCTAAGAAATCATCAAAACGCCAGCGACGCCATATTCTATATAACATTTCTCACTTTAAAAAAGATAGTTTTTCTTCGTATATGACTTCTATCCTGGTACTCCATAGCTCTTGCCCGCCTGGCGTTAGGGACTTGAAATTGACTCTGGATCTTTAGCAACATATCAGGGAATCTATATAAATCATCAAAACGCCAGCGACGCCATATTTAATATAATATTTCTCACTTTAAAAAGAGATAGTTTTTCTTCGTATTTGACTTCTATCCTGGTACTCCATAGCTCTTGCCCGCATCGCCTTAGGGCCATACAAATTGACTGGGGATCACAAGCACATATCAAGGAACCCTTAGAAATCATCAAAACGCCAGCGACGCCATATTCTATATAACATTTCTCACTTTAAAAAAAGATAGTTTTTCTTCGTATATGACTTCGATCCTGGTACTCCATAGCTCTTGCCCGCGTCGCCTAAGGGACTTGAAATTGACTCTGGATCTTGAGCAACATATCAGGGAATCCATATAAATCATCAAAACGCCAGCGACGCCATAAATAATATAAAATTACGAAATTTTAAAAAGATAGATTTTTCGTATTTGACTTCGATCCTGGTACTCCATAGCTCTAGCCCGCGTCGACTCAGGGACTTGAAAGTGACTAGGGATCACCAACACATGTAAAGGAACCCAGAGAAATCGTCAAAACCCCAGCGACGCCATATTTTATATAACATTTCTCACTTTAAAGAAGATAGTTTTTCTTCGTATTTGACTTCGATCCTGGTACTCCATAGCTTTAGCCCGCGTGGACTCAGGGACTTGAAATTGACTAGGGATCACCAGCACACGTCAATCAACCCTTAGAAATCATCAAAACGCCAGCGACGCCATATTCTATACAACATTTCTCACTTTAAAAAAGATAGTTTTTCTTCGTATATGACTTCAATCCTGGTACTCCATAGCTCTTGCCCGCGTCAACTCAGGAACTTTAAATTGACTAGGGATCTTTAGCAACATATCACGGAATCCATATAAATCATCAAAACGCCAGCGACGCCATAAATAATATAAAATTACGAAATTTTAAAAAGATAGATTTTTCGTATTTGACTTCGATCCTGGTACTCCATAGCTCTAGCCCGCGTCGACTCAGGGACTTGAAAGTGACTAGGGATCACCAACACATGTAAAGGAACCCAGAGAAATCGTCAAAACCCCAGCGACGCCATATTTTATATAACATTTCTCACTTTAAAGAAGATAGTTTTTCTTCGTATTTGACTTCGATCCTGGTACTCCATAGCTTTAGCCCGCGTGGACTCAGGGACTTGAAATTGACTAGGGATCACCAGCACACGTCAATCAACCCTTAGAAATCATCAAAACGCCAGCGACGCCATATTCTATACAACATTTCTCACTTTAAAAAAGATAGTTTTTCTTCGTATATGACTTCGATCCTGGTACTCCATAGCTCTTGCCCGCGTCGCCTTAGGGACTTGAAATTGACTCTGGATCTTGAGCAACATATTAGGGAATCCATATAAATCATCAAAACGCCAGCGACGCAATATTTTATATAATATTTCTCACTTTAAAAAGAGATAGTTTTTTTTTCGTATGTGACTTAACGATCCTGGTACTCCATAGCTCTAGCCCGCGTCGACTCAGGGACTTGAAATTGACTAGGGATCACCAGCACACGTCAAGGAACCCTTAGAAATCATCAAAACGCCAGCGACGCCATATTCTATATAACATTTCTCACTTTAAAAAAGATAGTTTTTCTTCGTATATGACTTCTATCCTGGTACTCCATA
Organism: Boloria selene; assembly: GCA_905231865.2. NCBI lineage: Eukaryota > Metazoa > Arthropoda > Insecta > Lepidoptera > Nymphalidae > Boloria > Boloria selene. The sequence continues at coordinate 1,892,865 of HG993158.1, read as the reverse complement.
GCTCTTGCCCGCGTCAACTCAGGAACTTTAAATTGACTAGGGATCTTTAGCAACATATCACGGAATCCATATAAATCATCAAAACGCCAGCGACGCCATAAATAATATAAAATTACGAAATTTTAAAAAGATAGATTTTTCGTATTTGACTTCGATCCTGGTACTCCATAGCTCTAGCCCGCGTCGACTCAGGGACTTGAAAGTGACTAGGGATCACCAACACATGTAAAGGAACCCAGAGAAATCGTCAAAACCCCAGCGACGCCATATTTTATATAACATTTCTCACTTTAAAGAAGATAGTTTTTCTTCGTATTTGACTTCGATCCTGGTACTCCATAGCTTTAGCCCGCGTGGACTCAGGGACTTGAAATTGACTAGGGATCACCAGCACACGTCAATCAACCCTTAGAAATCATCAAAACGCCAGCGACGCCATATTCTATACAACATTTCTCACTTTAAAAAAGATAGTTTTTCTTCGTATATGACTTCGATCCTGGTACTCCATAGCTCTTGCCCGCGTCGCCTTAGGGACTTGAAATTGACTCTGGATCTTGAGCAACATATTAGGGAATCCATATAAATCATCAAAACGCCAGCGACGCAATATTTTATATAATATTTCTCACTTTGAAAAAGATAGTTTTTTCGTATGTGACTTAACGATCCTGGTACTCCATAGCTCTAGCCCGCATGGACTCAGGGACTTGAAATTGACTAGGGATCACCAGCACACGTCAAGGAACCCTTAGAAATCATCAAAACGCCAGCGACGCCATATTCTATATAACATTTCTCACTTTAAAAAAGATAGTTTTTCTTCGTATATGACTTCTATCCTGGTACTCCATAGCTCTTGCCCGCGTCAACTCAGGAACTTTAAATTGACTAGGGATCTTTAGCAACATATCACGGAATCCATATAAATCATCAAAACGCCAGCGACGCCATAAATAATATAAAATTACGAAATTTTAAAAAGATAGATTTTTCGTATTTGACTTCGATCCTGGTACTCCATAGCTCTAGCCCGCGTCGACTCAGGGACTTGAAATTGACTAGGGATAACTAGCACACGTCAAGGAACCCTAAGAAATCATCAAAACGCCAGCGACGCCATATTCTATATAACATTTCTCACTTTAAAAAAGATAGTTTTTCTTCGTATATGACTTCTATCCTGGTACTCCATAGCTCTTGCCCGCCTGGCGTTAGGGACTTGAAATTGACTCTGGATCTTTAGCAACATATCAGGGAATCTATATAAATCATCAAAACGCCAGCGACGCCATATTTAATATAATATTTCTCACTTTAAAAAGAGATAGTTTTTCTTCGTATTTGACTTCTATCCTGGTACTCCATAGCTCTTGCCCGCATCGCCTTAGGGCCATACAAATTGACTGGGGATCACAAGCACATATCAAGGAACCCTTAGAAATCATCAAAACGCCAGCGACGCCATATTCTATATAACATTTCTCACTTTAAAAAAAGATAGTTTTTCTTCGTATATGACTTCGATCCTGGTACTCCATAGCTCTTGCCCGCGTCGCCTAAGGGACTTGAAATTGACTCTGGATCTTGAGCAACATATCAGGGAATCCATATAAATCATCAAAACGCCAGCGACGTCATAAATTATATAAAATTACGGAATTTTAAAAAGATAGTTTTTTCGTATTTGACTTCCATCCTGGTACTCCATAGCTCTAGCCCGCGTCGACTCAGGGACTTGAAATTGACTAGGAAGCACCAGCACATGTCAAGGAACCCAGAGAAATCGTCATAACCCCAGCGACGCCATATTTTATATAATATTTCTCACTTCAAATAAGATATTTTTTTCGTATGTGACTTAACGATCCTGGTACTCCATAGCTCAAGCCCGCGTCGACTCAGGGACTTGAAATTGACTAGGGATTACCAGCACATGTCAAGGAACCCAGAGAAATCGTCAAAACGCCAGCGACGCCATATTCTATATAACATTTCTCACTTTAAAAAAGATAGTTTTTCTTCGTATATGACTTCGATCCTGGTACTCCATAGCTCTTGCCCGCGTCGCCTTAGGGACTTGAAATTGACTCTGGATCTTGAGCAACATATCAGGGAATCCATATAAATCAACAAAACGCCAGCGACGCCATAAATAATATAAAATTACGAAATTTTAAAAAGATAGATTTTTCGTATTTGACTTCGATCCTGGTACTCCATAGCTCTAGCCCGCGTCGACTCAGGGACTTGAAATTGACTAGGGATAACTAGCACACGTCAAGGAACCCTAAGAAATCATCAAAACGCCAGCGACGCCATATTCTATATAACATTTCTCACTTTAAAAAAGATAGTTTTTCTTCGTATATGACTTCTATCCTGGTACTCCATAGCTCTTGCCCGCCTGGCGTTAGGGACTTGAAATTGACTCTGGATCTTTAGCAACATATCAGGGAATCTATATAAATCATCAAAACGCCAGCGACGCCATATTTAATATAATATTTCTCACTTTAAAAAGAGATAGTTTTTCTTCGTATTTGACTTCTATCCTGGTACTCCATAGCTCTTGCCCGCATCGCCTTAGGGCCATACAAATTGACTGGGGATCACAAGCACATATCAAGGAACCCTTAGAAATCATCAAAACGCCAGCGACGCCATATTCTATATAACATTTCTCACTTTAAAAAAAGATAGTTTTTCTTCGTATATGACTTCGATCCTGGTACTCCATAGCTCTTGCCCGCGTCGCCTAAGGGACTTGAAATTGACTCTGGATCTTGAGCAACATATCAGGGAATCCATATAAATCATCAAAACGCCAGCGACGTCATAAATTATATAAAATTACGGAATTTTAAAAAGATAGTTTTTTCGTATTTGACTTCCATCCTGGTACTCCATAGCTCTAGCCCGCGTCGACTCAGGGACTTGAAATTGACTAGGAAGCACCAGCACATGTCAAGGAACCCAGAGAAATCGTCATAACCCCAGCGACGCCATATTTTATATAATATTTCTCACTTCAAATAAGATATTTTTTTCGTATGTGACTTAACGATCCTGGTACTCCATAGCTCAAGCCCGCGTCGACTCAGGGACTTGAAATTGACTAGGGATTACCAGCACACGTCAATCAACCCTTAGAAATCATCAAAACGCCAGCGACGCCATATTCTATACAACATTTCTCACTTTAAAAAAGATAGTTTTTCTTCGTATATGACTTCGATCCTGGTACTCCATAGCTCTTGCCCGCGTCGCCTTAGGGACTTGAAATTGACTCTGGATCTTGAGCAACATATTAGGGAATCCATATAAATCATCAAAACGCCAGCGACGCAATATTTTATATAATATTTCTCACTTCAAATAAGATATTTTTTTCGTATGTGACTTAACGATCCTGGTACTCCATAGCTCAAGCCCGCGTCGACTCAGGGACTTGAAATTGACTAGGGATTACCAGCACATGTCAAGGAACCCAGAGAAATCGTCAAAACGCCAGCGACGCCATATTCTATATAACATTTCTCACTTTAAAAAAGATAGTTTTTCTTCGTATATGACTTCGATCCTGGTACTCCATAGCTCTTGCCCGCGTCGCCTTAGGGACTTGAAATTGACTCTGGATCTTGAGCAACATATCAGGGAATCCATATAAATCAACAAAACGCCAGCGACGCCATAAATAATATAAAATTACGAAATTTTAAAAAGATAGATTTTTCGTATTTGACTTCGATCCTGGTACTCCATAGCTCTAGCCCGCGTCGACTCAGGGACTTGAAATTGACTAGGGATAACTAGCACACGTCAAGGAACCCTAAGAAATCATCAAAACGCCAGCGACGCCATATTCTATATAACATTTCTCACTTTAAAAAAGATAGTTTTTCTTCGTATATGACTTCTATCCTGGTACTCCATAGCTCTTGCCCGCCTGGCGTTAGGGACTTGAAATTGACTCTGGATCTTTAGCAACATATCAGGGAATCTATATAAATCATCAAAACGCCAGCGACGCCATATTTAATATAATATTTCTCACTTTAAAAAGAGATAGTTTTTCTTCGTATTTGACTTCTATCCTGGTACTCCATAGCTCTTGCCCGCATCGCCTTAGGGCCATACAAATTGACTGGGGATCACAAGCACATATCAAGGAACCCTTAGAAATCATCAAAACGCCAGCGACGCCATATTCTATATAACATTTCTCACTTTAAAAAAAGATAGTTTTTCTTCGTATATGACTTCGATCCTGGTACTCCATAGCTCTTGCCCGCGTCGCCTAAGGGACTTGAAATTGACTCTGGATCTTGAGCAACATATCAGGGAATCCATATAAATCATCAAAACGCCAGCGACGTCATAAATTATATAAAATTACGGAATTTTAAAAAGATAGTTTTTTCGTATTTGACTTCCATCCTGGTACTCCATAGCTCTAGCCCGCGTCGACTCAGGGACTTGAAATTGACTAGGAAGCACCAGCACATGTCAAGGAACCCAGAGAAATCGTCATAACCCCAGCGACGCCATATTTTATATAATATTTCTCACTTCAAATAAGATATTTTTTTCGTATGTGACTTAACGATCCTGGTACTCCATAGCTCAAGCCCGCGTCGACTCAGGGACTTGAAATTGACTAGGGATTACCAGCACACGTCAATCAACCCTTAGAAATCATCAAAACGCCAGCGACGCCATATTCTATACAACATTTCTCACTTTAAAAAAGATAGTTTTTCTTCGTATATGACTTCGATCCTGGTACTCCATAGCTCTTGCCCGCGTCGCCTTAGGGACTTGAAATTGACTCTGGATCTTGAGCAACATATTAGGGAATCCATATAAATCATCAAAACGCCAGCGACGCAATATTTTATATAATATTTCTCACTTTGAAAAAGATAGTTTTTTCGTATGTGACTTAACGATCCTGGTACTCCATAGCTCTAGCCCGCATGGACTCAGGGACTTGAAATTGACTAGGGATCACCAGCACACGTCAAGGAACCCTTAGAAATCATCAAAACGCCAGCGACGCCATATTCTATATAACATTTCTCACTTTAAAAAAGATAGTTTTTCTTCGTATATGACTTCTATCCTGGTACTCCATAGCTCTTGCCCGCGTCAACTCAGGAACTTTAAATTGACTAGGGATCTTTAGCAACATATCACGGAATCCATATAAATCATCAAAACGCCAGCGACGCCATAAATAATATAAAATTACGAAATTTTAAAAAGATAGATTTTTCGTATTTGACTTCGATCCTGGTACTCCATAGCTCTAGCCCGCGTCGACTCAGGGACTTGAAATTGACTAGGGATAACTAGCACACGTCAAGGAACCCTAAGAAATCATCAAAACGCCAGCGACGCCATATTCTATATAACATTTCTCACTTTAAAAAAGATAGTTTTTCTTCGTATATGACTTCTATCCTGGTACTCCATAGCTCTTGCCCGCCTGGCGTTAGGGACTTGAAATTGACTCTGGATCTTTAGCAACATATCAGGGAATCTATATAAATCATCAAAACGCCAGCGACGCCATATTTAATATAATATTTCTCACTTTAAAAAGAGATAGTTTTTCTTCGTATTTGACTTCTATCCTGGTACTCCATAGCTCTTGCCCGCATCGCCTTAGGGCCATACAAATTGACTGGGGATCACAAGCACATATCAAGGAACCCTTAGAAATCATCAAAACGCCAGCGACGCCATATTCTATATAACATTTCTCACTTTAAAAAAAGATAGTTTTTCTTCGTATATGACTTCGATCCTGGTACTCCATAGCTCTTGCCCGCGTCGCCTAAGGGACTTGAAATTGACTCTGGATCTTGAGCAACATATCAGGGAATCCATATAAATCATCAAAACGCCAGCGACGTCATAAATTATATAAAATTACGGAATTTTAAAAAGATAGTTTTTTCGTATTTGACTTCCATCCTGGTACTCCATAGCTCTAGCCCGCGTCGACTCAGGGACTTGAAATTGACTAGGAAGCACCAGCACATGTCAAGGAACCCAGAGAAATCGTCATAACCCCAGCGACGCCATATTTTATATAATATTTCTCACTTCAAATAAGATATTTTTTTCGTATGTGACTTAACGATCCTGGTACTCCATAGCTCAAGCCCGCGTCGACTCAGGGACTTGAAATTGACTAGGGATTACCAGCACATGTCAAGGAACCCAGAGAAATCGTCAAAACGCCAGCGACGCCATATTCTATATAACATTTCTCACTTTAAAATAGATAGTTTTTCTTCGTATATGACATCGATCCTGGTACTCCATAGCTCTTGCCCGCGTCGCCTTAGGGACTTGAAATTGACTCTGGATCTTCAAATCAAATCAAATCAAAATATTCTTTATTCAAATAGACTTTTACAAGCTCTTTTGAATCGTCATTTTTACATTATCAAAATTAAAAGTCAGTCTGTAAGTCTGTGAGTAAACTACCACCGGCTCGGAAAGCTGTTCTGCTGAGAAGAACCGGCGAGAAACTCAACAGTTGCTCTTTTCAAAAAAATATTTGGTAACAATATTTTATTACAAATTATCTATTTATCCTACGTGAGACACAACAAGTCACTAATCCCACACATTTACATCTACCAGGTATTCCACTATAGTGTAATAAGCTTTATTCAATAACGTATTTTTAATTTTTGATTTAAATTGCCTCAAAGGCAAGTTCAATATGGACTGTGGAATTTTATTATACATGCGTACACCTTGCCCCATAAACGATCTGTTTACCTTTTGTAGGCGAAAACTGGGTGTTACAAGTTTATCCTTATTTCTAGTATTTATACTGTGTTTGTCGCTGTGCTTTGAATAGCAATTAATATTTTGCCGAACAAACATAATGTTACAATATATATATTGCGAAGCAACCGTAAGAATTCCTATTTCTTTAAAAAGTCCGCGGAGAGTATCACGAGCGCTTATGTTATAAATAGCCCGAATGGCCCTTTTTTGTAGAATAAATATCGATTTAATGTCCGCTGCATTACCCCACAACAAAATACCATAAGATAAAATGCTATGGAAATAACTGAAGTAAACAAGTCTGGCAGTATCAATGTCCGTTAGCTGCTTGACTTTTCTAACAGCGAAAACAGCTGAGCTCAGTCTACTCGCAAGAGACGAGAGATGGGGACCCCATTGCAGACCCGAATCTAATGTCAATCCCAAGAAGACCGTGGAATCTACCGTATTTAATGTGTCGTTATTGAGATACAAATTCAAATTCTGTCTTTTTACATTCGGTAATAAAAACTGCATATATTTTGTCTTCTTGGCATTTAAAGCCAGATTATTAATGTTAAACCAGTGAAGTATATGCGATAATGCACTGTTTACCTCGTCGTAATTATTTGACTTTCTATCAACTTTAAAAATTAAGGAGGTATCATCCGCAAAGAGTACAATATCACACAACTTATCGGCATAAAACGGGAGATCATTAATATAAACTAAAAACAAAAATGGACCTAGGATAGATCCTTGCGGAACACCCATTCTAAGAGGAGAACCAGAAGAGTTGACGTTATTTACTGCGACCTTCTGAACTCTATCAGTAAGATAAGAAGCAAGTAGATCGAGAGCAATACCACGAACACCGTAATGAGCAAATTTAAGCAAAAGAGTTTCATGTTTCACACAATCAAAAGCTTTAGACAAATCACAGAAAACTCCAATTGCATTCTGTGATTTTTCCCAAGCGTCATAAATATGTTTAAGAAGCGCAATCCCCGCATCGGCTGTAGATCTGCCTTTAGTAAAACCATACTGTTCACTATGGAAAATATTATTTGCGTTAAAATGAGTCAGAAGTTGACTTAAAATAAGTTTCTCAAAGATTTTACTCATACATGGCAATATAGAAATAGGTCTATAATTGCCAGGGTCATTTTTTTCACCATCTTTAAAAAGAGGTATTATTTTACTAATTTTCATAAGATCAGGGAATATTCCAGTATCTATGCATTTATTGAATATAAGAGATAATTGTGGTGCAATGTTTGTTATTATTGTATTAAGTAATTTAACAGACATGCCCCATAAATCACCAGTTTTTTTAAGATTAATAGTTTTAAATATTTTAATTATTTCATTCGCATCTACATATGAAAATTTAAATTGGTGATCACAGTGAGGAGTATGACTTTTCAAAGAAATTATTGCATCTGAAGTAGAGGATTTTAAAGAAGATGTGACCTTTTCAGGGATTTTCGAAAAATAACTTACAAATGAATTTGCAACATCTTCATTGGAACTCACTGTAGCATTATTAATTAACAATTGGATAGGTTCACTAACGGGCTTAGATCTGCCAGTCGTACGAGTAATCACGTCCCAAGTGGCTTTAATTTTATTGTCAGAATTTAAAATTTTATTTCTAATATATATAGACTTAGCCTGCTGACAAACTTTTTTAAAAATTTTTGAATAAGCTCTTACCCGAGTATAGAACGTTGGGTCATGATTCCACTGCTTCATACTATATAGTTTATACAAATTGTCTCTACTACGGTATATGCCGACTGTCGCCCAGTCGCTAAATTTCATTTTAGGGTTCTTAATTACAGTGCGCTCTTTGAATACGTTATTGAACGAGTCTAACAGTATATTAAATACTTTATTATAATAAGAGTTGGGACTATCTACTGCCATGTCCACTTGAAGTAATTGTTGCATAACTTTCTCTTTAAAAATGTTAATTTTATAATTAGTGACCGGTCTACATTTTATATTTTGCTTAGTGTTAACAATATTACTAGTTATTGAAATTTTTTGACCCAAGTGGTCTGAACTTAAATTTCCTATTATTAATTTATCGAGTACTTCCCCATGACAGAATACATTATCAATACACGTGGAGGAAGAATTTGTCACTCGAGTTGGTTCGCAGAAGACATTACTTAAGTCATATGATCTGAATAGACTTAAAAGGCGATTACTGTGCTGCGTTACTTGAAGTATATCGACATTAAAATCCCCGCATACAATTATTGATTTACTACTTGTACATACATTTCTAAGGATATCGTCCATCTTATTTTCGAATATATCAAAGTCACCCGAAGGGGGCCGGTACACGCATAATATAATATACTGTTGAGTCTCAACGCAGGACAGTTCTATAGAACGCTCGACAGAGAGTGCCACTATGTCCTGTCGGCCCTTGCAAACTATATCATTTCTAACTAATACAAGAGAGCCACCGCGAGTAGCGTTCACTCTAACAAACGAACTTGACAATGTAAAATTTTCAATATTTAAAATATTACAATCTTTTTTGAGCCATGGTTCAGTTAGGCATATTACATGAATATTATCTTTCACTAGGTAAAGTTCTAGTTCTAGTTCTTTGCCACCTAAGCCCTGTATATTTTGATGAACAATATTTAATCTATTAGACTTAGGCATTGTCTTGATATTTAGTTTAAACTAGAACTAGCAATTTCTACACAAACATTATTTTTATGTAGTAAATTATTATTAATAATAACAATGTTCTGAGTTGTACAATGTACAACTGGGTTTTGTATATTATAAGCTACTAAAGTAGCAAGTTTTTTCCTATAATATAAAGGCAGATACAAAGTATCCCTTGTCACCTTAAGACTAGAATAATTAATAAATTTATTAATGTCAAAATAAAAGAATGCGTCACTATGACGGTGAGTTGTATTATAAATAGCCATATTAAGGCTATATATGTACTTATTTTGTTCATCAGTAAGGGAAGAGGAATAAGGAAACGAGCAAATAATAAATTTGCACTTAGTCCTATTGTGTAAATTAAGTAAATTTTCTATACTATTTATAACATCCTGTTTCCTTACAGATGAACTATCCCCTTGGAGAAGTACTATAGTACTATCTACACACAATTCCATTGAGGATATTTTTCTAATATTATACTGGAAACTGGCACCAGGTGAACATATATTTTGTACATTATTAATGTGTTTTCCAAGCAAAGCGCCAAAGCCTTGGCCTATTTTATCAGACACAACAATTACATTACCATGGACCGCGGTACTGGAGGAAATATCTATGCTATAATTACTGTTACATTTCACACTATTCATTTGCTTTTGCTCATTGTGTATAACCGAGACATCTTCACCTACAGAATTACTTTGAATATTTTTATCTTCTGATTTTGGTGTGTTACAGTCACACATATGTTTATTAGTAAATGATTCAAATCTTTCATAATTATAATTACAAAGTTCAACTAAATTAGTTGCAGCAAGAATGTGCTCCTGTATCTGTTTTTGTGAGCACTCATACTTTGTGGTAATTGAATTTAATTCACAAGTTAAATTGTCAATTTCTACCTGTAGTTGTAGTGTGTCTCGCTCATACAAAGACCTACTTTCACTGAATTTTATTTTATACTGTTTTATTTTATTTATTAACTTTAAGCGTTCACTTCTCAATTCACAAATATGTTTAGAAGAATATTTATTATTAATTATTTTCTTTGATTTTTTAATAAATTTATTCAATCTAATATACTTTTTTAATTTATTATGGGTTGAGAAGTGAATAGAGTCTTTATTACAAGAGTCATCATCTTTGGTTAAGTCTATTATGATTTGTGGTTTACATTCCACCAGCTCTGTATATAAAGATTGAGTTTTCATCGACTGATGTGACAATTTAAACTCCTCAAGCTGGAGTATAATACTTTTAGATTCCTCTAAACTTATTTCAAGTTGGGTGATTCGACTTAAAGCTTTCTCATGTTCCTCACTGCACTGGCTGAATGTGTTCACAATTTCACTCAAACGGTCTCGCTGTGATACAACTTCTAAATAATTGTCATGTAACTGAGCAAGTTCATTTTTTAAATCTGAATTAATTCATACGATAAAACTATCTTTTTTAAAGTGAGAAATGTTATATAGAATATGGCGTCGCTGGCGTTTTGATGATTTCTAAGGGTTCCTTGACGTGTGCTGGTGATCCCTAGTCAATTTCAAGTCCCTGAGTCGACGAGGGCTAGAGCTATGGAGTACCAGGATCGTTAAGTCACATACGAAAAAAAAACTATCTCTTTTTAAAGTGAGAAATATTATATAAAATATGGCGTCGCTGGCGTTTTGATGATTTATATAGATTCCCTGATATGTTGCTAAAGATCCAGAGTCAATTTAAAGTCCCTTACGCGACGCGGGCAAGAGCTATGGAGTACCAGGATAGAAGTCATATACGAAGAAAAACTATCTTTTTTAAAGTGAGAAATGTTATATAGAATATGGTGTCGCTGGCGTTTTGATGATTTCTAAGGGTTCCTTGACGTGTGCTGGTGATCCCTAGTCAATTTCAAGTCCCTGAGTCGACGCGGGCTAGAGCTATGGAGTACCAGGATCGTTAAGTCACATACGAAAAAAAAACTATCTCTTTTTAAAGTGAGAAATATTATATAAAATATGGCGTCGCTGGCGTTTTGATGATTTATATAGATTCCCTGATATGTTGCTAAAGATCCAGAGTCAATTTAAAGTCCCTTACGCGACGCGGGCAAGAGCTATGGAGTACCAGGATAGAAGTCATATACGAAGAAAAACTATCTTTTTTAAAATGAGAAATGTTATATAGAATATGGCGTCGCTGGCGTTTTGATGATTTCTAAGGGTTTTTTGACGTGTGCTGGTGATCCCTAGTCAATTTCAAGTCCCTGAGTCGACGCGGGCTAGAGCTATGGAGTACCAGGATCGTTAAGTCACATACGAAAAAAAACTATCTCTTTTTAAAGTGAGAAATATTATATAAAATATGGCGTCGCTGGCGTTTTGATGATTTATATAGATTCCCTGATATGTTGCTAAAGATCCAGAGTCAATTTAAAGTCCCTTACGCGACGCGGGCAAGAGCTATGGAGTACCAGGATAGAAGTCATATACGAAGAAAAACTATCTTTTTTAAAGTGAGAAATGTTATATAGAATATGGCGTCGCTGGCGTTTTGATGATTTCTAAGGTTTTTTTGATGTGTGCTGGTGATCCCTAGTCAATTTCAAGTCCCTGAGTCCAAGCGGGCTAGAGCTATGGAGTACCAGGATCGTTAAGTCACATACGAAAAAACTATCTTTTTCAAAGTGAGAAATATTATATAAAATATGGCGTCGCTGGGGTTATGACGATTTCTCTGGGTTCCTTGACATGTGCTGGTGCTCCCTAGTCAATTTCAAGTCCCTGAGTCGACGGGGGCTAGAGCTATGGAGTACCAGGATGGAAGTCAAATACGAAAAAACTATCTTTTTAAAATTCCGTAATTTTATATAATTTATGACGTCGCTGGCGTTTTGATGATTTATATGGATTCCCTGATATGTTGCTCAAGATCCAGAGTCAATTTCAAGTCCCTTAGGCGACGCGGGCAAGAGCTATGGAGTACCAGGATCGAAGTCATATACGAAGAAAAACTATCTTTTTTAAAAGTGAGAAATGTTATATAGAATATGGCGTCGCTGGCGTTTTGATGATTTCTAAGGGTTCCTTGATATGTGCTTGTGATCCCCAGTCAATTTGTATGGCCCTAAGGCGACGCGGGCAAGAGCTATGGAGTACCAGGATAGAAGTCAAATTCGAAGAAAAACTATCTCTTTTTAAAGTGAGAAATATTATATAAAATATGGCGTCGCTGGCGTTTTGATGATTTATATAGATTCCCTGATATGTTGCTAAAGATCCAGAGTCAATTTCAAGTCCCTAACGCCAGGCGGGCAAGAGCTATGGAGTACCAGGATAGAAGTCATATACGAAGAAAAACTATCTTTTTTAAAGTGAGAAATGTTATATAGAATATGGCGTCGCTGGCGTTTTGATGATTTCTAAGGGTTCCTTGACGTGTGCTAGTTATCCCTAGTCAATTTCAAGTCCCTGAGTCGACGCGGGCTAGAGCTATGGAGTACCAGGATCGTTAAGTCACATACGAAAAAACTATCTTTTTCAAAGTGAGAAATATTATATAAAATATTGCGTCGCTGGCGTTTTGATGATTTATATGGATTCCCTAATATGTTGCTCAAGATCTAGAGTCAATTTAAAGTCCCTTACGCGACGCGGGCAAGAGCTATGGAGTACCAGGATCGAAGTCATATACGAAGAAAAACTATCTTTTTGAAATGAGAAATGTTATATAAAATATGGCGTCGCTGGGGTTTTGACGATTTCTCTGGGTTCCTTTACATGTGTTGGTGATCCCTAGTCAATTTCAAGTCCCTGAGTCGACGCGGGCAAGAGCTATGGAGTACCAGGATCTAAGTCATATACGAAGAAAAACTATCTTTTTTGAAGTGAGAAATTTTATATAAAATATGGCGTCGCTGGCGTTTTGATGATTTCTCTGGGTTTCCTAACATGTGCTGGTAATCTCTAGTCAATTTCAAGTCTCTAAGTCGGCGCGGGCCAGACATATCACGTATTAGGTTTGGAGTCTATAATAAGAAAAACCATCTTTTTTGAAAGTTGAGAAATATTATATAAAATATGGCGTCGCTGGCGTTTTGATGATTTATATAGATTCCCTGATATGTTGCTAAAGATCCAGAGTCAATTTAAAGTCCCTTACGCGACGCGGGCAAGAGCTATGGAGTACCAGGATAGAAGTCAAATTCGAAGAAAAACTATCTCTTTTTAAAGTGAGAAATATTATATAAAATATGGCGTCGCTGGCGTTTTGATGATTTATATAGATTCCCTGATATGTTGCTAAAGATCCAGAGTCAATTTCAAGTCCCTAACGCCAGGCGGGCAAGAGCTATGGAGTACCAGGATAGAAGTCATATACGAAGAAAAACTATCTTTTTTAAAGTGAGAAATGTTATATAGAATATGGCGTCGCTGGCGTTTTGATGATTTCTAAGGGTTCCTTGACGTGTGCTAGTTATCCCTAGTCAATTTCAAGTCCCTGAGTCGACGCGGGCTAGAGCTATGGAGTACCAGGATCGTTAAGTCACATACGAAAAAAAACTATCTCTTTTTAAAGTGAGAAATGTTATATAGAATATGGCGTCGCTGGCGTTTTGATGATTTCTAAGGGTTTTTTGACGTGTGCTGGTGATCCCTAGTCAATTTCAAGTCCCTGAGTCCACGCGGGCTAGAGCTATGGAGTACCAGGATCGTTAAGTCACATACGAAAAAACTATCTTTTTCAAAGTGAGAAATATTATATAAAATATTGCGTCGCTGGCGTTTTGATGATTTATATGGATTCCCTAATATGTTGCTCAAGATCTAGAGTCAATTTAAAGTCCCTTACGCGACGCGGGCAAGAGCTATGGAGTACCAGGATCGAAGTCATATACGAAGAAAAACTATCTTTTTTGAAATGAGAAATGTTATATAAAATATGGCGTCGCTGGGGTTTTGACGATTTCTCTGGGTTCCTTTACATGTGTTGGTGATCCCTAGTCAATTTCAAGTCCCTGAGTCGACGCGGGCAAGAGCTATGGAGTACCAGGATCTAAGTCATATACGAAGAAAAACTATCTTTTTTGAAGTGAGAAATTTTATATAAAATATGGCGTCGCTGGCGTTTTGATGATTTCTCTGGGTTTCCTAACATGTGCTGGTAATCTCTAGTCAATTTCAAGTCTCTAAGTCGGCGCGGGCCAGACATATCACGTATTAGGTTTGGAGTCTATAATAAGAAAAACCATCTTTTTTGAAAGTTGAGAAATATTATATAAAATATGGCGTCGCTGCCGTTTTGATTATTTTTCTGGATTACTTGATGTCTTCCAAAGATCCCTAGTTAATTTCAAGTCCCTAAATCGACGCGGGCCAGAGATATTGAGTATGAGGTTCGAATTCAAATACGAAGTATAACTATCTTTTTTTAAAGTTAAGAAATAAAAATAAGTGGTAAAAATGTTTAAAAAAAATACTTAAACACAGAATTTATCTTAAAATGGCATTTAAATTTAAATTAAATATAGTAAAACCATAAGAAACAAAAATTAATTTGGTACGGTCTGCAAAAAAAAATTTTATTACTTTTATGATTGATATGCTAGTTTTGTTGGCTAGTTTCAGCGACGTAGAAGTACCAGTAGCAACCCGCCTGACAAGTGACACACCGCCCACCGAAGTGATTGAGTGTCCCTCTTGATCGTTTCTTTGCTTCGACCCCCCCACTATCAATTAACTCACTTACTATACATTTAAAAAATTTAAAAGGTTTTCATTCAAATTATTAATGCTTCAATTAGATTTGAGACCATAGCATTTGAATGGCATGACAAAATGTTTGGGTTATTTCTCAATAATATATAATTTCATGCTACATTAAGGAACCTTAGAAACAGTTTATTTTATGTTACATACTAGCTTTAGTAAGGATTTCTCAGAAATATGTTTTTTTGCATTAAAAAGTACCCTATAAGTTGACTCAGATAGCCATCTATCATGATACTGAGTTTCATCAAAATCTTTTCTGTGGCTTTCTCCTAATCCGGTCACAGAGAGACTGACACAAATTCTAAACACTATAAATTTGGCCTCTATCGATAGTGATGACTTTTCTTTAATAGCTAGAGATGTTGTGGTGGGCTAAGGCCTGACTAATATACATAATATGTCTTCCTTGTTAAAAACTCCATTCTAACAATTGAAACAATCTCCTTCAATCCTACACTGTAAAGAGAGTTTAGAAGATTTTTTTTTAATTTATTTGTTAGTAATAACATAATGATTCAGCCCTTATTATTAACGTCCCACTGCTGGGCGCGGGCCTTCCTTCAATAGGAGGGTCTATTGAAGGAAGGCCCGTGCCCAGACCTTAAAAAGTGCTTAATACATATTATAATGGAGGGTGAGACTACTCTGCCTATAAGTTTTAGTTACGTATAATTCGCGTCATGTAAAAAGAACGCTGGCTGTCGAGTTGCGTAGAGGCGGCGATTTATCGGCCAATTTGTTGGTAAGATGCGGGGCGAGGGACGTCAAGACACGCGCCGCATGCTTTCCGGCTCGCTATTGGTTCGTCAGTTCAAAATACCATCGCACACACAAAAGTTATTAATTACGAAATGGTTTTATACAAAAAATAGAAAAAAAAAATTTATAACGTTTATTGTTTTATAAAGAGAGAGTCTGATAATAATGCAGTTATTAATGTAAAAAAATATATTAAATGAATTAATTAATTTTTTTGTAAGTAGATTAAACATTCTACGCTGAATCAAACATATTTTATTAATGAATAGAATTCTATTTAATAACATTCTATCTAATATGTTTTTAAATGTACCTGCCAATAACCATTATACGTCGCGAGCGAAAGACTAGTTCAAAAAAAAAGAATAAGCTTAGTAATTTTGTATGCGAATGTACCCATGCGCAAACACTGACTGACACTGACAATGACGTAAGCTTTCGATGAAACTTTTCAATTACTAAGATAAAGACGGTCCTATCTTTGACGTTTTTTTTCGTCGATTCCCTAGTGGCTAAAATGTTTAATGTTACTGTGCGATAACGTGCGTAGAGAATTAAATACTGTACCTACTTATATAAATGAGAATAAAACTTGAGTTAAATTTATTCGCTTCGCTCTGGTTCGTCCCTAGGTACCAAATTTAAAGTTTAGAGCACAAAAATCCGTTCCGTAATTAAAATAAATATGATTTCTAAAATAAAAGCAGCCTATAAAGGTATTCTTCATAACATTAGCTCTCTATTGAGTTTGACGTCAGACGTCGGCGTTGTCGTTTGACGACACGTTTGGCGCAGTTTGTAGTGACCCTACTTGCTGCGCCTGCGGTCGCGGGTTCGAGTTCCGCTGGAGGCATTCATTTGTTAAACACGGATGTTTGCACTCCAGTCATGGGTGTTAATATTTATAATATGTATGTATTTAAAACTTTTATAATATGTAGTATATCAACTATTTGGTATCCGTAACACAAGCTTCGTAGCTTACCACGGAAGTAGATGGCGCTGTGTGTTATAATGTCCCAACATATGTCCCTACATATGAGTGAAAGTCTTGAAATACTCAACAATTGAACTTGGTCCGACCTGGTAGGTACTCGAACCCAATACATGCTAGTAGATTGTCACATATTGAGAGCATACATCTATTGATTTAAAAATCGTATTGACTCATTGCATAGAATGGCGTTTGATGTTTCAACTTTAGAGATTGAAAATCAACAGAGTGTATTAAATGAAAAGCGTTTTCATTTCCCCTTAAATGAAAAAGATTTCAACTATTCGTTTTAACCGACTTTAAAAAAGGGGGATTCATGAATTTTTAGATGTATAACTAGCGACTTAGCCTGGCTCCGTTCGGGTCGTACTTTGATAAGTTAGATTTCTCAGTGATTAGATATTTTCCAGCAGTAAAGTGTCCAATACTAGGTATATTGAACAGTTTAACCTACTATCATCAAAGCAAATTACATTAAAATTTGTCCACTTATGACGCATTCTCAGACAGACAGACATACAAACATTTTCGATTCACCGTAAGATGTCAGAAGAGTAGTTATCATGTTAGAAATGAAAATATCAGAGGTGTGAGACCCGGATTTGAACCAGTGAAGCGGCGTTTAACCAAGCAAGTGCGTTACCACTAAGTTACCCAAAAAACCAAGAATATTAAAGTCAAGAGTGAAATAAATTGGCCATATAAGTTCCAATATATAGGTTTAAATTGTGTTAAAACTTTATTATTTGATTCACGTCCCGTAGAGACAAGAGCGGGTCGCAAAACACATCAATGTTTTTTTTTTCAATGAAATTTCTAACCAAATATTTGAAAATTCACATCTAGAAATGAATTTGCACTTGTATGTGAATAGTTGCAGTCCTCAACTTCGTGTACCATGCAAATCTAGTTTATAGGTAACAGCCTCGGTGGTGTAGTGGCTAGTATGTACGGCTGTACCGGAGGTCCTAGGTTCGAGTGGACTTGTGTCTGCGCGTACACTTGTGCACGGTCAATGGTAATATTCTGTGCTAATATGGCTAGACTCAATCAAAATTGGCAGCCATAGTCGACACCGGTTGGAGAACATCATTATTATAATGTTATTTATATTAAACTAGCCTTTCCCGCGGCTCCGCTCACGTTCTAAATACTGAAAATCAAAAGATATATTTTTCTCCCGTTTTTCAACATTTTTCATTGATGTCCCGCTCCTAATGGCCATAGCGTGATGTAATATAGCCTATAGCCTTTCTTGATAAATGGACTATCCAACACAAAAAGAATTTTTCAATTCGGACCAGTAGTTCCTGAGATTAGCGTGTTCATCCAAACATACAGTTCAGCTTTATAATATTAGTATAGATTCTGAATTTCACCCAAAATCGGTTCATTAGCAATATGCCTGAATAATCGCTCATCAGCAAACTAACTGGCGACTTACCCTTGGGCCTAGCTTCATTTGCTCCTCTATGTGCCTAAAAACCTTGTGCCTTTTACGCAAAAAGTTCTGAACCTATTTAAATCAAATTTTTTGCAATTTAGTGAAAAGCTGTTAATTTAAAATTAGAGATAGACACTCTAACTTTATTTATATCGTGTATACTATTTATAGAAGATGTCCAAACATTAAACATTCCAAATCTATGAAAGTGTTTACACAAATCGTTACATTTTGATGTGAGATTAAGATGTTATAAACATCTTATCTTATTTCAAATGATATTTGTATAAAGTATGTTACAGATATGCTCTAGCAAGTGACTAGACATGAAAAAATATTACAACATATAAGTATCTTTTGATAAATGTTACCAAACGATTTTCACGTGATTATAATATTATGCTTGCTGGTCGCGAGTTTGTTTCTGGATTTTTCTAAGTTGGTACTAGCGTCGTAGCACCGCCGCTTCCAAAAGAAATAGTTATTTCGAGTAACTTAGGAGATAAGAGATGAAGAGTTTTTCAGCTTTATAATATTAGTATAGAAACAAACAAACAAACAAGTTTGTTTACCACTTAAACTTTCCTCGTTACTCTCACAGGTTACTCGTCAGTAATCACCATCTACTGATGAAAACTGCATAAAAATCCGTTCAGTAGTTTTTGAGCTTATCACAAACTGGCAGACAGACGCGGCGTGGGAGAACATTTTAAAATAATATTATGATGAATATTAAGTTGAAAGAAAATCAGCCTTACGCCAGTTGTTTTCATATCTGTGGCATTTTATTTTTCAAACTAATGCTAGATTACTGTTAGATAAGAATGGATGTTTACTTATATTTATATACCTACTTGTATATTTTTTATATAGGCAGTGGTGGAAGGAAAACATGGTGAAGAAACCTGCATGTCTGAGAGAACCTAGCAAGTTTTCGAAAGACATGTGAAGTCCGCCAACTCGCACTTGGTCAGCGTAGTGGACTATGGCCTGATCCCCCTCATTGAAGGGAGAACTATGCCCGGCATTAGGACGTTAAAAAGGCTAAATGCACACATTTTGAATTTTTCTCTAAAGTTTCATCCTATTCTTGTCGGAGTTGATAGGTAATTAAAGAGGGCATAGCTTGCCCTTGATGGGCCCTGTATCAAAATTTGGCATGTAGGTGATTTAAAAAAAATCAAGTTCCCTTGCAAAAGTTATAAGCAACTAAAACAAAAAAAGTAGTTTAGTTTTATGCAAATATCACAAAAACTCTTTGAGATATTTGAAATCTAAAATAAGATTCACGAAGAGGAGGAAATTAATTTCAAGAATCTCGGACCTGTATGACCAATATATATGATTATTGATTTTCCTACAGGGATGAAATTACGGCGGAAAATATAGTGCTTTAGCTTTCGCAGGCCACGCCTACTTGGGACACTTTATCAATAAAATTATTTAAACGAATAGTGAATTCAAAAAATAAAAAATAGACCAAAAAGGCACTTGATGACTACACTTATCAGCAAATCCTCAGCCATGCGAATGCCACCGTCAACTTAAACTAGCTATTCAAATTCAAGTTTCAAATGTGTATAATATTTTTTTTCCCGGGAAATTTCTACGGCCTTAGAGTGCAAGTGAGATTTTGGATAGAAATTTATAAAAATTTTTGCTTACATGGGTTAGGGGCCCCTCAACCCCCGGGCCCCCCGTATAATTTATACGGCTGATACGGCGGTAGCTACGCCCCTGGTAATTAACTTTACGGATCATCGCGGGATGTTTAATATTCAAATCAACCCTTTCAATATAAAAGCTTTGATTGGACTAACAAAATTTGCGTGACAGGATATTGTATCGGATTTTGGAGTTAATTTTAAGTAGATTTTGCGTAAAATGTGAAACAATATATTTCATATTCTATGGCATATTTCAATTTTAGGCAGGTTTCAATTTTATCAACCTATTTCAGTATATTGTTGAGTTTCCTTCTAAAAATGAAAATAAATCTATAACATATAAAAGAAAGTCGCGTTATTTACACCATTTATAACTCAAGAACGGCTGGAACAATGTTTATGATATTAGATTTTTTGGATTTTTCTTAGTCCAGAGTCTTCTTCTTCTTTGTCCAACCCTCTTCCCAGTTTAGCTGGGGTCGGGTCTCCTTGTACGGTTGCGCCAAAGAATTCTAATCTGGCTTGTCTCTGCACTCATGTTCTCTCTCTGGATCTCTTTTTGCATATTTGACCACCAGGTGGCGCGTGGTCGTTCTCTTCCTCGCGATCGGTCAGGGATATTTAGAACTTTGTGAATCGGATGGTCGTCGTTCCGTCTAAGAATATGGCCATACCATTATCTTAGACCAGAGTAAGGATAAGTATTAAAATATAATATTTATCAATAAAAAAATACATGAATTAAAACAATATTCTAACTTACATGATGGTTATAGTCCAGGAGGTAGTGTCAAATTTTTACGGTGATTTTGGCATGGACTCTATGAACTTATTTTGATAGTTAGTACTTGTATGAGAACTAAAATAATTGTCAGCTGGCGCGACTCCGGGGCTTTTGGGCTAGAGAAAATATTAACGTAGATGAAAAAAAAAAATATTCTTGGACTATTTTGGCAATGATGAAAAAGTATAAATAATTTAGTTTATGAATTGTAGATCTTAAAAAAAAGTGTCAGCTGTATCATGTACGTGACAAAATATGTTAGCTGATCATGTGAACATGTCAAAAAATCAGAAAAACTTGTAGCATTTTGGAAAAGCTGAAAATTGTATATATTAAAGATTACAATTCAATAGTCATAATAATTTATGTCAGCTGGAATTTTAACGAGGCACAACCTGTTAGCTTAACTTTCAAAGTTTGGTTATGAAGTATAATATCAGATCAGCTAACATATTTTGTCACGTACACGATACAGCTGACACTTTTTTTTAAGATCTACAATTCATTAACTAATTATTTATACTTTTTCATCTTTGCCAAAATAGTCCAAAAAATTTTTTTTACTATCAAGTTTCCTGGCATTTTCTCATCTTATGCCCCGGTTTTGGGCCAACTGACACCTCATTTATTAATAAGCGTTGGAACAACTGACTATACAAAAAAACAAAAATCATGCCAAAATGATCTGATATTATACTTCATAAACAAACTTTGAAAGTCAAGCTAACAGGTTGTGCCTCGTTAAAATTCCAGCTGACATAAATTATTATGATTATTGAATTATAATCTTTAATATATACAATTTTCAGCTTTGCCAAAATGCTACAAGTTTTTCTGGTTTTTTAACATGTTTACATGATCAGCTAACATATTTTGTCACGTACATGATACAGCTGACACTTTTTTTTAAGATCTCCAATTCATTAACTAATTATTTATACTTTTTCATCTTTGCCAAAATAGTCCAAAAAAAAATTTTTTTTATTGATGTTTCCTGGCATTTTCTCATCTTATGCCCCGGTTTTGGGCCAACTGACAATTTATTTATTAATAAGCGTTGGAACAACTGACTATACAAAAAAACGAAAGCCATGCCAAAATGCTCCGGTCAAATTTGACACTACCTCCCGGACTATTAGTTAGATAGACTCGAAATGTCAATTTCACAACAAAATATCAATTTACAATGTTCGGAAGCAATAACAGGCTAATCTTTGGATTAACATGTAAGAATTAACAACTAGCTTTAACCCGAGTGAAGCCGTGGGTTCCGCTAGTATTTTGATAGAATTAATTTTAAATGATCGTATTCTAGTCAATTACCTTCTTAAATTTATTGATCCGATTGTGAATAAATTCTGCAATGCATCACGAATTAAAATAAAAACCATTGGATAGATAGATTTTGTGAAATTTTGGTGTGATGATAGCTGGAGAGGGTGAATCTCTCGTATGCAAATAAAAGCTTAATTTTTATTACCAAACGGGTAGGAAATGGCCAATTTTCCACATACCATTCTAAACATTTTTCAGTACAAAGACCTTTTTTTTTCAGAAAATATATAAAACAAAAGTTAGTGTTACTAAAAAGCCCCAAGCGTCAGTCCCATTTAAGAGCACACTCTTTGTGAGAACCAACTTATTCAAGCCATTGTTTTATTCTCTTTATTATACAGCATTGGATTTTATATTAACTCTTTGCTCATCATAACTCCTTTAATAGAGCATACTTTGTTGTTATTACCTGCCGTTTGTGGAGTGGATTGGAGCACAGTTTGTAGTGCCCCTACTTGTTCGCCAGCGGTCGAGTCCCGTTAGGGGCATTCATTTGTTGAGCATAAATGTGCTTACTCCAGTCATAGGTGTTTTATATTTAGAATATGATCGTATTTAAAGTTATATATGTGTATCAACTATCTGGTATACGTAGCACAGGCCTCGTAGCTTACCACGGAAGTAGATGGCGTTGTGTAATAATGTCCTAACATATTTAATAATATAAATGAAACTAACTACCTTATCGAATTTTGTCGCGGATTTATTTGGATTTTTGGTTCCGGACGTTTCGAATGCTTAACAGTAATCATAGTCACGAGAGAGACTAAGGTATTTTACGTCTCAGAGGTTATATACTTGTTACAAACAGTGTACCATGACAGTGTACATGTAAGAATCAAACTTACGACCCTCACTAGCACTACTCCAAACGCGTACTTAAAGTAATTAATTAAGAAACTTGTTAAGAATCTGATGTAAGCACAAAGCCTCGAGACATTGTCAAGTGCCCAAGGTCTTGTCGATACTTGTAATTAAATGGGCGTAGATAGTATAAGTTAGGTCAAGTAGAATTTAGTTTAAAATAACGATGGGAGTTATTTTTAATTTTGTGGCTATTGTCTTTAACAACTACTAGCCTTAACAGACATTATAATCTTGGATAAGATATCCCGTAACCATAAGTACTGTAAAGCATTCATTATGGATGTAAAAATAAAAATTAAAGGGTGGGTAGGTTAACGAAGATTAGGTATAAGCGAACTAACCACTTTTTCTAAAATTAAGAAAACAACAAAATTACGAGGTTATAATTAAACTTTACACGAAAAAAGAAAAAAAGCGTTTCGAATACCTACACTGTGAGGGCATGAGTTAAGATCTATAATATAGTTCGCTTATAATATTTATTGAAATTCTATATTATATAAACTAGCGATTCATCCTCCCTTTGCTCGGGTTCGTCCCTAAGTTCAGCGTCAGCGCAGCAGCATATATAAAATAAATAAAATTTCTATCTTCTCTTTTCTTCAAGTTGGTTAAAAGTAGCCTAAGTTACGCGTTATAACATTAGCTATCTGCGAGTTAAAGTCCCGTCATAATCGGTCCAGCCGTTTCAGAGATTAGCCGATACAAACGGGCAGACAAAAATTTTAAAAATTGGCTTTTTGTTGCTAGTATCGTATATACTTTCATAATGTATTTAGTGAAAAGCTAAGAAAAATTTGAAATTAAAAACAGGCATTCCAATTTTATTTATTATTATATATTTATATATTTATTTTTAGAGCTAAAATCGCTGAACATACTTATATTTTGACAAAAAATTCCAAGAACCAAAGTAAGGGGCACCCGACGAGGGAACCCTCGGGTAAAAACTAGTTATTTATTAATTTTCCGCTTTTGAACTTTACGACATTATTTACTAGTCGGATATATATAGATATATCAGTTTTCTTAATTTTCCATTTTTCCCTGGTCCAAATAACCAAGTAATCAGTACGGAGTAGCGTTTCCCAAAATAACCGCCGACCTTCCGCAGTAATATAATTTGAAGGGATTGAGGGTCAGTAATACAATTTGAAGGGATAAACTGTTATAATCTTAAACTTTATCAGCCTTTATTTTGTTTCCTCGTTAACTACATTCGTCAACTCGTTAACTCTTTAATATTATTTTAATGGAGGTTTCCCTTATTATAAAATATTCAGAAAGCAATCCCAATTAAATTAGCTCATAAAAACCATTTCTGACACGAAAAAGATGGGAGGAAGAAGAAAGAGGAAAGGAATGGAAAGGAAAGAGGGAACATTTTGAAATAAGAGTTTTTTTTATTAAAAAATAGTTAAAAAAGTATAGGCAACGGGTTTCATGAGAAATTTTTTGGAAATTATTGGGTGCAAACGCGAACACACAATTTTTAACTTTTTTATTAACTAAGGATAATTTGGTAAGCTTCTGGTGTCTCATGGTTGTTGGATGGAAACTTATAGCTATTTGAATTTGAAAGAGTTATTAAACTCGTTGTATAAGCGTCTATTCATGAATAAGGCACGAAGATTGAAAGTTTTCTTATATTGTTCTAACCTAACCTAACCTTCTACTTATTTGTAACTGCGAAATTTTGGAAGAGACATTGCCGAGAAAATAGCTCAAAAATGGGATATTTGAAAGTTTAGTTAAGTGTAACTTTTCTGATCTTTTACACGGATTTATTTTGATGTTTGAAATAAAAAAAATTTAAGTATCTCACGAGAGGATCGTACATTTTCCGGGATAAAAAGTATGTAACTGAAAAACATTCAATTATACAATAAATGTGTTCACAAAAAATTTTAAACCATATATAATATTTACGTCTAACGAGTGTATAGCTACTCGTATGGATTTAGAAAACTTTACATATCATAAAACAATGCCTCCCGCCGTCTGAACGCTTATAACTTTCAAACTATATTCTTTTCATCAATAGACAGAGTGATTTAAGAGGAAGGTTTATATGTTTATAATAGAAGGATATTATGTAGGTATATAATACATTATATGCATATTATCTATCTATTATCTATTACATATAATAAAACTGTAGAAAAGTCGTTTTTGTACATCAAAAAAAATTACAAAAAAAAATAGCCAGGGTGTTAAAGGATAACCAATAGAACCCATTTCCAGCATTTTTAGAATTTTTGTCTGTTTGTCTGTTTGTCTGTTTGTCTGTTTATTTATCCGGGCATCACGTAAAATGTACGAAAGCAATGTAGATAACTTTTATACACAACGATTGAACGTAACTTGAAGTAACATTTAGTTTTTGTTTCATTGCAATCGGTTCAGTCTATCAAAAGATATTTGAGTTTAAAGTGAAGAAGTAGAGAAATTCCAGAAGTAAAATTAGGGTGCACATAGCATTTGGTCTCACAACTTCACGTAACTTTTATACACAACAATATGTGCGTAAATTGAAGTAACATTAAGGTTTTTGTTTCATCGTAATCAGTTCACCACTTATAAAAAATGTAAATTAATAAAAAAAATAGTGTTTCCGAAGTAAAATATTAAAACAGTGCCATCTACGAGTATTCGAATTTAGACGGGACTATAACTAGAGATCAACTGCGTGCAGTATTGTTCGATAGATGGTGTTGTGCGTGTAACGTCATTTTCTGAATCGCGGTGTCAAGATTTTCTTTGAAAGAATGACCTTCGCCCATGCCTGCCGGCCATATTTGAGTTTTGTAGGAGTCTTAGCTAATGTTGTTAATAAAGAAGCACTAGCATAATTAAAAAAAAATTATTTGTATCGGTATCCTCCAACAGCGCTTCGCACTAAAAAATACTAATTAAGTTCCGACATCCACGCGAACGAAGTTGCGGGCACAGCTAGTAAATAAATAAATAAATAAATATGTTGGGACATTTACAGTTTACACACAGCACTATCTAGTTCCACGGTAAGGTACGAGCCTTGTGTTATGGATACTAGATGGTTGATATACTACACATATATAAGTTTAAATACATACATATTATAAATATAAACACCCATGACTGGAGTACATTCGTGCTCAACAAATGTTTAATGTATGCCCCCAGCGGGACTCAAACCCGCGACCGCTTGCGCAGCTAGTAGGGTCACTACAAACTGCGTTACGCGTGTGTTATAGTAAAAGAGAAAATATCTAATTTTTGAGAAATCTATACTAATCGTTAAAACTCATCTAGAGACAAAAACGAACGGAGCGAGGGCGAGTCGCTAGTATATAAATAAAAGACACCCTACAAGTTTACCCCACTCACCCCATAGTGATATGTATATGGAATGCCACCCCTGTATATTTGTTTTCGTAATCTGATAACACTGTCTAGCGGTTCATATGAAACTCCTACTTACCAAATTTCGACTGAATAACTCCAATATACCTCACAGATGCGATAAAATTATAAGTTACCATTTCTGCTTTTGGCTAAGGATCTTAAAAATAGTAAGAACCTAAAAAAATAATGAAGGGACGGGCCGCTAATATTTTACAACAAAGCTTAATCTAGATTTACTTCTAGCCAGCCAGTAAAAATTCCCGATTTTTGTACCTCGCACTAAATTTCCGATTTTATTGAACATGCCTTTTAGTGACTTCCAAAATTTTGAAAGTTATCGGCCGAGACAGAAAAACCGGTTTAGTAAATGGGCCATTAATCGTAAACGGTAAGTGTATATGTATAAGGTTACAGGAAACCTTATACATATACAATAATGGTTTGAGTAACTTTTGCGCATAGTTTCCGAGATATCGGCCAAAAACTTTTCTTTTGACTTCAAACCTATCAATAGGTAATACATACAAATAATAGTAATTTATTAATATTAAAGGTATTAGGTTTGCATAAGAGGTGTATTAAATTAAATCTTTATTAAGCTATTTTAAACTTTTTAGTTTTGGAAGTCGGTTTTTTTAAACGTAGTTTACTTATTTTCTATATTTTGTAAGTAAACACTTTGTGCGCACGACGGTATCTTGAACTGATTAACCAATAGCGCACCGGCTATCATACGGCGCGTGCCTCACTCCCCGCGCCCCACCTCTTAACACCAAATTGGCCGGTAAATCGCCGCAGCGCTACAGCCAGCATTCTTTTTACAAGACGCGACCTATACATTTAGGAAGAAAAAAGTGCAAGGTACCTGTCTCGATAATCGGCCATTACTTTGGCGAATCATAACTAAAAAATCAGCGACCCCAATTTCAAATCTATTGAGACTAACCCACTTTTCGCTTTGGATTGTGTATGCAGGAAGCGCTATCTCGTGGCAGATTTTATTATTAAGAGTATATTATTATTAAGAGCCTATATGTTACTTTGGTCTATCTGTGTGGTAAAGTTTTATCCAAATCCGTCCACCCGGTTCAGCATGAAGTAGTAACAGACTCACATAAAAACTGTTATATTTACTTCTATCTACTTATTCTTTTACTTCTGTCGTTATAGCTTGTAAATCTTAGAAAAATCTTTATTGTAATAGAATTTTACAAGTTCTTCGAGTGTTTCAAGGGTCAAGATGTAAATGCTGATAGCATCAAAGGTCAAGGTTATACCAAGGTTATATTGCAATTTTGTGAAGTAGGTATTTCCTTCATCTATTCGGGCAATGGTCACTAGTGAGTAGTGGTAGTAGGTTTGATTTAATTTTAATGTGCATAGGATATTTATAAAACTAGTAATTTTGCCTAGCTTCGCTTGGGTGCGCTTCTAGATACGTTTTGAAATAGATATGAATAGTAATTACGAGTGAACTTTAGGAGATTTTTCAGTAGGTTTTCCCGTGGAAGAAAATAATTTTCCTGTAGTAAAAGGCATATAAATATTTGACCCCAGAAATAGTTATCATTTCACAAGGCTTAAAATCGGTTCCGTTCTTTTTGCGTGAAACGTATGATTGTATGTATTTGTTTATGATCCCTTAACTTTGAAATGGCTGAAGAAATTTTGATGGAATTTAACACTAAAATAGACTTTAAATAAGTCTCCTATAAGGTTAAGGCTAAGGTAGCCCAGTGGTAACGCGCTCGCTTGGTTAACCGAGTGAAGTGGATTCAAATCCGGGTCTCGCACCTCTAATATTTTCATGTGCGAATCATTTCTAACATGATTTCCACTTGTTTTACGGTGAAGGTAAACGTCGTGAGGGAACCTGCATGTCTGAGAAAACCTAGCAAGTTTCGAATAGGTACTAAAAGGTTATGTTTGTACATAAAATTACCTAGTTCATTGATCCGATTGTAATGAAACTTTCGTGATTCTGTACATCCTTTCACAGCCTTGCAAAATATTTTGGGCTAAAAATAATTATTTTTCCTTAGACATTTCACACCCAAAACATTGTTAGTAAGCCTAGTCTTGTTCTAAATAGATACATGCAGCCTGCTCCAAAACGAGTAAAACAAAAGTTGGCAACTACAGCATCCCCGTTAAATATTCAGCGCATAACTTGCCAGAGTTTATTGTTTCGTATAATTTAACTTCCTGCGGTCGTTTTTAACATAAATATTAAACTAAATATTGCATGGCGTCTAATTAAAATTTATTGTACCCAGTGATGATATTTTTTTGAATAAATGTGTTGGGACATTATTCCACACAGCGCGATCTAGTTTCGTGGTAAGCTACGAAGCTTGTGACTACGAATACCAGATAGTTGATATACTACATATTATATAAGTTTAAATACATACATATTATAAATATAAACACCCATGATTGGAGTACAAACATCTGAGTTTAAGAAATGAATGCCCCCAGCGGAACTCGAACCCGCGACTGCTGGCGCAAGAAAGTAGCGTCACTACAAACTGCGCCAAACGTGTCGTCAATTAAAAGTTTATTATTCAATCAGTTAGTATTTTCTATAGAAGCTGTCAATGATTAGCCAGCCATAGCCATTTTGTTTTTTTTTAATTTGTCGGCGCACGATGATACTGTTGTATAACGCATAGAGACCTTGAATAAACAAAATAAAAGTAATATGGTGACGTAAAATGTCACTTTTACGAGATATTTTTCTAACTATAGATATTTATTTTTTTACTAGCTGTTGAAAACATTCGGTGTTGTCGATAAAAATAATTAGAAAACTGTTTACTTACTTTAATTCTATTAATACCTTTTTCCCTCAAATTTTCTATATCATAATATGATGCTAGAGACACGTGTGGCGCAGTTTGTAGCTTGCTGCACCAGAAGTCGCGTGTTCGAGTCCCGCTGGGGGCATTCATGGTCGAATATAATTCGACGTAATTGTTGGAACGGTCCAAAAATTTCATTTCACTGAGATTAAATGGGTTCTTCTTAGCAGAACCTCCTGATATTTAATTTAAGTTAAAAAAATGTTGGAAATGACAATTGTATACTAGTTATGCTATAGGTAGCTACTACGTAAAATTACTTTTTTTAATTTAACTTTTACCTAAATAGAAAATAAGTGAAAAAAAGTTGTGTGTGTGAAAAAAATGTTTCAAACGACAAACCGCTTTTGTATATATAGAAGGAAAAATAAATTAAAATTTACATCGTATATTATAGTGTGAAAAAAATGTTTCAAACGACAAACCGCTTTTGTATATATAGAAGGAAAAATAAATTAAAATTTACATCGTATATTATAGTGTGAAAAAAATGTTTCAAACGACAAACCGCTTTTGTATATATAGAAGGAAAAATAAATTAAAATTTACATCGTATATTATGGTCGTTATCAAAAGTCGCCTCCGTTGTGGAATGTATTCCACAAGATTTTGCTTATACGTTCAGTGCAGTACACGAGTGCAACACGTATCGTTTTAACTTTTTTAAATTTATTTGGTCAAGGTTGATTAGTTTCCGTCCTTTATATATTGCCAGTGCCATTTTGTGTTTAAATAAAAAAGTGAGGTCATAGTGCTAATTAATTATAACTAATAATTATTAATCGTTATATATTTAATCCGTGAGTACAAAACTAACGATGCATTAAAAATAAAAATTATTTTTATTTTTTTTAATATTTGCCATTTACGTTTTGGCTGAATGTCGTAAAGTCTTTACGTTCTTTTTTTATTTTTTTAGTAGGTATTTGACTTTTCAAACAATCTTTAATATACAGTAAACGATTGTGTTTTTTAATGTGAGAATATGTAATTATATACAAAATATCTAAAAATAATCCATTTTACGGCGACATTTTAGAAATAAATGCATATATAGCATATAAATGTATTAGATACGAATAGTTGATCTTTTTATGAAGGTCATTAAAGCTATATTAGGTGATGTGTTAAATCTGATGCAAGCGTCGAGATGACCTGGGCTTTATTTTTTACTTGACAGATGTGCATCAGCGGTCTAGACTCTAGTATCGCGCGTGGTCCCGACCTATGCAGTACATGTGTACAAAATAAAGCCTTAATCGATTTTTTACATATTAATAATACATTAAAAATTAAAAATTAAATAATGTCGTGTACGAATGTGTTGAGAAAGAATAAGTTGTGTGTGTTATTTTTTTTTATTTTTAAATGTCGCATAGTGAAAGTGCTGTTTTGTTATTTATTTGTGTTAACAATTTCGACAATAACATTATTTTATTATATATTATATTATAAATAAATTATGTAAATTCTTAATTAAATAAAAAATAAGTGAATCATATTGAAAGTAATTATAAATTATTAAAATATGTTTATATTAATTAACTATTTTATCGTGATTTAGATATCTGATTTGACATACATATTTGATTTTTTAATGCGGCCTTTTCGATCTCTAGTGATGTGACTGCGGTGGTATGCTATTGATTTATTGCCGGTATTTGGCTGTGGACACAGATTGGCCTTTGCCGGAGACGTTTGAAAAGTGAAACTCGTGAACATAATAGTTGCTGGGTCAGGTTGTCTTTGATGAAATTTAAATATATTTGTCTAATTATATTATTATTTTCTAAGTATTTGCAATATATTATGTAGTATTAGATGAACTTTTATGTATAATCAGTACATATAAATAAAATTGAAATTTCCAATTAACAACTTTTTACGCGATGTTACTTTTATTGTAGGTATTAAAAAATTTGAATAGTTTAATTTATTTTAACTTGCGCTCAGCGAAGTTTTTCCGGGTTTTCTAGTACCGGGTTTTGTAGTATGTAGTTTATAATAAAAGTTGCTTTGAATTTTCATAACTTAATTATGGTCAGTGAATAGTTTTGTCATTAAAACGTAAAACTACTAATTAAAATCTAAATTTAAAATATTATGAGCATATTCGCTTCATATATTTTTACTCTACATTTAATTTGTCTATGGTAAGAATACTTTTTTATTTTCAAACATTTTCCTTTTAAAGTTTTCCTCTGCATCGCCATTATTACGAGTTTTTGTTTAACTTACGTTTGTTTGAGTTCGTACATTTGTCTTTATACTTCGGATTCCATTTTACAAGCCCCGGAGGACTCAAATTTCAGTATTTCTTAGTAAATGTTACGTTAGATACGTGTGATATTATGTTCGGTAGGAAAGTGAGTGGTGTATGTGGTAACTGGTATATAGTATATAATATAATAATAGTAAGTGAAGAATAAGGCGGTAAAACTTACGACCAGATAATTTTATTATGCTGTTTTGTTTTGCCTATTCTATTTAAACATATGACTGACTCACTAATAAAATAAATTAAAAATAAACATCACAACTGACATCGGTTAGTTTCAGTCAGGAATTAAAACAATAATTTTGTTTTAATTCCTGACCGAAACTAACCGATGAAATGCATTCTATTATTGCAATTTAAAATTAAAATGGTTCTAAAAAGATTAAAAAGTTACAAATTTAAAGAAAGCTTTTAACGCATTTGTTTGAAAAGTTAAAGTAGGTATTCCACGAAATACAAAACATGCATTTACTTTGTAGTATTTAAACCAAGACTTCTACAATACTGTAATAATATTTAATGCGATATTACTGTTCCTCGCTTATAAGAAGATATACGTGTAAATAAATACGATTTTATGTTAGTACGACTGTTACGGTTTTATTGACTGAAATTACTAAAAGGAAAGGTGTAATAACTTCACACAAACATTTGTACTATTAAAATTAACGCCTGTAGATGTAATACAGTTTTACTTCAGATCAGAAAAACATTTTTAATGTACGATCGCCCTATAATTTTTATTTTTTATAACGTTTTTCTAGCTTATTTCTTTTTACTAAATATATAATTCAATTGGTTGATAAAATTTTCTTTTATTGTAGTATCGATTTGAAACTTTCAGAAGTCGTAAAATCCGAAGAAGGTTACTGTAATTTAATACAGCCTAGCAGTTTGTCTCGAGAGCACGTTAAGCTGTCGGTAATGCATCTCATCAGTTACGTTTAACTCCTACGATAGACACTTCACGTTGTATCAGCCTATACACTTATTGCCTATTCATTAAATAAACTAGCATTTCCCGCGGCTTCACACGCGTTCTTAAGAGTGGAAGCCAAATTCTTTCCGAGTCGCATGGTATGAAGACCTTGCAGAACTAATGCCCACCATTCCCGTTTTTGCAATACTTTTCATTCATGCTCCGCTCCCATTGGTCGTAGTGTGATATTATATAGCATATAACCTTCCTCAATACACGGACTATCTATCACAGAAATAATTTTTCAATTCGGACTAGTATTTCCTGAGATTAGCGCGTTTAACCAAACAAACAAACTCTTCAGCTTTATAATATTAGTATAGACTAGCGACTTATCCTTGCTTCGCTGGGTTTCGTTTCTAGATACAGTTCTTGAGGCATAAGCTCAGCTTTGCATTTGTGTGAGTGATAGCTAAAAGCCAATAGCTGCGCATCAAAAACAATTTAAAACAGGTTTAAACCAATCTCGCAACGTTTATCCGTATCGTCGTGCCTATCCGTACACTGCACTCACACAAATGCAAAGCTGAGCTTATGCCTCGAGAACTGTACGTTGTAACTGTTAGTACAGATTTGTCAGTGATGAAATATTTGGCCGCAGTAAAAAGTGTTATTTACGTTGACCCGGATATCCGGAAAACTACCCACGTTACTACCACGTTACTATATAGCTATTAAAAAATGTCCAGTGATTTCCTTGTGGTTCGATACAAAGATTCTAAAAACTTTAGATCCAGTTTCTTAATCAATCGATCGATTACACAAAGAACCTACCTATACAGATTCATCAAATTTTATCGGTTTTTTGGAATATGGTACCTAAATTATAAACCCTGCAATTAACAAATTACTCTTGCAATCCAACTTACTACATGCATCATGTTTGTCCAATGATTACTACCAGATGTAATCCGAATATTACCATTTTATTAAGTCGGTTAAGCCTATTTTTTTTAAAAGTGAATAATTGCACTGGCAACTTTCATCGCCATTCAACTACATTGTTTACATTTCCATTGTTCGCAGTATTAAACTTTTGTTGGATCCCGTCAAGTCATTAACTCGTACCTTTATAATCTATATTAAAATATGGTAAAAATGTTTTTTTTTGTTTGTGTATGGGAATTATACAAGTAAAAGTGTGTATATGTTGTATGTTTGTTATTTCAAGCTAAAAGAGCTGGGTCCATTTCACAAAATTTAGCTTTAGCCAGTACAGCTGCCCTGTCTTAATTGATTGACTAAAAGACCGCTTTGTCCCGACGGCTCAGGAGGTCTGCCGAAGCACACATGAGACAACACAGCCAAGAGGTTGCACCACAATCCACTTTGTTATCGGAAAAGTAATTGAAGCATACCTACTGGTCTTTAACGCTGAAATTAAAAAAAAAACAATTTTTTTTATAGGAACATTTTTATTAATATCACAAGGTAATGAAACAAAAATGGAGTATAATTCGTTGTTCGGGAAATAATTGAAGACACGTTTGGCGTAGTTTGTAGTGCTTTCTTTCTTGCGCCAGCGGTCGCGGGTTCGAGTCTCGCTGGGTTCATTTGTTAAACTCTGATGTTTATACTCCAGTCATGGGTGTTTATATTTATAATATGTATATTGTATTTATTTAAACTTATATATTATGTAGTATATCAACTATCTGGTATCCGTTACGGATACCAGATAGTTGTAAGTAAGCTTGTAAGTAAGCTTCGTAGCTTACCACGGAACTAGGTGGCGCGATGTGTAAAAATGTCCTAACATATTTAAAAAAAATCCAGATTAATCGATTTTTATGTAACTTAATACGGTCGCCATGTGGTAAATCAATACAAAATTTATCGTTATGTTACTCTGTCTTTATGTTACTAATAGTTGTTAGCTTGTATATATGGTTGCAGATCTGTAGATCTATTTACAAGTAGTGATGGTAGGGAATAAGGGGTGGAGATAAGGTTGAAAGATGGGGGCGCATACGAATTAGGAGTGTCTTAACTTTCTTGCCATGTGTCTGTAGAGGACATGTACATTTGTATTGTTAATGGTGATTTTTGGGGGTATAATACCCATAAACATAAATAATTCGGTTTTTTACATGTATTTTTTGATTTCGATAATTATTACCTAATGTGACAAGTATTCTATAATATAATATCTCAAGAAAATTTTAATATATTTATGCCTGGCACTGGGAAATTAGGATACTCGACTTAAAACTAGCATACTTCTGCGCCAAATTCAGAATACACATTGCGTGTCGCAATACTCGTGCGTCATGGCGATTCTGTTTTAGCCAAAAGTCATAAGGTTTAATGGGTTCGTAACCTATGAGAAAATAAGAGTAGAACAAAGTTTATGGAAAGATTATATCGATATTAGAAGTATTTGAATTGAGTTGTAAGTTTGTAGTTTCATATTGTAATGTTAGATCAGATTTTAAATTAAGTTTTTTAAAGGATAAATAGATAAATATGTTGGGACATTAACACACATCACCATCTATATATAACTTCAAATACAGAAATATTAAAAAATTACCCATTATTGGTTTCGTTGTGTTTGTTTCGTTGTGTTCATCGTGTTTTTAGCTCCCAGCGGGACTCGTACCCGCGACCGCTGCCGCAGCAAGTAAGGTCACTACAAACTGAGCCAAAGATGTCATTGTTTCATTTAAAACAACCAACTAGGTACTAAGTTATAGTGTTCAGAACAAAGCAACGAACATACATTAGTATTTATTAAATAAGAATTACGTATTATTATTTCTTTCCTACAAAATGTTCTAAGAATCGAATTCAAGCGAAGCTATGGATAATCGATTTTCAATATCAATATCGATAAAGGTTCTTGATGGCCGTCTAGCGTGGCAACGTACTGTACGTAATGTACGAACAGTCAACAGTATTACCTACAATGCGGACGAATAATCTTTATATTTTGCCGTAGAGATCCATGGTTCTTGTTTATGGGGGTATACATAATGGAAAATCTAAAAAAAGGTGTTCTTTGAGCGTAAAATATTTTTGTATAGACAACGTACGTAAATGTTTTTTGTGGACTAAATTTCATCTCTTTTAGTCCAGCTATTTCAATATTCAAACTATAACATTAATCAGTTAGCTTTCCCGTGGCTCTGGTCGTATTCTAAAATCATCGATAAATGACCTATGTTGCATAGCCCATAGCTCTAAAAGATTATTTCAATAGATAAAATTTTTATGAAATAGAATTTCAATTCGAACTAGTAGATCTTAAGTTTAACGTGTTCGGTTTGGCAGTGTTCTTTTTTAAAGCTTCTTTTTAAAGCGAATATTGAACTTTCATTACGACAAAAACTCTCGAACTAAAAATCTGAAACTAAGTGCAATTAAACTTGGAAAAGCAAGCAGTTAGATTTAGTTAAAGTGCACACAACTCTCAGTACAAAATAGTTACCTATTGAAGCATTAAATGGCCACATGTAGTGTTAACCAAGTATTGCCGGCGACCAGCCAACTGTGATATCTGGACGATGGTATGCAAAGTTAACTAGTACCGCCTTTTTTTGTATGAAGTAGTGTAATATAGTTTAGGGCTGAACTTAACGATCTGACTTTTTAGTTTTGCGGGATGGTACAATTTTATTAAAAAAAACTAGCGACCGACATTAATACATGTCTCAGAATTGAGTAAAAAGTTTATATAAACAGTGTAATTATAATACTAAAAAACTCGTCTGCTTTTCTATGTAATTTGGAAATGGAAAAACTCTAAAATATGTTGTGTTCTGATACAAAATGTATACACGGTGTCACTTTCATAAATAATACGAATCTAACGACACCTCTCAATCTTAAATCCATCGAGATGTTCAGGCCGCAGAGTACTATCGAAAACATAACCCTCCTTCTGGCGCAGTCGGGTAAATACAATTAAAATCTCTTTAGTTTCCGATGATGCGATCACAGACAGGCAGACAAAAATGTTTTGGTCTTC
Organism: Boloria selene; assembly: GCA_905231865.2. Taxonomy (NCBI): domain Eukaryota; kingdom Metazoa; phylum Arthropoda; class Insecta; order Lepidoptera; family Nymphalidae; genus Boloria; species Boloria selene. Next base: position 1,856,289 of record HG993158.1, on the reverse strand, counting down.
GCATACTGCGCAGTGAGTAATTGATATGAAAGTTCCGACGCAAATATCTGTATTGCTATCTGGAATCGTAATGTCCAAAAGGATGAATCGATTTTGATTTAGTTTATAGTTAAAAGTGGGACAGCGATGATAAAATTTCAGGTTGATTTTTGGTACATTTTTCAAATGCTATCTAGTAACCATGGTTATATTAAAGACTCTCAATACCTATTATATACTTAACTCACTGCCTCGGTGGTGTAGTGGCTAGCATGTACACTCATGCATCGAGAGGTCCTGGGTTCGAGTCAGGTTAAGTTGAGTTATTGAGTCTTTCTGTTTAGTGAGCCTCAGTAACCGCCCGGAGATGGGAAGTTGGCGGTGTGTCACCTCCGTGCCTCAGAAAGCACGTAAAGCCGTCGTTCTCTCACTGGTCGTGTCGAACAGTCGTCCTACCGGAGTATGAGAGTGATAGGAATAGAGAGTGCACTTGTGCTTATGCGTACACGCGCTGCACTATAATATCTCCTGCGCAGTTGGCCAGTCTCAATGAGATTGGCCGCTGTGGCCGGAATCGGTCGAAAAACATTATTATACTTAACTCGTAAATGTATAATGTTATCTTCATGAATCTCAAAAAAGTCTTTATGCATTTTATTGGTTAATATTCATTTCGTATTCATAATGATTTAGGGTAAATAATGAATAATTCTTAAGCAGTTCTCTACGTAATAAAGCACTCACTTATATGATGATATTAAGTCCGTGTAGCATAATATCGTATAATCTTCTCAGAGAATTTCCATAACGCTTTAGCTTATAAAATATTATATACTGCTGGATCCATTAAATTGATGACACAATTTTGAAGAGGGAAAATTTTCATCCTCTTATATTATACAGGCGACTTACCCTTGCTACGCTCGGGTGTTCTATCTACATATATTTTAAACAAGAGACTCACCCTCGCTTCGCTCGGGTACGTCCCTAGATATAACGCGAGCGAAACCGCGGGTTCTGCTTAAAATAAATAAAATTTCTTAAATAAAATTAGCCTGAGTTACTCCTTATAAGTAATGTTAGCTATTTGCGAGTGAATGTCCCGTCAAAATCGGTCCAGCCGTTTTAAAGAATAGCCAGAACAAACAGACAGACATACAGACCTGCCAGACTGACAGCAAAATAAGTTAAGTGAGACAGGAAAAATTTTAAAAATGTTTTTTTTTTGATGTTAGTACCGTATATAATTTCATATTCATTTAGTAAAAGCTGTTAATTTAAAATTAAAAACAGACACTTCCAATTTATTTATATGTAAATTATGTATAGATATATAATTATATGACTTGTTAATGCGAGTGTATGTACATTAGAAGAATTACTTATGATATTTCAGTTGTTTTAATACGCCATAGTGATGTATAAAATTACTCAGTACACTGTTTTGATGTATTTCTAAAGGGTGATTCATAAAAAATTAGTCAATTTTTGTGTGTTTTCCCGTGAAAATGATAGAAGGAATAGGTACTATTTGCTACAGGAAAGTAACAAATAATAGTGAACACTTATACTAAACTAGCCTTTCCCGCGGCTTCGCTCGCGTTCTAAAGGCTGAAAATCAAAAGAAATATTTTTCTCCCGTTTTTGCAACATTTTTCGTTGATGCTCCGCTCCTATTTGTCGTAGCTTGATGTAATATAGCCTATAGCCTTCCTCGATAAACGGACTATCCAACACAAAAAGATTTTTTTAATTCGGACTAGTAGACAAACAAACTCAGCTTTATAATATTAGTATAGATTGGTAGTAAAAAATTAGAAGAATGAAACGAACACGAGAACTTATGAAGAAGAAAAGGCGGTTGAAAGAAAGAGTCTAAAATAGAAATACGAATATAATATGGCAATGGAATATTAAATATATTATGTTCTATTTTAGTGAAAACTCTTGAAACTCGAATAAATTAAATGATCCCCCTCTGGAATGTGCGCATTCTCAAACAGAAGACAATTGTAAGAACCAAATATAATTTTTCATAAATATTCTTCTAAGAATTTATTTGTGGTAGTCTTGGAGAATATTAAAATTTACGAATAACGAGAGCATTCTAATGAGAATCTATTCTTATGAAGTTAAAAATAGTACAAGTTGAAGGTAACAAGTTTCTGAAAATGGAGTTTTAATATAGGATGTATTACGTCATAACTTGTCCCTGCCTGAACTTTCTACCTATTATGTCTTAGACAAATTAGTGATCTATAAATGTTTTCTTTAAAGAAAATCTAAAGAAACTTTTTCTTTACTGTTAGAGGTAATAAGGTTAAAAATGATTTGCACATGAAAATATCAGAGGCGAGACCTGGATTTGAACCCACTTCACTCGGTTACCCAAGCGAGCGTGTTGCCTCTGGGCTTACTACTGCCACAAACATTTGTAATGAATGCCAGTGAACGGAATGGAAAGAAGGATCTTCTAATTTTGTGTGTTTGTACATATTTGTACTCGTGAGTTTGTGGCATCGTAGCGCTGATATAGCTTCTTGTAAAATAGTTTTCATGTGGTAGTGCCATGCTTGTTACCTTCGGGTAGCAGCCGAATGGGCCGGCACGCCCCGTATATAGTAGTTTATATATATACCACTCTCTCACAGAAGACCGACGTGAAGTGGCAGCTACGCTGTCGCGTTTCGTCCGGTTCCCTCCTCCCTCCCTCCTACCTCCCTCCCTCCTACCTCCCTCCCTCCTACCTCCCTCACTTTCCTGAAACGTCAACGCATATGCAAGCCCTGCGGTATTGAAGATGTCCATGGGCGGCGGTGATCACTTTCCATCAGGTGACCCTCCTGCTCGTTTGCCCCCTTTGTCCCATAAAAAAATATATATCATAATATAAAATTAAAATATTATGATTTTTTTAAATATTTCGTTACCAAGATGATGATTTTGCTTTCTAAGTTTAATTTATTTTGAATTAAAAAAAAGTTTGTCGGTACAGAAAACTTCGTGCGCGAGTAAGACTTCTTGCCCATTGTTCTTACTTGTAAACTTCGTAAAATTTTAAAGAAAATAAACTTTCCTACACGTTGCATGAAACCATAAATGGTTGTGACGTTTCTAGGGCGTGTAGCGCTCTATATAAAACTACAATACACATCTCAAACTAAGGCTTAGGATACAAATGTGACAATTGAAGTGTCTATGTACTGACATAGAAATAAAATTGAAAAAAGAATAATAGTCGTTTGGATAACCGTGTGATGTGTGTTCAAATCCGAGTCTCGCACCTCTGATATTTTCATGTACGAATCATTTCTATCATGATTACCACTTGTCTTACGGTGAAGGAAAACATCGTGAGGAAACCTGCATGTCTGAGAAAAACACGCACTAGGGTAGCTCGGTGGACTATGGCCTGATCCCCCTCGTACTGAGGGAGGCCCACCCCCAGCAGTGGGACGTTAAAAAGGGCTGATGATGATAATGATGATGATGATGATATAAGGTATTATATCAAAAAACAAATTTTTTTTTATGTCTGTCTGTTTGTTCCGGCTAATCTCTGAAACGGCTGGACCGATTTTGACGGGACTTTCACTCGCAGATAGCTAATGTTATAAGGAAACTTAGTCTCTTCTAGACATTTATTTTGTTAGAAAATTATAAAAACCGTTTAATTTACTTTAGTTGCTAGAAATATAATAAAACTTTGAGTTTAATCTGTACCTTAAATATTTTTTTTGGAAAATTGTAAAAAATACTCATTATTACTACACAGAGACTCATTCAAGTCAACATGTAGGTTATACCTGCACCATTTTTTTAATTTAGAGCTGATGGTTTGTGATATAAACTATTAACTTTATCCATATATAGTCATAAGTAATATGGCAACACAAGTGTAATTAAATTATTGTGCGATCAGTCGAATATAGGTTAGGGATGGAAACATTATCTGAAGAATCGATTCTCGATTCCGATTCTTTTTTCAAAAATTTCGATTCTTAGAATCGATTAATCAGCTTCAAGAATCGATTCTTTTAAATAATCGATTCTGGGTAAGATTTTTTTTTAATTAAAAGAATTTTTTTTTAATTTTAAGAAATAAAACTAGTTTAATAAAGTAAAAGGTACAATAAAATGCAAATTTATAAAATATTATATTTTATTAAAAAGTAACGTTTGATATTATAAGCTACTATTAATCTCGTCATAACGCGGACAAAATTGCAAGCATCCACTATTAAAATAAAAATAAATGTCAAAGTATCAAAGTGAGTTGTTCCAAGTTCCAACTTTCCTTTTTACTTTAGGGCTGCCATGCTGATATTTTTTAAATTTGCCGCGCTTTTTCAGTATCAGCTTTCATTAGCCAGACTCTATCGTGTAATTATTCCGGCATTAAAATAAATTATAGAATCGATCACTAAGAATCGATTCTAGATCGATTCTGATAAATGGGAATCGAGTCTAAATAATCGAATTTTTTGACCACAGAATCGATTCTTGGGTAGAATCGGAATCGATTTTACCATCCCTAATATAGGTCAGTCAGTGTTGGTTGACCCACACGATATGACGCAGCTGTGACTGTTATTGATGTAATTACTTGCAATTATTAAGCAGAAATTCGTAATTTATTGCGGAAGTCTTGGAAGTTCCGAAAGTCAATTCCGTATTTTTGGAAATTAATTATTGATTTTAGCTTTATACTGGTCATGTCAGATTTTGATATGCGTAGTTTTTGAAATATTATAGGTGGGGTGGTTTGAATATTATATGTGAATGGATGATAGAATTTTTGCCTTTAAATATGTCGCATGATCAGTCTCGGATATGAAAAAAATAAATTATCCATTAATTATGTTAAGTTTTCTTTCCGTAAGAACCTTCTACAGAGTATAAGAAAACTTATAAAAAGAGATGAATGAATTCGGAAAAATCATTCTCAAGTTATGAGTTAATCAAGGGAAACAAGAAGAATTGATTTTTATACACAAAATAGCAAACCCGGCCCGCTTCGCTGGTTTTAAGAATTTTCTAATACAATAAAAGTAGACTAAGTTACTCCTTATAACATTAGTTATCTGCGATCGAAAGTCCCGTCAATATCGGTCTAGCCGTTTCAGAGATAAGCCGGAACAAAAAGACAGACAGACAATCAGTCAGGAAGCCAAAATTTAAAAAATTAGATTATTTTTATTTGAGTACCGTAGTATATTTAAATCACAAAAACAAGTTATAGGTATTTTTTTCCAAACACTTTTAAAGCTTCAGCAATAAAACTTTGTAAAAATTAAACAATACTCTTTTCCGCCCTTTTAATTTGTTTTTCTTTATGTTTGTGAACAGTAAGAGAGTTTTGGATTGTATGGCTTGAAAACGTAATTTACCTTCACGTTAAGGCTTGGATATTTCGACACTAAAAGATAAATATTTAAATTTATTAATAAAACTAGCTGTTTACCCTGGTTTTGTTCGGGTTCGTGTCAAGGTACGTAGATACAATTACCTAAATTTTAACGATTTAAGTACGTTACCCATACATTTCTCAGAAATATATTTTCCCCAGTACATATAAAGTAACGGATAATTATTATTTATTAGCCATCATTTTATCTAAATCTCTTCAGTCACAGACAGACAGACAGATATAAATTCAGCCTACGTATCGATAATAATGAATCTGTTCTACAATAGTTATTGTAGTAACGCCAAGCCACATATGTTGATTGTTGATTTAAAAAAAATATTTTTGTGAATAAAAAAATTGAATATAAAACTAATTTGGGAATTGTTGCTTAATTTAATATTTCTAGATGTATAATTGCAAATTATGTGACGTCACACTACGGAGAGGGGATCTCACAAATGTGACAAAAACGGGAAAGGGGTCCAAAAACCACGAAATGAGTGTGACGTACTTTATGGATCGTAGAGTTAGGGCGTGTAGAGTTAGAAGCTTGGCTTTATTTTTTATGGTAAAAAGGGGGCAAACGGGCAGGAGGCTCACCTGATGGGAAGTGATCACCTCCGCCCATGGACATCTGCAAGCTGGCTTGCAGATGCGTTGCCGGCCTTTCAGGAAAGGGAGGGAGGGAAGTGGGAGGGAAGTTGGAGGGAGGGGGGAATGAAGGCGGAGGGTGAAGGGAAGAGGGAGGGAAGTGGGAGGGAAGTTGGAGGGAGGGGGGAACGAAGGTGGAGGGTGAAGGGAAGAGGGAGGGGGGAAGGAGAGTAGGCCTCCCGGACTCTCACTCACCGGACGAAACGCGACAGCATAGCTGCCACTTCACGCCGGTCTTCTGTGAGAGAGTGGTACTAATGAACTATACGGGGCGTGCCGGCCCATTCGGCTGCTACCCGAAGGTAATAAGCATGGCACTACCACTTAAACTTTAGATGAGAAACTTTTTGACAGTGCGACTATATGGTTTCGTCTATGGCAACATTTTACATGAAATTTTTGTTTGTGGGATTTATGTATCCTTAAGTCATTACGGAATTAATCTTTCACTATTTCTCTCAGACTCAGTTTGTAGTGACCCTACTTACGATACCGCGCTGGGTGCATTCACTTGTAGAGCGCGAATGTTTGTACACCAGTCATGGGTGTTTGTATTTGTAATATTATGTATCTATTTATAAGTTATGTATGTATAGTGTATTAACTATCTAATATCCATAACACAAGCCTTGTAGCTTACCACTGAAATGGATGGTGCTGTGTGTGTATGTAATAATAATTTAAAAGTTATAAACGAGATACTATTTTGTAAATGGATGTGGCCGTTTGTATAATGCCGAATTGTACAATTTGCTGGAACGATCTATGCTAATATGCAAGATAAGCTTGCTGGGTTGTTGGCGCTGATGTCACGTAAACTGTGTAAATTATAAAGAAACTTATTTTTTTTGCTTTTGTATTTTTTGATGGCGGCTTTTATTTTTTATGAAGATGGATGAAAGGCTAAAGTGACAGAAGCTATTTTTACCAGTATAAGATCTCACTTCCAGGTGAAATACGGTTGTAATGTCATTCCACATTATTCATACGTAATTCCCCTAAGATGAACTAGATGGATGGTTTCCATTTTGAAACTTATTTACGATATCCCAAATATATACTAATATTATAAAGCTGGAGAGTTTGTTTGTTTGGTTAAATGCGGTAATCTTAGGAACTACATACTAGTTCGAGTAGAAAAAACCTTTTATTCGTGTAAATGAAATGTGAAATGTAAAATTTATTAATTTGGTTTCCGGTCTTTAGAACACGAGCGGAACCACGGGAAATGTTAGTTAAACTAAATTTTAATTCAAATAGTTGATACAAATTAAATATCCAATGCATAAAGTATTCTACGGCAAATTCAATAACGTTCGCAAATAACGTTCCGGTTGCAATTTTGTACGAGTAACTAATAATACCGTATCTAAATTTAGATAATATGTATTACAAAATTTACCGATATACATATTTGTGAATAAATTGGGCAATATGTACCTACTGTTTTATAGTTTGTTTTGGTTCTCTCGATAAAAGGAGGATACGGCTCACGCTTGACCAAATTTTTAAGTATTCACCTCAATAATTTAGTCAATGTAATACTGAGCATTTTTTACCACTCTTTAAAAGACCAGTTTAAATAATTTCTTTTACCTTAGACTTCACGATTGGTAATTTAATCAAAATGGATGCACGAATAGTAACATTTCTGTCTCGGTGGTCTAATGGCGAGCAAGTATATCCACATCCGGAGTAGGTACATGCAGATCAGGAGATTCCGAGTTCAAATCCCATGTCGAGTCGAGTTTTGTTATTAAGGCTTTGTTAGAAGATGTTATACTTCTATGGATGTTGTGATTCTAGCCTGGCAAGGCTAGGCGGTAAAAGTGAGAATAAAGAATTAATAGGCTTAGATATTTCCAGTGTTACTATATAATTTGTCAATTAACATTCAAAAATATAACATATAAAGAAAAACTTGTGAAAAATCATAGAAATAACAAAATGGCACTAGCAAAATAGTATATTATTTAAAGGCAAACACACATACATAAAAACATCGTAATGCCATCAACTGGTATTTTAAAATGTCCTACCGTGATGGAAGAATCGAGCGCAGCGTTGAAGAAGCGACATTCTATTATGTCGGGAAGGAGTGATTTTTGTAAGTTACTTAGTTACATTTGCATTAATTTGAAAAAAATAATTAAAAAGATGATGACGATTCCTCCTCGCTTTCCTCTTAATGAATGGAGAAGTATGAAGTGGAGAATGTGTACGGTAATTTAACATGGAATGAGAGCTCACTGAGATCTCATACATGCAGAAAGCAGGGTCACTACCCACTGAGCCAAACGTGTCGTCAGACATTACATTACACTGTCGTCAGACATGACATTATTTAATGTTATTCTAAGAAACGAGCAATTTTTATTTTATAATATTTTTATTCGATCCTCATACTTCACGAGTTTTGTACTTACGAGAATGGGTCTGACCGTTAATGACCAAGTTAAGTTTCCATTCTTTCTTCATTCCAGGGTCTTCATCCGATGAAGATGAGGGAGTCCAGCCTCATGAGAAGGCAATAGCCGCGGGACAACCCAACCCACCATATTGTGTTAGGAATGTAGAACAGCATGCATTCGGCAGGAGGGAGATCGAGATCGCTGAACAAGAGATGCCAGGAATTATGGCGTTGAGGGCTAGGGCTAAAGATGACAAGCCTTTGAAGGATGCTAAGGTAAATAAATAAATATGTTGGGACATTTTTTACAACAGCGCCATCTAGTTCCGTGACCGTGGTAAGCTACAAGGCTTGTATTACGGATACCAGATAGTTGATATACTACACATATAAATAAATACATATCTACATAATATAAATATTAACACCCATGACTAGAGAACAAACATTCGTGCTCAACAAATGAATGCCCCCAGCGGGACTTGAACCCGCGACCGCTGGCGCAGAAAGTAGAGTCACTGCCAACTGAGCCAAACGTGTCGTCGAATATAAGGTAATATATGATAGACTAGCATTTCCCGCGGCTTTGCCCGCGTTCTAAAGACCGGAAACAAAATATGTGATGTGATGTGTGATGTTTTATAGCAGTTTTGTTACGGTTGGTTGAGATTTCTTAGAAATGAGATATTTTCCCACAATAAAACGTAGCCTATGCATTGACCCAGGTAACCAGCTATCATTACACAAAATGTCATCCAAATCCGCCTAGTGGGTTTTTATAATTTTCTAATAAAATAAATTAGCTTAACTCCTTATTAACATAAGCTATCTGCGAGTGAAAGTCTCGTCAATATCGTTCCAGTCGTTTCAGAGATTAGCCGGAACAAACAGAAAGATAAAAAGTTTATTTAAACTCTCGCTGCTTTTAACCGATAAGTTACTAAGCAATCTGACTGAAGTAACAACTTTTTGGCACAATCATTTTTTTTTTAAATAAAGATGGACAAAAAATATCCCCTGAAGAAATGTAATATGGAAATCAATGTACTTCTGTTTATGTTGCCATGCCGATGGGAAATCACATCGGGCTTGTATTTCCATAATTAGGTAGTAAAATATAAATGACTGAAATATAAATGGTAAATTACAGATTCGTTTAAACGGCTTTTTGCTTTTATTGTATGCATCTATTATAAATTACTAGCGACTCGCCCTCGCTTCGCTCGGGCTCTTCCCTAGATTTAGCACAGGCAAAGCCGCGGGATCCGCTAGTTATGCATATAAACCTTCCTCTTGAATCACTCTATCTATTAAAAAAACCGCATCAAAATCCGTTGCGTAGTTTTAAAGATTTAAGCATACATAGGGATATAGGGACAGAGAAAGCGACTTTGTTTTATACTATGTAGTGACTAGTGATAACCTTCCTTTTGAATCACTGTCCATTGATGAAAACCGTATTAAAATTCATACTCACAGCGGAAAACGACTTTGTTTTATATTAAGTAGAGATAGTATCGACCAGTTCTTGATGCTTACAGTACAATTATTATACTGATATTTTTCAAATAAATATCTATAATTAAAAGAGGCATCCTAAGCATTTTAGAGCTACTTTGACAAGTTGGCAATTGGCATATAGGCTACTGTTGGACACATAATGAAGATAAGAGGATGTAAGGGAACCAAAAAAGGCGGTAGTAATTGATGATTTGTTATAGAAATGTAAATCATGTCATTTTGAAAACTTGTGCTCGAAGGCTTATTTATATTTTGCTTTCCATGACATTTATTTAACCTTGATAAATATAGAAACTAATCGATTTTACTTACGTTTGCGTGTTTTTGAGCTATGCCAATATTATTTATTTTAGGAATTGGAAAAACATTTTGTGTATTTATGTGTAAGCATGCGTAAAAAGTAACGGAAAGTAAACTCACTCGATTTACGGAGAAAGAGGATAATGTTTTGCATAGAGTTGATAATTTCAGTACATTGTCACAATATGGCCTTTCTTTAATATTACAATCACATATAAATTTGTTTTTTGTTAGAAAATAATGAACCGTAACCCTTTACTACATTATAAATGAAACTATCTTTTCGGATTTTGTCACGGATTTATTTTGATTTTTGGTTCCCGATGTTTCGAATGCTTTACATCAATCATGGTCACGGGAGAGACCCGACAAGATAGTTTCATTTAGAATTTAAAATATTCGCGTAAACCTAAGAAAGTATTAAATAATAACCAATAACGCTTGGCGCAGTTTGTAGTCATCCTACTTTCTTGCGCCAGCGGTCGCGGGGTCGAGTCCCGCTGGGGGCATTCATTTGTTAAACTCAGATGTTTGTACTCCAGTCATGGGTGTTTAATAATGTTTATATTTATGATATGTATATATTTAAACTTATCACCTGTCTGGTATCTGTAACACAAGCTTCCTTCGTAGCTTACCACGGAACTAGATGGTGCTGTGTGTAATAATGTCCCAACATATTTTATTTCAGATCGTAGGCTGCACACACATCAACGCACAAACAGCAGTGCTGATAGAAACGTTAGCCGCCCTCGGCGCGACTGTTCGTTGGGCGGCCTGCAATATCTATAGCACTCAGAATGAAGTGGCAGCTGCGTTAGCGCATGCTGGTAAGAGTTTTAGTATTGTCTAGACATTTCTGGTCCTCAAAAGGCAGTGGAAGCTCAGTGGTAATGTACTTACTTGGGAAATAAAGTGGAGCGGGTTCAAATCCCGGGTCTGACATATCTAAAATCGTCATAGGCAAATCCTATAGAATTGTATAATGCATGCTACCGCGTGAATATAATAATATTGTCAATATGATTTTCTCTGTATAAGTGAACAGTGTGTGAAATGTGAAATAAATGTCTTTAACCATATTTCATTTTTTACAATTTTACAATATTTTTCAAGGTTATGCAATATTTGCTTGGCGTGGTGAAAGCGAAGAGGCGTTTTGGTGGTGTATCGACCAGTGTTGCACTCCCACTGGCACCTGGCAGCCGAACATGATATTAGACGACGGTGGTGACGCAACACATCTCATGTTGAAGAAACACCCCAATGCTTTCAAACAGATAAAGGGTATGCTACACTATTGACTTTTTTTTAAGTTGTGAAATGTGTTTTAATCACGTAAACCACTTGTGGACATACAGGTGTCATAAAACTCTATCTTTTACGGATATTTTATAGGATTTACTTTGGTTCTTGGTACTCGTAAAAGTTGCTGTTAAGCATTCGAAATGAATGTCAGGAACCAAAAATCAAAATAAATTTGTGAAGAAACCAATATAGGATTATCTAAAGTGTCAACAATTTTAGTAATCCTGAGGAAGTCTCGAGAAACCATTAGTATTAGTATTACTACCCACTAAAACCCAATAAACCCCCCTGTGTTTATGGGGTGGCGCCTAAATGTTGACCTATGTTTTTTTAACGTTGAGAAATGCATTTACGCATACTTATAATTAGTATGTCTGTCTGATAGGGTATTGCCGCTATACCAATAAATCATAATATTCCAATATGGCAAATTTCAAAATGGCCCATGCGAATTAAAAAGAAACGTCGCTAGCTCGCTCGCTCGCTCGTCCCTAGCTTTAGCGCAAGCGAAGCCGCGGGATCCGCTAGTTAAGCATATAAACCTTCCTCTTGAATCACTCTATCTATTAAAAAAGCTGCATCATAATCAGTTGCGTATATTTAAAGTTCTAAGCACACATACGGACAGACAGACAGCGGGACGACTTTGTCTTATACTATACTAGCTTTACCCGCGGCTTCGCCCGCATTCATTTTTTTAATTGCTAATCAACCTCATTGGGTTGATCTGTAGGATGCCTGAAAGTTTCTTTAAAATTACTCTAGCTATTTCAGAACCCATTGTTAGTACAAACATTTTTTTAATTTTTCGTAAAAAATATTTTTTTAATAAAAAATATCCTATGTTACTTCTAATACCTCCAAGAATATGCGTACAAAGTTTCATGATGATCGGTTTAGTAGTTTTCGCGTGAAAGCGTAACAAACAAACTTACATTCACATTTATAATATTAGTAGGGGTAGTGAATAGTGATAATAGTTATTATTATTGTTCCTACAGGTATAGTAGAAGAAAGTGTGACGGGCGTCCATAGATTATACCAATTAAGTAAGGCTGGGAAATTGTGCGTTCCTGCCATGAATGTTAACGATTCTGTGACTAAGACGAAGTTTGATAATCTGTATTCTTGCAGGTATGTATTGTGGGAATTATAATTGAAATTAAATTGTTAGATTGAATCATATGGTTGATATAAATTGATCAACCAAATGATTCAATCTGTCAATTAATTTACCATATGTTTAAACCATGAACGAAATAGCCACTGGACCTGACATATAAGCGGACGTGCCTTTGCCGGTCTTGTCAGTAACCAGTAATTCTAGCCTTGGTCATTTGTTTCTGTGTCAGTCTCAAACACTTACTTGTCAACAAAACATCTCCCAAATATGACTAAAAGTTCAGTTAAATGGTATAAAAATAAAGCGGCGGATGCAGCACTAATTCTATTCACTAGTAAATATATTATGTCATTACATTTATTGTTATTTATCACAAAATTTAATCAAGTGTAAAAAAACATTTCGTATTATCCAACTATGTTAAATATAGTCGATATTTCTATGTATTGTTGACATCTGACAACAATCGTAAAATGGCTGGATTATACCATTCAGAACGAATGACACAACTGTCGAGTGAGCCCATTTGGCATCGACTAGTGCTTGGCGAATGCGAAAAATATATCAATATTTGACGAAATAACTGAACGAATGATGATGTTATTTGTACAGTACAATAACATAAAATATAATAAGGATAAACTCATTATTTTTATATGTAATAATCTGTGACCGAGCTGTCAAGTTGACTTTACTTTTTATCGTAATGGCGCGAACGCGAGATACGATTCGTTGAATTAATGGATAACTATATCTAATATAAGTTTAAGAATTATTTATGTGCCACAGTTTTTAGTATTGTTCTTTTATACTAACAATATTTTATAAATAAATATATTATAAATCGATATATGTATTTTATCGACTATATAAGCCCTAGAAGTAGAATGAATGTTTATGAATTTTGTATCTGTGTGTATAATAATGAATTAATATCTTTGTGTGCGTTATGCTCCAATTGGTTGAACGATTTTTCATGCATTTGTATTTTATGTCGGGTCCAGTGGCTAATTCGTTCATGGTTTAAACATACACAAATATCACGTAAGATACGTTTGGAGGCAGCCAGGGTATGCAAAGATTGAAATTAAATTAAAATTAATTTATTAACTAAAAATTATAACTAAATTACATAGCTAGTAGTCTACTTGTCCATGTTGGAACAAGTAAGTGATGAATTAAATAATGCCCAATTTCTGTAGAAGTTACAATTTTTTTTTATGGGACAAACTTCATAATATGGGCAAACGGGCAGGAGGCTCACCTGATGGAAAGTGATCACCACCGCCCATGGACATAAAAAACACATTTTTGTTACCTTTAATCTAGTTCTTAAATAGTTTTTTAAGTTATATAACATTTTATATAAGAACTAGCTGACCCGGCGAACTTCGTACCGCCATATCTTATTTCTCTAATCGCAACTGAGGAAATAAAACCCTTCCGGTAAAATCGAATTAGCTAAATCGAAAATAAAACTGTACAACATTTTCTTTGTTATTAATGGTAATAATATTGTAACATAATACGCAGTATAATTATAAAAATATCAGTCACAAACCATTAAAATAATACGGTTATATCGTGAACATAAATAAATATTACGTGAAATAAAGTAATAGAATTTTTATATTCTAAGAAACAGCGCCATCTATTGGGTGTATTTGCAACCTAGATGTCAAACAATATTGAAGAATTTTATCGATGAATCAACGTACACCGCCATCTTTGAGAACTTCATAAAACTAAACAGTAAATAAACACTTGCTTAAGAAACAATTAATTGATACATTTTATTCGTTTACATTCACGACATAAGCGAATAATTGAGTTGATAACTATCCTATCCAGTAAGTTGGACCAAAATACGATTACATGTGAAATTTGATTGAAATCGGTTCAGTAGTTTTGGAGTTTATTGGCAACATACATCGTGACACAAGATTTTTATATATATAAGATAATGATCAATTTTTATTTTATGCGATTCTTAATAGAATTATTTTTTTTCAGAGAAAGCATAATAGATGCTCTAAAGCGTAGTACAGATCTAATGTTCGGTGGGAAGCAGTCCGTGGTGTGCGGGTATGGAGAGGTTGGAAAGGGATGTTGTCAAGCGTTGAAGGCGTTGGGATGTGTTGTAAGTGTCAATTCATAACCTACTAGTAGGGGTGTGCGAATATCGTTCGAATCGAATCGAATAATAATATTCGATTCGATATTCGAATCGAATAATTCAAAAAATTTGGAATACAAAAAATTCTTAAATTAATTCAAAAAAAAAACACTATACTAATTGTTCTATTTGTGTAACTATATTTCATGGTTTGGATAAAATGTACATATTGACTGTTAATATTTGAATATTGAAAATAAGAAACCGCTAATAACATGTTATTTTGAATTATAGATTAGAATTATATATTATTCGTAAGTAGAATATTTTGATACACGATTTAAAGGAATTTAAATGGGAACAATTCAAAATCCAGAGATATTTCATTATAGTTTGTCCATTTTGTTAATGGTTTTTTGACAGCTCGCTGACTGACAAGCTATAGTGATGACAAAAGGACGTAATAATCGATTTCTCTTATTTTTTTAAGTATAAAATAATATTTATTTTTATATTTATTAATATGAAAATAAATATATTATCTCTACGATAATATATTTATTTTCATATTAATAAATTAAGTGTGGTGGAGAGAACTAAGAGAATCATAATGTGATTCGGGCCGTGACATTGTATATTTTGATAATTTATGCACACAAGAGTTAATAATTAATATTATAACTGAAGACTCCTCATCGGACAAATCTAATATAAATGATGATTCTGACGAATCATGTTAATAAAAGGAATTAAACTATTTTAGTTGTTTTATTTGTATGCCTTATACTAAGAAGAAAGTAAAATTTTACTATTAACTTTAATATTTTAATTTATTGGTTTAAATCTTATATTTTTTTTGTCTTCCTTATTAAATAACATTAAAATAACATTACACCTTATTTACATATTAGCATTGATTTCCATCGATTATTTGTAATCTGTGGCACAATCGTAGTAATCGTTATGTGTGGCACAGCAATAAGGGGGAGTTGCCCGTCCATGAAGTACAATATTAATGAGTATGACATTTTAACTTTAATGGCTAACCATTAAATACGAAACTTCGTGGGCGTGAGCTGTCAAAAAACCATTAACAAAATGGACAAAGTATAGATCGCGAATTATTCAAAATTTTTCGAATTATTCGTAGAACTTCGAATAATTCGAATTTCGAATCGAATATTATTATTCGATTCGATTCGAACGATATTCGCACACCCCTACTGTCAATTTATCAACGAATTGATCGGTTGATCAACGTTATTTTTTGTTTATTATGTATTTGCTAGTAAATGACTTGTTTTAAATTATAAGCTTGTGTAAATATTTAGAATATTGTAATGTACTATTGAATCTATTTTTGAATTTTTTTTTTTTTTTAAATTGTGACTTTAAAATAAGGCAATGGTAGCCTAGTAGTAAGGTCTTTTTTTTATAATAAATGGCGTATTTGTAAGAATTTAAATTAAAAAAAAATAATGTCACTAATACTATTTTATTATTTCGTAGGTGTACATTACAGAAATCGACCCCATATGCGCACTCCAAGCTGCCATGGACGGATTCCGAGTCGTCAAATTAAATGAGGTGCGGGAATTTTATTTATTTTTGGAGATTACCCGAAAGAAACAGGCATAAAAACAAAAAAATATGCATAAATTGTCTTTTTCTTTTTTTGAAAAATTTAAAGTCAGTATGTAAGTCCGTGAGAAAACTACCATCAGCTTTAAAGGCATCTTGAGAAGAGACTCCAAGATACTTAATAGTTGTTCTTTTAAAATAATATTTGATACAACTTACGTTAAAACAACGCAATAAAATGATAACTACTTGTCATAAGTATATTTTGATTCGAATTTTCTAAAATTTTATATATGAGTGCTTTTACTCTTGTTCGCTCTTTTTGTTCGTTTTAACGGTAAGCAGGAAATAGATGGATGTATATATAACCTATAGACTTCTTCAAAAAACGATCTTTTACAAATCAGTTTAATAGTTCCTTTTCTAAGTGCTTTTAATCTCATTGAAATCTGTACTGTAGTGTGTAAAAATTATTATTATTGATAAAGAGGTTTAGATTTTTCGTCTGTCTGTGTATAGATAGATACACAGACTGATGTGACTGCTTCATGAGAAAACAATACGAAAGATTTTAACGCTGCGGGAAAATGTCTCATCTCTATATAATGTCCCGTGCCCACTTCGTTGGGCATAATGTTAATAATCCTTTTTTAGTACAGAGTGTTTAAATAATTTAAATTATTTTATTAATATTAAAAATTAAATTATCTATACTAATATTAAAAAAACTACTTTTTGTAACTTAAATGTAAAAGTTAGACATATGCTGTCGTTGACTTTTTTGTAGGCATTTTGAAGCTCCACATCTTTTCTCTAGAACTCAAAAATATATCTTTCATAGTTAAGGCAGCGTTCGTAAGAAACGCTTTCATTCGACCGTTTTTTGCAAAACGGACTACCACGTAAAAGCCTTTATATTTTTCGGTTTTTTATATAGCCTATGACACTCAGCAATAATGTGGCTTTCTATTGGTGAAAGAATTTTTAAAATCGGTTCAGTAGATCCCGAGATTACCCCTTACAATTTAACAAATAAACAAACTTTACTTCTTTATAATATTAGTATAGATAATAATAATAATAATAATGTTCTCCGACCGATTCCGGCCACGGCGGCCAATCTCGTCGAGACTAGCAAACTGCGCAGGAGATATTATAGTGCAGACACAAGTGCACTCTCTATCATCATCTCTCATACTCCGGTGGGACGACTGTTCAACACGACCAGTGAGAGCTAAGCCGCAGGACCGACGCGACACGTGCTCTCCGAGGCACGGAGATGACTCACTGCCAACATCCTAACTCTGAGCGGTTACTGAGGCTTACCAAACAGAAAGACTCAATAACTAAACTTGACCCGACCCGAGACTCGAACCGAGGACCTCTCGATGTATGACCGTACATGCTAGCCACTACACCACCGAGGCAGTTAAAATTGAAATGTATACAGTTCGCGTCACGTAAAAAGAACGCTGGAAGAAAGTGGTGGGGGGTGTGTTTGCGCATGGGTACATTCGCACACGAAATTACTAAGCCTATTCTTTTATTTTTGAAATAGCCTTTTGCTCGCGACGTATATTGGTTATTGGAAGGTACATTGAAAAATATATTAGATAGAATGTCATTAAATAGAATTAGATTAATTAGAAAAATATGTTTGATTCAGTATAGAATGTTTAGTTTACTTACAAAAAATATAATTAATTAATTTAACATATTTTTAAAATTATTAACTGCATTATTATAAAACTCTCTCGTTATAAAATAATATACGTCAAAAATATTTTTTCTCTATTTTTTATATAAAACCATTTCGTAATTAATAACTTTTGTGTGCGCGATGGTATTTTGAACTGACGAACCAATAGCTCTCCGGTGCGCATGCGGCGCGTGCCTCTCCCCCCGCGCCCCGCGTCTTACCACCAAACTCACCTATAAATCGCCTCTGCGCAACTTGACAGCCAGCGTTCTTTTTACATGACGCGAATTATACTTCTATTTATTTTAATACGAGCTAGGTTGAGTGTCTAGTATTATATTTTTTTCAGGTTATTAGGCAAGTGGATATAGTAATAACAGCCACAGGAAATAAAGGCGTGGTCACACGAGAGCATATGGAGCGTATGAAGAACGGCTGTGTTGTGTGCAACATGGGGCACAGTAATACGGAGATAGATGTACACTCTCTACGGACGCCGGATCTACTGTGGGAGAGAGTGAGGAGCCAGGTGAGGATAGTTAGTTAGTTAGTTAGTTAAATGAGATGTATGTATTCAGCCCTTTTAGACGTCCCATTGCTTGAGTTCCTTAACTCTGCTGTACACTTACATATACCCTTTCCGGGGAGAGCTAAAATAACTTAAATTCGTTAGGAATGCACGATAATGCACACTGAACAAAAGATTTTCTCCTTCGATTTTCATTTTCAAAATGGCGTTTGCGCCAATTTTCATTATGATATTCGTGATTAGGAGGTCAAAATACGTTATAATACCAAATTTCAGATCGATCGGAGGTATGCGCTTTTCGGAAGCGTATCCTTCGGTTTTCCAAGCGAACGTCTTGGTAGTTTATTATTGGGTTCGAAACCCAAGTACAGCTTCTACTGAATGTATAAATTATTTCCGATAGAATCATCAAGACTAACGATCAAGCAAAGCATCGCGAATGACCTAAATATATGAAATAGAATCTAGCAAGCTTTCGCAATGGTCGCGGGTTAGAGTCGGCTTAGAGCCATTCATTTGACGTATGTATGTTTTTATCTATACTTCTATACTATCTATACTAATATTATAAAAAGTTAGTTTATTTGTAAAGTTTGTTTATTTGTTAAATTGTAAGGGGTAACCTCGGGATCTACTGAACCGATTTTAAAAATTCTTTCACCAATAGAAAGCCACATTATTGCTGAGTGTCATAGGTTATATAAAAAACCAAAAAATAAAAAGGCTTTTACGTGGTAGTCCGTTTTGCAAAGTGAATCGGAGAAAAAACGGTCGAATGAAAGCGTTTCTTACGAACGCTGCCTTAACTATGAAAGATATATTTTTGAGTTCTAGAGAAAAGATGTGGAGCTTGAAAATGCCTACAAAAAAGTCAACGACAGCATATGTCTAACTTTTATATTTAAGTGACAAAAAGTAGTATTTTTAATATTAGTATAGATAATTTAATTTTTAATATTAATAAAATAATTTAAATTATTTAAACACTCTGTACTAAAAAAGGATTATTAACATTATGCCCAACGAAGTGGGCACGGGTCAGCTAGTAGCTATATAAGTGTAGTATATCAACTATCTGGTATCCATAACACAAGCCTCGTACCTTATCGTGGAACTAGATAGTGCTGTGTTTTTGTAAACTCCCAGCAGTGGGATGTTATAAGGGCTGAATAATTAATTACATTATTTATATAGTAAATTTACATAACAATATAAAAATATTATGTAAAATAAAAATATATGGCAGTATAGGTTTTATCAATCAATGTAAATTCTTCAATCGTTTGATTCTTATAGATATTATAATATTTATATGTATTATTATTATAAATAGTGAATGATCGAACTTTAAAACTATTTAGGGGCCATTCATTTATTACGTAAGACTATTTTGCTAGTTTTTGACCCCCTCCTCCCCTATAATAAGAAAAAATAAGCATAGGCTGGCCCCCTCCCCCCCTGTTTAATATTTATTACGTAAGAGTCTAAAATAAAAAATGAATACGCGTTTGGTTTATTTTAATGTTTATTCTTCAAAGTAATAATTTTTTGAAATGTTTATTTGTAATTTTTAAGGTACCTTTCGCTCGGTTGCCCGCGCTTTTTCAAAGTATAATTTTAACTTTGGACATTTTTTGATCTTACGTAAGAACTATCGAGACTCCCTCCCACCCCCTTGTAAGAAAACATAAGACATGTTCGACCCACCTCCCCCCCCCCCCCCCCTAAATTGTCTTACGTAATAAAAATACTTTATAAGTATTAAAGTCTAAGTAAACAATATTGTCTATTAAGTTGGACACAGCGGCCATTGTAAGTTAAAACCTGGTATATGTGTAAAATATATGTATTTTTTTTTTAATTTTTTTATCGTTATCCGCCGCAATTAATATAGCATGTTTCTTTGTGAAAGCAAAACGCCATATTTATTTTAAATTTATGTCGTAATGGATCTTCATTTTGACGAAATAAGTCTTGATTTATTTCTAAAATAGTTTTCAGTTGTTCTATCGCTTAAAAATCTGTGTAAGAATGTAGTTCCCAGAATTTCTTTTTTTTAAAACTCTATGCACTTTCCCTAATGGAGTAAACGGAAAAGAGAGACTCTCTGTTCTCCGCTTTCCATCACTGTCATAAATATACTAAGATCTATCTATCTTTAAGCTGGTACAGATATTTATTTATATGGATAAAAACATCGCCCTATATAAGAATCGTCAAATAGATTTCTATTTCAAGCATAATTGTGTAAAAATTTATATATTTTAATATATTTAAATAATAATATAATTTTAATTACTATTACAAATTCGTAAAACATGATATTCTAGATTATTTAAAATATATATGGTTATTAAAAAATCAAATATTTATTGTTCCTAATTCTTAATAAATATTATTATTGAATCACTTAAGATTTTGGTAGCCTTTGAAAAATTTACTGTGAGCCGATTTGCATTAGGTTCATTTATAGGGAGATTATTTTCCATATAAATAAAAATAACCGTCTGCATGTGTGTCTTTTGGTGTGTAAACACCGGTTTTCGTTAACAATGAAATATATAGTCTGTATCTTATAAGGTGGACCATATTATATGGGGGAATGGCAAGAGGATAGTGTTGCTAGCTGAAGGTCGTCTCGCGAATTTGTGCTGTTCATCCTTGCCATCCTTCGTGGTGTCGGTGACTGCGGCAACACAGGCTCTGGCCCTAATAGAGTTGTATAACGCCCCTCAACACAGATACAAGGTGGGTTGGTTGAATCAATTGGGTGAATCAATCGGTTGAATCAATTGGGTGAATCAATCGGTTAAATCAATTGGTTGGATCAATCGGTTGAATCAATTGGTTGAATCAATTGGTTGAATCAATCGGTTGAATCAATTGGTTGAATCAATTGGTTGAATCAATTGGTTGAAAAGTTGAATCCGATTGTTGATTTATGATTTTTATGTATTGATTCATTTAAAATTATTATGAAAATTTTTAAGTTGGAAATTTTTGATTAAATTTTTTTTACACTCATGTTTTATGCCAGTATTATTTTTTTACTTTATAGTGATTAAATTTTTAATTTATTTAAAAGTTATGCTATCTTTTCAATTTTTTAAATTTATTTGTTTAATTTATAATTATTCGCGTATACCTAACAAAATATAATTGGACTATTTTTTTTATTTTCACAGGCGGATGTCTACCTGTTACCAAAGAAAATGGACGAATACGTAGCGAGCCTGCATTTACCTACTTTTGACGCACATTTAACCGAATTGACAGACGAGCAAGCGAAATACCTAGGTCTCAACAAAGTAGGGCCGTTTAAACCCAACTACTATAGATATTAACCTTCGACTGGGACCGGCTGGTCCGCTTTCGCTTCTAGTGACAACGCATGACTTCATATTACAAAAGCAAAAAATGTGAAAAAATGTTTTTTTTTATTTTTTTTTCTTATTTTTACATCGATTTAAAAACATAGATACACGTTTCCTAATATCTTTTAACAGTCGTTGTGGTCGAAATCGGCCAGGACACAGTGTAGTCAAAAATTATAATTAATTTTTACTTATTTATTTAAATTTTTATTTATTTAAATGTTTATTTATTTAACTTAATGGATATGTTAATTTTTTTGAAATATTTTAATACCTGACAGAAATTAATTTAAGATATGGTTACAAGTGCAACTTTAAAGTTCCATAACTTTTTTATTTCTTGAAATAAAAAACTAATAATGGAACTTAAACTATGTGCCATGTAGATATAAGTTAAGTTCGTATGGTAAATAAAGTACTTCTTTTAAACGAAACGACATGCATGTTAATTTTTTCATCCGAAAAGAAATGAAAAAAAAGATTAAAAAAAAATATGTATAGCTTAAATTTACATTTTTTAAGGATACTTTTATGACATTAAACGTGTATCTTGATTTTTTTGTATATCGATGTTTTTTTTTATATTTTTTAATAGAAAAAAATGTTGCCATTTACTTAAACATTGATCAGTAATATTTCTGACTTTTGTATTAAGGCATACATATTTTTTGGTTATACTCGTATTTATTAGAATAAAAGTCTGTACCAATAAAAAAAATGATCGTAAGAATTTTATTTATTGACAACTTCTAGGACTACAGAAATTAAAACATGTCTTTTTGCGGCATTTTTAAAATTTTTAATTTAATAAAAATATATGTACCTAATTCATTCCATATAAAATATTAAAACCTATTTGATCTCGGAAACCTCTGAAATGTGATTCACGGATAGTATTATAGTCAAATATAATTAGATTATTTGTCGCCATTTTTCCTTTAGGTGTATAACTAACCAAAAGTAATAACAAAATAATCGGTACTTAAAAGATGTATTTATAGGTGTATTTTTAGAGAATAATAATGAAAAATGAAAATAAAACACAAAAACTGACTTTAATACTATACCTATATGTACAAACTTAAACTAAATAAAAGAAGAAAAAACAACTAAAAAAACTTCAAATCTTTCCATAAGTCCTTGTATTTAAAAAATATTTTTTTATTGTAATTTTCACCATTTTTTATTTTAAAAATAGTATTTTTGTGTTAGATTTATCAAGAAATATATTCAAGCATTATTTCCAATATAATTTGAATAACTACGTTAGTAGTAAAATTATGATTTTAGTCATTGTTTTTTTTGTAATAGTTTACATCTTATTTTTTTGTTATATTATGTTTGGCGAAATATTTGTAATTAGATAAAGTTTATTTAATATATTTTTTTAATGTTATAAACAATATTTATTTACTGAAATCTTTATTTTGTAAATTCATTTAGTGTAAACTCAGTTGTTAATTTTTACAAAAGTGCGATACTAGTGATGTGCTATTTAAGAAACTATCGAATATAGATATAATATAAAATATTTAATTTTTGGCAGTTACTTAATATTTTATTATTATTTTGTTAATATTATAACTTAAAAAAATAACTATATCTATTTATTCGACTTAATGCAAAAATGTATACATTGATGATTTTTTCTTTTATTAATTTAATAAACGTTGTTAAAATAACTAGTAATTTTGTTTTTATTATAAAAAATAAGTTTGTGTTACTAACAAATATGCCATTTTTAACGAATTGTATTATTAATAATATAGTTTTAAATATAATTTTAATGTGGATTTAGTAGATTGGTTTAAAATATCTTACTTTAAACGAGCTAAGCCTTATTATTATTATTTTTTGGGACAATCCAAGCACAACGCCACCTAGCTCCGTCGTAAGCTACGAGGCTTGTGTTACGGATACCACACAGTTGATACATTACACATATATAAAAAAACCTTTGACTCTAGTACAACCATTCGTGCTCAACAAATGAATGCCCCCAATGGGACTCGAAGAAAAAGTAATTTCCAGATGGCAATATTTAAATTAACAAAAGTATATGGCGGATTGGATTTTAGCATAAGTTTCGGCCACGAGTTCCGCTAGTTAAAATAAATAAAATTAACGTCCTTATAAAATATAACCTCCTCCTTTTTTGAAGTCGGTTAAAAAGTAGCCTAAGTTACGCCATATAAGTCCCGTCAAAATCGGTCCAGCTATTTCAGAGATTAGCCGAAACAAACAGACAGACAGACAAAAATGTTAAAAAATGGTTGTTAATGCTAGTACCGTATATAGTTTCATAGGCATTTAGTGAAAAGCAGCTAATTTGAAAGTAAAAACAGACACTCCATTTTTATTTATATGTATAGATGGCAAAATTTTGCGTCAATCTATGAAAGATAAATTAACTTAAAATAAATCATTTATAAATATTTTTCTCGAATCTATTTTTATATGTTTTCAACAGCAACATCACTATTTATTTTATTTATCGTCTTACAAGTGTTTTCAATTGGTAAGTATTTATATCTAATCAGAGGAACAACTTTTGAAGCAGTAGGGAAAAGATAAAAAGTTATGACGTTTAAAAATGCACACAATAATTTTAAATAAATGTAATTTTTCGCTTTTTATTTTTATTTTTTTTTGGTTTTTGAATTTTTTCATTTAAAATGATTCATAGTAATCATATGAAAAATATGTATAAATCTAAGAAAGCTATGTACATTGAACATTATATATTTCGTTTCAAATAATACACCAAGCAATTGGTTTTCTTCCAGCGACCCACTCTTTCATACATACACATACATACATACATAAATAAATACATACATACATAGGTACTTTCTGTGCCAGCGGTCGCGGGTTCGAGTCCCGCTGGGGGCATTCATTAGTTGAGCACGAATGTTTGTTCTCCAGTCATGGGTGTTAATATTAATATTATGTATGTATTTGAAAATTTATATATGTGTAGTATATCAACTATCTGGTATCCGTAACACAAGCCTCGTAGCTTACTACCACGGAACTACCACGGAACTACCACGGAACTAGATGGCGCTGTTGTAAAAAGTGTCCCAACATATTTATTTATATACTTACATACATACATACACACATACATACTTACATACATTATACATACACACCTACTGCTTAGTTTTAACTGATACGCTATGACTACACCTACTCTGTTGAATTAAAATTATCGAAATTGATTCAAAATTGCGTGTAGAAGTCTTTAAGGCTTATACAATCTACATAATACTATTAATAACAGTTGAAACAGACAGTTCTCCTTCAATCCTACACTGTAAAGAGAGTTTAGAAAAAAATTAAAATTGATTTGTAATTACTTTTTTAAAATATCACTAAAGCATAGGAACTAGAAACTACATATATTAAGAAAAGTTAATTCAATAAAACATATTTTGTAGAAAACTCCTTGGAAATCGTTAGGAAATTTGCATTTTAATTTAATTTTTATTTTTAAAACTAATGTTATTTAATATTTATTTTTATTTAATATAGTGTTTATTTTTTTTAAAGTAAATATTAAGAAAGAAATATGTATATGTATCGTAATCATACTCTATTGAAATAAATGTTGACTAAATATTCTTATTGATTTATTTATTTAAATTTTTTTTTATTATCAACTACTATAGAGTATATTAATAGAGTAACACGTATTTGTAGCTACGATAAAAATAATATTTCGTTTTCATGTCTTCTTATCTTTACGAATTGTGACTGTTACCATTATTTTTTTTAATGATTTGTTTAATTAAAAAAAAAAAGAAAACAATCTTTGATGTAATAAAAGTAATAATTTGCGAAATTTCAAGTAATTTATGAGAAAATCTTAATAGAGGTGTTTATTTCGAAATGTATAAATAAAAATATTTTTAATCTGGACAGAAAGGCGCAGCCGTTGGCAGTATTTTTAAATGTCATATCAATACATTATGGTCATGTACAGATAAAAAATATTTTTAATAGATTTGTCCTATCTACAATAATTAAAATATAAAGTGAAGTCAAAATTAGCTAAATGAAGCCTAAAGTCTAAACCGAATGTAAGTAGTAGTTGGTTAAGATTGTTGCCATGTTGTAATAAATAAATTTGTCCAAAATATGTCTTTTTTATTCCATTAACCAGATTTTCGTGTTTGTTTACTCTAAACATTAATACTTTAAGTGCTGGACCGATTTTGATGTAATTCAATTCAGAAATAGACTGAGTTGGAGTTACATTTTGGTTATTCTACACATATGTAGGACGTGATCGTATACATAGTTTCTTCCTACGTTGTGAATAAAACATGTGATTACCGGCCAGTTTTACGGACTGCGAAAATCATAATATAGTATGTTTAAAAATAAAAAAAGCTTGCTCCAAAGGCGAAAAGCGTTTAGCATACAGAATCCTGGTTAGCTCAGCGTCGTCTTGTTAGAGAAAAAATGAAAACCGACTTCAAAACGTTACAAATCGAAACTAAAAATAAAAAAAATCATTATTTAGTTATTGTTGGAGTCGGTGCCAGCCAAGAAGGACAGTTTTATCCTGCCTTTTCAATGGACTTTCGAACGGATATTTTAATTATATTTACAAATTGATACATTAATTAAATAGTATTAAGATTATTTTGCTTTGGCTTGAAAAGGCACCACATAGGCCCACAAGATGCCGATTTGAGATTTCCCGTGTCAACAAATGACTTCATTTATGGGATAGGAACCACTATTAAGTTTCTACCCCGTAAAAACTAAGAAAACTAAGATTCTAAAGTAAAAAAAATGTAAAAAACCTTATACTTATTCCTTAATAATAATGAAAATGAATTGCTTTCACTGTATAGTGGCTGCAATATGCAAGCAAAATACGGCTGCACATTCCGAGGTTCTTGGTTCGAATCTCGAGTCGGACCAAGTTCAGTTATTGAGTCTTTCTGTTTAGCAAGTCTCGGTAACAGTCCGGAATTGGGAAGTTGGTGATGTTTCACCCCCGTGCATCGGGGAGCATGTAAAGCTATTAATATCTCCTGCGCAGTTGGCTAGTTTCAATGAGATTAGCCGCCGTGGCCGGAAACGGTCGGAGAATATTATTATTATGAAAGTGAGTTTACAATAATTAAAATCCGCATTACCGACCTACTCTACAAGGCACGCAGTAGCCCAATTCTCATCTGCGAACTGCTACTGCAAATTCTTTTTAACGTTAAACCCAATCAAAATACGAGTAAAATGTACTTGACCCGACGCAGGATTCGAATCCTGGACAGAATCTACTAGCCACTATGTACAAATACTAACAAAATTACAAACGATATAATATAAAATGTAAGTTAAATAAAGGTAGGTATATCGACCATTTACATTATACCTACAGTAGATTTGATAGGTATACAAGACAAGAGCGTGTAATCGCAAACTATCGCTTCCAATCAAAATTTCTACGAATTGGACCTAATCTAATGAAACACGAAATCACATTTGTAATTATTCTTTATCAAATAGAGAAATCTTAATAGAGGTGTTTATTTCGAAATGTACCTAAAGTTGCCATAAATATTATGTATTTGACTGACTTTAAAAAAGAAGTAGAGGAATCATCATGATAACCACTTGTCTTACAGTGAAGGAAAATGTCGTGAAATCTGCATTTCAGAGAGCCTAGCGAGTTTTCGAAAGACATGTGAAGTCCCGCCTCTTTTAATTTTTTTCTCTTGAATTGAATATATTTGAAATACTCATTATTAACAAACGAAATTTAACGGTTATTATAAATTTCTAGTGAATGTGAATGACAGTGGTAGCAGAGTGGTAACGCGTTCGCTTGAATAACCGAGTGATGCGGGTTCCAATCCGATTCTCGCACCTCTGATATTTTCATGTGCGAATCATTTCTGTCATGATTACCACTTGTCTTACGGTGAAGGAAAACATCGTGAGGAAACCTGCATGTCTGAGATAACCTAGCAAGTTTTCGAAAGACATGTGAAGTCCGCCAACACGCACTAGGCCAGTGCGGTTGACTATGGCCTGATCCCCTTCGTACTGAGGGAGGCCTGCTTCCTGCAGCGGGACGTTAAAAAAGGGCTGATGATGATGATAACTAGTTCATTTCACGGCAGCCCCCGAGTGATAAGATTATCTCGAGTACATTTATTTTTTAAGTCGGCGGTTTTGAAATTATTTTATCCTTTTTCAATAACATTTTAACAGTCGTGGGATTTTTTCAAAATTTTTAATTTTTATATTTTTCAGAATTCCTGTCTGTCTAAATATAATAAGTATGACAACAAAAATATGCTAGTTATCCAGGACAACTATTATTATATTATGCTTTTTTTCTGCGGAATTATTTTACATCTCGTGTCCGGAAATATGTTATTATTACCTCTTGTCTTATATTTGGCAATTTAATATAAACGCCCTAAAACACGTCCGCTGGGCGTAGTTTGCACCTCTAGTGCTTGTAAATTTAGAATTGTAGATATATTTATACCTACATGAAATACAATGAACTTTTTACGTATCTAATAATTTTTGAATCGCATTGCGTAGTTATACGTAGATAAAATCTGTATCATAGGAGTCCGCTAAATTAACGACAAAGAAAAATAATATCGATTAGTTTTTTTTTTGATTTTTCCATACGATAACATTTTTCAAACAAAAAATATCTACAGTGGAATCGAAAACCTCCTCTTCTTTGGAGTCACTCAATCATCAATGTATTTTATTCAACGGGACTAGTTCGCATGTATTTACTTCATAGCAACCTATTCTATGAAAGTCCTTCATATTTTGTGCTATGTTGCTTTGTTGTTTTTGTGTGTTGAGTTTTTCGCCGGTTCTTCTCAGCAGAACAGCTTTCCGAGCCGGTGGTAGTTTACTACAGACTTACAGACTGACTTTTAATTTTGATAATGTAAAAATGACGATTCAAAAGAGCTTGTAAAAGTCTATTTGAATAAAGAATATTTTGATTTGATTTGATTTGCTACGAACTTAAAATTTGGTAGGAAGGTGGTTAATTGTTAGTAGAAGTCCACTAAAAACGTTTTTCGACAGGGCCGTATTAATGTGATGTAAGGGCTCTCATAAATTTTTACGAAATTCCTTTATTTTTTGCTACAAATTTTAAATTTACCAGTTAGTTTAACTAGTTAGTAGGTACATAACTTTTAGAATTATACAAATTGGATACTCCATTCAAAAGATATTAAGAATTTAAAAATATCAATCTTAGCAAACTACTAATAGATTATTTTTTAACAAAAATGAAAACCGACTTCAAAACGCTACAAATCGAAACTAAAAAGAAAAAAAAATAATTTTAATTACTTAGTTATTGTTGGAGTCGGTGCCAGCCAAGGAGATTGTATTAGGATTATTTTGCTTTGGCTGGCACCGACTCCAACAATAACTAAGTAATTAAAATTATTTTTTTTTCTTTTTAGTTTCGATTTGTAGCGTTTTGAAGTCGGTTTTCATTTTTGTTAAAAAATAATTTATTTTAAATTTTTTTGTGGAAATTATTATGTTTAAATAAAATATTGGAAGGCTAACTAAACTACTGCTCCAATAAGTCAGCGAAGTTTTGAAATGAACGACAATAGTCAATCGAGATTTGTCCACGTCTATTTTTCCACGTAACTCGTAGACGTTAATAAGATTTACCTTCTATTATCAATCCACCTAATATCCTGAAGGAGTACGACTATCAGTTCATAAGTACGTATAATATTAAAAGAATTTTCTTTCAACTCCTAACCGTTGAGGATATATACCTTACATCATCACAAATTCTTGAACAGCTTTAGAAAATATATGAAAAAGGTAATCAGTGCCGATAAAATTTAAGGGTTGCCCTCGATTTCTCTAGGATCCCATCATCAGATGCTGACTTGGTGACAATGAGAACATCTTGAATGTATACCCTACCGAACAAAAAAGAAATTTTTAAAATCGGCCCACAATTCACGGAGAAATCGGTGAAAACACATAAAAAACAACTGTTGAGGAATTTTACCTTCCATCATCAGCTCATCCACATGAGATGATGATTTTCATACGTAAAAGCTTTATCGGGTTTAGAAAATATATCAAAAACATAATAGGTGCCTGTAAATTTTGAGAGTTGCCTTCGATTTCCCTGGGATCCCATCATCAGATCCTGACTTGGTGACAATGGGACCACCTCGGAACTATACCCTACCAATCAAAAGAAAAATTTTTGAAATCGGCCCACAGACGGCGGAGCAATCGGTGAACATACATAAAAAAAAAAAAAAAAAATACATACAACGGAACATATAACCTCCTCCTTTTTTGAATTTTTTTTGAAGTCGGTTAAAAAATAAAGCGCAGTACAGCGAGCAAAGGGAGGGGGTGCCAAGAGTGGGAGAGGGGTGTGGACAAATTATATGAAATAGGTAGCCGCGCGGCTCAGGAGTATATTAAAGCTGGAGTAATTTTGGAGATGTTTCAACCCAACGAGTGATCGAATGAAGTTTAGTAGCGTTTAAAAACATGAACGCGGGCATAGCCGCGGGTATTGCTAGTCTAATATATAATCTCGTGTCACAGTGTTTGCTATCGAAATCCTCCGAAACGGCTTGACCGATTTTTATGAAAGTTTTTGTATAAAATATTTCTTATATGAAATAGGTAGAGGCGCGGCTCAGGAGTATATTAACGACTAGCGACTCGCCATCGCTTCGCTCGGGCGCTGCCCTAGATTTAGCACAGGCAAAGCCGCGGGATCTCCTACTTATGCATATAAACCTACCTCTTGAATCACTCTATCTATAATCACCGCATCAAAATCCGTTGCGTAGTTTTAAAGATTTAAGCGTACATAGGGATATAGGGACAGAAAAAGCGACTTTGTTTTATACTATGTAGTGATGAGTTCTGAAATAGCTGAAGTAACTATGGCGAAATTTTCAGGCAATCTACAGATCATTCTCTTCATTTCTTTACTGTGAACATGCCAAATTTGCATATAAATGTTCATGTTCTATTTTAAATATAATATAGGTAGGTATTTCACCTAACTTCTACAAACAAGCCATTTTCTTCCAAGCGTACCTAATGTACGTTCGTATGTTTGTATTTACTAGTAAGAGTGTACAAAAAAAAGATACACTTACATAGATTATAATATGCCGAAACGGACTAAAGAAATGACAAAAAAGATGTTAGATTTTTCGTGGTCGTGGAGTAGGTACCATAATATTTTTTCAACAAGCGAATCCGCGAGCAGGCGTTAGTGTAGCTAATCTTAATGTGACGTGTACGAGATATCGATTACAATTACCAAGAAATTGTGATTTATAATAATAAAAACATTTTACTTATTTCAAATTACTTCATTCCTTTGTCTTTTTAACCGACTTCAAAAAAATTCAAAAAAGGAGGAGGTTATATGTTCCGTTGTATGTATTTTTTTTTTTTTTATGTATGTTCACCGATTGCTCCGCCGTCTGTGGGCCGATTTCAAAAATTTTTCTTTTGATTGGTAGGGTATAGTTCCGAGGTGGTCCCATTGTCACCAAGTCAGGATCTGATGATGGGATCCCAGGGAAATCGAAGGCAACTCTCAAAATTTACAGGCACCTATTATGTTTTTGATATATTTTCTAAACCCGATAAAGCTTTTACGTATGAAAATCATCATCTCATGTGGATGAGCTGATGATGGAAGGTAAAATTCCTCAACAGTTGTTTTTTATGTGTTTTCACCGATTTCTCCGTGAATTGTGGGCCGATTTTAAAAATTTCTTTTTTGTTCGGTAGGGTATACATTCAAGATGTTCTCATTGTCACCAAGTCAGCATCTGATGATGGGATCCTAGAGAAATCGAGGGCAACCCTTAAATTTTATCGGCACTGATTACCTTTTTCATATATTTTCTAAAGCTGTTCAAGAATTTGTGATGATGTAAGGTATATATCCTCAACGGTTAGGAGTTGAAAGAAAATTCTTTTAATATTATACGTACTTATGAACTGATAGTCGTACTCCTTCAGGATATTAGGTGGATTGATAATAGAAGGTAAATCTTATTAACGTCTACGAGTTACGTGGAAAAATAGACGTAGACAAATCTCGATTGACTATTGTCGTTCATTTCAAAACTTCGCTGACTTATTGGAGCAGTAGTTTAGTTAGCCTTCCAATATTTTATTTAAACATAATAATTTCCACAAAAAAATTTAAAATAAATTATTTTTTAACAAAAATGAAAACCGACTTCAAAACGCTACAAATCGAAACTAAAAAGAAAAAAAAATAATTTTAATTACTTAGTTATTGTTGGAGTCGGTGCCAGCCAAAGCAAAATAATCCTAATACAATCTCCTTGGCTGGCACCGACTCCAACAATAACTAAGTAATTAAAATTATTTTTTTTTCTTTTTAGTTTCGATTTGTAGCGTTTTGAAGTCGGTTTTCATTTTTGTTAATTTAATCTATTATCGTTTAAATCAAGTTTTAAAAGGGGTCATGTCTGAAAGAACCTTCTCCTGACAAAAACAAACAACAAATTAAGAATTATTAATTATTAATTAATAATTAAATTAATTATTTGGCGATCCTCTATCTTAAATTAAAGAAAAAATTAAAAGTTCACTTTTCTTTAAAACAAAATTAAGTTTCATTTCATTTTTCTATTTTCAATTTGTTGTTTTTTTTGTTTTAATTAGTTATTTAATTAAATTTATTTTATTAATTAGAATATTTTGTTTTGTTTTATTTTATGTCGTACAAATGTTGTGTTTACCTTTAATTGGTGTATAAAAGATGACCCTTTATTTTTTTAACTACTATTTTTTAAACATTATTACTTTTATAACACTGTTGGTAGTCCTATCTAAATAAATAAATAAAGAATTAGTGAAATCGATTCAGACGTTCGTGCGAGGAGGGTTATGATTTTTCCGCGTATCAATGTTTTAAAATTTCTTAATAACCTTATTATCTTTTTTTTAAAATCAATATGGCAGATCTTTGGCGCCAAATTGTAACCTTAATTTATTTTTCCTAGGCTCAAAATAGAGGAAATTAAAAGATGACAAAAATATATATTAAGTTTAAACACTTAATTAGGAACAATAATTTGCAATTAATGCATAACGTTTTCGTTCATAGAAGTGTAGAAAATAAATAAATAATATAAAAAATTGTAAAGACATGACTGCAAAAAATTCAACAAATGAGCAACGCACTAAAAAAACCGAAACTAGATTTAGAAAACTAATTTACATTATACTAGCGGACCCGACAGACGTTGTCCTGTACACAGAAAATTTTTATAAACTTTGCTCCCGGTGAAATGCGCAAAACAACGTTGCCTAGCAAGTAGCAACGACTTAAGTAATTTATAATTGAATACGTCATTTATTGTGCAAATGTATAAATAACTTATTAATGAAACGTCAAACTTTGGGCTAACTGTGATTTTCTATAGAAATTTATCAATAACATTTCAACTTCTTTTTTATATAGAGCGCATATAAGGAGCACTTTCTTTTTTATTTTATTTTAATGTTCTCATGTTACTACACATCATATTTAAAAATCACATTGCTTCCAGCATGCGCTCATAGTTTTTTTTTATTTTTAAAAACACTCGATAATATATTTATTTACAATAAAGGAAATTACAAGTAAACTTAACTATATGTACAAAGCAAATATACACTTAATTATTACTGTACAAGTCGTGTCCGCTCGGAATAGTGGCAAGAATGCCGGCCGCATTCCCCCGCTGAATGGCAAAATGGCAAACTTATTAATTTAAAAAATACATTTTGTAGTGGACCGAATTATGAATCTAAACCATTCTCGAATACACACGATCACACACTAAACATTTCATTCAACATCAAAGTTGAGGTGTTCAGTGACATACACACGTACAGTAGAATTATATATATAAAGTTTTGGTAGCAGGCGGGACCCATTTGCAAAATATAAACCGCAACAAAATTAATCTAAAATATTAGCTTAGCTTAGTATAGAATTTGTAGCTTTCGAAATCTCTCTCAACATTTTAAAATCGGGTTTTGAGGGTTCAGAAAATTACAACACGTTTCCACAATTAAATCAATTTATTATACTTACGTATTTATGAAGCTTCACAAATCACACACAATAACTTTTAATTACTTTCCTATTTTACATTTACATTTACACAGTTCGAAAATTGTCGATCTCTGACTGCTGCGCGCGTGCTACTTCCCGCTAACCTTTTTTTCCGGAAGCCCCAAGTAAAGCAAGTTGTCAGCCGGAAGTAGTGCGCGCGTTAACAAAATATCAGAAAATATTAATTAAATTAGTCTAAATTTCTTTATGCGAAATCTAAAATTAAAATAATAATAAATTTAAACAATAATGAATTTATAATATACAAATAATTATTTTAAAAATCAAATCAAAAACAATGTTATTATGTAATTTGAAGTATGATTCTAACAGGAGTTTTCCATTGAAAATGAAATAGTCGGGATAAAAACTATGTAAAAGTTGAAACAAATCATAATAATTAAAAAAAACATAAATAGTTTGGAAGTCCATCGCGGACACAAAACGTGAAAAGATTTTTTTATCTGTACCTTAAATTATTAGGTACCTACCTTGTACTTCATAATTCTTCTTTCTTACTTTCTTGTACTTCTTCTTCATACTGCATAGTAGAAAACAAAGTCGCTTTCCGCTATCTGTCTGACTCTATGTATGCTTAAATCTTTAAAACTACGCAACGGATTTTGATGCGTTTTTTTAATAGATAGAATGATTCAAGAGAGAGAAATTTATATGTATAATACATGTATAATATAGTAATCGCTAGTTATATAATGAAGCTGAAGAGTTTGGTTGGGTTATCACTAATCTCAGGAAGTACTGGTTCGAATTCAAAATTTTGAATTGATGATTTTGGTATTGGATAGCCCATTTATCGAATTTGACGTTTTGGCTTTTTTTGGCTGAATTCGACATTTAGGTATTTAATGGACCTAGTCTATTTATAGGTACCTCAACATCATCATCAGCCCTTTTTAACGTCCCACTGCTGGACACGGGTCTTCCTTCAATACGAGGGGAATCAGGCCATAGTCCACCGCGCTGGCCTAGTGCGTGTTGGCGGAATTCACATATCTTTCCAATACTTGCTAGGTTTTCTCAGGCTATATATAATATCATATGGTACAATAACACGTGAACGCTACAAATTTGGTTTCCCGTCATTAGAATGCGGACGGAGCCAGGGGAAATGCTTGTATAACGATAAGTCCACATTACACGTTCAGATGTACACGCAGACCGATTTAACGAACTACTTATTATTACAGTACCTAATCATGATATACCATGTTCATATTATCCATTACAAAAATAGATTATCTAAGCGATAAAATTATTCTTAGAAAAAACGTACTTACATTTTTTTAAATTAATTTGTGTAAGATCTACACGCTCTAAAGCAAATTTTAATAGTTTTCTTTCATACCGGAAATGTTATACCTATTAGTTATTTAATTGACTAGAATGCGAAAGATATAGTTTAACGGTTTTCGGTTGTTTAATTGAATTAAAGATGGAAGATTTTCAAGGATAAATAAATTTTGAGTAGTTTTAAATTAATTATCCTATGCTTATAATAAAAGCTTTTTGAATTTCTTTTTATTTTAATTTATAACTTTTCTACTCTAAATAAAAGTAATAAAACTTGGGAATGTCATGTCACATAATACGTAACGTAGGTGACGTAGGGTTTCGTATTATATTTTTTTTTATTTTGTATCTCTATTATTATTATTATTATGTCGTATTTGTAAGTTCTAAGGCCATTTTTTAAACTCATTTTTTATTCAATAGATTATATCAATTAGATCCATGGAGGGTAGAGGTAAGGAGAATCATCTCTATATAAAAAAGTGTTCGTAGAAATACATTAAATTAGGGTACCGCCATATTAGCATTAGGGTAAAGTAAAGTTTTAAACGAAGCGTCTAATTTTACACGTTTTCTCATTATAATTCTTTCAGGTTATATTTACTACTAGCCTTTCCCGCGGCTTTGCGCGCGTTCTAAAGGCTAGAATCTAAATACCTTCCGTTTTTGCAACCTTTTTCACTGATGCTCCGCTCCTATTAGTCGTAGCGTGATGTAATATCCTATGGCCTTCCTCGATAAACGGACTATCCAACACAAAAAGAATTTTTCAATTTGGACCAGTAGTTCATGAGATAAGCGCGTTCAACCAAACAAACAAATTCTTCAGCTTTATAATATTAGTATAAATATTATTTTGTATGCAAGTAGGTGAAATTCAATAATTAACTACTTTAGTTGCCAATTATATATATATATATATATTTGATACACCAATGCCATTCTGTAAGGTCTTTGAACTATTATTTATAGCATACAGCTGAATATTTTAACCGACTTCAAAGAAGGAGGAGGATATTTCAACTTTTCTCCCATATGAGGAGGTAGATCTCCTTATCTCCACCCTCCATAATTAGTTCAAATATTTTTGCAATACTTTAAAGAGCAATTAATCTTTCATTAATGATTTTTTATGGGACAAAGGGGGTAAACGGGCAGGAGGCTCACCTAATGGAAAGTGGTCACCACCGCCCATTCACATCTGCAACACCTTGCTTGCAAATGCTTTGCCGGCCTAATTCGTTAATGATTGCTTAATCTATCATTAATGAAAGTATTGAACAGTTTTTTTTAATTTTATTATTCTTTATTTACTAGAATATGTTATAACTCAAGAAAAATACCACCTGAATTGAATTTGTATCTACGCCGTCTTTAATGAAAATCAAACACGTAAACTTACTATACATATAAAGATTGTAATCTCATACTAGAAACTATCATTAGCTAAAATAATGTTACACTAAATGTAAAAATTTTAAATGTACGAGTACTATCGTTAAGTGTTAGAGAAATAATAATATTTAATTTAAAAAAATAATGATTTCCTATCGAAAATAATCTAACCTAATAAACTCTACTTTGTCTTAACTAAATCATGAGCTGATAGTCTAATTTACCTGTAATTTACATTATTATAATTAAAACTATTCGGATTTCGTCACAGATATATTTTGAATTTTGGTTCCCGACGTTTCGAATGCTTTACAGCAATCGTGGTCACGGGAGAGACTAAGGTATTTAACGTCTTATACTTGTTACATACAGTGCCTACCCACAGTTTGCATAAAAAAAATTGCATTTTGGCATATTGGCTTAGTCTCTCCCGTGACCATCGGATGAAACGATGGGAACCAAAAATCTGAATAAATCTGCGACGAATATTCGCGTAAAACTTAGAAAGTATTAATTTACATTATGTTTGGTAGCGGTGGAACCCATTCATTTTCTTTTGGTTAATAATAATTTGCAAACCAAACGTAACGGAAATTAGTTTTCTCAATCTTGTTTCAGTCTTTTTAGTGCATTGCTTATCTGTTGATTTTTTGCAGTCGGGTTTTTCATTTTTGTTTTTAGGGTTCCGTACCCCAAAAGGAAATATTGGAACCCTTATAGGATACGGTTTCGGTACACTCTTATGTTAAAAAACTTTGGAATCATGAATTGCAGTTTATTGTTCCGAATTGAGTTTTAACAGGACTAATACATTTTTGTAATCTCCTTTTATTTTTATACATCACTCAATAGGTTTAAGGACTTATAATTTAGTTACAAAACTCAGCCATTTTGATTTAAAAAAAATAACAACTACCTAAAGACAATCGAGTGTTTCAGACGAATCAAACGATACCATAATTTTCGAAATACATTCATCCGTTTGGATCATATGAGTTACGAGGTAATAAAGAAATTTACAAACAAACATACGTACACATAAGATACGTGCAAAATAACCCTTCCTTGACAGTCGGGTAGAAATGACGAAAGGTATCTGAGAACTAAAGATGTCAATCTGTGGGTATTTGCCATTTTGTTTTTGCAGGATTTTTACTGATATGAGATAAAGGTAACTGAAAACTCATTTATGAAGTACTGAATACATTTTTTGTTAAGTACCTTCTAAGATCTATGTACTACATTATTACACACAGCGCCATCTAGTTCCGTAGGAAGCTACAAGGCTTGTGTTACGGATACCAGATAGTTGATACACTACACATACATAACTTTAAATACACATATATTATATAATATATAAATAAAATAAACTATCAAACATTATAATGGTGTATCATTTTACTACTATAAATAAATACATATCTAAGTATATGTAAAACATATCTCCTTATATGATTCATAGCAAAGTTAAGCGCAATATTTGTTTCTCAACCGATTTTCTTGTTTTTTACTGATTTCATTTAGTAGCTTTTGACGAGCTTTAGTAATTTACACTTAAAAAAATTAGAAGCATATCGCCACTTGGCCTTACTATTAATATGCTTCACAAAACAAACAGACAAATGCCCACGCTGCGTTTGTCTGTTTGTTTGCGATATACTCGTAAACTTTTAAACCAAACTAACACATTAACCTTTATACACTGTTGGTAATCCTACATGAATAAATAAATAAATAAACCAAAAACCTGAAAGATTTTCAAGAGGTTTTCACCCATAAATGAAGTTATTCATAAGCAAGATTTGAGTGTAAAATTCATCTAGATTTTGTGTTAGTTCGAATATAAATATGATTGTTGAAATTGTCCAAAAAATCAAACCTACAAGTTTTATTGGCGTGTGTGAATTATTCCTCTTTAAAAGATCTTCTTAAACTGTAGCAACTCTATGTGCACTGCTATGTACACTACGATTTAAGCCAGTGCTACCCACTAAAACCCAACGGACCACACCCGTCTTAATGGGGCGTCGCAGAATCGATTGCGTATGCAACTCCGACGCCCCGACGACGGCCCGCTAGGTCTACCGAAGCAGACCACATAGCCAAAAGGGTTGAAACTGAAACACCGCTCACCGAAGTGGGCCCCTCCAGCGTGTTTCTTAGCTTCACGTCCTTTATGAAGAAGAATTAAAATGTATAATTTTATAATGTACTTTGATGCCATTTTGAATTGCAAAATGTCTGTAACAAGTATATAACCCCTGAATTATTATTACGATTTGATATTACGATTTGAATTGATATTACGTATACCTTAGTCTCTCTCATGACCATGATTGCTGTAAAATAAATAAATAAAAAAATAAATTAAAAAAGCCTTTTATTTCTTGCATTACATTAAATTGCTGATGATTACTGTAAAGCATTCGAAACGCCGGGAACCAAAAATCAT
The DNA here is from genome assembly GCA_905231865.2 of Boloria selene. Taxonomy (NCBI): domain Eukaryota; kingdom Metazoa; phylum Arthropoda; class Insecta; order Lepidoptera; family Nymphalidae; genus Boloria; species Boloria selene. The sequence goes on along the minus strand of HG993158.1, from coordinate 1,816,961 downwards.
AATAAATCCGCGACAAAATCCGAAAAGATAGTTTCATTTATAATGTCAAATATTCGCGTAAACCTAAGAAAGTATTAATATGAAAACTGTCAAACGTGCGATAAGCAAAGTCGGGTTTGTTCGAACACTTATAACTCGAAAACGTCCTGTTGTCAAATATTTATACAAATGCTGGTTGTTAAATATCTAAGGAAAATATAATATAAAGCTTCTTAATTATAGAACAAATAACAAAGGAACAAATGAGTTATTTAAAAAACAAAAAATAAAGTCGATGTGTGTATACAGTATGTTCCTATTGACTCCGAAACGGTTGGACCGATTTCGATGAAATTTTCAGAAAATCTTTAGATAGGCTAAGTGACTGATCGTGTGAAGTTTAGTAATAATTAAACATACGGACACAGTCGAAGCCGCGGGTACTGCTAGTATATGTATAAATAAACTTGCCTAAACAAAAATAAAGGGTGAAAAATATATTTTCACTGTTCTTTTATATAAGAATTATTTTAGTTCTCATCATTTTATAATATTTAATATTTTTATAATATTTATTTTAATATTTTATATTGGGACATTTTTTACAACAGCGCCATCTAGTTCCATGGTAAGCTTCGAAGCTTGTATTACGGATACCAGATAGTTGATATACTACACACATAAATTTTTAAATAAGTACATAATATAAATATTAACACCCATGACTGGAGAACAAACATTCGTGCTCAACAAATGTATGCCCCAGCGGGACTCGAACCCGCGACCGCTGGCGCAGAAAGTAGGGTCACTGCCAACTAAGCCAAATGTGCACATTATAATTAAAATTTAATTTATTAGACCCAGACGAGTGTAACGTACGAAGTGGAGCTAATTAGGCTTTTGTTTTGTATTATACTTTTATAATATTTGCATAGCTTCGATTGTAGTTTGTTATTTGTCATAACTCATATGCCTCTAACATGTTTATTATTGGTAGTGAGCTGTGAGATGTGCGTGATAGTCAGTTTTCTAGTGAAAATATTAAAGAAGTTCTTGAACCGTTTGTTTTAAATCATACTCGATTCATACATAACTGAGGTAATCTAAACTGAGGTAACTGAGGGAATCTATAACTTTGTTTATTACAAGTAAACCAAACCAAATTTCATAATATGTTGGCTTCACGAAATAACGATACTAATATTAATTATTTATTTATGTTTTAACTAGTGGTTCGACAGTGGTAGCGCAGTGGTAACGCGTTCGCTAGAATAACCGAGAAAATTGGAGTGATTCGGGTTCAAATCCGGTTCTCGCACCTCTGATATTTTAATGTGCGAATCATTTCTAACATTACCACTTGTCTTACGGTGAATGATAACATTGTAAAGAAACCTGCATGTTTCAAAAAACTTAGCATGTTTTCGAAGGATATGTGTAGTCCGCCAATCCGCACTAGGTCAGCGCGGTGGACTATAGCCCGGTTGAAGGGATGCACTTGACTAGCAGTGGAGTATAAAGGTTCGTTTTAATTAACCGACTTCAAAAAGGAGGATGTTATCAATTTAACCGGTATTTTTTATGCATGTACACCGATTACTCTGTGATTTATGATACGATTTACGTGATTCTTCTTTTGTTTGATGCGGAATAGTTGCCATTTTGTCCCATAAAATTTGACCAGTAGGTACTTTTCTTGAATTTTATGCATATTTTTTAATTTTTAACCGACTTCATTTTTGATAGATGTAAATCGTTATTGTAAGTGTAATTTATCGTAACAACAACGTAACAAGAGAAAGGCTTACACAATTGCAGATTATTCTGTAAGCCTTATTAGGATACAATTTACTGATACATTGTTTTGTTTTATCTTTTAAGGTAAAGCCAGCGTTAGTGAAATAGGTTTTTAAGAATATTTTGTTTTTGCCAATTTATTTTATATGAAGAACAGCGATAGGTATACCTAAAGATATGAAAAATAAGTCAATTAAATTTTCCACTACATATATAATAGAAATAATATAGTATACCTATACTCAGACAGAACATTTTACATAGCTTGGAGCCCTTTTTAACCCTCCAGGACCAAAAGTCCATATTTTATTATCAACTCCTTCATATTTGCACTTTCTATTAATAATATTATATTGTAAAGAAAGAGTTGCCTTCAAATTATTCTCCAATCACATCGACCTTAACTTTGTGACGTAATTAGCAATGAATACATTATTGTTTTGAGCAGCGTCACGCCCAAAATATGTACAATCACCAACAAAAGAATATAGCAAAAAAACTTTTTATTTTTTACTATGCAAAATTTAATAAAAATTTTTTGGATTTTACACGAAAATTTAAGATTTACTAAACTCAAAATACGAACAAAATAGTGGTCTTTCCAAAAATCTTTTCCAAATTCAAATTCAAAAACATGATATTCTTTGGAGAATATTAAGACTTTCCATATTTATTATTATATTCAGTATCTTTATAATTAACATCTCAAAATAAATACATAGGTATACATAAAATTAAAGTATCTGTTTTAATTTCAAATTATCAGCTTTTCACTAATAATGCATATGTATGTATATACATATACGGTACTTACATAAAAAATCGATTTTTAAAATGTTTGTCTGTCTGTCCGTTTGTCGGCTAATCTATGAAACAGCTGAGCCGAATTTGACGGGATTTCCACTCACTGTACGGAGTAATTTAGGCTACTTTTATTTCATAAAAACAGTTTAATTTATTTTAACTTACGCCCAGCGAAACCGGCCGAGTTTGCTAGTTATACGTATAATAACAAAAAAACTTTTAATAACCTCGTAATAAAAATAATAAAAGCTCTATGTTGTCAACAGTACATACTTATCAGTGAAATTATCAAGTTATATTAATTAACAAATTAACATGTGTCAAGCTATCGTTATCATAAAAAATCAATCGATTGATTACATTTATAGTTATGATGTTATATTATTTACGCCAGTTATGAAAGTGTTGTGATATTGTGTTAAGAAGGAACAAATTTTTTCTACGATTTTATGCACTGGTAAGTACAGGCTGAATAACTCAGTACTTTTGCTTTTTTATTTTTTTTTCTGAAACTATCAATCTAAAAAAATAACTATCTATACTAAAATCCGCAACAAAATCCGGTTTTATGCACCAGTAAATAAAGGCTGAATAACTCAATACCTTTGGCTTTTTGTTATTTTTTCTCAAACAATCAATTTAAAAAAAAAAACTCGCGGCAAATTCCGAAAAGATAGTTCATTAAAATGTGAAATATTCGCGTAAATTAGGTGTTATTCTTTTATTTATAAAATGTATGTGCGATTTTCGATTTCCGCATTCAATGTTACCTTGACTTTGATTGATAGAGGCTTAATGGCCAAATAATAAAACTCTTAAATAATAAAATAGTAAAACTCTTTTTTTTTGATTGATTTAGTTTTAGAGTTTCTCCTATATGTATTTCAAAAAATTAAAGATTCAGAAGTTAGTTAAAGTTAGTTGAACAAATTAAAAACTTAAGTAATAATTATTTAAATATTTTCGCAGAATCATAATGTTAACCTAATATTATTGTTTTAATATGATATTTTGACTATGTCCGATAGTATCCTTGTTACTCAAGTTCGACCGCGAACTAAACTGAAACATTATGGTAGAGAAAGATCATGCTTTAGACTACCGTATACAATTCTTTTTATTGTATTACTTCTACCTCGTGCAAGATTATTTAAAGGCATCTTGAATAGATTGATTCTTGATTGATTGATTTCTAAGCCAATTATTTAGTATTTCAGGAAATGAAAATATAGTATTAAGCAAAGCCTTCAGACAAATCTTTTATGCTGAATTTTTGGCTCTTTTAAGCTGTATCTGATTTAGATGATAGCGTGTCGACGACAAAAGTAGATATTTTAGTTATTATAAAAAAACATACTAGCAATTCACCATCGCTTCGCTCGGGTTTTTCCCTAGGTCTAACGCGAACGAAGCCGCGGGTTCCGCTAGTCTATCATACATATAAACCTTCCTCTTGAATCGCTCTAACCATTAATAAAAACTGCAACAAAGTCCGTTGCATAGTTTTAAAGATCTAAGCATTCATAGGGACAGACAGACAGCGGGAAGCGACTTTGTTTTATACTATGTAGTGATTGATGTTTCCACATTTGACGTGGATATATTTAATATATATCATAAATATTAACACCCATCACTGGAGTACAAACATTCGTGCTCAACAAATGAATGTCCCCACCGGGACTCGAACTCGAATTCGGTTTTTTTAATGAATACAATGATTCAATAGTGAGGTTTATATGTATAACTTGTAAAACGGGAGATACTCTCCCGTGACCAAAAGATAATGTCAAATATTCGCGTAAACCTAAAAAAGTATTAAATGATTATGTGGTTTCACACATAGGACACTTTTTACTGAAGGAAAATTCTCATGTCTGAGGTACCTGGGTTAAGGAACGACCCGAGCGGAGCAAGTTTGAGTCATTAGTTTATGAAACTAATATCACTGTTTCTACCTACTATGGAGTTATATAGTCAGTCAGTCAGTGTTTTGAAGGGTATTTCAAAAACGTCGCATGAACTATTAATTCTATAAGTACTTACCTACTATAGTTTAATCGTTAGATAGTATACAAAAATAATAGATAAATACAAATACCCGGAAAGTTTTAGTTTTAATTCAGATAAATATAGGGTTCTCTAAGAAAATTGTAATCTAACTAATAAATAAATGACGATGATTTTGCAAAACAAACATACATTATATACATAAATAATACTTTTTGGTTTATTTTCGCGGATTTATTTAAATTTTTGGTTTCGAACGTTTCTAACGTGTTGATGGAGTCTCTTGGACAAATTGTAGCATTCAAAACATCGGCAACCACAAATTAAAATTAATTGATACACAAAAAATAACTTTATTGAAAGTGCCAAATGTTAAAATAAATCTAAGAAAGTATTATGAAACTTGCTTTTTTGATGTCGGTCTGAAAATACGTGTTAAAACGACACTGGCAGCAATAGAACGTGGTAATATTAAATTAAAAAGTGACTTACCTTCGATTCGCTCGGTTCACCTCTTTAATTTAAAACATAACATAAAAATCTGTTTAGTCCTTTGAGAAATTAGCGGGAACAAACAACTAAAAGTTATGTTTTTTTATTTATATATATACATAAAATAAAATTAGTAAAATGCTGTTACTTTGGTTTTACAAACAGTTTGTTTCACTTTAATTTAATTTATCTGCATTGATAGTTTTTTTTAATTTTATGTACTCTGTAGCTTAAACATCAATTACACTAAGCGTGCAAATCCGCGGGAAAAAACTATATCAAAATCCCTTTGCTGAATTTCACCCTAATTCCTTCAGCCGTTCGACATTTACATGAGTATTTAGTTAAGTAAAATAACTGAACCCTTTATAAATACGATTGTTGACGCCATATTTTCCTAATCCATTTTATTAAGATAACATAATATACGGGATTATAAGATTAATGACAAACAGTGATTACTAATTTTAATCTAAATGTGTAACAACGAAAATATGCTTAAAATCTGACACTTTAAATCCAAGTTCAAGGGTGAAATGAGGAATGCTGTAATTATCACCCACGACGGAACGGAGACGGTTTGTTTGTTTGTTTGTTTGTTTGTTTGTTTGTTTGTTTGTTTGTTTGTGCAAATATATATTGCCATTTTTCTCCAGAACTACGTATTATTTTGATACAGTTTTTAGCGATGGGTTTGGGTTTGATTGGTGCATTGCATTTGGTTCTTAGGTGTTATCAACCAATCAATCAGACAAGCAGGTATCCTCATCATCAGACAAGTGGTAATCATGGTGAAAGGCTTATAGCCTAACGTTGACAATTTGTTATACCAGGTCATTGCGGCGAGAGGCTTTCAAGTGACCCTTTTTGCTTCAAATTAACAGCTTTTCATTAAATAATAATAATAATAATATGTTGGGACAATTTTTACAACAGCGCCATCTAGTTCCGTGGTAAGCTACGAGGCTTGTATTACAGATACCAGATAGTTGATATACTACATATATAAGTTTAAATACATACATAATATAAATATTAACACCCATGACTGGAGAACAAACATTCGTGCTCAACAAATGAATGCCCCCAGCGGGACTCGAACCCGCGACAGCTGGCGCAGAAGGCAAGGTCACAACCAACTGAGCCAAACGAGTCGTCGAAACTTACATGAAAAACACATTTTTATTTTCAATTTTTGTATGTCTATCAGTCGGTCTGTCCGTCAGTCTGCTTGTTACGGCTCGTCTTTGAAACGGCTGAACCGATTTTGATTGGGATTTTCACTCGCAGATAGCTAATGTTACAAGGAGTACCTTAGGCTACTTTTCTTTTATTAGAAAATTATAAAAAGCGTTTAATTTATTTAAACTTACACCCAGTGAAACGGGTCGGGTTTGCTAGTATGAAAATAAAAATTCTAATACGTAGGGTTCTAATGCAAAACAATGTGACTCATTTCGGTGGTTATCTTATGTCATGGCTAATCATACTTAAGTAATTTTTATGAGCGTGCTATAATCTGCATTTATTTTACAAAGAAATGTATGTATCATTGTTATTAACTAGCCTTTCCCGCGGCTTCACTCGCGTTCTAAAGGCTGGAAACCAAATACCTCGCATAGCTACCGGCGTCCCTCCAACCTAGCGAACGCCCGTCTTGCACGCGATGATCAATATTTTGTTGCGAAATTATGTTAAAACATTAAAACATGATATCTCGTAAGATTGTTTTCAATTGAAGATTCATTGAAATTAAATAATTTCAAGAGCAATTTTGTTCAAAATGAAATACTTGAGCTTTTAGACAAAATTGATGAGATAATTAACTTATTTAAAACACCTTCGCAAATAATGCTTTATCTTAAAACAAATTTGAAATAAAAAAGGTTATAGCGCGTCAACCCCAAAAGATAGACATATACTATTGCGAACTTTTTGTAGAACTTTTAAAGGGGAAATTCTTTCATACATGATTTTTGTATAACTTTAACCGTTTGCGCAGCGTACGCAACGAAAGCTCTCAACGTATACCCTATAAGAATATTTCAATCCGTACCATTAGTTCCTGAGATTAGCGTGTTCAACCAAACAAATAAACTAACTCATCCGGCTAAATGTATACTAAACATGTCTGAAAATGCCCGTTACTCAAATTTTCCACACTCAGGTATCGAACCAGTTATCTCCAACATATGACGTATTGCATCATTATAATATGATGAAATTTATAGTCAGTGCAGATATATAAGTAGGCATTTCAAAAACACAATAAAAATGTAATCTTTTGGATTATCTTGGCATTCAGTAAAGTACCGCCCTCGTTATCTCGGCAAGCTTTGATTTTATTTACGATTAAATTTACTTATACTTATCAATTTATTTAAAACGCACCGACAAGAGTTATTTGTAGTGTAATATAATGTGATATAATTACGAAGAAGACAAGTTCACTTTCTACAATCGATAGAGCTAAGGGAGATATCAGACGGTTCACTCGAATTTAGTGTTGCCCAAAATCGGTCTTGGTCTTGCAGTCTTGGTCTTGGTCTTGCATTTTTGCGAGACCAAGACCAAGAACAAGACCGCCTAATTTCAGCAAGACCAAGACCAAGACTGACCATGCAAGATTTGAGCAAGAACAAGACTAAGTCTGCGAGACTCTTGCGTCTTGCAATTAGGACTGAGTGTCGTTTCAGGAAGCGGACAGGCTTAATTTATAATACAAAAAATTGACACTTAGAAAACAAACGATACAAAACAAAAGAAAGTACCAGTACATAGAATTTTGAAGAAGAAAATAGGGAGAAAATAGGAAGACGTAAAGTACAGATATATTTTTATACCTAATTTAGTTTAAATCGGTAGGTACAAGTACTTTTTACTCGAAACGTGCGCATCGATCCGCTAAGGAGAAAAATATTTGATGTAATAGACTTTTCTGTAATTGGCTTTTTATTACCTACATTTTCCTACTACATAATTTTGATATATGATGTACCTATCTCTTAAGATTTAGCCACCGCTAGCTTTCTAAAGACGACTCAATAAAACCAATTAGGTACCTATTTTGTTTTCCTGTGGAAATGAATTATTTTTCTGCAATAAAAAGTATCCTAAGTCACGACCTGAGTTTTGTTTGGCTCAGTTTGTAGTGACTCTACTTTCTGCGCCAGCGGTCGCGGTTTCAAGTCCCGCTGAGGGCATTCATTCGTTGAACACGAATGTTTGTTTTGAACTCCAATCATTCCAATCAAAAAAAAATCCAATGTTTATATTTATAATATGTATGTATTTAAAGTTATAGTACTCGGGCGACCGATTTTTGTAGGTAAAAAATAATAAAAAAATATGGGTGCGTGTACTTCATGTATGCGCGTGAGTAGTTAGACTTCTTTTCTAGTTGTAAATCAATCTCTGCAGTAAGAAAGATGAAGTCGTTCAAACAGATACAGAATATTTAATTCCTAAAAAAATATACCTACTTCGTTTGTAAAATATACTTCTAAAAAAGAATAATATAATAATGTGGTCTTAACTCATAATTCCGTACTTTCACTTATCAAATGACGTATAATTATTTCTCATAGATGGCGTTTTTAATATTTTTATTAGGTATTTAATTTTAGTAAATGTCAATTGTATTTTGCTATCATATTTTTAGATACTATATAGGTATAGGATGGTGACGCTTAATCAACATTCCTTTAAACTGCATGTAGGGTGAGATGATATAAGTCGATAAAAATTGACAATTTGAAAAAATACCTTCAAATAAAAAAGTGAATTTTTCACACAAAATAAATTATAAATACAATAAAAATGGTCATAAAAATAAACACTACTAGATCAGAGTTTGTTGACCCCAGCTAAAGGCGGCAACATCACACTGTCCCCGAGCAGCCGTAGGTACTACTAGCCCTAGCGACGTTTGCATAGAATAATTAATAAGAATTCGCAGGAGTGGCATAGCATATTATGTCTTAGAATTGAGTAAAATATCTTGTAAAGTAGGTAAATAAAATACATGAAAATAATCACATTATTATGAGCATAATACGGTTCATTGAACACGCATTTTATTGATTAATCACTGTCGGTGAGATTTGTCGACCGAGACAGAAAATCCGGTTCATTAAAAGCCTTAAATCGTAAACGATAAGTTTTATAAAAAAGTTTACAAGAAATAAAAAATGCGAAATTTTATTCTCTACAATAATGGTTTCAATAACTTTTGCTCTGAAGTGCATAGTTTCTGAGATATCGCCCAAAACATTTTTTCTTGAAGTTCCACCTAGATTGGTCAGCATTTTGTGTTTTTTATGCCCATCAAGTGACCCTAAATCTTATAAAAAACAAAAATTGAAGATGGTTATAAAAATTCATTGATGTCAATTTTTCACCAGGTATTTAAAAAATAATCTAATAGGTATGTAATAAAAACAGGAAAAGCTTTTACTATTTTCATACTATAAATTATCATTTTGCAATATTATTAAATACTAATTAAAAGTAGGTTTTACCGTGTATTTTTTAGTCTATGACGCAAAAATCCTTGAGAGTCGCGCCATTTTGTCAAATCGGTAAAATTCAAAGAAATTTAAAGACACGTGTAAGCATTGCCGCCCTTTGAATGTGTACCGACAGAATTGTGAGGTGTGGTGAGGTGTCATAGGCGATAGCGGGGATAATAGCGAATTCGGAATAAGTAATTGAATTAATTTATTTTTCTTAAAACATTTCCTATAGGAAAACATTTATAAAATAATTATTTGAATTATTTTTACTAGAATATTTTTTTAATAATAATAGGCCTAAAAATACCAATAATAATATTAAATAAAGCAATGGAATTACCGCCTCAACTACGCTTACACTAGCACCCCAATGTCGGCATTTCTTTGACAAGGCGGCTTATGCTTTTAACTACCTATTTAGTATTTTTCTATTTCTTTACTCTTTAGTTGACTTTAAAGTGTTGAAGTGGGAGCACGCAGTACGCACATAAGCAAAGGACTGATTTTGATGAATCGATGTACCTAATAGTGAAAGTGTCATACTGAAGCCCCGTCATGGCGATGGTATTTGGTACCATTGCCAAGTGGTGCAGTGGTTGCCATTGATAAGGTTCGAAGGCACGAAAACATATTTTAACGGTGTCAACTGTTTCATTAACGGGAGATGATATAAAACGGCAACATCAGGAGCTCTGCAAGAAATTCGGCAGATTCACCTGAGACGCCAGAGTAGCCGCCGATCGGTCGCTGATCGCCTGGCTGGGCCTCCCTGAATAGAGTCTCACACGGATGGGCTGATCGCCCGGGCGGCTACCTACTCGATCGAAGCCTCAAGGGTCCCAGATAGTACCCTCCTAGTGACGCGCTCATAGTCGTGGGCGGCGGAAGAAGGAATGTGAGATGACCACAGAGCTCTGCGTACGTACAAGGCGGTATCAACGGCTATCTACCGCTGCGCGTACCTGGTACTTGGTTTTGAGGAACTGTTTGGTTGGTAGAGGAAGGCCAATGCCCAGTCCCTTCGCCTACTCTTACCCCGAGCAAGATTTGCTTCGATTGTTTAGTGTGTGTAGTTATGTGATACAGATAAAATTAATTGAAATCAAGAGTCAAAACTCGAGTGCCAATGTACCTATTTAATTTTTTTCTGTGGACTGTGTCATACCTACAATATTTGAAATATGCTCGTAGGTATCGTAAATGTCCTTGTAATTTTATCAGAATAATTATTTATGTTGTTTAAGTATTAAATGGATCGCCGACATTCGTTTCGAATTAAAAACTTGTGAATACATTCTAGATACATAACAGTTTGAATGTATTTTATTATAATTATTATGGTTGATAGGTATTACGAATATTTTAGCGAGTGCCTTTGCCTAATAATTTTGCAATTATTGTTATTTTTAAATTTTAAGTACACTTAAGAATTTTTACGAAAGTAAATTAAACAGTGTTTTGTTTAAAGTATGTAACGAGATATTGTAATAGGTAGATTGTAATTTCTAGTGAACGTTTTTCAATATTGCATTATTCATTATTGCATCTTTCAATTTAACAATTTTATATTATAACTTTGTGTATTATTTTAATCAATATTTGTGTGAATTGATGGAGGTTTAAAATCATTTTAATGCTACACGAATGTCTTATAATTTGTAATAAAGTAGTAACTAATAATATTATTTTGTTTAATTTATCCTGTCGCATAAAGTTACACTAAATAGAAAAGTTAGTACCTACCTACCTATTTTATTAAATAAATTTCATATTATTCCATCGTGAATTTGCCGCCCTTATAGGCTAATTGACCTCCCAGGGTCACAAGTTCGAATCCCGGTTAGATTACATTTTACTTTTTTAATTTTGCTGTTACTTTATTTAAGTTAATGTTAAGTATTGATACCACTAACAGAACCTTTAACTTCTTTCTTGCACGCATATTTTCTTGTCTCTCGTAAAATGATAAATCGAATAGATAAATTCATAGGCATTTTGATAAATAAATCGCAGGTTATTGGTACCTAAATAGATTTTTTGAAAATTGAAAGAGTAGCTTGTGTAAAACCGTGTTTGTGAAGCACGACGCAGAAAAAATTGCCGCACTTGTGGGCTTATTGGCCCACAGATAGAGGTTGTGGGTTCGAATCCCGGTTCGATTACATGTTTCTAATTTATTGTTGCTCTTAATTTAGTTAAAAATTGATGTTAAGTATTAACTATAAATAAAAATCGATTTACTAAGAGTTTTATGTTCATCTAATATTTAGGTAGTTTTAATAATAATAAAACGAATTCTTCAATACTTTTTCGAAATCGCTACGGCCGCACTCTAAACGTCGGAATTTGATTGAAAAGGTGGTTTGTGTTTGTTTTGCTTTTAAGTTATTTTGATTTTAGTTTAGTCAAGTTTAATGTCGTAAAGAAAAGTTGCTTTTATTAATGACTAGGACTACCTTAAAGACTTCGTAATAAATTATCTGAAAGAAGTACAAAAGTTAGTGACTACCTACTGACTACATCTGTGCTATGAAAATATTATACCTACTAGGTGCATAATTGCCAAGGTGGATGGAACAAAAAAACATTTAGGGGTTCGGTGTCAACGCTTGTTACGACTTACGAGGCAGTGTTCTAGTACAAGTAGCTCTGCCTCTGCATATCTGGGAGTAGGTATACATCTTGTATCTACGAATTACCTACTTACCTATCGCATGTACCTAATGCTTTGTTTTCAGTAAAGTACTGATTGGTTGTAGAAGACTAGTTCTGCAACTGTTAACAACCCGGACCTGATACAAATCTATTGTTTTAGTCTACTTACGTCGCAAAAAACTGGTGTTCTTAAATTAGTAGGTACAGGACTCAAGCGTAGATGTATTTTGAAATTCACATACATAATAATATGCCTTTTCATCTTTAAAAAAAATAATTAAGTAGAGGTAATTAGATAGGTACTGACTAATATCATCGTCGTGGTGCATATTATGGTAGGTACCTATCTGAAGTAAAGACATTTACTAAGTTTTAACGAACTTATGTTGTGTGAATTAATAACATGTAGGTACCTAATTGGCCTATTAAAAAGTGGTTAAGTAGTAGATTTTGAAATTGCTTTATTAAAAATTTAAAAAATACAATAAAGTCATTGATTATCTAGGCATGCAGGTCCTATACATCCATACCTACCTCTTAATGCGTAGCGAGTACTAAGCTTTAATTTTGATATTGATGACGTTAAGATAATAATTTATGTACCTACCTACTTCTAGTCCATATTATTGTAATTATGACAGTCAATAATTTTGTGTGCCTATCAATGCGGTTCACTAACCTAAGTTAGTAGGTAATGTTGTCACACAAAAGTGGCTGTAAAATGAGGTGGTAGTTTGAGGTAAAAATGTTATTTAAAAAATTTGTAATTATTCGTATGTCGAAAATGATGAGGTTTTTAAAATAATTTAATGATGTGATGTTTATAATAATTAGTAATAAAGTACCTAGTCGCTAAAAAAATCTTTTTATTTCTCTCTGAAAGACAAATTGAAAATAATTTATTAGTTTTTTTTTGGAAATAAATTACTATACAGATACTTTTTTGATAAACGTAAGCATTTTAACTAACTATAGTAATTGATAATGTTATTACTATGATCAAAATCACATGACTATTGAGTTTCGCGGCGAACTACGCTTGCGCGTACATACGATGATGGTTTTAAATTTTAAAACGAAAAAAACTTCCTGTGGCTTCATTTTTGAATATTTTCAATTAGTTTTTTTTGTATTCAACTCGTAATTTTTTATACTATATGTGGTTTGAAGGAACGTTGATCAAGCGTCACCACCCTGTATAATATTAAAATAATTATAAATAATATGAAAACAGTGATCAGAGGCAACTTAAACTTGCTATGAGCGGTTTAGCAGGCAATTTCAACTTGTTACTTTTGTGGTACAGTGATTCTTAAAATTTCACTCTCATCATTTTTTCATAACGCGCCTAAAGAAGTACCAATAAATTTCAAATTTCGAATTTCTCATTAAATGTTTAGACATTTATTAATTTGTTTGCACTTTACTATGGCTATATTACATAATTCAATCTCAAAATGTACAGTTTACTCCATTACGTTGTTCTAAGACTTAAAGTAACGTTTAATAAATAGCAATAGGCTAATAGGTAATTGCGAGACTTGCAAGACTCTTGCGCAAGACCAAGACCAAGACCAAGACTGGGAGGCGCAATACCAAGACCAAGACCAAGACCAGATGTGTTGGCGCAAGACCAAGACCAAGACTGGCTAAGTCTCGTCTTGTTCTTGCATTTGGGCAACACTACTCGAATTACTGTTCACTCGGGTGAATGCTTCATTTTTCTTTCATTCCATGTTCACACGGCTTAGACGGAATGATAAGAAATAGAAAACTCATTTTTTATTCCTTTCAACATGCCATCGAATGAAGTCGGCTACAGGACTCGAGACCAAATGACCCAAACCCAACCCGAATGAACATTCTCTCAGAGCTCAGACCGTTCATTTCTTGTTCATTCGGAGTGGAGTGAAACGTACCAGATGAAAATATCCAACACTGTTGGAACGATTCACTAATGAATTAATTCGGCACTAATGTTTCATTTTATGTTCAGATGTGTCACTTTGAGTGAAAAATGAAAAATGAAAGACGAAAGTGACCAAAACATGATCCGTCTGATATCCCCTTAAGAGATAATTAGAAATCGTTTGCATTCAGTCCTTTTAAACATTCCACTGCTGTTCTTCCAATACGAAATCGAGATAAAGTCCAGTCGCGCTGGTCAAGTCCAGGACAGCTGACTCAACACGTTTTGTCAAGACTAGGTCCTTTCAGACTTTCTAGGTTTTATTGTTTTCCTTCACAATAAACCTTTAGTGGAAGTGGTAATCATGAAAACAAAATTTCGTAAAGGTGTAGAACACGAGATTGGAACCCACTTCACTTGGTCTCCCCAGTAAGCACGTTACCACTGCGCTATAAGTAGTAGTAACATAATAAATACGAATACCGTCTGTAATCACTTCACTTCACTTCACTTCATAGTATAAAATAAAGTCGCTTTCTCTGTCCCTATATCCCTATGTATGCTTAAATCTTTAAAACTACGCAACGGATTTTGATGCGGTTTTTTTTAATAGATAGAGTGATTCAAGAGGAAGGTTTATATGCATAACTAGTGGATCCCGCGGCTTTGCCTGTGCTAAATCTAGGGAAGAGCCCGAACGAAGCGAGGGCGAGTCGCTAGTAACATGATATAACGTTTAGATTTGTTAGTTATATAGATCATTAGTTGTCTATTAGCGATAAAGATTAATGGCTGAGGCCTGAGGTTTGATTCTCAGAGGATGCAATTTTATAAAATTTATGAAATTAGGTCATATCTTCCATTAAATGTACGAGTACGTATGTAATTTTTCGTCTTTATACACCACCCACTTCTTTATATTCAGTACATTGTATATATTGTGGTACCTTTGAACGTCTTAACAAATAGAGTATTTGATAGGTGTTGTCTAAAGATATAAAGTACTAGCGACTCGCCCTCGCTTCGCTCGGGCTCTTCCCTAGATTTAGCACAGGTAAAGCCGCGGGATCTGCTAGTTATGCATATAAACCTTCCTCTTGAATCACTCTATCTATTAAAAAAAACCGCATCAAAATCCGTTGAGTAGATTTAAAGATTTAAGCGCACATAGGGATATAGGGACAGAAAAGGCGACTTTGTTTTATACTATGTAGTGATAGGGCAAATCAAAAATAAAATAGTTCTAACAATAATATACTTTATTTCACTTAATAAATGATAAAATTTATTGATTAATATCTATTTATTGCAGTAATAGTCATATAAAGATAGTGTTAAACGAGGGAAAACGTAATGCCATAATCGGTTTATATATTATGTTTGTTGCTATAGGCACTATAGGCCAGTAAAAATAGCAGTTTTTTCGGTCAACCTGGCACTAAATTTCCGAATCAATTTTTTATTTACAAGATTAACTGTCACTTATTGAGTATAAATTAAAATCATAAAATGCTGACAGATCCAGGTGGAGCTTAAAGCGCAATCTTGAAACAAAGTTTTTGGCCGATTTCTCGGAAACAATGCTCTTTAGAGCAAAAGTTATTGGAACTATTATAGTAGAGAATAATATTTCGCATCTTTTATTTCCTGTAAACTTTTTTGTAAAACTTACCGTTAACTATTTATTGAACATGCATTTTATTGATTAATTCAATATTTTGAAATTTGTCGGCCGACACACAAAAACCGATGGGCCATGAATCCTAAATTGGATCGAAAATTTAGTGCGAGGTTAATTTCTATTTTTACTGGCCTACAGTCACCCGATAATAGTATGAATAAAAAATATTATCCGTCTAACTATTGTCGGTTTATACGAGTATCTTTCACTTTTTGCTTTCCATTATAAAAAAAGTGGTTTTAGGTGCAAGATATATGAAACAATAAAAGAAAATAACGGTAAATATACCGAGCTGATTAATTATTTAGGATTCCACCAACCCTTAATTTCAAGAGATTTTATGTAGAAAAGAGTCGCCCTATGATATTTTATCCCTAATACTGGAGAGATAGAGATTGGAGAGGCTAAAAGAGACGCGACAACGATATTTGTTTTGTTTTGTGTTCGAATATTTAAAAACACGTTTGGCTTAGTTTGTAGTGCTTGTAGTACTTGGGTTCAGGTCCCGCCGGGGGCAACCAATTGTGCGATGAGCATGAATGGTTGTGCTCCACTCTGCTACAGATGGACATTGAAAAATATTTTAGATAATTTTTAAGTGGATTTTGTACTTAAAAATAACGCCACCTTTTGGCTTTTACAACTGCCAGTGGTATGTGCGCTACTCCGAGTCATAGTTTATCTGTATAGTGTATACTATATTTTCATTTAAATCTGTCCAGACGTTACATACAAACTGTGGAATTGATAATAGTAGTATGATATAAACCGTTTTAAAATATTAAGTCATCATTTCCGAGAATATTTTCAAATAAATCTTATCACCGATAGTAATCTAAATGTTACAATTTGTATGTACAAGTTTTTTAATAAGGTTAATAACTTATAAAAATTTTAAGTGACTTTTATTTTTGTAGGCGAATGTGTGCGTGTGCGTGTACGTTTGTTTTTCTTTCACTTAAAGAACTCTACTTAGATAGATTTAGAGGAAGAAAAGACTATTGTATTCAGCCGTTTTTTTTATTCCCGCGCTTTCTTAATTTCTACCGCAATGGCCAAGTTGGCGAACTCAGATTCTCAAAGATGCAGGTTTCCTCACGATGTTTTTCTTCACTGTAAGACAAGTTAGAAATAATTCACACGTGAAAACATCAGAGGTGCTAGACCCGGGTTTGAACCTGCATCACTCGGTTATACTAGCGAGCGCGTTACCAATGGGCTTCCACTATCTCTACAGACTATTATCTTGAGTAAAACATAAGCTGTTAGATTAAAACTGAAAGTTCTTGAAAGTGCACAAAACCAGCAACAAAAATTAAAACTAAATCTGCGAAAAAACGATAGTATATTTTTTTTTCATACGTAGCTATAAATTTTATCTATATCTGTATGTATTACAAATATCACAACTTTTTATAATAAACTAGCATTTCTCGTGGCCCCGCCCGCATTCTAAAGACTGGAAACAAAATAGATTTTACATACCGTATGTGTGGTTTGTAACGGTTAGTAGAGATTTCTTAGAAATGAGATATTTTCCCGCAAAAAAAAGTATCCTATGTGTTAACCCGGGTAACCAGCTATCATCATACTAAATTTCATCCAAATCTGTCCATTGGTTTTCTCGTGGTGCGGTCACAGACAGACAGACCGACAAAAATTCTAAAAACAATAGATTTGGCCTCTGTATCAATAATAATGTCTATTTCAATTAGATTTTCAAAAACATATTTAATATACAGATTTGTTTGTATAGATTAACAAATATTGAAATATTTCATTTATGAATCAAACTTGGCATATTTTTACATTTACGTTTTCTTGACGCTATCTATCATTATTTGATTGATAACAGTCGATAACGACTGAATGTTGGCCTTTGACAATCTCATCTATAAAAAGTATTATTATTTACTGGCATTTGTCCGCGGCTATGTCTGTTCAGTTTATAATAGCATTAGCATTTACTGCGACTCCGCCCGCGATTTAAGGACCGGAAACCAAATATTTTAATTTTATATTAAATTATTTAGTTCAGTAAGGATCCCTATATTTTTTAAATAAATATAGCTTGTAATATATAAGTTATTGAGGAATAATGTAGCATTCTAGTAGTGAAAGAATTTTTGAAATAGGTGCAGTAGTTTTTAACCGACTTCAAAAAAGGAGGAGGTTATATGTTCCGTTGTATGTATTTTTTTTTATGTATGTTCACCGATTACTCCGCCGTCTGTGGGCCGATTTAAAAAATTTTTCTTTTGATTGGTAGGGTATAGTTCCGAGGTGGTCCCATTGTCACCAAGTCAGGATCTGATGATGGGATCCCAGGGAAATCGAAGGCAACTCTCAAAATTTACAGGCACCTATTATGTTTTTGATATATTTTCTAAACCCGATAAAGCTTTTACGTATGAAAATCATCATCTCATGTGGATGAGCTGATGATGGAAGGTAAAATTCCTCAACAGTTGTTTTTTATGTGTTTTCACCGATTTCTCCGTGAATTGTGGGCCGATTTTAAAAATTTCTTTTTTGTTCGGTAGGGTATACATTCAAGATGTTCTCATTGTCACCAAGTCAGCATCTGATGATGGGATCTTAGAGAAATCGAGGGCAACCCTTAAATTTTATCGGCACTGATTACCTTTTTCATATATGTTCTAAAGCTGTTCAAGAATTTGTGATGATGTAAGGTATATCTCCTCAACGGTTAGGAGTTGAAAGAAAATTCTTTTAATATTATACGTACTTATGAACTGATAGTCGTATTCCTTCAGGATATTAGGTGGATTGATAATAGAAGGTAAATCTTATTAACTTCTACGAGTTACGTGGAAAAATAGACGTGGACAAATCTCGATTGACTATTGTCGTTCATTTCAAAACTTCGCTGACTTATTGGAGCAGTAGTTTAGTTAGCCTTCCAATATTTTATTTAAACATAATAATTTCCACAAAAAAAATTAAAATAAATTATTTTTTAACAAAAATGAAAACCGACTTCAAAACGCTACAAATCGAAACTAAAAAGAAAAAAAAATAATTTTAATTACTTAGTTATTGTTGGAGTCGGTGCCAGCCAAAGCAAAATAATCTTAATACAATTTAATTAATGTATCAATTTGTAAATATAATCAAAATATCCATTCGAAAGTTCATTGCAAAGGCAGAATAAAACTGTCCTTCTTGGCTGGCACCGACTCCAACAATAACTAAGTAATTAAAATTATTTTTTTTTCTTTTTAGTTTCGATTTGTAGCGTTTTGAAGTCGGTTTTTTGAGTTTAACCTTTACTTTACTAAACATACAAAATAAATCCCCTTCGTAATATTACTGTGGATGTAGCTTTATATTTTATATCCATATTTATATTATGAATGTAAAAGTAGCTTTATTTGTGTCTATTACACATAGACCGCTTAACCAATTTTGATGAATCTTGATATATTGATAGAACATTGGGAAATTATATAGAATACTTCTTGTCGCGAAAGAAAAACTTGAAGATGGTGAAATGAAAGTAAAAAATCCGATATTTTTATCGAATAAACATAAAGATTAGATATTTAATGTGATATAGTTTTGTTGAAACTAATAAAGAGTGTCTTATCATGAAGATCAAGGTAATCGAGGGAGATATTACAAACTAGGGTTTTATTTATTTTTTTCAATTGAACACAAATCTATTTTTTATAATAAAAATAGCAAAATTTACTACTTATAACAATTCAATTCAATTCTCTTGTTAATGGACTACTTATAACATCAGCAACCTGCCAGTGCAAGTTCTGTCAAAATTAGTCCAGCAGTATTAGAGACCAACCAGAGTGAACCTCCCATTTAAATTTTTCAATTGAATTTTGACACATTTATCCTCAACTGAGCTGAAATTTTTCTTCGTTAGCTCATACACGTGTAATTTGGATGCGTGGGAAGCCATATTTGACATAGAATGACGTCACAATCTATCGCCAATATGGTGGACTCCCAGATGGCGGAAGTTTTTTATGCAGTCCCATGATATTATGAAAGATTCAGTAGAATATTAATAAATAACTAAAAAATTAAAAATAAACTATGTGGTTTTTTTAGAAAAAGTTTTATTATTAATCTTGTTGGATAATAGGTTTTATTATTATGAATTTTTGTTTGTTATTCTTTATAATTTAAATCTATTTAAATAAAGACAGAGAGAGAGAGAGAGAGAGAGAGAGACAGAGAGAGACAGAGAGAGAAAGACGATTTATCTTGTGTGGTTATCTTGCGTGCATAATTGTATCAGCCGTAGCAAACTACGAAGACGAATCGAATTTATGACCTTTAAATTACTTTTATTATTACACTAGCTGACCCGTGCCCACTTCGTTGGGCATAATTTAAATAATCCTTTTTAGTACATAGTGTTTTTAATTTAGACATATGCTGTCGTTGACTTTTTTGTAGGCATTTTCAAGCTCCACATCTTTTCTCTAGAACTCAAAAATATATCTTTCATAGTTAAGGCAGCGTTCGTAGAAACGCTTTCATTCGACCGTTTTTTCTCCGATTCACTTTGCAAAACGGACGTAAAAGCCTTTTTATTTTTCGGTGTTTTATATAGCCTATGACACTCAGCAATAATGTGGCTTTCTATTGGTAAAAGAATTTTTAAAATCGGTTCAGTAGATCCCGAGATTACCCCTTACAATTTAACAAATAAACAAACTTTACTTCTTTATAATATTAGTATAGATTACTATATACAATAAAGCAACCTTTCATATAATGCAAATATCAATTGACGTCATATATCTATTGATACGTTTAAAATTATTTACACTAACAAAAATTTGTAATGACAACTGCTGTATAAATAATATTGAGCGATTTTGGTAAAAACAAAAATACTGTGGGATACGATTATTAAGATTATCATTTTTAATATTAATATTGTTTAATCCGGGTCTTGCACCTCTGATGTTTTGATGTGTGAAATTTCTAACATGATTACCACTTGTCAGGAAAGCTTCGATTCTTGATAGAACCTAGCAAATTTTCATAACGTGGTCCCTAGGGACCTAGAATAATTTTGTAAATTTTGTACATTTTATTGTACGGTTGAATGGCACTTTGAATGAAAACGATAATTATATTGCACAATAATAAGAACTGACAATGTTTTCGTGTTCAGCCGGAGGATATAAATATATAAATATGAATATGTAGGAACATTATTACACACAGCACCATCTAGTTACGTGATAAGCTACGAGGCTTGTGTTACAGATACCAGATAGTTGATACCTATACTATTTAACCTTAAATACATTCATATTATAAACATAAACACCCATAACTGGAGTACAAAAATCCATGCTCAATATTCATTAATACCAAGAGTGGGACTCAAACCAGCGACCGTTGACGCAGAAAGTAGCGCCAGTAGAAACAGACATGTGAAGTCCGCTAACCGTCAATACGATGGAAATCAGGTCATAGTCCACTACGCCGCGGAGGCCAAGTGTGGGTTTGGGTGATGTCTTAGCAACTTCAGTCAAGTTTCCTCGAGATGTTTTCCACCGTAAAGCAAATGGTGATCATGTTGGATATTCGCACAAGAAAGTATCAAAGGTACGGAAACCCGCATCACTCAACTTGCCAAGCGAGCGCAATAATTTTGTGGTGTAACATCAGGTCGTTTAAAATAATAATTAATGAATACAATATCTAATTTCCAATGAATTCAATCAGTATTTGCAATATCACGTCGCCGTGCTGTCTGACACGTTAAATAGATTAAGCGCGATGTAGTGCTTGCTTCGTGACTTAACGTGATATCTTAGGTGGAAAGTTGGCGTTGTCTTATTTACTAGCGATTCACCTTCGATCCGCTTTGGTTCATCCCATACGTTTTAATGGTTAGTTTAGATTTTTTTAAAACGAGCGATTGACCTACAGTAAAAGTATATGTACTGCTACTCTTATCATCATACCCAAACTGCGGTCAAAGGCAGACAGCCAGCCAGAAAGAGACAGACAGAAATGTATATCCCATTCAAAAACATTAATGTGAAATGACATACATGAATATAGTTCTAAGTTCTAAACTTGTGGGATATTTTTTTTTAAATGTACTCATCTACAGGCGTTAGGCGCCTTTTGTATATTTATTTTTCTGTTATTTATTTGGCGTTTAACATTTTTAAAAACCTAAAACTAGCGATACATGCTTACATTCTATGACGTGGTCCGACATTGTTTTTTTTTCTTTTTTAGGGTTCCGTACCTCAAAAGGTAAAAACGGAACCCTTATAGGATCACTTTGTTGTCCGTCTGTCTGTCTGTCTGTCTGTCTGTCAAGACCTTTTTTCTCAGGAACGCGTGGAGGTATCAAGCTGAAATTCATATCAAATACTCAAGTCTATGGTCTCTTGGAGCTGTGAAAAAATCAAACTTCTAAGTCAACGCGATCAAAAGATACTCCCGTTTATGCCGCAAATTTTCGACACTCGCAAGGGAATCAAAACCTACAGGGTACTTCCCGTGAACTCAGAATCTTGAAATTTGGTACGAAGCAACGTCTTATAACACAGATAAAGGAAAAATTGCGAAAAGCATAAATTTTTAGTTACATCATATAATAAAAATATTTTTAATAATTTTAAACTTATTACCCCTTTACTCATACACCGTTCCGTACAGGTTTGTACGGAACCCTCGGTGCGCGAGTCTGACTCGCACTTGTCCGAATTTTTTTTTTAATATTATGTGTTTTTTTTAATGTTACACATTTATAGTAAACTTACTTGCTAATACAATTTTTTGTTACATTTATATTAATTACAATAACTTTTTTTTTGTACTAACTATTCTACTGTCTACGTGCTTGTTTACCCTAGGACCCCGCCCCATCCCGCAGTTGGGCTATCACGGCCTCTGCGATTCTTTTGTCGCGTTTAAGAATGGACATTTTGAGGCTGTGCTCTAGGATGGTCTTCGCTGATTTGTGGGATATTGTTAGGACTCGCTTCACTCGCCCTAATTAATATTCATGTACTAATTAACACGCACTTAGGGACGATACCGAGCGAAGCGAGGCAGAGTCGTTAGTAATACGATAAATATCAAGCTATAACAAATAGTAATTATATTCTTTTGTGCTCATAAAAATAGGTATTTAGTAAAAGCTAATGGCTGACAAAGTGGGAGGAGCAAGTGAGGATAAAAAACAAATCATAGAGATCGTACGCCTATTGTAGACGTTTGTCTATACATATTATCTGAATAATGAAACTGCTTATCAAGAGATTATTATTTATTTAAAAACACGACTCACCCTTGCTACTTACAAATCATTTCAAATAATCGAAAAGTCTTGCATGAATAAATCTATTTTTCAAAAAAATTCAAGTTAAAAAAATTATTATTTCTTCATATATAGACGTATATATGAATTCTTTTAAGGACCACAACATCAAGTTATGTGAAGTATGCAATACAAGTTTTTTAATCTTAGACTTGGTTTCGGCCTTACCAACAATGGAATTAGAAGATAAATGAAGTTTGTTCAGACTTGGCCTCGGCCTTTCGTCATATCGGAATGAAATTTACAAATTGAGACTAGGCTGTATGGACTATACTCCTTTGCCTTTCCCTATTGGGGATAAATTTTAAAAACATCAACAAATACATAAGTTTTTTATGACTAATGCAAACTATAATAGTTAACTAGTGTTTTTTTTTTTTAATATTTTAAAATTAAATTTAAGTGCATTACGAATAAGCGATAGTTTCATACATATTTCTACTCAATATTGAAGCAACATTAAAATGAATGTGTGCGTAATTGTCACGTAATTACAATCGAAGGCACACACCCTATAAGTTGCCAAATAGTACTTACATGTGAAATGTGTTTTTCTTTTTCTATTTTTTATTACTAGCGACTAACCCTCGCTTCGCGTCAACGAAGCCACGGGATCCGCTACTTAAAATACATAAAATTTCTAAAATATAACCTCCTTCTTTTTTTGAAGTCGGTTTAAGAGTAGCCTAAGTTATACCTTATAATATTAGCTGCAAGTGAAAGTCCCGTCAAAATCGGTCCAGCCGTTCCAGAGGTTACCCGGAACAAACAGAGAAACAAGACTGACAAACTAAAACTTTTAAAATTGATTTTTAGTTGCAAGTATCGTATATAATTTCATATTCATTTTTTTTTTATGGTAAAAAGGGGGCAAACGGGCAGGAGGCTCACCTGATGGGAAGTGATCACCTCCGCCCATGGACATCTGCAAGCCAGGTTTGCAGATGCGTTGCCGGCCTTTCAGGAAAGGGAGGGATGGAGGAGGGAGGGAAGTGGGAGGGAGGGGGAACGAAGGCGTAGTATGAAGGGAAGAGGGAGGGGGGAAGGAGAGTGGGCCTTCCGGACTCTCACTCACCGGACGAAACGCGACAGCATAGCTGCCACTTCACGCCGGTCTTCTGTGAGAGAGTGGTACTAATGAACTATACGGGGCGTGCCGGCCCATTCGGTTGCTACCCGAAGGTAACAAGCATGGCACTACCACATTTAGAGAAAAGCTGTTAATTTGAAATTAAAAACAGACACTCTAATTTTATTTATATATATTGTCTTCTATACATGAGACGCGTTGTTTGTTTTTTGTTTGTTTGTCATTTTTAAATAAAATTGCGGGAGCTATATGTAACAAGACTTTATCGACACGGGAAACGTATTCGGCTTTAAGGCCGAATTGAAATGGCTTCAGTTCCCATGGGCCTACTCACAATCTATACGTTATTCTTCTAAAACCACGCATATAATACGAAGATACTTATCGCCATAGGGTATTTCACCAGATATTTTTTCTGCAAGATAGAAACACAGACTAAAGAATTATATACTGGGATTATCCTACTATTCTTGATAGGTAATTTATCATTGATTAAATGGTTATTAATCATTAGCACGCAAACTTCACTTTTTTTAATTTATTTTCAATTATTTCAACTATATCTTTGATATTCCATTATGAAGGGGTGACAGCTTATCTATACAATTTTGCTTATTGACTACACGTTTGGCTTGGTAGTGACCCTACTTTCTGCGCCAGCAGTGGCGGGTTCGAGTCCCGCTGGGGGCATTCATTTGTTGAGCACGTATATGTGTACTCCAAACATGGGTGTTTACGTTTATTCTTTATTGCACATATAAATGTAGTAAATCAACTATCTAGTATCCGTAACACAAGCCTTGTAGCTTACTACGGAACTAGGTTGAGCTGTGTGTAATAATGTCCCCACATATTTATTTATTTATTTATAGTCTATACCCACAATTTTACAATTCCGGGCTGTTACTGACACTGAATAAACAGAAAGACTTAAAAATTAAACTCACAGCCAGATAAAAAATATAGTCATACTAGCTAAGTGAGGTGACTCACTTCGCTCGAGTTCGTCCCTAGGTTATTTTTACAAACTTTAAATGTCTTAATTTATTTATTATCTAATCAAAGCCTTAAAAATAAGTTCTAGCTTTAAAAATGAAACTTTCATCCCCTATTACGAACCCCTTACAGCCCTTTTTCGCTTAATAAAGCGAAGCCTATGGTCCTTTTCCAAGCTCTAAACTATCTGTGTACCAAATTTCATTTAAATCAGTTCAGTAGTTTTGGCGTGAAACCGCGACAGACAGACAGACACAGTTAATTTAGCATTTATAAATTATAATATTTCTATCATAATGGTCTTTCGTCTCAATCACGTGAAGATACAATCTGATCGAAACACAAGAATAATTAGTGTTTTGGAGATACAATCGTGACGGCAGCTTTACAGGCGGCTAACTTTCATCAGAGCGGTTTGTCAAAAATCATTTATATTGATAACAACTAAATTCAAATCATTGATTACTATCACAACGTTATTTCTAAGCGAAAACACACTTTTTTACATTAAAAACTAATTAAAACTAAAATTTTGTCGATTTTAAAGATAAGCCTGAAATTAATGTTCATACGTATACGAGTAGCTTTATCTTAAGACGTCAGTGTTTCACAGAAATTCATAATTAGCGATAAAAGTAGCAATGTAAAAATCAATATTTTTAAACATGACAGCATTCTGATGACAACGTCGAAAAAATATGCATCATCTGTAATCACTGTAGTATCTACATACACATATATAAAACGCATTGTCGGTCTGTAACTTTTAATTAGATAGTATTATCGTTAACTATAAGCGAAAGAAGGGATTATATCCGTTGCTTTTATACTAGAAAAAAAATATTTATGGCCAACATGCTAAACATTCATCAAAAATTTATCTGATTTTACTGAAAATGAGACTTTTTACTACCTTTATGTCTAATCTAACATTTTAATTTGAAACATCTTAAAATATTTACGTAAGTTGGTGAATAATCTATTAGGTATACTTGAAATCATGAAACATTGAAAATAACTTTGGTGCTATTTTTGAGTAATTTTTTAAAATTGTGATTAGACACTCTATATAGCAATTAGACAGTAGTATAATGTACAAGTATATTAAGACTTCTTAAATTTTATACTCGCTTGTGACCATGATCGCTTTAAGCATTCAAAACGTCGGGAAACAAAAAAAAAGAAACCAAGACAAAATCCGAAAAAATAATTTCATTTATATTGTCGAATATGGTTATTTATATAAATCTAAGAAATATATCATGAACTTCCTCATAAACATTGTTATAGTAGAAGAATTAAATGTGACTCATGTTTTTTACAGATATGATAATATTAATATTTCTGCTGCTGCTCGGCCACAGCTGGGCAAGCAGTTTGCCCAATGGATGTCCTTCAGACTTCGAAATCCAGGCACTTCTTCCTCACGAGACCGACTGTTCCAAATTTTATCAATGTAGCAACGGAAGGAAAGTCCTCATGCGATGTCCTAAAGGAACACTATTTGATGTAAACTTACAGGTAATTGATTTTATTTATTTATTTTATTCTAGATGCTTATTTTCGCTTCTTTCGGGGCGTACTTTTTGTAAAGTAGTAAAAATTGTTAACGTACTGAAGGAGATTGACACATGCTGTCGCGGACATAACACTAGTATTTTTTTAGTTCATCATTTTGATTTTTTCAACAGTTTTTGGACTAAGCATTGTCTATTTTTTACAAAATATACAGTCCTTTGCGATGCTTAGAAGAAATATTTTTAATTTAGAGATTACATTATCATTACATTGTACACTACAGTACACTGTACAAATAAACATTGGTTAATTATTGAGTTTTTATAAATAACTATAACATAAAGAAATAAAGATGAGGCGACATAACAAGCTTTACTTATCATGCTTCTTAACTTAAACCAAACTGTAACAAAACTACATAGATACATATAACACAGACAATATTCTTTCACAGATTTGCGAATGGGCAAGCTCTGTTGATTGCTACCCTCTAACGACAACAACAACAACAACAACAACGACGACGACATCTACAACAACAGAACCACCATTATCAACAACAACAACAAAACTACCATCGTCACCATCACCAACAACAATAATACCCTCAACAACGACAATAAAACCCTCAACAACAACAGTAATACCAACATCATCGTCAACAAAAACTACAATTAATCCATCATCAACAACAACAACAAAAATAACCACACCAATATCAACAACAACGTCTTCTCAACCATCAACAACAACATCTAGACCAACAACACCTAACGATTGTCCAGCAGACCTTAAAATCATTTTAGGAACACCGCACGACATAGATTGCGATAAATATTTAAGTTGCAGTGATGGTATAAAGTTATTATTGAAATGTCCTATTAAAGATTCCTTTGATTTAGATTTGCAGTTAAAATATGAGAAAAAATATCGAAACAAAAATTAAAATAAAACGATGAAATCCTTTTTGAAACGATGAAAGTTTTTCGATCATTTTATAATATAATAGTTATAGTTGCTTTACTTTTTTACCAAAGAACACGTAGCTTTTGCTGGTTGTTTAATAATTATTATTTATAACTAAAGGTACACTGACTTTAATATCACTTTCAAAGTATATTTACTATCTAAGGGTCTGTCCGCACTGTGATATTTCGTCGCGCGTTTTTTTATTCTCGCGTATTATGTTTTGTAATTGAAATTACATATTACGCACTGCGAATAAAATTTCGTACGACTTCTGTCAGTTCAATGCAGGTCTCGACTGAGATAAACGTCTAAAGTGAATATCAGAAAAAAAATATCTGATACTACGGCCGCGGACCGTGAAGACCTATCGTATGATGTCATAGACAGTGGAACCATCAATTTATAGTTTTGAGACCTACGAAAGGATTTTTGTACATAAGACATCAACATCCTGCCATTATCGCCGATGCACGACTGAGCGAAACGCGCAAATTTTATTTCCTAGTGCGATCATAGCCATAACTACTTTATACTGTACAAAATAATCGTGGAAAAATAAATCCGCATATTATTGCGCTTATTTTCATCAAATCTTGACTACTTCTATGAGAATTCATGTGTTACAGAATTGCGAGAAAAAAACGTGCGGTTAACTATCGCAAAGCGGACAGGTCGTAGACCTATCTATCCTATTTTATTATATCCTATTATTTAGATGGTATCTTTTTTACCATATGCGATACAAACATACATTCATATTAAAAGGATGATACCATTTTTGAAGTTCGTTATAAATAAAGAAGATTCTTAAAAAAATATAATACTGTTTTAATTTTTTTCCTGATTATAATTTTTAAAATACCTTTAAAGGTTTTTTTGAGGTCTAGAACATTATCATATAGTAGGTACTAGAAAAAGTCTTGTATTATATTATACCTTAAAAGCTTACAATTAGTCCAAGATATTTTGTAAACGTAATAATCATTTATCGTCCACACTCCACCTAACAATGGGTCTTTGTTGATCACAACAATGCATTACATTACATATTATGTGTTTTTATTAATAGAAAATAGCCTTTATAATAATAAAAATGTTAAATAATACATTTAGTTAGCGAGACAGACATTTAATGTTTATCTTTCAAACAAAATACACTAAATAATATGTGATGCAATTCACAGATATGGCGTTTAAATCTTATCGTAGAATCAAAAAATTATAATTACTCTGCTAAATGTGATATGATTTGCTTAAAATGATAGATTTAAAAAGATATAATAGTTGTGTAGTCTTGAAAATAAAACAAAAATGCCGCTCGTCAGATCGATATCTAAAACAAAACTGATTATATTGTTACGATATACAAGTTTATTTACAACTAGCGACTCATCCTTGCTTCGCGCGGGTTCGACCCTAGGCCACGGGATCCGATAGTTAAAATAAATAAAATTTCTACCTCCTCCTTTTTTAAGAAGTGTATGAAGTCGTTTAAAAAGTAGCCTAAGTTACGCTTTATAACATTTGCTATCATCTATCTGCAAGTGAAAGTCCGGTCAAAATTGGTCCAACCGTTCCAGAGATTGTCCGGAAAAAACAGACAGACAGACAAAAATTTTAAAAATAGTTTTTTTGTTGCTAATATCGTATAGGTACTTTCACATGCATTTAGTGAAAAGCTGTTAATTATAAATTAAAAACAGACACTCTAATTTTATTTATATGTATAGAAGACCAAATAAAATGAATTCTGAAACTAAATTACATCAATAATTTTGAAATAATTTATACAAATCAATATTTAATGATAATTAAGCTAAACACTTCAGCACTAAGGTAGTTAATTTTTTATTCTCAAATATTCTGTTTAATCTAAATAAGTTTTTTGGGGGGAAAATTGAATGGACCTGAGCTATAATTTGACATTATTTGCTTACGTCACATTTCTACATCTAGTACGAAAAACCGCAACCGACATTCGTTCATACTTTTTTTTACTCAAAACACGAGAATGTCTCGACCATTTCGGCAATTTTTTTTTCGTATGTGCCTTAAGGCATACGGAAGGTTTTAGTAATAAAAAAAATAAAAATTCAAAGTTTGTAAAAAACTTATACTAAAGGGTGTACCTAGGGACGAAAACGAGCGAAACGAGGGGGAGTCGCTTGTTAATTGTAAATTTAAAATTACAAAAGGACCGCTCAAATTCATTCGTGTCTTCCTCATAATACGCGACATTGGCAGAATGTATAGCGTCTGCTAACACAATTCTAATTTAAAAAAAAAAACAAAAAAAACAAAAACCGCGAATGGTTACGTTATTAGGATCCGCCATTAAAATTACTATACCAGGGTAGTTATGTACTACGTATGCGTGTACAAAAAGATTCGACGATGTCATTTTTTACATTTAAAAATTATTCACACATCTATTTCAAATGGTTTTTTTAAAAAAAAAAAACAGAATCAATTGCAAGCAGTGAAGGTGTATGTGTTCTTGAAATTATTTATCAATAAGAAAATTATAACCAAAATTGGAAAAAAAATTTGTAAATTATAGCTTAATAAAGTGTATCATTCAAAATATTTGTATTATTATCAATAGACCTTTTTTTAATGAAAAGTAACTGAGAACCTTATTAAAACAGTAACTTTTTTAGAAAAAAAAACACAAAAATCTAAAAAAATCAAAAAAGAAAAAATACAAAAATCTCTTCGTTATTATTATATTTCTTACATTTTCCTAAAATAATTAAATTTTAGTAAAACCATATTATAGTATTTTGCTACTAACATCAAGAATTTGTCTACTTCCATATTATTTTACTGTAGATACGAGTTTTATTTTATTTTTAAAAAGAAAGTGTCTTGTAAATTTGAATGTCTTGATCCGTTACTCCATCAGGACATTGCAAATTAAATTAAAAGTTATGTTATGCTTGTAAATGAAACTATCTTTTTCCGTGACCATGATTGCTGTAAAGGATTCGAAACGTTGGGCACCAAAAATCAAAAAGAAAAGATAGTTTCATATTCTATAATGTCAAACTCAAACATTAGCGTTAATCCTATAATGCTACTACTATCTAAGAAAGTATTATGAAAGTCTTTAAAAATGATTGTATCTTAAATCTTAATCCAAATCTTATTAGGAGCGGGGCTCGTGATATATAAACCAAGGTAAGATGTGTCGTGTGTGTGATGCATGTTAACACATATTTTGTTTGCATATTTGTCATTATGCATAAGGATGGGTTTTTAGTTCTATAGGATACTAGCTTTTCCCGCGGCTTCGCCCGTGTTCTAAAGACCGGAAATAAAATAGATTTCACATACCGTGTGATGTTTTATAGCCGGTTTGTAACGGTTAGTTGAGAAATGAGATATTTTCCCGCAGTAAAAGTACCCTATGTATTGTCCCAGCTATCGTCATAACTCATACCAAATTTTATCCAAATCAAGGAACATTTTTATTCTAGATCCAAATCCTTCCAGTGGTTTTCTCATGATAAGGTTACAGACAGACAGACAAAAATTCTAAAAACAATAGAATTGTCTTCTAAATCGATACTAATGTCTATTTCTATTAGATTTTCCACAAAATATTTTTAGATTTGACTCGGTTAGAATTTTATTATATTATAAATATGTTGGGACAATTTTTACAACAGCGCCATCTAATTCCGTGGTAAGCTACGAGGCTTGTATTACAGATACCAGATAGTTGATATACTACATATATAAGTTTAAATACATACATAATATAAATATAAACACCCATGACTGGAGAACAAACATTCGTGCTCAACAAATGAATGCCCCCAGCGGGACTCGAACCCGCGACCGCTGGCGCAGAAGGCAGGGTCACTACCAACTGAGCCAAACGAGTCGTCTAATAGATTAACTCAATGTAATAATCCATACAGTGAGTGATTTATGACCTTTAATGCAGTACCATTACCAGTTTTATTCTAAAAACTAGCATTTACCGCGGCTTCGCACGTGTTCTAAGGACCGGAAACCAAATTCTTTCTGAGTCGCACGGTATGGTACTTCGCAGAACTAAAGCCCGCCCTTTCCGTTTTTGTAACATTTTTCATTGATGCTTCTCTCCTATTGGTCACAGCGTAATGCAATATAGCCTATAGTCTTCCTCGATAAGCCGACTATCCAACCCAAAAAGAATTTCTCGTTCCTGAGATTAGCGCGTTCAACCAAACAAACAAACAAACAAACTCTTCAGCTTTATAATATTAGTATAGATGTTCACATGTTCTAGGATTGTAACGAAGCAAGAAAAGTTAAGTGTGAAAAGGATGTTAGACTGTTCTTGTCTAACGGATGTCCCGCTGATTTTCAAGAGCATCGGCTCATGTCTCACGAGACGGATTGTACGAAATACTACAAATGCAATTTTGGCATTAAGTTTGAAATGATTTGTAATGCGGGTTTGCACTTCGATGTTGAAAAGCAGGTGGGTTATTACTTACTACTATTTTTTTTAAATCTTACACTAGCTTCATGTCTTTTTGCCATAAATTATTTTGTTGCTTTTCACAAAACGACACACCGGTTTTTATTACCATGAGTACTACATATAAATAAAATTGACGTGTCCATTTGTAATTTCAAAATGAACAGCTTTTCACTAAATGAATATGAAAGTATATACGATCAAAAAGTCAATTATTAAAATTTTGGTCTGTTTGTCTATCTGATTGTTCCGGCTAATCTCTGAAACGGCTGGATCGATTTTGACGAGACGACGATGAGAGATCACGATAAATATGTTTGCCTGTGTTGCCTTTTTCCATTTTTCATTTAAAGATTAATTGTAATTTGAAAAGTCTAGAATAAAGTTTTATGATTTCTCTTTGGAACTTTCAGAAATGTGACCGACCGGAAAATGTCCGATGTCTAAGCGGTACAGGTTCTGTACGAAACAAAAGAAGTGCTGAGAGTAGTGTCGAAAATATTATTGGTAAGCAGCCTAAATTCCAAGCCTTACCAAACGGCTGTCCTGCTGATATCCACGTGCACCATCTACTTCCACATGAGACAGACTGTGGAAAATTTTACAGCTGTGATTTTGGAATAAAAGTCGAGATGTCCTGTCCGCCGGGGTTACATTTTAATTTTGAAATACAGGTGAATACAACAATCATACTATTATTCTAAATGTTAAATGTCGTATGTGTGTATGTTTGTTACTCCTTCATACTAAAACGACTTGATGGAATTATGAAATTTAGCTTTAGCACATAAGATAGTATTGATAATGAAATTTTACAATATAGAAAAAATACAAAAAGCAACCCGCATCACTCTGTCATCCAAGCGAGCGCGTTGCCACTAGGCTTCTACTGCCATATTAATTTACAAAATTAAATGATAATAATTTAAAAACAAGATTTTGATATATTCAGTTTTCTTCATCATTATCTAAAGAATTCATTGAAAGTATATTAAAAAATAATTTTTCTTCAATTTACAGACTTGTGACTGGCCGAGTAATGTGCAATGCGGGAATAATGGCACTTCCCCAGGAACTACGGAAAGAAGTACTCAGGGTACTACTGATAGTGATACCGGAACTACACAAGAAATTGAATTATTACCAAATGGATGTCCTTTAGATTTTAACATACATTTACTTCTTCCCCACGAAACGGATTGTGATAAATTTTACTATTGTAACTTTGGTCAAAAAGCTGTAAGAAATTGTGCCCCCGGAACACATTTTGACCCCAAGCTACAGGTATGTTTTTATTCATCTCATAACCATTTCAGGACATTTCTGTAATATAAAAAACTAGCTGACCCGTGCCCACTTCGTTGGGCATCATGTTAATAATCCTTTTTTAGTACAGAGTGTTTAAATAATTTAAATTATTTTATTAATATTAAAAATTAAATTATCTATACTAATATTAAAAAAACTACTTTTTGTAACTTAAATATAAAAGTTAGACATATGCTGTCGTTGACTCTTTTGTAGGAATTTTCAAGCTCCACATCTTTTCTCTAGAACTCAAAAATATATCTTTCATAGTTAAGGCAGCGTTCGTAAGAAACGCTTTCATTCGACCGTTTTTTCTCCGATTCACATTGCAAAACGGACTACCACGTAAATGCCTTTTTATTTTTCGGTTTTTTATATAACCTATGACACTCAGCAATAATGTGGCTTTCTATTGGTGAAAGAATTTTTAAAATCGGTTCAGTAGATCCCGAGATTACCCCTTACAATTTCACAAATAAACAAACTTTACTTCTTTATAATATTATTATATATTATATTATTATATTATATATTATATTATATTATATATTATATAAGTAAATAAAAAATAAGTAAATAAGTAATAAGTAATATAAGTAATAAGTATAAGTATATAAGTATAGATAATTTTGTTACATAAAACTAGTAATAGGTACGAATGATGCTATATATGAATAAATTAAATTAACAAAACAAAGGACCATAGTATTATCTTATCTTTATCATTGACTTATAATTTAAGTAATACCCAATAAAAGATAAAAACTGATTTATTAAAATAAATTATAATTTATAGGTTTGCAATTGGCCAAATTTAGTGAACTGCCCTAATCAACCAACCAGTACCAGTACTCCAGAAGCAACGACAACTGTACGAACAACAACAACTACATCTATACCATCGACCAGTTCTCAAGGAACCACATCTCCAGGAGGAGAGTCAACAACTGCAAGTCCTACAACGAATCCACCAGTAACGTCGACTACGGTTCAAGACACCACAATATCAGTTGAGGATACAACGACTGTTGAGCCCACAATAGATCCATCATCAACAACGACTACATCTCAAGGAACCACAGTGCCCGGAGGAGACACTACAACAGCGCAGACAACAACGACTACTTCTGCACCATCGACAAGTCCTCAAGAAACCACATCTCCAGGAGGAGAATCTACGACTGCAAGTCCTACAACGAATCCGCCAGTAACTTCGACTACGGTACAAGAAACCACAATATCAGTTGAGGATACAACGACTATTGAGCCTACAACAGATCCATCATCAACAACGACTACATCTCAAAGAACCACAGTGCCCGGAGGAGACACAACAACAGCGCAGACAACAACTACTACTTCTGTACCATCTACCAGTCCTCAAGAAACCACAGTTCCAGGAGGAGAATCAACGACTGCAAGTCCTACAACGAATCCGCCAGTTACTTCGACTACGGTTCAAGACACCACAATATCAGTTGAGGATACAACGACTGTTGAGCCTACAACAGATCCATCATCAACGACGACTACATCTCAAGGAACCACAGTGCCCGGAGGAGATACTACAACAGCGCAGACAACAACGACTACTTCTGTACCATCGACAAGTCCTCAAGAAACAACATCTCCGGGAGGAGAATCGACGACTGTAAGTCCTACAACGAATCCGCCAGTAACTTCTACTACGGTACAAGAAACCACAATATCAGTTGAGGATACAACGACTGTTGAGCCTACAACGGATCCTTCATTAACGACGACTACTTCTCAAGGAACCACAGTGCCCGGAGAAGACACTACAACAGCGCAAACAACAACGACTACTTCTGCACCATCGACAAGTCCTCGAGAAACTACATATCCTGGAGGAGAATCTACGACTGCAAGTCCTACAACGAATCCGTCTGTAACGTCAACTACAGTTCAAGAAACCACAACATCAGTTGAAGATACAACGACTGTTGAGCCTACAACAGATCCATCATCAACAACGACTACATCTCAAGGAACCACAGTGCCCGGAGGAGATACTACAACAGCACAGACAACAACGACTACTTCTGCACCATCGACAAGTCCTCAAGAAACCACTTCTCCTGGAGGAGAATCTACGATTGCAAGTCCTACAACGAATCCGCCAGTTACTTCGACTACAGTACAAGATACCACAACATCACTTGAGGACACAACGACAGTTGAGCCTGCACCAGATCCATCATTAACAACGACTACATCTCAAGGAACCACAGTGCCCGGAGGAGACACTACAACAGCGCAGACAACAACGACTACTTCTGCACCATCGACAAGTCCTCAAGAAACCACATCTCCAGGAGGAGAATCTACAACTGCAAGTCCTACAACGAATCCGCCAGTAACTTCGACTACGGTACAAGAAACCACAATATCAGTTGAGGATATAACGACTGTAGAGCCAACAACAGATCCATCAATAACGACGACTACATCTCAAGGAACCACAGTGCCCGGAGGAAACACAACAACAGCGCAGACAACAACGACTACTTCTGCACCATCGACAAGTCCTCAAGAAACCACATCTCCAGGAGGAGAATCTACGACTGCAAGTCCTACAACGAATCCGCCAGTAACTTCGACTACGGTACAAGAAACCACAATATTAGCTGAGGACACAACGACTGTTGAGCCTACAGCAGATCCAACATTAACGACGTCTACTTCTCAAGGAACCACGGTGCCCGGAGGAGAAACAACAACTGCGCCAACTACAACTACTACTTCTGTACCATCTACTAGTCCTCAAGAAACCACATCTCCAGGAGGAGAATCGACGACTGCAAGTCCTACAACGAATCCACCAGTAACGTCGACTACGATTCAAGACACCACAATATCAGTTGAGGATACAACGACTGTTGAGCCTACAACAGATCCATCAGCAACAACGACTACATCTCAAGGAACCACAGTGCCCGGAGGAGACACTACAACAGCGCAGACAACAACGACTACTTCTGTACCATCGACAAGTCCTCAAGAAACAACATCTCCAGGAGGAGAATCGACGACTGCAAGTCCTACAACGAATCCGCCAGTAACTTCGACTACGGTACAAGAAACCACAATTTCAATTGAGGATACAACGACTGTTGAGCCTACAACAGATCCATCATCAACAACAACTACATCTCAAGGAACCACAGTGCCCGGAGGAGACACTACAACAGCGCAGACAACAACGACTACTTCTGCACCATCGACAAGTCCTCAAGAAACCACATCTCCAGGAGGAGAATCTACGACTGCAAGTCCTACAACGAATCCGCCAGTAACTTCGACTACGGTACAAGAAACCACAATATTAGCTGAGGACACAACGACTGTTGAGCCTACAGCAGATCCAACATTAACGACGTCTGCTTCTCAAGGAACCACGGTGCCCGGAGGAGAAACAACAACTGCGCCAACTACAACTACTACTTCTGTACCATCTACCAGTCCTCTAGAAACCACATCTCCAGGAGGAGAATCGACGACTGCAAGTCCTACAACGAATCCACCAGTAACGTCGACTACGGTTCAAGACACCACAATATCAGTTGAGGATACAACGACTGTTGAGCCTACAACAGATCCATCAGCAACAACGACTACATCTCAAGGAACCACAGTGCCCGGAGGAGACACTACAACAGCGCAGACAACAACGACTACTTCTGTACCATCGACAAGTCCTCAAGAAACAACATCTCCAGGAGGAGAATCGACGACTGCAAGTCCTACAACGAATCCGCCAGTAACTTCGACTACGGTACAAGAAACCACAATATCAATTGAGGATACAACGACTGTTGAGCCTACAACAGATCCATCATCAACAACAACTACATCTCAAGGAACCACAGTGCCCGGAGGAGACACTACAACAGCGCAGACAACAACATCTACTTCTGTACCATCGACAAGTCCACAAGAAACCACATCTCCAGGAGGAGAATCTACAACTGCAAGTCCTACAACGAATCCGCCAGTAACTTCGACTACGGTTCAAGACACCACTATATCAGTTGAGGATACAACGACTGTTGAGCCTACAACAGATCTATCATCAACAACGACTACATCTCAAGGAACCACAGTGCCCGGAGGAAACACTACAACAGCGCAGACAACAACGACTACTTCTGCACCATCGACAAGTCCTCAAGAAACTACATCTCCTGGAGGAGAATCTACGACTGCAAGTCCTACAACGAATCCGCCAGTAACTTCGACTACAGTACAAGAAACCACAACATCACTTGAGGACACAACGACAGTTGAGCCTACACCAGATCCATCATTAACAACGACTACATCTCAAGGAACCACAGTGCCCGGAGGAGACACTACAACAGCGCAGACAACAACGACTACTTCTGCACCATCGACAAGTCCTCAAGAAACCACATCTCCAGGAGGAGAATCTACAACTGCAAGTCCTACAACGAATCCGCCAGTAACTTCGACTACGGTACAAGAAACCACAATATCAGTTGAGGATACAACGACTGTAGAGCCAACAACAGATCCATCAATAACGACGACTACATCTCAAGGAACCACAGTGCCCGGAGGAAACACAACAACAGCGCAGACAACAACGACTACTTCTGCACCATCGACAAGTCCTCAAGAAACCACATCTCCAGGAGGAGAATCTACGACTGCAAGTCCTACAACGAATCCGCCAGTAACTTCGACTACGGTACAAGAAACCACAATATTAGCTGAGGACACAACGACTGTTGAGCCTACAGCAGATCCAACATTAACGACGTCTACTTCTCAAGGAACCACGGTGCCCGGAGGAGAAACAACAACTGCGCCAACTACAACTACTACTTCTGTACCATCTACCAGTCCTCAAGAAACCACATCTCCAGGAGGAGAATCGACGACTGCAAGTCCTACAACGAATCCACCAGTAACGTCGACTACGGTTCAAGACACCACAATATCAGTTGAGGATACAACGACTGTTGAGCCTACAACAGATCCATCAGCAACAACGACTACATCTCAAGGAACCACAGTGCCCGGAGGAGACACTACAACAGCGCAGACAACAACGACTACTTCTGTACCATCGACAAGTCCTCAAGAAACAACATCTTCAGGAGGAGAATCGACGACTGCAAGTCCTACAACGAATCCGCCAGTAACTTCGACTACGGTACAAGAAACCACAATATCAATTGAGGATACAACGACTGTTGAGCCTACAACAGATCCATCATCAACAACAACTACATCTCAAGGAACCACAGTGCCCGGAGGAGACACTACAACAGCGCAGACAACAACGACTACTTCTGCACCATCGACAAGTCCTCAAGAAACCACAACTCCAGGAGGAGAATCTACAACTGCAAGTCCTACAACGAATCCGCCAGTAACTTCGACTACGGTTCAAGAAACCACAATATCAGTTGAGGATACAACGACTGTAGAGCCAACAACAGATCCATCAATAACGACGACTACATCTCAAGGAACCACAGTGCCCGGAGGAAACACAACAACAGCGCAGACAACAACGACTACTTCTGCACCATCGACAAGTCCTCAAGAAACCACATCTCCAGGAGGAGAATCTACGACTGCAAGTCCTACAACGAATCCGCCAGTAACTTCGACTACGGTACAAGAAACCACAATATTAGCTGAGGACACAACGACTGTTGAGCCTACAGCAGATCCAACATTAACGACGTCTACTTCTCAAGGAACCACGGTGCCCGGAGGAGAAACAACAACTGCGCCAACTACAACTACTACTTCTGTACCATCTACCAGTCCTCTAGAAACCACATCTCCAGGAGGAGAATCGACGACTGCAAGTCCTACAACGAATCCACCAGTGACGTCGACTACGGTTCAAGACACCACAATATCAGTTGAGGATACAACGACTGTTGAGCCTACAACAGATCCATCAGCAACAACGACTACATCTCAAGGAACCACAGTGCCCGGAGGAGACACTACAACAGCGCAGACAACAACGACTACTTCTGCACCATCGACAAGTCCTCAAGAAACTACATCTCCAGGAGGAGAATCTACGACTGCAAGTCCTACAACGAATCCACCAGTAACGTCGACTACGGTTCAAGATACCACAATATCAGTTGAGGATACAACGACTGTTGAGCCTACAACAGATCCATCAATAACGACGACTACATCTCAAGGAACCACAGGGCCGGGAGGAAACACAACAACAGCGCAGACAACAACGACTACTTCTGCACCATCGACAAGTCCTCAAGAAACCACATCTCCAGGAGGAGAATCTACGACTGCAAGTCCTACAACGAATCCGCCAGTAACTTCGACTACGGTACAAGAAACCACAATATTAGTTGAGGACACAACGACTGTTGAGCCTACAGCAGATCCAACATTAACGACGTCTACTTCTCAAGGAACCACGGTGCCCGGAGGAGAAACAACAACTGCGCCAACTACAACTACTACTTCTGTACCATCTACCAGTCCTCAAGAAACCACATCTCCAGGAGGAGAATCGACGACTGCAAGTCCTACAACGAATCCACCAGTAACATCGACTACGGTTCAAGACACCACAATATCAGTTGAGGATACAACGACTGTTGAGCCTACAACAGATCCATCATCAACAACGACTACATCTCAAGGAACCACAGTACCCGGAGGAGACACTACAACAGCGCAGACAACAACGACTACTTCTGCACCATCGACAAGTCCTCAAGAAACCACATCTCCAGGAGGAGAATCTACAACTGCAAGTCCTACAACGAATCCGCCAGTAACTTCGACTACGGTACAAGAAACCACAATATCAGTTGAGGATACAACGACTGTAGAGCCTACAACAGATCCATCAATAACGACGACTACATCTCAAGGAACCACAGGGCCGGGAGGAAACACAACAACAGCGCAGACAACAACGACTACTTCTGCACCATCGACAAGTCCTCAAGAAACCACATCTCCAGGAGGAGAATCTACGACTGCAAGTCCTACAACGAATCCGCCAGTAACTTCGACTACGGTACAAGAAACCACAATATTAGTTGAGGACACAACGACTGTTGAGCCTACAGCAGATCCAACATTAACGACGTCTACTTCTCAAGGAACCACGGTGCCCGGAGGAGAAACAACAACTGCGCCAACTACAACTACTACTTCTGTACCATCTACCAGTCCTCAAGAAACCACATCTCCAGGAGGAGAATCGACGACTGCAAGTCCTACAACGAATCCACCAGTAACATCGACTACGGTTCAAGACACCACAATATCAGTTGAGGATACAACGACTGTTGAGCCTACAACAGATCCAT
Source organism: Boloria selene (assembly GCA_905231865.2). Taxonomy (NCBI): domain Eukaryota; kingdom Metazoa; phylum Arthropoda; class Insecta; order Lepidoptera; family Nymphalidae; genus Boloria; species Boloria selene. The sequence continues at coordinate 1,776,053 of HG993158.1, read as the reverse complement.
CATCAACAACGACTACATCTCAAGGAACCACAGTACCCGGAGGAGACACTACAACAGCGCAGACAACAACGACTACTTCTGCACCATCGACAAGTCCTCAAGAAACCACATCTCCAGGAGGAGAATCTACAACTGCAAGTCCTACAACGAATCCGCCAGTAACTTCGACTACGGTACAAGAAACCACAATATCAGTTGAGGATACAACGACTGTAGAGCCTACAACAGATCCATCAATAACGACGACTACATCTCAAGGAACCACAGGGCCGGGAGGAAACACAACAACAGCGCAGACAACAACGACTACTTCTGCACCATCGACAAGTCCTCAAGAAACCACATCTCCAGGAGGAGAATCTACGACTGCAAGTCCTACAACGAATCCGCCAGTAACTTCGACTACGGTACAAGAAACCACAATATTAGTTGAGGACACAACGACTGTTGAGCCTACAGCAGATCCAACATTAACGACGTCTACTTCTCAAGGAACCACGGTGCCCGGAGGAGAAACAACAACTGCGCCAACTACAACTACTACTTCTGTACCATCTACCAGTCCTCAAGAAACCACATCTCCAGGAGGAGAATCGACGACTGCAAGTCCTACAACGAATCCACCAGTAACATCGACTACGGTTCAAGACACCACAATATCAGTTGAGGATACAACGACTGTTGAGCCTACAACAGATCCATCATTAACGACGACTACATCTCAAGGAACCACAGTGCCCGGAGGAGACACAACAACAGCGCAGACAACAACTACTACTTCTGTACCATCTACCAGTCCTCAAGAAACCACATCTCCAGGGGGAGAATCGACGACTGCAAGTCCTACAACGAATCCGCCAGTAACTTCGACTACGGTACAAGAAACCACAATATCAATTGAGGATACAACGACTGTTGAGCCTACAACAGATCCATCATTGACGACTACATCTCAAGGAACCACAGTGCCCGGAGGAGACACTACAACAGCGCAGACAACAACGACTACTTCTGCACCATCGACAAGTCCTCAAGAAACTACATCTCCTGGAGGAGAATCTACGACTGCAAGTCCTACAACGAATCCGCCAGTAACTTCGACTACAGTACAAGAAACCACAACATCAGTTGGGGACACAACGACAGTTGAGCCTACAACAGATCCATCATTAACAACGACTACATCTCAAGGAACCACAGTGCCCGGAGGAGACACTACAACAGCGCAGACAACAACGACTACTTCTGCACCATCGACAAGTCCTCAAGAAACCACATCTCCAGGAGGAGAATCTACAACTGCAAGTCCTACAACGAATCCGCCAGTAACTTCGACTACGGTACAAGAAACCACAATATCAATTGAGGATACGACTACTGTAGAACCTACAACAGATCCATCAATAACGACGACTACATCTCAAGGAACTACAGTTCCAGGAGGAGAAACATCAACGGTTCAGCCATCAACAGAATCGTCGGTAGCGTCAACGACTGATCAAGAAAACACAGTGACGGGTGGAGAAACGACAACTGTTCAGCCATCAACAGATTCGCCTATTGCGTCAACTACAATTCACGAAACAACTACACCAGGAGATGAATCAACAATTGACATGACCCCAACTGAAACTACTATCCGTACAACCACACCCAGTATTTGTTTGCCTGGTGTCAATGGACACTTTCCACATCCTTTATATTGCGATAAATACTACACCTGCTTAAATGGATTTGCAGTATTGCTTTCATGTATGAGTGGATATGAGTTTGATCCTCCTCTTCAGGTTAGTAATATTTTTTAATCGCTTACCATTTGAATATATTCATTATAGACAGATTTTTTATTTTTGTTTGTTTTACACAGAATGTTATTTGTTATTATATTTTCAATACGCAACTTATAAGGACTATTTGTATGAAAAAAATAATTAATAAGTTTTAATTTACAGCAATGCGTTCCAATTTCTGATAATGGTTGTTTTGCAAAACAAGAGACATCAACTTATTCAAGGACGGAATTAACCGACTCGGATTCGACAGAAAATAATACTATAACTGAACAAACTACTTTTGGCAAAGATGTCTCAGACTATTCAAGTACCTCTGAAGATATTGAATCTACCTCAGTTCTTACACCAACAACTACTGAATATGATCAAACTACAACAGAAGCAATAGAGACGACCACTACAAATGTATGTCCACCAGGATTTTCTGGAGTTATTCCTCATCCTATTTATTGTGATAGATTCTTCCAGTGCGCTGCTGGCCGGCCTATACCACTTTATTGTCCAGCTGGCTTTGAATTTGATGATAAACTTCTGGTAAGATTTATATTTCTACATATTCCATCTTATTTTTGATATAATCGGAACATTTACATTTTCTCCTGTTAATAAGTCAGTAATTTAAGTAGATAATAAAAATTTTCCTCCCGTCCATCATTAATCTATATTTTGTTTAAAATTTTCAGCAATGCGTACCTATTTCTGAAAATGGTTGTTTTGCAACTAGAAATCAAACAACTACTACGAACTTGCCTTTAACTACTACCCAAAATCCGTTAGTTACTTCAACAAAGGCTGAACAAACTACAAGGCCTGGAGGCGAAAATTCTACTAATTCCGAAACAACAGATTCGTTAACAATTACTCAAGAGACTACAGAGCCTGGAAGTGAAACATCTACTTATAATAATGAGTCAACTGATCCATCTTTAGAGTCAACTACCACTCAAGATACTACAGGACCTGGTGGTGAAACATCTACAGACAATGAAACAACTGATCCATCGTTAACGTCAACTGTCACTCAAAAAACAACAGGGCCTGATGGTGAAACATCTACTGATAATATATCATCGGATCCATCACAACCGTCAACTACCACTCAAAATAGTACAGGACCTGGAGATGGAACATCAACTGATAATGAAACAACTGATCCATCGTTGACGTCAACTATCAATCAAAAAACAACAGGGCCTGATGGTGAAACATCTACTGATAATATATCATCGGATCCATCACAATCGTCAACTACCACTCAAAATAGTACAGGACCTGGAGATGGAACATCAACTGATAATGAAACAACTGATCCATCGTTGATGTCAACTATCACTCAAAAAACAACAGGGCCTGGTGGTGAAACATCTACTGATAATATATCATCGGATCCATCACAACCGTCAACTACCACTCAAAAGACTACGGGACCTGGAGGTGAAACATCTACTGACAATGAAACAACTGATCCATCGTTAACGTCAACTATCACTCAAAAAACAACAGGGCCTGGTGGTGAAACATCTACTGATAATATATCATCGGATCCATCACAACCGTCAACTACCACTCAAAATAGTACAGGACCTGGAGATGGAATATCAACTGATAATGAAACAACTGATCCATCGTTGACGTCAACTATCACTCAAAATACAACAGGGCCTGGTGGTGAAACATCTACTGATAATATATCATCGGATCCATCACAACCGTCAACTACCACTCAAAAGACTACGGGACCTGGAGGTGAAACATCTACTGACAATGAAACAACTGATCCATCGTTAACGTCAACTATCACTCAAAAAACAACAGGGCCTGGTGGTGAAACATCTACTGATAATATATCATCGGATCCATCACAACCGTCAACTACCACTCAAAATAGTACAGGACCTGGAGATGAAATATCAACTGATAATGAAACAACTGATCCATCGTTGACGTCAACTATCACTCAAAATACAACAGGGCCTGGTGGTGAAACATCTACTGATAATATATCATCGGATCCATCACAACCGTCAACTACCACTCAAAATACTACAGGACCTGGAGGTGAAACATCTACTGATAATGAAACAACTGATCCATCGTTAACGTCAACTATCACTCAAAAAACAACAGGGCCTGATGCTGAAACATCTACTGATAATATATCATCGGATCCATCACAACCGTCAACTACCACTGAAAAGACTACAGGGCCTGAAGATGAAACCACTACGGATAAGTTGCCAACAGATCCATCACTACCTTCAACAACGACTCAAGAAACAACTATTGGTAATTTGACAACAGAAGCGCCCCATTCAACTACAGTGGCTAGCATTTGTCCGCCTGGGTTCATGGGGAACTTACCACATCCAAACGATTGCGGCCTATATTACATGTGTATAGGTGGACGTGCAATATTACTTTCATGTTTGGAAGGCCAAGAATTTGATCCACAGTCAAGCGTAAGTATTATTTTTAGAATGACATAGTACAATTTTCCTGGACGGTAATTTATATAAACACAACATTTTAAGTCCCATACCGTTTACCACGTTTAGCCAATATCGACATTCTGAGTATAATACAGAAAATTTATAAATGCCAACTCAAACTCACACTCAGTAGCATAGCAATAATAATCCTTTGAAAAATTTGCATGTTAGGTGTTATATACTTGTTTTTATTTTCTCTTGTGTTTGTATATGTATATATATTGGTCTAAGAGCCAGTGGGAGATCAACCTTCACCGATCTGATAACCAGATGAGACATATTTTTTATCAAATATAATTTATAAACAAATATGCCTATAATGACTTGCATATCTGAAAGTGCTCATGGTTATTTTTAATTAAATTAACTTTAGTCGATTTTTTTTTTCATCACTTTCATTCTTTTGATAATCAAATGAATTTTATTTCACTGTTAGTTTTTAACACACACGGTCTTATTCATAAAAAAATATAGAAGCTTTATTAGCTTGTTAATAAGCAAATTTTCAAAAACATTATTCATAAACGTTCAATAGTGCTAAAACGCTCCATAAGTATTCAATAACGGCTCTATAACTTATAGTAGCTTGACGCCTACTATAAACCTTTAATAAAGAACAAGATGGTCGTCTAGTCTTCAGTGACAGCTGATAATTCGAACTTGAAGTGAGGTTGTTTTATCATAATAAGTGTAAAACGTTGTTTAAATTTATTTTTTGCTTTCTATTAAAACCAAGACACCATATAATGTAAGCTCTACAAACAATAGCTGCCATTAAATATGTTGAAAACACTCAACGTCGTTAGAAGGTATATCAGAAAAGATATGACCCGTTTTTTTTTTTGAAATTAGGAATTTTCCTTCGTTGCTGGGCTGTATTGATTGTACTCACATTAAAATAAAGTCACTTTCATTCCCTTTTCCATTTTTAATAGTTAGAAAATTAAGAAAATTGTTAAATAAAGCACTACTACTTTTGACGGCGGGAAACTCAAAACAAATGTCACACTGTAATTCACGGAACATAGATGATAGAGCCCAGTATTTTTGACATTTTGTCCATGATTTATCAAAACGACAACATAATAAAGCGAAAACAGCTTATTAGCGAGAATTTAGCTGTGAGAGTTTTATTGAACCGTTATGAATAAAGGAAGTTATGAAACGTTTAATAGGCCTATTGAGCATTTTAGCTAATGAACATTGTAAACCTATATTAAGAGATTTTTATGAATAAGACCGACAGAATATGCCTCAGTAGGTCACCTACTCATTTTTGTGTATGCTACCTGGCAAGCCGATGTGAACAGGTAAGTCAATATAGGTGACTCCATCGTTCTGCTAACTTATCGAAAGTTATATCAAATTTTAGATCATTTTATTACAAAATCAGTCATATAGACTTGCCTGCAAAAATCATACTTAAAGCACTGTTACCTAGCTAAAAATAGCCATGAGCACTTTCAGATAGGCAAGTAATTATAGGCATATTTGTTTATAAATTATATTCGATTAAAAATATGTCTCATCTGGTTATCAGATCGGTGAAGGTCGATCTACCACGGTCTCCTCTACTATATGTGTTTTATATGAACACATTAGATGTGTATAATCGATACCGCTATGGTTGTTTCTTTAAACGAACTTTAATAAATATAACAATATGTTTAAAGACATATGAATATATAATACAGTTGTTCACTTAATTAATAATTAATCAAATGTTCGACGTAAACGTGATTTTTTGGCTATGTTTAAGCCTGTAGCCTAGGTTATCTTCAACCTTAACCAAACGACTTATAAGGAAGCGCAAGAACAAAGTATGATTTGGTCAAAAGTGTACTAAGTACTAATTATTATCATTAAAATTTTAGGAATGTACGCCCATATCTGATGACGGTTGCTATGCATTACAAGCCTTAAATACGACTTCTACTCAAAGAACAACGGGTCATACTGAGGATGACATCACTACCAATAGTGTTTCTACGGACACAACTATAGTATCAACTATTGCTGAAGAGAATACAGGATCTGAAAATAATACGTCTCCTGATAATGAGTCAACACATCCATCATTAGCTTCAACTACCCAAGGGAGTTCAGGGCCTGGAGGTGAAACATCTACCAATAATAATGTTCCATCTGATCCATCCTCAACATCAACTACCACTCAAAATACAACAGGGCCTGGAGGTGAAGCATCTCCTGATAATGTGTCTAGAGATCCATTAGTACCGTCAACGACCGTTCAAGAGATAACAGAGCCGCCGGGAAGTGAATCATCTACCAATGATAATATATCAACGGATTCATCTATAACGTCAACTACTACTCAGAAGACAACAGGACCTGGAGATGCAACAACTCCTGATAACGTCCCAACAGATCCATCATTAGCGTCTACAACGGCTAAAGAGACAACTTGGCCAGATAATGAAGCACCAAACAGTCAATCAACAACCACTATTGCTAATTTGACAACAGAGGCGCCTTCTCCGTCCACGCAAGCTAGTATTTGCCCGCCTGGATTCATCGGAAACTTACCACATCCGGAAAATTGCGAGTTTTACTACACGTGTATAGGTGGCCGTGCCATATTGCTTTCATGTGCGGAAGGCTATGAATTTGATCCTGAAACAAGAGTACGTAATATTTTTTATGTTAATATATATTTTATTATCCTTCAATTATCTATGCAAAAATGATTCGACGCCATTTTTCCATATTAAGTTTTATATTAAGCATATTTATTCTGTATCTTTCCTATCGTTTTCCATTAAAAGATCACTTTTAAGAAATAGATAAGACCACCGTTACACATCTCTTTTGTTATATTTTCTAAATAAACCATTTTATAGTGCTATAAAATGTTGTAACGTAGTAATGAATTGTATCAATGAACAATTTCAAATAAAAATTTATAAATATTTTTAGGATTGCGCTCCAATATCTGTAAATGGATGTTTTGCATCTAAGGTGACACGAGAAAGCTCAACTCCAGATAATAATGAAAATATAGAACAAACTACTTATCAAAAAGATATATCAGATGAATCAAGTAATTCTGATGACAAGGATATGGAAACAACATTAAATGTTACACAAACAGCTTCTCAAAGTGTTCAAACATCGACAGAATCAATAGAGACGACCACTAGGAATGTATGTCCGCCAGGATTTTCTGGAATTATATCTCATCCTATTTATTGTGACAGATTCTTCCAATGTGCTGCTGGTCGACCTATTCCACTTTATTGTCCAGCTGGCTTTGAATTTGATGAAAATGTTTTGGTGAGTGCTATATTTATGATCAATACACTTATTTGAGTAAAGATATCAATTATTATTTTTTGTATTGTGGGGTTCTTTACGTAATAAGTAACATTTAAGTATATAAAATAAATTGGGAAAACCCACATAAAAACAGCCATAAATTAGAAATTCAGAACCGTATACTTTATAGGCTTCGCTTACCGTTCGCTTACTCGAAGAGTGAGGTGGAATCTGGCTCTAACTTAATTAAGATATTAATTATTAATATTCTTACTTCCAGCGATGCGTGCCTATATCTGAAAATGGATGTTTCGCCTCTCAAAATCAAAGAACTACAGTAGTCAAAGAAGAAACCATAGTAGATAAAGATATTACTTCCTCAAATCCCGGAGGTACTGAAGGTGAAGTTACAACCAATAAAGTATCGACCAGTACTGGAACTAATAGCAATGATGTAACAAAAGATTCTATTAACAATGAACAAAGCTCAAAATTAGATGATTTACGTCTTCCTTCGTCCACGTCTAGCAATCCTGTCCAAATAACTGAATCCACAAGTAAATCCCCAGTGACAGTTGCACCGAGTGTATGTCCACCAAATTTTGTTGGCTTTATCGCTGATCCTGAAAGATGCGATAGGTTCTTCCAATGTGTCGTGGGACGCGCTATACCCTTATATTGCAGACAAGGATATGAATTTGATAGTACAGTAGCAGTGAGTACTCGTAATACCGCTTTTTAATTCGTTTTTTTTATTAATGATATAATAATTTAAATTTAATTTTCAGCAATGCGTCCCCATATCTAAAGATGGTTGTAATGCATTGAAAGGCTTAGTTACTTCATCGAACACCATAGATATTACAAGAAGTAATTCAACGAAAATGAATGAAAATTCGAACCAGATTTGCCCACCTTCTCTATCTGATAATATTTCAGATCCAGAGTATTGTGATAGATTTTACAAATGCTCAAACGGCACTACTATACCATTACGTTGTAGCGCTGGATTTGAATTCGATCCTACATTTAAAGTAAGTACTGAACATACTAGATTTTGATTTAGATTCTACATACTAGATTTTTGCCTGCGATCTAAGGTCTAAGGTCTCCAGGGTTTTTGTCCCCAATATATTTCGTAAGAACTTGTAAAATTTTATCAAAATCTGTTCAGCGGCTTGTTTGTCAAAAGATAACAAACAGATTAATCGTTGTATCTCTAATATTAGAAGATATCAATAATGAATACAAGAAATAAAAAAGGGTCTAAGTGCCAAATTTTTTTTTTCGTTTTTATTACTTTATCGGGTAGTATGTTCCCTCGCCAATAACCTTAAATAGGGACTAAGCGACTAGCGTTGTTTCTTTCTTGGTACTTACACTTCTAAAGAGCGGGGAGGTGTAAGTCGCGGGGGGCGTAATTCTTTATTAGGGTGTAAGTCCGTCGTCTCATTGCGCCAGTGTTATGAATATGTCGGAACTTACACCTGTTGTTGTCGCCGGCGCGGGAAGAAAAAGACGTAGAAATGGTGAAAAAAGTGTGCAAACAGTTAAAAAGACATTAAAGGATAGTGGTAAACAATACCAGACATCGAAAGGCCAGGTGATACCAGCAAAAAAGCCACCACCCGATGAGGTAATTCGATTTTCTTGTTTTCATAACCTTAAAACAATATTGCACGGCCGCTCGGTAGTTGTCCGCGCTAGTGATGTGCATCTAGCGTAATTACGAGATCCATAAGTTTAAGTAGGTACCTACCTGACTATGCTTGCTTACTAAGTATTTGTATGTATGTTTGTTCGATTGTAGGTACCTACCTGACTATGCTTGCTCAATATGTATTTGTACGTATGTTAGTTCGATTTTTGGTTTCCCCATACAAATGCGAATATTTTGTGTTTGTTTATTCCCTCTTCACGGTTAAACGCTTTGATGGATTTTAATGAAAATTGGCACAGAGGCAGTTCATAGTATGAAGGGTGACATAGAATACTTTTCATAGACACTTGCGCGAATAAAAGCTGGGGCGCATCCAGAAAGTCTATATACCTAAATGTAATTTTATTTTTGAGTGAGAACACTTTCACATTAGGTTTAGCTTTGTAAAGTTAATATTTTAAATGGAGTTTGTGTGTGGTCCGTCCGTAAAATATAAGAATGTTAGTTCTCTATTTAACAGTTCTTTTTTTTTCAGGTTCATTGCAAATGTCACAATGATTGCAAAACATTGACTTCGGCTTATAGATTTAAATTATTCCAAGAATTTTATAATCTGGCCGACAATGAAAAACAGTCAACTTTTTTGATGAGTCTTATTCATTTAAGTCCAGTAAAAAGAAGAAGACATGGAAACTATGAAGCACCAGAGAAAAGTAGAAGACAGTGTTCGGTATTTTATACTGTACCCAATGGTCAAGGCAATATTGTGCATGTATGTAAAGCCACATTTTCTGAAATATTTGCACTGTCTTCTAAAAAAGTCCAAATATTGATTAAGAAGAAAAAAGAAGGTCATACTAATTATACGGAAACGAGAGGAAATAAGAAGAAACACAGGAAATTTACAGAGATTGACGAGAGAAGTGTAAAAGATCACATTAACTCATTTCCTAGACAAGAGAGCCACTATGGTCGCGCTCGTTCTCAAAAAGAGTACTTGAGCCCAGATCTTAATATTCACCGTCTCTTTCAGGCTTATAAAACACAGAACCCGGAAACTTTAGTAACATACAAATATTACAGTACAACTTTCAAGAAATACTTTGCTCATGTCAAATTTGGTCAGAAACGGACAGACACGTGTGCCACTTGTGATTTACTTGCTGCAAAAATGGTTTCAGACCCAAATAACCGGACATGCCACAAACATAAACTAGAATTACACCAACTAAGAGCAGAAAGAGCTACAAAGCAAATGTCTTTTGACATTAAGAAATCACAAATGCCTAGCAGCACCATATGCACGGTTGCCATGGACTTGCAACAAGTGATCGTAACTCCTACCTTAACTCATGGAGCCATGTACTACTCCCGGCAGCTGGCAAATTATAATCTTGGACTGCATATTGAGAATACAGGGGACGGATACATGATTTTATGGAATGAGAGTATAACAGGGAGAGGAGGAAATGAAATAGCATCATGTATTTTAAAAGTACTACGTTCAACATTGAATAAAGATAATTTGATAATGTGGAGTGATAACTGCTGCGGGCAAAACAAAAATAAAATGTTCCTATTTTTATGGGCGTGGTTGACTTACACAAAAGTTTTTAAAAGCATTGAGCACAAGTTTCTGATAAGTGGGCACTCATATCTATCGTGTGACAGAGACTTTGCTATTATAGAAAAAAGGAAACGCGTTTCAAATTGTATGGTGCCGGATGATGTAAAACAACTTATTGAAAATGCTCGATTTAAGCAACCCTTTAAGGCTGTAACGATGACTTCCGATGATTTTTATAATTTTAAGGCTGCTGCAGACGCATATTTTAACACAACGACATTGCAAATTTCAAAAGCGCATCACATGAAATTCGATAGCGAAGAACCTTTTATAATTAAGATAAAAGAAACACACAGTTTTACAGAAAACTGGAAAGTTGCCAATCTTTTAAAACGAGGTAAGACGCTCCATGACATTTCGGGATACACGCTGCCTAAATTACAATGTAAGAGTAAAATTACTGAAGAGAAAAAAAAGGATCTTTTAGCAATGATACCTTATCTCAAGAATGAGGATCATCGCAATTATTATGAAACTATTTTAAACTAGATAGTTCAGTTTTTAGCTTTTAATTTCCAGATCTCTTAGGGTGTGTGTATAACTTTAAAAAAAAATTTTTGTTAAAAGTTCAAATATACTAGTTTACGTTTAAGTTGGTCACAGCACTAGTCAAATAATATAGATAACAAACCAAAGTGCCTATACCAAAAGTGACTTGGACATTATCCCTTTATTTGTAATTTAGAGCAAGGCACATAGAGCCTTTTTTATGTCAACTAGAATTGGACTTTAAGCTTTCTTCGAACTGATTAAGGAATTTAAGTTTATTGTGTTAAATAATAAGTTTTGATACGTATTTTTTGCTTAATAAAAGCATTTTATTGTAACCTTTTATATGCTCATTTAAAAATATAAAAAATATGTTGTGATAATGGTTTATTATTTTAAACAAGAATTCCTCCACTTTTTGTTTTTGGCACTTAGACCCTTTTTTATTTCTTGTATTGAATTATCACTACATAGTACAGGTCTCGAGGCATAAGCTCAGTTTTGCATTTGTGTGAGTGCAGTGTACGGATAGGCACGACTGAAGGCGTAGCGCGTTGCGAGTTGGTTTAAACCTGTTTTAACTGGTTTTTGATACGCGGCTATTGGCTTTTAGCTATCACTCACACTAATGCAAAGCTGAGCTTACGCCTGGAGAACTGTATAAAACTAAGTCGTTTCGCTGTCTGTCTGTCCCTATGTATGCTTGGATCTTTAATACTTCGTAATGGATTTTGATGCGGTTTTTTTAAAAGATAGAGTCATTCACGAGGAAGGTTTATATGTATACTAGCGGAACTCGCGCGGCTTCGCTCGCGTTGAATCTAGTGACGAGTCCGAGCTAAACTAGGGCGAGTCGCTAGTTAGGTATAAAACAAGAAAAAATACCTTATCTATGCATTAAGTACTTTTTGGAAACTTGTTGTATTAAAATTGTCTAAAAACTTTTGTCTGTTTGTCTGATATTATGAAAGCGACAGACTAATTTTGATAACATTAAGTATGGTTTTCCGACCATACACAAAAACTAGTTAGAATTGAAACGTTATGCTTATAAGTAGTTATTAGAAATACTTACAAAGTTAATTAATATAATGTATTGAATGTTTTTGTAATACACATAAAATTAATAAAATATTTTAATTTTAGAAATGTGTCGAAATTTCTGGAAACGGATGTTTTGCAAAGACAGGAGGCCGAGGGGCAATAAAGTCACAACAGCAAGAATATATTGTGATACAAAACTAAGAAATAACAATCAAGGTAAATAGTTTTTAATTTCATTGTTTAAAGGATCGATATGATTCCGTTGAGTTTGTCGTTGGCTCTTCTCAGCAAAACTGCTTTCTGAGCCTGTGGTAGCTACAGAGCATAACAAACATCCACTATTAACTATATACTGAGGGTCTTAGAATTAAATTTATATATTTATATATATATGAATACAGTAGGATTTCATTACGGCTTATTGGCTTATTACACAGTCGGTTTTTTTATATTTCTCTATCTCTCTCAGACAAGAGAGAGCTCTTATCTGGCATGGAGTTACTTACATAATATAAGTCACGCCGACAAAGTGATCATATAAAATTTAAAAAAAATGGGGCACGTTCCTTTGCACGTAATAGGGTAGGTGGTAGTGGAACAGTGGTACTCTTGCTAGGGAAACCAAGTGAAGCGGGTTCGAATCCCGGGCTGCACACTACAATATATTAAAGTGTGAGTCTTTTCCAATACGCCTTAACGATGAATGAAAATATGTTTATGAAACTTGCATGTTCAAGAGAACCTAGTCAGTTTTCAAAAGAAAGCATTTGGCAAGCATGGTGGACTATAGCCCGTCCGTGCCCTATAAAAAACTATCTCAATCTATGGTGCTATTCTTCTGTATTGACGAGTTTCAATATCTCCTCCAGGGTCCATTATCAGATCAGTAAGATTTTACCAAATTATTATATTGTTTCAATTATTATACTTACTCTTTGTTTGAATTGAAATGTATTTGGAATGTTTATATATAATGGCTTTAATTCAATACGCTAATTAGACGTAGATTAAAATCTACTCCCTACATTTGGTTATTATATATTTATTTTATAATATTTACACTGAGGCAAATATCAAATTTTTGAAATAGTTGTAATGTCTCGTTTGGAAAACCAGTCCAAATTCCGGGTCTGATATATATTCATGTGTCAATTATTTCCAACATGATTACCACTTTACGTAAGTGAAGGGATGAAGGGAAATATCGTGAGAAGCCCTGCATGTCGTGACAACCTAGCAAGTTTTTAAAAGAAAGTCCACAGAGCAACAATAGGCTTTTGGCAATTATGGCTTATTCCCTTCGTATTCACGGAATGAAGTTGTCTGGCAGCAGTGGGACGTTAATAAGGGTTAAATACTTATAAACAGTGGTAATCATATATTTTTTAATATAATCTTTTTCTAGGTGTGTGTTACGACGGCTGCGAACGACGGCGCTGATTAGTATTCCCTAGTGGCTGTTTTCAGAACTAACAACAGTATATTAATAGTACGATTTTATTAATGACTTATCATCTAAGAACTTATTGTACTACTCAGTATCAGGACAGTCTTACGAAGATTTAGCGTAGTGTAATAAGAGCAACAGACAGCCGACAACGTTACCGGTTACCTGCGCCTTGTAAATGAGTTTGCTTGCGATTCTAATTAGACTGCTTTAAACCTAAATAGTGTAATAGGCTCTTAATGGAGGTTTTAGTTTACTTCTATAATGGCATTATTTATATCATAGTTCTAAATATAAGAATTGCCGATAGGGAATCTGCTCACTGCTGATATCTGAGATATTGAATATTTGTCAACGTCATGTTATACAGATAAAAAATGGATATATAGATAAAATATGCAAAAATCACCATTATTTTATTCAACGTGGCATTGGCAAAGAAAAATGTGTCTAATGTAATAATTATTATTTATTTCAAAATTATTCATAAATCAATCAATCTAATAAATGTAATATTTTATTTTGTGCTTTTTTATTTTATTTTAGTTGATCCGTTCTGTACTTTTTATTATTTATTTGTATAGAAATAACATGACGTTCAATCCTTAATTATGAGTATTACTATAGGCTGTGTAAAATAATAATTTATTTATTTATTATTTATTTAGGAAACTAGAAATTGATGTTAAATCAGTACATTTTGTCATCTATGATAATAAAATAAAGAAACAATCAATTTTATTTTTATGAAATTTTATTTTTTATGACATTTTTATATATACATATTTAATCTATGAATACTATAAAATAAAACTTTCTATTTCAGTAACTGTACGAATTAAATATTCTATTAATCGAGTAATATACTATTAATTCTAATTTTGGTAGCAACTATGTGAAACTACCTAGTGAAAAGTTTAAAAAAAAATTAGGTGCCGTGATCTGAAAATGTAGAAAACAGTTATTTCTTGTTACCTATATACAATATACATATAGTATTAAATTTATGTGCTATATACCTATACCTAATATACTGTCTAACATAACAAAAACTCCCATAAAATTTTCATAATAATACCAATTATATTAAGTATTTATACAATTACTATAATCGCAGTTACAGCTAAAATAATATTATAACTTATATATATGTAATACTAATCACGTGAACATTTTTTATAAAAAAAACAAAAAAAAGAAATCAGAAAAAACAAAAAAAATGGCGTTTCTAATTAAAAAAATAATGTTCTTATTGAACATTATAGATTTTTTTACATAAATATGCTGTTATTTTTATTGATTGTACTAATACAATTAGTATAATATAATCAATATTTACATATTACTCTATAATTAAAAATTATGTGAAAACAATACTTAATTTTAGTTACAAAAATGGTAGAAGTATAAATTACGGCTTCATCATTCTTCACATTTCTTTTTCACTATCATTCATTATAATCATTAGAATCATCATTTTCAATAATATCCATGTCTTGCGAAGCGTTGCTTGACATAACTTGTACGACCGTCGAATTTTTTGAGTGTTGACATTTTGCTTTTAGTCGTGGCATACATTTCTAGACATAAAAATATTTTTGAATAGAAATTAGGCTTGTGTTATGGCTACCAGATACTTCACATGAGAGGTCCTGGGTTAGAGTCCCGGGTCGAGTCATGTTTATAATTTAATCTTTTAATTTATAATTTAATTTAAGAGGTAGTCGGACGGAGCGGATGATTTATGGACGATTGGCTGAAAGTTCGATGTTATCAAATGACTCGGCAGACGGCCATTATTTTTGGACGATTAAGTGAATTAGTATGACTGGTGGCTTCGAATTAGTATGACTTATCGGATGACTCGGCATACGGCCGTCTAAGTCAGATGATTCGTCCACCAATTCAAAACAACTGCGGTGGTTGAATGAGTAGGACAATCGAAAGGTGGTCCCAAAATTCGTTAACTTTAGATACTCGGGACTCGAACCCATGACCACTGGCACAGCACTACAAACTGAGCCAAGCATGTCGCAATTACTGTTAAATTCGAATTTTCATACGTGTGTCACTGTGTACACTCATATTTACACCATGCCATATCGGTTGAATGTTCTATTTTCTAGTCTCAATGAGCTCGTCCGCTGAAGCCAAAACTAGTCGAAAGGATGTTTTATGATAATACGTTTTTCTACCGACATACTCTGAGTTTATTAAACTGATATTCCAATTGACCTTACTCCACCTCTAAACTTCAAACGTAAATATAAATGAAGTTATTAAAATTTAATAAAACAAAATGAAAGTTAAAACTTACCAAAACGTAAGGATTAAAAGCATATCCATGTTTGCATTTTATCCTGCGTACACTCCCATGATAGCAGGAATAGTAAAATCTACAATCTCTTGGATCGGGATAGTGGAAAACATCCCAGAATCGACACATCGGTCTTTTGTGAGGGTGAGGAGGACGTGAAGTGGTATATGGGAGGATAGATGTTGTTTTAGGAGTACTATTAATATTTGGAGTGGTTTTAGGTACGTTTGGTGGATATTTTGCGGTATCAAATTTGCAAGGGGGAGGAGTAGGAGGTAGAGGCGGTAATGTGGGTATGGTTTCGAATGGTCCAATTGAAGGTAATTTAGTTGATGAAGTTATAGTCGTACTTGTGGTTGTAATAATAATTGGTGGCAAAGTTCTTATTGAAGAGGATGTGCTGGAATCAGGAGTATATGTTGATGGCGTTCCTTCTGTTATTGGGCTTACTGCTGTTTTCGTTGTGGAAGAGGATATAGTAGCATTTGAAGGTATGGAAGGTGTTGTAATTGGTGGTAAAGTTGGAGATAAAGTTGTTGTAGAAGTTATTGACGTTCTAGTTGGCGAAGGTGTACTAGATGGAGTACTGCGTTGAGTAGGAGGCATCTCTGTAGTTGGCCCTGTTGTTATTTTAGAAGTTGTTACTTTTGGCGTGTTAGGTGGTTTTATAGTCGTATTTGTGGTTGTAGAACTAATTGTAGGCCAAGATCTTATTGAAGAGGTTGTGCTATATTCAGGAGTAGATGTTGATAAAGTTCCTTTCGTTATTGGGCTTATTGTTGTTGTCGTTGAGGGTAAAGATACCGTTGCGTTTGGTGGTATGGAAGGTGTTGTTATTGGTGGTAAAGTTGTAGAAGTTATTGACGTTCTAAATGGTGAAAGTGTGCTAGATGGAGTACTGTGTTGTGTAATTGGCATCTTTGTAGTAGGCCCTATTGTTGTATCAGAAGTTGTTACTTTTGGTGTGTAAGGTGGTTCTCTGGGCGTACTTGTAGTTGTAGTAATAATAGGAGGTAAAGTTCTTAATGAAGAGGGTGTGCTGGACTCAGAAGTAGATGACGATGTTGTTGAACTTATTGTTGTTTTCGTTGTGGGTGAGGATACCGTAGCATTCGGAGCATTTGGAGATATGGAAGGTGTTGTTATTGGTGATAAAGTTGATGTAGAAGATATTGACGTTCTAGTTGGGGAAGGTGTGCTAGATTGAGTACTGCGGTGTGTAAAAGGCATGTCTTTAGTGGGCTCTGTTGTTGTTTCAGAAGTTGTTACTTTTGGTGTGTAAGTTGGTTTTGTAGGCGTATTTGTGGTTGTGGTATTAATAGTTGGCAAAGTTTTTAATGAAGAAGGTGTGCTGGATTTTGAGGTAGATGATGAAGGCGTTCCTTCTGTTGTTGAGTTTATTGTTGTTTTCATTGTGGGTGAGGATACCGTAGTATTTGGAGCATTTGGAGGTATGGTAGATGTCGTTTTTGTTGGTAACGTTGGAGATAAAGTTGATGTAGAAGTTATTGACGTTCTAGTTGGTGAAGTTGTGCTAGATGGAGTACTGCGTTTTGTAGTAGGCATCTCTGTAGGGTGCCCTGTTGTCGTTTCAGAAGTTGTTACTTTTGGTGTATAATGTGGTTTTGTAGGCGTACTTGAGGTTGTAGAACTAATTGGAGGTAAAGTTCTTAATGAAGAGGGTGTGCTGGATTTAGAAGCAGATGACGATGGCGTTCCTTTTGTTGTTGAACTTATTGTTATTTTCGTTGAGGGTGAGGATAGGGTAGCATTTGGAGGTATGGTAGGTGTTGTTATTGGTGGTAAAGTTGGAGATAAAGTTGATGTAGAAGATATTGACGTTCTAGTTGAGGAAGGTGTGCTTGATTGAGTACTGCGTTGTGTAATAGGCATGTCTGTAGTGGACCCTGTTGTTGTTTCAGTTGTCACTTTTGGTGTGTAAAGTGGTTTTGTAGGCATTCCTGAATTTGTAGCAATAATTGGTGGCAGCGTTCTTAATGGATAGGGCGTGCTGGATTTAGAAGTAGATGACGATGGCGTTCCTTTTGTTGTTGAGATTATTGTTGTTTTCGTTGTGGGTGAGGATACCGTAGCATTTGGAGGTATGGTAGGTGTTGTAATTGGTGGTAATGTTGGAGATAAAGTTGATGTAGAAGTTATTGACGTTCTAGTTGGTGAATGAGTGCTAGATGGAGTACTGCGTTGAGTAGTAGGCATCTCTGTAGGGTGCCCTGTCGTGATTTCAGATGATGTTACTTTTGGTGTATAATGTGGTTTTGTAGGCGTTCTTGAGGTTGTAGAACTAATTGGAGATAAAGTTCTTAATGAAGAGGATGTGCTGGATTTAGAAGTAGATGTTGATGATTTTACTTCTGCCGTTGGACTTAGTGTAGTTAACACAGTAGAATCAGTAAATGGTGTCGACAAAGTAGATGGCACATTAGATGGTGGAAGTGTTGTAGGTTTTGATGTGTCGGAAGGACATAAGGTGTGGTTAAATATGTAGGGGAAAGGAATAATTACTACAATAGGTAAGAATACAGTAACATTACAATTATTCGTTGCGATTATTGGTTTGCAAACCTGAAAGAGGTATATAAACATTAATGTTTTTTTAAATAAAGCTATCGAATTGTTTCGCAAGATTATTTTATTTTTTTTGGTCTGACATTTCGAACGCTTTTGAGTAATATGGTCGCAGGAAATACTCGTTGAGGTTTTACAAAGAGTGACTATCGAGAAACTCACGTTAAGAGGTTTAAAAAACCTTAGTCTCTTGTTTTTTCTAGCCTTGGTCATGATTGCTGTATGCTGATTCGAAATGTCAGGAACCAAAAATCAAAATAAATTTGCGAAAGATTCGATAGTTTTATTTAAAATACCAAAATATTTTAATTAATAAAATAATCGCGTAAGAAATACAAGTATTCTGAGAAAACTAATATTAATATACTCGTAAGTAAAAAAATATGTACGTTTTCTTTTCTATGAAAACTTGGAATTTAAAATATGTACATATAAAATAAAATATTCAGCCGCGTCTGTCTGTCTGTCTGTCTGTTTGCGATAAGCTTAAAAACTACTGCACCGATTTTCATGCATGATTCACCAATGGATAGTGTTTCTCGAAGAAGATTTTAGTATATAATTTGTCAAGATTTTGTATACATTCACTAGTGGAACCCTCGGCTTCGCTTGCGCTGGATTATAAATTACTTGTGCGATGCAGCACGAAACGGTTTATCATTTTTATTAAAGAACCGATTTTATTAAGAGAAAATAGATTCTAGTATGAAATTATCTACAAATCAAAAATAATGATGAAATACGTACGTTTGTTTTGAAGTCGTAAAACATTCCTGGTGGGCATGACTGTAAATATATCTTAGACAGCCAACATAAAAGAAAGTCTTTGCATTGTTTTGGAAAAGGAACACTCGGAACATTTACTGTCTGATTTGCGCAAGGTTTACAAAATGCGCATCCCACCCACAATAGACTCAAGAAGACCATACGATTATATTTAGAAATCATCCCTAGTTGTATCATAAATTATTGTTCTTCGTTGATTTATTCTTCTTTCTCACCCCAAAAAAAGCAACTTGTCATGATATTTTAATAAAAATTTGATAATAGGGTAAGCCGACTTGTATTCCTTTTGTTAGTTTTCCTGTGGCACTCCTACTGATATAATGTTGTTGCTGAAAGTTATGTAAAAACGCACTTGAGCAAAATAACAATAAAGTGGGAAAGATAATTAACTTTAGATACTATTGTTCAAAGCTGTTTCTCCAGCGTCTTAACTTTCACTGTTCGTGTCGAACAGTCGTCCCACCGGAGTATGAGAGTGATAGGAATAGAGATTGCACTTGCACGTACACTTGTCAAAGGCCCGGGGTCGAAACATCACTAACTTCCCAACTCCGGACCGTTACTGAAGCTTACGAAACAGAAAGACTCAATAACTAAACTTAACCCGACTCGAACCCAAGACCTTTCAGTGTGCAACCGTACATGCTAGCCACTACAATACCGAGGCAATTGAATTTAAAGTTGCATTATACTAGGTATCCCAAGTTTTTAAAGCTCTTCTACCGTTTAAAAATTATTCGATGCAACAATTTTGTGATGAACCCCAAATAATACACATACACTTACCTATCTTATTTTTCATTTTGCATGAACTTTATGGTCAAGGAAGTTAAGCCTTCATGGCAGTTAGTTCGATACTGTTCAGATAATATATGAAACTAAACTAATTACAATATAACTTTAATAACCGAAAAAATCGATTCTTATTACTGATAAAAAATATAATAATGTAAAAATACATTTTTCGATCTAAGACGTATATAATGAAAGCGATTATTAAAATAAAATAACTTTTACGTCATATGCGAATAATAATTTGTACGTGCGAATGTGTTGTTAATGATGTAAAATATTAAACGCCTTTCGGTCTAGTAGATAGTGTGTAGTTTTAGATCATGATGTCTTAGGTTCGAGTTCTATTGAGGCAAAATGAACCAGAATTATTCGACTTGACATATACTTTTCTAAGTATGTAATTAATAACACGATTTTGATGATTTTCTCATAGCTAAGTAGAGATTAGTCACCTGCATTGGGGATAAATATAACATAATGCACAAACTAAATAATCAAAATCGAATATTAAGCGATTTAGTAAAACAGGGGAACAAAAGCGAAGAACAAGGGTGAAGTCAGGTAAAAAGAGAGTGCATATTGCCTTCGCGTACCCTAAGTAGTGTACTTACTCTAAGTACATATAAATAAACTTGAAGTGTCTATTTTACGGAACGGCTTATTTAAGTGTAGGTTAGCTTATGAAAGTCCCTTCAAAATCGGTTCAGCCGTTTCAGAACGGAACAAATAGACAGATAGATAAAGAATTTAAATATTTTTTTTCATGTAAGTACCATATTATATTATGCATTTAGTGAAAAGCTGACACTTCAATTTTATTTATATGTATACATATACGTTTATAAAAATCGTTTAATTTATTTTAACTTACACCCAGCGAAGCCGGGTTTTGCTAGTCACTACATAGTATAATATCACTATCACTACATAGTATAAAACAAAGTCGCTTTCTCTGTCCCTATATCCCTATGTATGCTTAAATGTTTAAAACTACGCAACGGATTTTGATGCGGTTTTTTTAATAGATAGAGTGATTCAAGAGGAAGGTTTATGTGCAAAACTAGCTGATCCCGCGGCTTTGCCTGTGCTAAATCCAGGGAAGAGCCCCAGCGAAGAGAGGGCGAGTCGCTAGTAGGTAATATTTTCACTGCATCTGTCTATTGAGGCATCCCAGTGAATTGGGCCGAGACCGAAATCAGTCAGACGGACAAAAATACCATTTTGTGGTACGGAACCATCTGTGTGCAAATCCGGCTCACACTTGACTGTTTTCTCTGTCAAATAGTAACAATGATCTCTCAACCGCGCTATTACCCACAGCATTTGCGTAAAATAATGTAAGGTAGGTACATATAAATAATAAATCACGTCATCACTAATCACAAACGCAAGTGTATATTGTAATTGTGACGAATACACGACATATTTAAAATAAGTTTTCTTAATTGGCGTTGTTAATTGACTCGTGTATTAACGGTTTTTTTGACGTGCGTAGATTGCAAGGTCCTAAGTTCGAATCCTGAGTCAGGAAACTAAACGTCATGTACCTTATGTAAGGGGTTTAGGGTCTGTCTGGGAAGCTGTTGATTGGTGGAATATGTACCATGTAGGTAGGGTTGCCAACTCTTTCTCGGTCAAAAATAGTAGTTCTACAATTATTACCCATAAAAATATAGTAGCTAACGAAAAATGAAAAAAAGTTGTAGGTTCCAAGTAGGTAATAGGTGTACTTTATTTCTTGAAAGCATATTTTTTGCTACTTTTTTTTATTTTTAAGGAATGCCTCATAGCTATTATTGCAATTTAAAGTTAAATAACAAAATACTATTAGCTAAGCTTTAATTAAAATATTATTATGTTGACTTTCAAATATAGTAGGTTCCCTTGCTATTGTAACGGGTATTTCAGAAGTAGGTCAGGTAGGCCAATTAAAATTCGATGAGGATTCACATAGTTTTATTATTTCACATCACTTTATACATTTACTATTTAGATCTTTTATAGATTTTTGAGTAACGATCAACCGCTCTAACGACATTACGAATAATCAGTGTTGCCAACTAAGAAACCCCAAATAATTATTTTATATCAGAGTATCAAAACAGGCAACTTTTACAATTAAATAATGATCTTACACATAAATCCTATTTTCGTATTATTATTACATTATTTTTATGGTGTTATACTATATACTTTTTTCAGAAATATAGTAGTCGGGTCTCTAATACAGTAGGATATTATATAGTAGGGTTGGCAACTCTACATGTAGATTTCTTCCGGTACTTTTCTGTACCCCCCTAAGATAGTGGACGGTGGGAGCAACTCTATAGTTTTTGTGGTTTGCTTCGACAAATCTGTTGTAAAATTATCCTTATAAAGCCATTCTCTTATATTTTATCAATTTTCATACTAGTACTTACAAGTATACCTTTATTAGAATTACTAGCGACTCGCCCTCGCTTCGCTTGGGCTTTTTCCTAGATTTAGCACAGGCAAAGCCGCGGGATCCGCAAGTTATGCATATAAACCTTCCTCTTGAATCACTCTATCTATTAAAAAAGCCACATCAAAATCCGTTGCGTAGTTTTAAAGATTTAATCATACATAGGGATATAGGGACAGAGAAAGCGACTTTGTTTTATACTATGTAGTGAAGACATTTATGTATTGTACTAATAATTAGCACGAATCGAACCTAGGACTGACTTTAATACAGTTAAGGATAAATTTATTACAAAAACGGTAAATAAAAAACATAACTCTTAACAAAACATATATTATTTATCAATCATCATCACCATCACCTTTATCATCACCATCACCTTTATCATTATTACCACTATCATCATCATCATCATCATCACTGTCCCTAGCTTTAAGTTTCGCCTCTAACTCCTTCGCAGGATTTAACACGCCACTGGTCTGTGCGTTACAAACAAAACACCGCGTCGACTTTTTGTAGTTATTTAAAGCGCATTTCTCACAGAAATAGTGTTTACATCTGAAAAAATAATGTATTATAACATCTATACATATAAATATCATTATACATATCCTTCGGTTAATGTAGAATCGACACAATTTGCAAAAAAAAATCGTGCTCAATTTTATGTAGGTTTACTTGATTTTTCTCTTAAATTTTGCTGATTAGTTTTTATTTAAGTACAGGAAAGTATTTAGGAAATTCATTATTTTAGGAAATAGTAAATTACGAAAAATAAAAAAAAATCGTAATTCGAATTAGCAACTAAAATAACAAAATATGTCTCTTTATTTTTGTTTGACAACATAAAATTACATAGAAATAGAAATAATTACAAAAAAAATTTATTATTATTATTATAAGTAATAGAGAGAGAAGGGACGAGAGAACGAAAAGAAAGAGGGAGAAAGAGAAAGGTATTATACACTACTCGCTTGTGTATTGTGTCGCGCCTGCGCACGTCTCATTTAACGGTTTTATTCCGCGGACTTTTTCTTACGGTTTTACTATCACATTTTTTTCAGTTCGGTCGCGCAGCAAAATCCCTATCTCCTCCAGCCTGCCGTAAGGAACTTCGTTCCAATAAAATTGGAGAGTCTGTTTTTAAATTCGCACGCCAGAATACCTCGCAGATGGTAGATTATTTACTACTTACTTGACACTTATCGTCATATTTTGGACGATTCACACAATATCTTTATAAATAGCCTATGTGTTATTCTAATGTATAATCTATATTATTGTAAAGTTTCATTAAAATCCATTCAGTAGTTTTTACGTGAAAGAGTAACAAATATCCATCCATCCATACTTACAAACTATCGCGTTTATAATATTAGTAAGTATAGATTAATTTATTAAATTTAAGAATATTTCTGACCTGGTAACAACCGGATCTTTGAAGCTCTGCCTACATATAAAGCATTTGAATGGCAGCTCGTCGTCGCTGTGTATTTCATAATCCGAATCTGAACCGTTTGCTTTGGTTTCCTCTCTTTCTAGTTGCCAGCCGTGTTTGTAGTCGGTACGGTCGTGAAGAAATTTGCAGGAATCTAGAAAAATATATATTAATAATTATTATCTACAAAAAAATATACTATTAATATTGATATAGTTTTTTTAAGCGAAATTGTAATTCAAACATGCGAAAACACTTCCTCAATCCGGTCCTGTGACAATATCCGTTCTTAGCTAACGTCTAACTATAAATTACTTTGCTGCTAAATTTCATCTTTATAGGTCAAACGGTTTTTGATATTTTGTAGTGAGTGAGTGAGTGAGTGAGTGAGTAAATGAGTGAGTGACCTTTTGATCTTATATTTAGATTATTGAAAGCAAAATGATTTTAAACCTCCCACTGATGACAGTGGGCCTTCCTTTAGCAGTGGCGTAACTATATTGTGGCAGTTGTGGCAAAATGCCATGGGCCCCCGACCTAAGAGGGCCCCGGCCCAAGAGGCCGCAAGCACAGAACCGAACCATAACCTAACATTTTTAACAAAATTTTGTTCAAAAATATTTCTTAGGACTTAAAAACAATGAAAGTGGGGCGTTCATTTGTTATGGACGATGTTTGTTGTCTATATTTATTATGTGTGTATTTAAAGTTATATGTGAGTAGTGTAAACTCTGCGACAGGATGGTCTTCCAATTACACGTTATTACACATTAAATAATATGTATTCGTCTATTCTTATTATAATTATATATTCCACAGCAAATATTACCAGCAATACTTTCAACAGCAATTATATTATTCAATCTATACTGTCCGAAGTAATGAATCGAAATGTGTCACTTACCGATTAAACAGAGCTTATAAAACCTTTTCCCACCCATTTTACAGCGCCCTCAGGTAGTCAATACAACTCCCAATAAAGTAAATTGATAATAGAATAAAAATAGTCAATACCAGTCCATATTCATTATCCATTAAATACATAGAAGTTAACAGTAGTGTATTAACTATCTATCCGTAACACAAGCCTCGTAGCTTACCACGGAACTAGATGGCGCTGTGCGTAATAATGTTCCAACATATTTAAATTTAAATTCATGTCCTTACCTCCAAAACCACAAAACCCAGTCTCTTTGTAATCTTTACATATATCTGGCTGATAGTCCCATCTGAAAGAAACATTTTATATTCCTAAATCAAAATATACATAGAAAATACTATAATAATGAGTTTATCCTTAATCTATACTAATATTATAAAGAAGTAAAGTTTGTTTATTTGTTAAATTGTAAGGGGTAATCTCGGGATCTACTGAACCGATTTTAAAAATTCTTTCACCAATAGAAAGCCACATTATTGCTGAGTGTCATAGGTTATATAAAAAACCGAAAAATAAAAAGGCTTTTACGTGGTAGTCCGTTTTGCAAAGTGAATCGGAGAAAAAACGGTCGAATGAAAGCGTTTCTTACGAACGCTGCCTTAACTATGAAAGATATATTTTTGAGTTCTAGAGAAAAGATGTGGAGCCTAAAAAATGCCTACAAAAAAGTCAACGACAGCATATGTCTAACTTTTATATTTAAGTTACAAAAAGTAGTTTTTTTAATATTAGTATAGATAATTTAATTTTTAATTTTTAATATTAATAAAATAATTAAATTATTTAAACACTCTGTACTAAAAAAGGATTATTAACATTATGCCCAACGAAGTGGGCACGGGTCAGCTAGTCTATTGTAAACATAAAAGAACAATACTAAAAACTGTCACACAAATCGAACAATCCATAAATTATTCTTAAACTTACATTAGTTTCTGGTTTACGAATACAATTTTATAATCGAATCGTATATCGCGTTCGCGCCATTACGACAAAAAGTAAAGTCAACTTGACAGCTCGTTCACAGATTATCAAATATAAAAATAATGAGTTTATCCTTATTTTTTATCTGTTTGTGAGTCAAGTATCTGATCCTGCAGGTTCAATTTAAGACTCTATTTATAAGACGGGTGAGTTATGTTGAGTTTTAGTGAGTTATGTGAGTCACACATAACTTGTGGTATGCGTTAATTTATTTATTTACTAGCATTTAACGCGGCTTCGAACGCGTTTTAAGGACCGGAAACTAAATACTTTCTGAGTCGCGCTGAATGAAACCTCGCAGAAATAACGCCTGCCCTTCCCAATTTTGTAACATTTTTCATTGATGATTCGCTTCTATTGCTCACAGCGTGATGTAATATAGCCTATAGCCTTCCTTAATAAACGGACTATACAACAAAAAAGAATTTTTCAATTCGGACCAGTAGTTCCTGAGATTAGCGCGTTAAACCAAACAAACAAACTCTTCAGCTTTATAATATAAGCACATATCATATAATAAATTTATTATAGATTTATTTAGGAAACATATGGTGTTACAAAAAAAAAATAGAATAACAAACAATTAATGAACATAACCAATAAGTTTCCATTGTTAAAATAACACTTATTACAAAGAAATAAGATATAGATGCTAAATATTACAAATGACAATAAAAAAAACAAATTCAAGATAGAGAGAGAAATACAATAATAATCAATAATTTCAAATAAAGACAATCCTTAAAATATAATTCATTAAATATCTATTTCTTTCTAATAAGTGTTATTTTAACAATGGAAACTTTTATGTTTTTTTGGTTATGTTCTATTAATTGTTTCTTACTAGCGACTCGCCCTCGCTTCGTTCGGGCTCTTCCCTGGATTTAGCACAGGCAAAGCCGCGGGTTCCGCTAGTTATGCATATAAACCTTCCTCTTGAATCACTCTATGTATTAAAAAAACCGCATCAAAATCCGTTGCGTAGTTTCAAAGATTTAAGCGTAAAAAGGGATATAGGGACAGAGAAAATGACTTTGTTTTATACTATGTAGTGATTTTTTACAACACCGTTTGTTTCCTAAATAAATAAAATAAAATTTTGAAGTTGGTAAATTATTAATAACATATCTTTATAGCTACTCACCGGACAGTGGCCCTCAAGTTGGCCGGAGCTCTGATTGGGCCTTTCCGTACAAATCCTGAACTAGCATTTCCCGCGGCTGTGTCTTTCTTCTTGTAGTACTGCGCATAGTTGTTTAAACCTCTGTATACCTACAATGATAATTAAAAATATATTTAATAAAATTCGGTCAAGAGCAAGTCTGACTCCTTTCATATAAAGGTTCTGTACCATTATAAAAGATAAAATAGTATGAACTAATAGTTTTTTTAATGGCATTTGTTCTTATAAATGAAACTATCTTTTCAGATTTTGTCGCGGATTTATTAAATTTTTGGTTCCCGACGTTTCATTTAAAGATAGTTTCATTTATAATGTCAAGTATTCGCGTAAACCTAAGAAAGGCAAGACAGTGGTAGCCCAGCGGTAACGCGTCGCTTGGATAACCGAGTAATGCGGGTTCAAATCCGGGTCTCGCACCTCTGATATTTTCATGTGCGAATCATTTATATCATGATTACCACTTGTCTTACGCTGAAGAAAAACATAGTGAGGAAACCTGCATGTCTGAGAAAACCTAACAAGTTTTCGAAAGACATGTGAAGTCCGCCAACACGCACTAGGCCAGCGCGGTGGACTATGGCCTGATCCCCCTCGTACTGAGGGAGGCCCGTGCCCAGCAGTGGGACGTTAAAAAGGGCTGATGATGATGATGATGATGATGAAGAAAGGCATTTGTTCTTATAGAAGGATTAAAGATACATACTCTTGTAAATTTTAACTCAACTTATCATAATTCATGAGAAAAGAGAATGCCAAGAAGTATCAATTTTAACATACATGTTAAAATTTGAGCAACTTTGTTACACTGTAGAACAAAAAATATGTAAATAAATAAATAAATATACTGGGGCATCTAGTTCCGTGGCAAGCTACGAGGCTTGTGTTACGGATACCAGATAGTTGATATACTACACATATATAACTTTAAATACATACATATTATAAAATATATAAACACCTATGATTGTAGTACAAACATTTTTGCGCATCACAAAAATGAATGCCCCCAGCGGGACTCGAACCCGCGACCTCTTATAGTACAGCGACGTAGGTTATTAATTACTATGAAACTAATTTTCAACCTTATCATCAGCTTGTCCTTGTAACTCTTCATTGATTTTTTGAGCCTTTTCGAATATAGCTTGAGCGTCTCTATCTGTTTCGGTGTCCAGTTCATATGTGGCTGTTGCATTTTCCCTTTGCTGTTGCAATGACAAAGTTGTATTTGGTTGTTTCTGGAAAATTCAAAACATTAATTTAGATATTTAAATATTGTTGGAAATGAATAGAAAGGGACAGTAGCAAGTTGCGTCGCGTCTATAAAAGGAAGTGTCAAACCGATGACAGGGTCGAACCTCGCAGGAGGTGCCCTTACGAAACTACACCCGTTTCGAGCTTCATGCTCACTTTTAAGGCAGGACCTTCAGTCCGCCTCCCCGCCCGGTGACGCTGTCAAGGCCGGTAGGGCCAACAGCACTAGACATTCAGAAAAAAAAAAAAATGTCAAGGTCTTTTGATTGTCAAACGTCGAAGCGTTCACACGTCTCAGCTGTGTCGTATAATTTGTTAATTATTATTCGTGTATTATAATTATTAAATATTTTGCTGGTTACATTAAAATTGCTTAATCATTTTTTTATATAAACTACCGCTGTTTCCTAAAAATATTATTATTATTTATATATTAAGTAATAATCTGTGACTACATCTAGCATAGAGACAGTGATAGCCCAGTAGTAACGCACTCACTTGGATAACTAAATGATGCGGGTTCAAATCTAAGTCTCGTTGAATTTGAACCCGCATCACTCAGTGACTCAGACTCAAAATATCAAAGGTTGATATTTTTAAGTGCAATCATTTCTAACATCATGTCAACAACAATCATGTCTGAGAGGTCCGTAAGTTTTCAAAAGACAAAACAAATCCTATATCATTTTCAGATATTCATATTATCTCCATACCAAATTACATGAAAATGGGTTTGGTTATTTCACATTTTTATAATCTTAGTGCGGATAATAGTGTTGGAAATAAAATAAGTAAACTATGTTTAAAAAAATCGACTTTTTTTTTATGGTAA
This sequence comes from Boloria selene, assembly GCA_905231865.2. NCBI lineage: Eukaryota > Metazoa > Arthropoda > Insecta > Lepidoptera > Nymphalidae > Boloria > Boloria selene. Next base: position 1,746,673 of record HG993158.1, on the reverse strand, counting down.
TAAGGGGGCAAACGGGCAGGAGGCTCACCTGATGGAAAGTGATCACCTCCGCCCATGGATATCTGCAAGCCAGGCTTGCAGATGCGTTGCTGGCCTTTCAGGAAAGGGAGGGAAGGGGGAGGAAAGAGGGAGGCGGGACCGAAGACGGAGGATGAAGGGAAGAGGGAGGGGGGAGAGAGAGGAGGGAAGGAGAGTGGGCCTCCCGGACTCTCACTCACCGGACGAAACGCGACAGCATAGCTGCCACTTCACGCCGGTCTTCTGTGAGAGAGTGGTACTAATGAACTATACGGGGCGTGCCGGCTCATTTGGTTGCTACCCGAAGGTAACAAGCATGGCACTACCACTTACGAAAAGTTTTAAATAACTTAATAAAATACATCTCTTATGCAAACCTAATACCTTTAATATTAATAAATTACTATTATTTGTATGTGTTAAAATTGTCTTGCCTGTAAATTTGCAATGTACACAAAAGTGTTAGTTAAACTTTAGTAATTGTTAATTTCTCATATGAATGAATTGTAATATTCTTCTTGAGAAATAAATGATCTTAAACCTGAATTTAAGATACTAGCAAAAAAGAATTAAAATTGTTGTCTGTCTGTTTGTTTCTGCTAATTTTAATGCACCAATACTTATTGTTATAAGACTTAGGCTACTTTTATTTAGAAATTTTATTCATTTTCTTTACGGGATGGATTTTTGTGCTACAAACTTTGCTCAGGTTTGTCCCTCTCCCTAGTGTGAGATTAGAAGCACTAAAGCTCAATAGGAACTAAATTGGCAACCTTCAAAAAATTCATTGAATCAAATATGCATCGAATGACATTTAGGCAATAGCAAAAGCTAAAAACAGTGAAATAAATGCCTAAATTGCCTTAACTAAATTCAGTTCTTGCCACTTACGGTTTCATTATCGCTACTGTCTGCATCATCAGCTATTTCAACATTACGTCTCTCGCCAGTAGACTGTATGTTTGGATTTGATTTCTGTGCTTTCTTAGTTGGTAATACTACTGTAGGCTCATCTGAATCTGAACTGTGTTTTTCTAAAACAAAATTTGTTGCATATTAAAACTATATGAAATAAATGTCAAAAATTACCTTTGCTTTTTGCTTTTAAACATAAATGTAAAACTCCTCCTATTATTCAAAATTAAGTAAAGTTTATCAAATATATTATTAAGTGTTATGTACAAACATTTTCATTAAAAGTGCTACTCCTAGAAGTAATATCCAAATAATTTGTGTATATTGTTATCGTATAAAATTCGTTCGTACATCTTTTAAGCTATGAAACGGATTGTAATGCGGTATTCATTAATAGATTGAGTGATTCAAGAGGAAGGTTTGTATGTATAATACATGCATATTATAGTAGAAAAAATGCCGAGAAAAATATGTCATTTCTGATGAATCAATACTAATTACTAAAACGTATTTATTGAAGAAAGGTGAGTCGCTAGTGTATTATAAAATAAGATCAATACAATAATAACCTTCTGAACTAGATGCTTTACGTTTTCTGCCACCTCTATTCTTAATATTTCGCTTCTTAAATGTTGTCGGCACTTCCACTTCTACATCAGACATTCTTGCACTTATGTTTAATATAAAATAAACAAAAGCTTATAGTTCTACCGAAGTAAATATTATTATTTCAAACTAACTAAAACTATTATTTTTGTTTACATTTAAAGATTTACATTTTACATTTAAGGTTATATTCGGATACTTGTACAAATTTTTCTTACAAGATTTGTAAAGTATCGATGATCGTTACATCGATTACAAAATCGATATAAAAGTATGTAGATTAAAATATTAAGCTATATTTTGTATACCTTTGTGACCTTTACTTATATTTATTATTTGAGCACAAAAACATAATTAAAACAAATACTACTTGCTAAATTTAATCAACATACTAAAAAAAAATAGTACGATTAACGGAAACAACTTTACAAAATAAATTATGGTTATTGAAAGACTTAAAAAATCCATAACTTACTTGAGTATTGAATTGAGTACCTACACTATTAAAATATATTCAAAATCTTTTTTACAGAATGATTTTATTTATAACACAGTAATCATAGATTCCATTAACAGAAGAAGAAATAATGAGCCATATTAAAAAATTAAAATGTGAAAAGAGTCCAGGTCCTGATAAAATTTCTAACGAAGCATTAAAACTAGGAGCACCCTTATTAGTGAAATACCTAGCCAAATTTTTCAACCTAATACTCGAAACAGAACAAATACCAACACAATGGTGTAAAAGCAACATCATTTTAGTCTATAAGAAAGGAAACCCATTAGACATCAGTAACTACAGGCCAATAAGTTTGCTTTCATCAATTTACAAACTTTTCTCATCAATAATACTGAGCAGATTAGCACCAGAAATCGATAAAAACCAGCCTATCGAACAGGCAGGCTTTAGGCCAAATTACTCAACGATTGACCACATACATGTCGTAGAACAAGTCTTAGAAAAGTTCAGAGAGTTCCGCAAACCACTCTACATAGCATTTGTAGATTACTCGAAAGCATTCGACAGCCTTACTCACTCAGTAATATAAAAAAGTATATTGACATCATAAAGAACATCTACACAAGAAGCGTAAGTAGAGTGAAATTGGAGAGGCAGGGTGAAGAATTTGAGATTGGCAGAGGAGTGAGACAAGGAGATCCCCTTTCTCCAAAGCTATTTATTGCCGTGTTGAATGAAATATTCAGAAACGTAGAATGGGGATACAAAGGCATATGGATATCAAATAGAAAATTGACACATTTGAGATTTGCTGACGATATCGCGCTATTTAGTGAAACAGCCCAAGACCTAGAAATAATGATACGAAACCTAAGTGTAGAAAGTCAAAAAGTTGGTCTATACATGAATGCATCGAAAACAAAAATTATGACAAACAGTTACAAAAAAGCCATAACAATCGATGGAAAGACGATAGATTATGTGGACAACTACGTATATCTGGGCAAAATGGTGTCTTTCGATAGTAATAATAACGAAAATGAAGTAGACAAAAGAATAAAAATCACTTGGCAAAAATATTGGTCGAATAAGGAAATTCTTAAGGGGAACTACGAACCTAAAATAAAAAAGATAGTGATGGATTCCTGCATTCTCCCTTGCTTAACCTATGGCAGCCAAACATGGGTATACACTGAAAGAGTCAAAAATAAAATCTTGGCCTGTCAACACGCAATGGAAAGAAGTCTCCTAAAACTAAGAAGAATACACAAAACAAGAAATATAGACATCCGGAAGAAAACTAAACTAACCGATGCATTACAGTTTAGCCTGAAGCAGAAGTGGCGATGGGCCGGACATATTGCAAGATACAAGGACAATAGGTGGACTCTTCTAACAACCAAATGGCTTGGACCGCTAGGCAAAAGAAGCGTGGGAAGGCAAAAGAAAAGATGGACCGATGATATCATAGAGTCTGCAGGAAGGAATTGGATCAATATAGCCACAGACAAATGTAAATGGAAACAGATGGAGGAGGCTTTTACCCACAAGGGATCACACTAAATAATAAAATAACTTTTTCTTATAATATAAATTATATGTATCTAGTTGTGTGAGAAATAAAGCTGTTATAATCATAGACTTTCTTACGTGAAATCGAGATGTTGACGATCATGAAACAGTTCAAATGTTTCTGTGATAATGATAAAATTTGGTAAATACACACGTTATGATATAACGCTGAATTTCAATAGATTTTCCAATAAGTTTATAAGTTATGGGCTTCGAATAAAAAAGAACACGATAAAGGCTCTGTAAGAAAATTATTATTAAACACAATATGATGTCCTTAACAAATGTTATTAATATACCAAATTATGTACTATTACAACATATTATTATTTTTATCAATATTTGAGAATAGAATACGGTATCCTAAAAACTCTACTCTCTTTTTGTAATTTTTCCTACATTTTGATCTGTTTTTTTAGTTTAAAACAATATCATAAACCCAAATTGATACGTATTACCAAGATATTATTAGCAGTTCCCGCGGCTCTACCGGCATACAGACAACGAAAACCAAATGCTTAGATTTTAATATAATTAAAAAAACATTTTTATAAAAAATAAAGCTATTGAAAGAAATAGTTTACTTCTGTTTTTGCAAAATTTTTAATTGATACTTCGCTCTTATTGATCGTAGTGTATGTTATACAGCATGTAGCCTTCATCAATAAATGGACTGCCCAACACAAAAAAAATCATTTTGAACTAGTACCTAGTTCCTAAAGATAGCGAGATCAAACAACAAAAACCTTTAGTGCTTTATAATGTTTATTTACAAACGTAGTTTCAATATATAAAAACACATGTTGCACATATAATATGAACCGATAATCTCAATAGATATTGCTATTAAAATTTTTATTTCTGATTATAGTCATACTGAAATGAATACAAAGTAAATTATACTTCAATTTTTAGGTTTTATATATCTCTTTTAGCGGTTCATTAAATCGGGAATTCTGCAAATATTTGTTTACTTTCGTTTATATCGATTTATAAAATATTTAAATAATCGATATCTGTGCATTTTAAAATATTGTATGCGTGTATCCGATTATAGTGATATTTATTATCTGTTGCAATTTATTTAAATAATGCTAGAAATAAGGTCTAGCATCATGAGTGGTCTGGGTAAGTCGGCTTATCGTGACAATTGTTTTCATTTAGGGCCGTGGCGTGACGATACACTGGGGTGCTTTGCAACTTATATAGAATATTATTCCGTCTCTTTTTTCATCCCACGTAATGCAAGTGTACGAAAGCATCATCAGAATACTTAAATTTATTTTTTAAAACATAAATACCTTTGAATTGTCACGTAAACGGCGCGCGCAGTGCGTACTGTGCAGCTCCAGTCGATAGCAACGCCGTACAGCGGCATTGACGCGAAGTTTGGAAGCTTATCACACAAATCGTACAAATCTTTTAGTACTGAAGTTGAGCTTGTTGCTAGACCTGTTTTACTCGGCCGCGTAAATAATATTTAAAAAAGGAAATGAAACTTCCCAGTTCCAGAAGTTATTAAAATTAATTGAAAAAAAAATGATTCCAATTAACACGAATAAGTTGACTATTTTCGTGTTTTATATTAAATATTTGAAGTCTTTCGAAAAGGATTGGAATTTCTATGTACGGTAATAATATTTTCAAAACAATACTCTTATTTTCCTTTTGTAACGTTTTGTGGAGGTTGTTTGTCGATTTGTTTTAAATATAATAATATACTCGTAATAATAATAGTGTTATAATAATAATAATAATATGGCCCCGGTGGTACTTAGCACCTGTGCGTGTGAAAGGACGCACGGACGCTTTTTTAAAACTCTTAATATATCTCTCGAGCGTGACGGAGTCCGGCTCTATTGGGACCGGACCATCATCACGGACTGATCTTGAGATACTGAGTCATTGGATTGGAGCAGACTTGAGTTGGCCTACCCATATTATTATGTTTAAACAAAACATAAAATAATATTTACTTTCCATGAAAAATTGAAAAATAAATATTTTTTTAACAAAAACAAAACGTTACAAGCCTAAATTAAAGAGTAAAAAATAATAAAAAAAAATTGCTTAGGTATTTTTTTATATACAATTTTTACATTTTTATATGTACAGTTTTCACCAATTACGCTTAGATCCGATAAGGCAGTGGTAGCCCAGCGGTAACGCGCTCGCTTGGATAACCGAGTGATGCGGGTTCAAATCCGGGTCTCGCACCTCTGATATTTTCATGTGCGAATCTTTTCTATCATGATTACCACTTGTCTTACGGTGAAGGAAAACATCGTGAGGAAACCTGCATGTCTGAGAAAACCTAGCAAGTTTTCGAAAGACGTGAAGTCCGCCAACACGCACTAGGCCAGCGCGGAGGGCCTGATCCCCCTCGTACTGAGGGAGGCCCGTGCCCAGCAGTGGGACGTTAAAAAAAAGGGGCTGATGATGATGATGATGATTAAGATCCGATGTACGCGATTCTTATTTAGTTTTATGCGGAATATGTAGTTGCCATTTGGTTCCAAAAAATTTAACATAGTTTAGCACAATAGTTTTCATTTCATGAACATTTTCGTTTGTTTACGTGGATGATGTAATTTTAGTATGTGTACTTTTCTATGAGTTTTCATTTAGGTTGTTTATATATTATGTATTATTATTCCGTTCGGAAAGAAACGGTTCTTGGGATTTATATTGTTTAAGGCACAAGGCACGAGTTGTAGTCTCACCCATCGCTACTTAAAAAAATACTATGTATTTAATATGTGGCAATTAAAAGCAACAAAATGTTATATTTTACTGGATGTAATCTAGAAAAATTCTGCTGTAGTATACAGAACAACCTATTACAGACACGAAAAAGTAAAAAATAAAATAAGTAAACTACGTTTAAAAAAAACCGACTTCCAAAACTAAAAAATTTAAAATAAAGATTTAATTTAATACACATCTTATGCAAACCTAATACCTTTCATATTCATAAATTACTATTATCTGTATATGCTACCATAGATTTTGAAGTCCTATCTCTATTTCAATATCACTACATAGTATAAAACAAAGTCGCCTTTTCTGTCCCTATATCCCTATATCCCTATGTGCGCTTAAATCTTTAAAACTACGCAACGGATTTTGATGCGGTTTTTTTTAATAGATAGAGTGATTCAAGAGGAAGGTTTATATGCATAACTAGCAGATCCCGCGGCTTTACCTGTGCTAAATCTAGGGAAGAGCCCGAGCGAAGCGAGGGCGAGTCGCTAGTATATATATATAGTTAAGTGGGACCTGGATAAGTGAGAAACCTCCATAACTGGAACTCATGCGAAGGTCCCAACACTTTGGCACTGAATTACCCCTGTTAGTGGGACGAGCTAAGCCTCTATAACTGGGATTTGTTCTTTCGATTTATCATCATAGATCATCTGAGACAGCGAGAAAATTTTATATGCATAAACCTCTGTAACTGAGATAACATTGTTCTGTTTGATCGCACCTGTATAACTGAAATAAGCTCTATCAATGGAACCCTCTGTAAATGAGACAGATATTTATTTATACCTGCATATCTGAGGCACTGGGTAAGTGGAATACCTCTATAAGTGAAACAATATTACAGGTCCCTTGATGTCTCACTTAACCAGGTTTCACTGTATATATATATTATTTTAATTTAATTTATATTTTAAATTAATAACATATAAACCTAAACAAAATAACTTAATATTATAAACAGCTTACTTGCTGTAATGAAATTCCTACAATAAAGATCAACCTACGTAAATAAAGAACAATGTGTATTAATGTGAAACAGATGAAAATTTTATTATGAAAATATGTATAATATTAATACCTGAATAAATAACTATATGAATAATAATAACTATAAATAATAATAATAAATATGTTGGGACATTTACACACAGCACTATCTAGTTCCACGATAAGGTACGAGCCTTGTGTTATGGATACTAGATGGTTGATATACTACACATATATAAGTTTAAATACATACATATTATAAATATAAACACCCATGACTGGAGTACAAACATTCGTGCTCAACAAATGTATGCCCCCAGCCGGACTTGAACCCGCGACCGCTTGGCAGCAAGTAGGTCTGATGAATATATTGCATTTGGCTTGTCACCGAATTAAACCTATCAATAGGTAGCACATACAAAGTAAAAGGTATAGGTTTGCATAAGAGGTGTATTAAAATTAAATCTTTATTAAGTTATTTTAAACTTTTTAGTTTTAGAAGTCGGTTTTTATATAAATTTCTTATCTACTCTATGTGTATGTGTGTTTAAATTAGTGAAAACTTTGCTGGTTTTTGTAATATTTTATTTGTTATGTGCCTACTTATATTATAATACTGTGTTTTCCAAATAAAATAAAAAAGGTCGGTTTGAAGGTATGGCACTGCAGCAGGCTCTCGTCAACAGTCTGTGGAAAAATGCGTAAATTATTAGTAAGTATGAATAACATAAGGTCCACATCAAATCTCTAGTGTCATTAATAATTATTATTATTCATTTACAACAATATATACTACTTTGTTACAGATATTAAAATTAAAATCTACAAGTTCTACAACAACCCTGATTTCAAGAATTGGATTTTGAGAAAGAGCTGGGCTATTATGATATAAAACTATCAACAACTAGCATTGACCACGAACCAGTGGTAGTGGTATTCTTGACTTGTCATATTTTTTATATAGATTTTGAATTTTAATTAAATCTGTTAATTTGATCTGATACCATTAGTATTTAGAAGATTGTTTCATTTAATTTTGAACAGAAATTAGATTGTACCTTGTGTCTAAGATTAAATTTCTTCAAAATTCTTCAGTTTCTGAGTCGGACGAGTTATGCCTGCGACGTTTCTTAAAATAAATAAAACTACTGTATATTCAATGTAAGATAAGATTAAATTGTTTTTAAATATTCAATAGATGATTTAAAAAGGCAACCTTTTTCGAGGGAGCCTCAACAAATAGGCTAATCATTTCGCCAACTTTTTCCATGGCTGCAGCCAGCCTTTCTGCAGCTTGGTTGGTTGCAGTCGCCAACCTATCTATAGCTGCAGCCAAGTTATTTGTCGCCTGGGCCTGAGCCAAAGTTGCCTCAGCATTTCTGGCCTCAATCTGCTCAAGCCTGGCCTGGGACGCTTCAAGAGCAGCATGGTCTCTCTCTGCAAAAAGGGAATAACCAATGATTTGTTCGACAGTGCATACATGTTATTAAAATTTTTGTTAATTTCTAATGCACTGAAGAACAATATATTTGAAATTGTTCTTCAATTCAATTCAATTCTGTTGTTGATGGCTTCAAAGCGTGCCAGTTGAGCACAGATTATTTCGCCAATGTTACGTAGAATGGAGAAGACACAAAGGAGATTGGTCAGTAACATAGAGTGAATAAGTTTATTTAAATTATGATAGTATAAGGGAAGTTAAAATTGTTCTTATAATAAATGCATCGATATCTGTCTCAAATAGTGTTTGGGATTTTAGTAGACTTAAGGCGATTAAAAATGTGTAAGATGCAGACACGTAACACTTTAATGCTAGCTGGTTACAGAGAGAGAATGTGCAGGGTCGGTAGGCATAAAAATAATTAGCTGAACCTAGTTATTACCATTTGCTGTTGCTCTAAATAATTAATAGGCGCTAAAACATTCATTTAAATTACATATTATTTCATAAACAAATGGTCTGGCAACTTATTAAAAAGTAATTACCTACATGAAATACCTTCTGCATGTCGTGTGTACTGTGAACTGTACTGTTAATGCGGTATTCATTGATAGATTGAGAGTACAATACTAATTATTAAAACGTATTTATTGAATAAAGGCAAGTCGCTAGTGTATTATAAAATAAAAGCAATGCATTAATAACCTTCTGAACAAGATGCTTTACGTTTTCTGTCACCTCTATTCTTAAAATTTCGCTTTTTAAAAGTTGTTGGCGCTTCTACTTCTACATCAGACATTCTTGCGTTTATGTTTAATATAAATTAAACAAATGTTTAATGTTTTAAACAAAATTAATATTTTATTTTATCAAACTAACTAAAACTATTAATGTTGTTTATGTTTACAATTTTTTACTCAAAATATTTTAGGTTATGTTCGGACTTCGGAATATTCAGATACTTGTACAAATTTTTCTTACAAGATGTATAAAGTATGGCTGATCGTTACATCGATTAAAAAAATCGATTGAAAAGTATGTAATTTAAAATATTAAATGAGGTTATTAAGCTATATTTTTTATAACTTTGTGGCTTTTTATTATAGTAAATTGAAATTTGAAATATCTACTTAAAATCCATAACTTAATTGAGTATTGAATTAAGTACTTACACTATTAAAATACATCTATTCAAAATCTTTTTAACAGAACGGTTTTATTTATAACACAGTAGTCATAGACTTTCTTACGTGAAATCGAGATGTTGATGATGATAGAAACGTTTCAATGTTACTGTGATAATGAAATTTACCTCCCAATTTAGTAAATACTGCATGCTACATTCGGTGATGTAATGCTAAATTTCCAATGAATTTCGAAGTTTATAAGTCTTGGGTTTAGTATATAAAAGAACATTCTGAAGGCTTTGGAAAAAATTTTTATTAAATACAATATCATGTCCTTAATAAGTGTTATTATTATAATTACTATAACAACATATTATTATTGTTATCAATATTTGGGAACAGAATACGGTAGCCTAAACTCTCTTTTTGTAATTTCGCTTCCATTTTGATTAGGGTTTAAAACAATGGTAGCAGTTTACAATCGCTTGGCAGGACGATGACAATGGGAGGGAGTGAATTGGTAGGGGAGATGCTCCCTATTATCCCTATACTACTCCCATTACAAGGTAATTCATACTTCATGAGACAAAATAAATTTTGTATGCGCTTCGCTCGCGTGTGTTGTGGTCATATATCTAACCTAACCTAACCTACCTAGAAAGAACGAAAAAAAAATTAAATTAACCTTCTGAACCTATGTTATCCAAGTCAAAAAAAAATTTTTATTAAAAAAAATTGTTATTTACGATGAAAGCACTTGCACACATGTTCATAGAAACATAACTAAATATGGCGGCGTTAGGATAGTTGACAATGACATTGATTAAGTAATTTGACATATTTTTGACATAATGATCTTACGTCTTTGTCTCACATATACAAAATCCTATTGTTATCCTTCTCTCTCACATTAAGTTTTTATTAATTTTCTCTAAAAATATGAATTACCTTGTGTCGTGAGTGTTATTATTGTGATCAGTGAATAAACAACTACCATATATATAAGTTTCACCCAATAACTCCTGCCAAGCGATTGTAAACCCAACCCAAAACAATATCATAAACCCAAATGCTTATATTTTAATTCGCATGGTATGGTACCTCGCAGAACTAACGCCCGCACTTCCCGTTTTAGTAACATTGTTCATTGATACTCCGCTCCTATTGGTCGTATTGTAATGTTATATAGTCTGTAGCCTTCATCGTTAAATAAACATTAAACATTTTCAATTCGAACTAGTAGTTTCTAAAATTAGCGAATTCAAGCAACAAAAAAATTATGTGTTTTATAACGTAGTTTAACCTAGGATATATTATAGAAAAAAAGTATTTCAAGAAATGTCTATGTTGCGCATATTATATAAACAGATTATCTCTAAACACCTATAATGCTGATTATATTCGACGACACGTTTGGCTCAGTTGGTAGTGACCCTACTTTCGGCGCAAGTGGTCGTGGGTTCGAGTCGAGTTATATTTATAATAATATGTATGTATTTAAAATTTATGTATGTAGTATATCAACTATCTAGTATCCGTAATACAAGCCTCGTAGCTTAACACGGTACTAGGTGGTGCTGTTGTAATATTGTCCCAATATATTTATAATACGCTTATTTAAATTTTTATTTCTGATTATAATCATAGTGACATGAATAGTTGTTAATAATACATTAATTTTTTATAAATCACTTATAGTATTTACTTTAATGAGATTAATTAAATTAGAGAATTCTTAAAATAATTGTTTACTTTTATTTATATCGATTCATAATTTATTTAAATAATCGATATCTGTGCATATTAAAATATTGTATGCGTGTATCCGAGTATAGTGATATTTATTATCTGTTGCATTTTATATGAATAATCACGCCTCATCGTAGACAGAGAATCTCTCTACGCGCCTCATCTTTCCGTAGGTTTTACATTCTCTTTAGCCCAGGGGTGGTACTCTTAGAACAACAATATTGTACGAAGAAGCTAGCGACATCTCTATGTTGGAACGGAAATTTTGTAAAATACTCAATACATGTAACACACAGAAAGCTGCTTTTGTATATTGAGCAGATTAATATTAATTTATAAAAACAATTGTCACATAACAATAATTACATTACATGCATAGAATTAATAGTTTGATAGCTCATATTGAATAAAAATATTTTCATTTTCATTTTACAATGCTGGAGTTTTACTTGTTACATACATGAGTTTTACTTGCTAGTTTAATATAACATTTATATAATTTAACATGAATTTCAGGTAACAGTAATAATAGAGATATTGCTATTGCAACTCCGCCTTCATTTGCCAGTGAACCTGCTTCTGGCAGAGTACCTGCTGGGTCTACGGCTCAAAGTTTAGGTAAATATTTATTAATCTTTGCATTATTCATATTATTATTTTTGTGTATAGGTAGCAATAATATTGACAAAGTGAAATATTTACTTTACATGGGCCAACTTATTGTGATACAAAAGTGGTACTATTTCATGAGTAAATGTCACTATCAACACAATGAAATTATAAAAAGCATCCATTTATATAAGAAATATGTAAAAAAAATTGGTACTTTTTAGGATAAGTATAGGCAGTTTACAAAATTATTTTCTTAAGTTGCCTCTTGAGACAACTCTCTATACTTGTATAGAGACCACTAGCGGTTTCACCCATGATTCTTATTTTATTATCCCACACGATATTCAAATACATCATTAAAATTTTTTCATCTTTATTTTTCAGATGTTATTCCTCAATCTCCAAATATATGGTTTGAGCAACCATCTACATCAACCTCTACTGCAGCCATTAGTATTGGTAAATATTTTATTAAAAATTATATTTTATGACAAATTAATATTTCATTAACCTCTTACTTGAGTACCTGATATTAGCTGACTAGCAGTAACAATAGAATGTACCTTTAATATACTATCTCTTAAAAGAGAAAATTCGTTTTCCTAAAAAGAAGTTCTCTAAAATTAGCTTAAGTAATAGTTTTAGTCAAAGTTTTAGTTAAAAAAATTTTGGCAGAACATTTCTGCATTGAATTTATGGTAGTGAATTACTTGGGAATAGAAAGTCGATAAAATATTTGATTTAACTTTGAAAGTCTGTATTTCTAAAATTTTATAATTCTTTCAGCTGATGACAGAGAAATAGGAGCCAAGGCTTCTGCATCCATTTTGCTACAAGATCACAATTACTTTGTGAAAAGACCCAAACATAGTAGTATTAAAAGTAACTTTTATCAAAGCAATAATATAAAATGGTAGTCTATATGACCGAAGAATGGTCAATATGCGCATGATCGCTAGTCTATTATACCAGTTAGCTTTTTTTACCATCGCCAATGAAATAGATTTCTATGGCAGTCCTTTACAGTTTTTTTGTGTAGCATCTACCATAGTTTTCATAATGTATTATTGGGTGAAAAATAAAAACCTAAATGTATGCCATTAGCATCAACTTCATATATCTATACTATAGTCATCAAAAACCTTTCAAACAGTAAAAATACGTCAGCTGGATTAAGTATACATACTACTTAAGAGGGCCCTTTCCGCTTTTCTGCCCTGATTTCCATACAAAAGCTCGTATGTGATTGTGTGTTATTTTTTTTTAGATCTTATTAATACAAATCGGCATTGTTGGTTTTTTAAATTCCTTTTTAAAATATATTGTTTTCTTTTTTTCAGAAACTATTTTTCGCCAAGGTGGAATCTACCAACAAAAGTTGAAGAATCTGCGGGATACTATTTCCCAATTACGCCGCAAGTCGCGTACATATAAAGAAAGATTAGCTAGTGCCACAAAGTTAGCGGACAATGTTGCTTTCAATTTTGTGACAAAACATATGACACAAGCTGCGAAAATTTTTACTCACATGCAATTGCAAACTAAAAAGAAGTCTAAAGGTAGACGATTCACGATTGAACAGAAGGTGTTATCCCTTTCTTTGTATAAAAAAAGTCCAAAATGCTACCGATTATTAAGTAGTTATTTTACGTTGCCATCATCGAAAACCATGAAGGAGCTATTAAATAAAATTAAAATAGGTCCAGGTATTAACCCTATAATATTTCAGAAATTGAAAAATAGTTTAGAAGGCAAAGATGAGGCCGATCGACTATGCAGTCTGATCTTTGACGAAATGTCGCTTACACCATTTGTATCATATAATGCTAGAAAAGATTCATTTGAGGGCTTTGCCACTAACAAGGATAATTTATTTTCGAACCATGTGCTCGTATTTATGGTGAAGGGTATTAAACGAAATTTCAAGCAGCCATTAGCCTATTACTACACCAATAGCTTACAAAAAATTGAATTAAAAAATATAATAAAAGATGTGATTTTACATATTATGCAAACTGGCCTTATTGTTGTTAATACAGTGTGTGATCAAAGCACCGTTAATGTAGGAGCTATAAGTGAACTAGTAAACGAAACGAAAGCGCTCTTTCTGCGCAAAAATAAGGAGTGGCGCCACGAAATTTTTAGGGTCTGTGGAAAAAATATAATTCCCTTGTATGATACCCCTCACCTGATAAAGGGCCTTCGAAATAACTTAATTACAAAAAATATTACATATACATCAAATGATGTAAAAAAAAGAATTAAATGGGAGTACTATCAAATGGTGTATGCGGCAGACAAAGCATTAGGAGAATTAAGATTATTACACAAAATTACAGAGGAACACATTGTTCCTGAAAAAATTAATAAAATGCGAGTCAAATTGGCGACGCAGCTATTTAGCCATAGTGTAGCCGTAGTAACGGAACATTTAACGACTAGGGGCGATCTCCCTGAAGAGTGCAAAAATCTAATTGATTTTACTATATTAATTAATAATTTATTTGATTCCTTAAATATAAGTAATTTATTTATTCCCGATGGAAAAATTTATAAGGGTCCAATAAAATATAATTCGCCTCACCACCAATTGTGGCAAAAAGCCAAAACTATTTTAAAAACAGTAAGATTTGTAAAAAAAGATAGCTCGACAGAAACTGAAATTATTGTGCCTTCAGTAATCAATCTAATTAAAACAATTGAAGGTATGGAAAATGTATGGAAACTGTTGTTTAAAAGATATAAATTAGATGCAAAGTTAACTAGAAATTTTAATCAGGACCCTATAGAAAATTTTTTTGGGAACATCAGGAGTTTTAGCGGCAGAAACGTCTCCCCAAACACAGTGGCTTTTGAAGGGGCATATAAAGCTTTATTGTTAAATGGCTTTAGTGCGCCCCATTCGCGTAGAGCAAATTGCGAAGCTGACAAAAATGAATGTTTAGAAACATTAGAATTTTTTTTAAGGGGAGAGTTTGTTTATCCTGATGTTCCTAATAATAGTCAAATGGAAGTAAAAATAAATTACAATGAAGATGTTGGAACCAGCTTAGATAGTGACGCAGGTCAAGGGAACTATGTTTGTGGATGGGTCCTGAAGAAATGTTTAAAATGTATTGTAAAAGTTTGTAAATATTGCAGGGAAGAGTTGATAGACAACAGATCACAAAATGTGAAAAATAATGCGTACCTTCAAAGAAAAGAATATTTTGTAAACAAGAAATGGCTGTGCTACCCAAATGTTATAATAGAAAAATATTTTAAAGACATACAAAGCATAGCCGTTTCTTGTCTAAAGAAAAATGTACCAAAAACAAATGTAAAAGGCACTATAATTTCATTTGTCGAAATATTTACCGAATCTCCTTTCAAATGTGATATACATAAAAGAAAATTAAAGGACTTTTTCGTTGACACTACATTAAATGTTTTAATCTATAGTTGGTGTAGGAGTTTAAACAGAATTTTAAGTGGCAAAATCACATACGACGGTGAGGATGAATTAAAAATTGCAACCCAAAACTATTATAATAAATATAAAAATTATAAAAATAAAAAATAAATATGTATTACAAATTGTATCGTTTTATTTTTCACCCATACTACCCTTATTAAATAAAGCGTATTTCCCAGGAACTATTCTAACTTACCTAGTTAGAATAGTTCCTGGGGAATGCGCTCTATTCAGATATCAAAAACAAAGTCGTTATATACGTATAGCTATATTATTATACTTTAGACTAGTTCCTGTTCCAACATTCAGAGGGCGCTTCAAATTGGCGTTCAAAAAATTGCCGCGAGTGGGCGCTCTTTTTCTTTTTACTTTATATTACTCTTTGCTTTAGCCTCATCCTCACGGCAGAGTATAATAATATAGTACAGGAAAAGAGCCCTCTCGCGCAAAAAATATGCACCCATTGCAAAGCGCCATCTATCAATGGCGGATCTAACTTATCCGTGCGTGTATATACATATATATATAGGTAGGTAGGTACACTAGCAGATTTAGGTTTATTATTTATAAATTATAGGTATGTATAGTACTTGAGTTCACTTTCAAATTCTGCTAGTATTCTCATTACTAAAAAAAACAAAATAGTATGTGAAGTAATGATACAAAAATACTAACAAAATTTAAAAGTATAAGGCCTCTTTTCCATTACACGGTTTCTCGCCGTGAAAATCTACGGTTAATTCGCCGCGTGTAGGCACGGTCGTCAGTGTGGTATGGATCACTATATGAGCTTGTCGACATGCACGGTGGCGCCAAGGCACGGCGCCGCGGCCGCGTGCGCCGTGACTGCCCCTCGGCGCGCCGCGTCTACGCACGGCGTGATTTTCACCAGTGTTGTATGGCAGTCTATCGGGGTGTGTCGACGGTGCCGGACGTACGCACGGATTCGTGACCGCTTATATACGCTGTTTCGCGATTTTATTATAAAATGAACATAAATCAAGAATTATTAATTACGTTGATTCAAGAAAGGCCTGTAATATGGGATAAGACCATCGACGATTATAAAAATAAGCGGCTTAAATATGATTCCTGGAAAGAAATATTTATTCATTTCCAGCCCACATTTGAAGATTTAAGTGGTGATGAGAAAAACAAGTTTGGTAAGTTACAGATATTTAATTATTAACTTTTTACTTATGCATAGTTGTTTTGATAGGAGAGGCGACCTTCGTTAGATACAAAATATTGTGCAAATCTGTTGCGAACTTCATTAGCCGCCAAACTTCCGCGAACTGCATTCGTGATAGGTAACTGGATTAGTTCCGATTCTGAATCAAGGGTGGACTCATTTTCACTCGCATTGTGAAACTGAAAGTTTTCCTGCTTATGTATAAAATTTTGCAAAACACAACATGTTTTCACAATATCAACTGCCAAATCGATGGACACATTCATTGGCCGGTGAAAAATTCGCCATTTATTGGATAAAATGCCAAACGCACATTCAACAAATCTTCGCGCTCTTGTGAGTCTGTAGTTAAATGTACGTTTTAATTGATCAAGCTGATGACCACCAAATGGACGAAGCAAGTGATAATGCAAAGCAAAGGCTTCGTCCGCAACGAACACATATGGCAAATCGTAGTCAATTCCAGGCAAACGTGTTGCATCGGGTAGATTTAATCCGTTGTTTGTTAAATTTTTCCAAAATGGGGTCTCTTTAAACACACTGGAATCACACTCCTTTCCGTAGGCGCCAACGTCAACAAATATAAAGTTGTAATCGCTATCTACTACTGCCATCAAAACTATAGAAAAAAAATGTTTGTAATTTAAAAACATCGAGCCACTATCAATTGGCTTAATAAGTCTGATGTGTTTTCCATCGACCGCTCCTAAGCACAGCGGGAAGTTGGAAGATTCTTGAAATTTGCTTGCAATGTGTAGCCAGTCTTCTTTAGATGGCATTTTCATATATTCTTTATACAGTTCTAACCAAATGTAGTGGCATACTTCACGTACGATGCAACTTATGGTTTTTATTCCAATTCTATAGCTGTAGTATAGGTCAGTAAAGGTATCTCCTGTTGCTAGATACCTGAAATATAAAACAAAACGGTTCAGGTTCAAATACTAAAACCCCATTTTAGGTCGGGGTCGATTCAGTTTAGGTCGGGGGTTTTCATAAATTTTGAATTTAATAATTATTATTTATTTATTTTCAGGGCAAATGGTGATGAAGAAGTGGACCAATATGAAAGATAGCTGGATAAAATATGACAAAAAAATTAATGAATGTAAGTCTGGTTCTTCAGCAAAAAAAATAAGAAAATATATGTTCTATGATGAAATGATGTTCCTAAAAAAAATGTTGAGCATCGCAAGACCGATTCTAACATGACTGAACATGTTCATTATTCTAGCCTCAGTAATGAAAATTTTGATAGTGCAGTCCCGAATCAATCAAGCTCGGGATACACTGAACGGAGTGAGACGCAAAGGGCTAAAAAAAAAAGAAAAAATGAACTAAGTGAAGTTGACATTAGGTTTATGAAGTTTATGGATTCAGCAGAACGAGATGAGAAAAAGAAAAGCCGTAGTATGAACTTTTTTATGGGAATCGCTGATACAGTTGACAAGTTCAGTGATGAAAATATGATAGACTTTCAGTTTCAAGTAATTTCAATAATTAAAAATATTCAACAAAGACAGTGTACTCAGTATATACCTACATCAAGAAACCAATGGGATCAAGGCCATCAAGGATATTTAAGTGGTACAGCATCCTCAAATGCGCAATCGTCAACATATGGATATTCTACAGCTGCTAGATCGAGCTATGGAATAAGTCGTCCACAGACGTCTTCTCATGATTTTGGACACGGTTCTGGTTTAGAGCCAATTCACTACCGACCCGAATCACAATTATCTGTACATAGTGTAAATGCGGAAAGTATCTCGGCAGATTCTCAAGTTTCTATTGAAGACGAATTCGATTTTAGTACCGCACTTGAGTAGCATTTTCAGCGTAGTGTATTTTTTGATTTACTTGTTCTTAAATTAATAATTATTAAAATTCAATTACATGTAATAATTTTGTTTGTGTGCAATAAACAATTTTAAACTAAAATATGTCATTTAATTTTGTACCTACTTACCTCAGAGTTACAGCCAATCTTTCTGCGGGCGATATACTCTCTCGCATAAAAGTATCTTGATGTTTTAGTTCCTGGGATAATTTTTGGAGCAAGTTGTCGAATGTAGTTTTCTGCATTCTAAAATAATTGTAAAACTTGTCTTCATCTTCTCTCAATTGATTCTTGACAAGTGTATGAAACGCGCCATATTCCTCCCTTTTTTCTAAAATCGGATGTATCCAAAACCTTACTTCCCTTTTTTTTTCTATTTTCTTTTTCCTATATATGTAATAAGCAACTATAATCTTTTTTTTCGTAAGAAAATTCATGACGCAGCACGTCCTACACAGCCCGAGTAAAAAGCGCTACTAGCCAGTACTTACCAATGTCTCGCGCGGTGATTTTGCCGTATCATGTACAAGCTAGCACGTTTTTTCAACCGTACGGCTTACACACCGTACGTTTGAACAACCGTGTAATGGAAAAGATGCCTAACTCAATCTGGCTTAAAAATTCAAAAAAAATGAACACCAAAATATGGTTTATGTATTTATTTCTTGTGTTTACAACGTTTATTATAATAAATTTGTGCAGCTTTCTGCAGCTCATCATCCCCATCATACGTGAGTTTTCCTGCCAAAATTCTGTTCACTGATCTGCACCAGCTATATACAATTACATTAATTGTTGTATCTAAAAAGAAAGATTGCAGTTTTTCTTTATGATTTTTACAATCAAAAGGAAACACTATTAACATATCTGCTAACATTTTAATATTAGTTTTTAAATTATTTGTATTTGTGTTGTGTTTTAATGTGTTAACTGTTAAATTTTGGATTTCATAAACACAATCTTTTAATTTTTGGGAGGGATAGCACAACCACCGTTTCGTTTGATGATATTATTCTTTTGATTTTATATATTTATTTTCATTTGGATTTGTGGACAAAAGAACTTGTTTGCAAGTTTCACAAGATTGAACTATTTTTTTAAGCATTTGGTCAGGACCCAACCACAAACATTCTCTCTGCTCAGTACTGGGCCAAGAGCATTTTCAGATAGGCAAGTAATTATAGGCATATTTGTTTATAAATTATATTCGATAAAAATATATCTCATCTGGTTATAAGATCGGTGAAGGTCGATCTACCACGGTCTCCTCTACTATGAGCACATTAAAAGAACTCGAATTTAAGCTGTCAAATAAATTGTCAACCATCAAAACAAATGGGACGATTTGACGGCACTCTTCGGGTAGATCACCCTTGGCTGTAATATGTTCCGCTGCTACTGCAACACTGCGGCTGAAAATCTGGGCTGCAGTTTTTACCCTCATCTTTTTTAATTTTTCGGGATTGATATGCTCTTCTGTAATTTTTTGCAGATATCTCAATTCTCCATAATTTTATCGGCTTCATACAGCATTTGGAAATAATCCCACTTTAAGGTTTTTTCCTTCTTGTCTCCTTGTACGTCAACATATTTTAGATCCTTGTTGAGCAAATTATTGCGAATACCTTTTAATAGATGAGGGACGTCATATAAGGGTATAATCGTTTTCTTATTAACTTCGAAAACTTCATTTCGCCATTTTTTTCCTTTTAGCAGGTAATCAGATTTTGTTTCTTCTATTAAACTATTCAATGTGCTCACATTTATTGTGCTTTGGTCACACACTGAGCACATAATTATAAAACCCGTACGTTGTACATTTACAATGACATCTTTGATCATTTTCTTTAATTCATTTTTCTTCAAAGCTTGTGTGAAATAGTATGCGACTGACTGCTTATAGTTTTTCTTAATTCCTTTCACCATAAAAACAAGTGCGTGGTCTGCCAATTTATTTTCTTCGCCGTAATTCACAAACCCCTTTAATTCATCAGTCCCTGCATTGTAATGTACTTGTGGAGTAATTGACATCTCGTCAAATATTAACGTGCAAAGACGGTCTTCATTTTTCATCTCAGAAACAGTCCTCTTTAATTGGTCAAAAACTATCCCATTTATGCCTGGGCCTATCTTTACTTCACTCAATAATGTTTTTAATGCTTTAGCAGAAGGCAGTGTAAAATATTTGGACAGTAAAGTATAGCATTTCGGACTTCTCTTAAATAGTGATAATGAGAGCACTTTTTCATCGACAGTAAATCGTCGTCCTTTAGATTTCTTGCACGTTTGGCGAAACTGCATTTGTGTAAATGTTTTTCCAGCAGCTGACATCTTTTTCGCGACCCGTTGAAATGCAATATCATTCGAAAGTTTTGTAGCACTTGAAACTTAATTTAGAAATTTTCACTATAATTTGTAACCTTCTTCCTAAGGCGCGCTACTTATTTCTTTAAGCTTCTTATTTGTTGCCATGATGCGAAGTTTTGAGGCACAAGAGGAGGTGATTTCCTTTTCAAACCTATAATGGTAATTACAAATAATAATTATTACATGTTGTGGTTGACTAGTGGTTAAGGCGAGTGCTTCTCAAGTTAAGAGTGTGCGGGTTCGAAACCAAGTCAGGCAAGTACCAATGTGACTTATCGAAGTTATATGTACTTTCTAAAGTGTATCTTGGACACCATTGACACAAGGACATTGACATTGGACAGTGAAGGAAAACATCGTGAGGAAACCTGGGCTTGCATGGTGATTAATACTCAAACTTTCTCTATTTGAGAAGAGAAATACAACATCCAGATAAATGCAACAAATCAATTGAAATTAAACTGGAGAGTACATGCTACTTTAGTTTTGTAGCAGATTGTCGTTATTACTGCACTTGTGACTGTAGCCATAACAGACATAATAATATTGAAGTGTACGAATTGACACAACACCATCGGCAGTTTCATGGCCAAAAGGTATTTCTAACAAGCAAGTAAAGCAAAGTTATGTAATTACCTGATCGACAGTCCTTTTTGCGATCATCATTAATATTTTCATGTATAAAACATGGGTTGCTGCCCTCAATATTGTGGTTCAAAACAACATTTTCTGTAATGAGACAATAGTTTCTTAGTTATAAAATACAGGTGTAATTTCATAAAAAATCTACATTTAAAGCTTAATTTGTGGAACTTCTAATTTCTAATAAAACTCTGTTGTGTAATTTACACAACTATTTAATGTTTTTTTAATTACCTGTATTGTCAACTGTTTTTGATGTAGACGGTTGGCTGTCAAAATTGTATTGGACATGTTTTGAATGTGATGCATATTTTTCTGTGGAGCAAAATTATTAATAAATTAGAAGCTATTCTTAAAAAAGGCAAGGGTTATTTACTGTTAGCAACTGCTGCCAGAGGTTTTGGTCTAGAGACTGCTGAGATCATTAGTCATAATAAAGTTATTTATATTACTTACACAACAATGTTATAATTACCTGGGTTAAGTTCAATCTGTTCAAAAGATTGACCAACACACAAAGTGCTTAGTTCAGAACGGGAACTATCTCCTGATATTACAGAAGCATAGTTGTGTTCCCTTCGTGGAGAATATTTTGACTGGAGTACACCTAGAAGAAAAATAAAAGATATCTATACTAATATTATAAAGCTGAAGAGGTTGTTTGTTTGTTTGGTTGAATGCGCTAATCTCAGGAACTACTGGTCAGATTTTATGGTTATAGGCTACATAACATCTGGCTGTGACTTATAGGAGCGGCGTAGTGAGGTCCAACATGCGCACAGACGACGTCGCAGGTGGAGTGCTAGTTTAAAGTATTTGTAAAGTTATCTTTAGACCTTGCTTTAGGAAGTTCTATGAGGCTAATTCATGAAGTATAGTGCTGGGTAATCATCTTGAACATTATGGCTGGTGAGCAGGACAAAGATCAACCTGGGTAGTTGTGCTTTCACCCACAATTTATTTCCGCAGTCAGTCATTTTTAAAGATGTTTGCCTGTCTCATCTGTACTACTGTTTCTTATATGACACCACAATAAAACTAAGCGAAGACGTCGAAGTCAAAATTCAACAAGTCAGTTCCACCATAGAAGAAGTTAAGGAGAAAACGGGCTCCTCCCTTACCTATGTCCAGGCGGCTGCAGCGGCGGCACAGCCAAGGGAGATGCTCCCCACTCCCCCAGTGGCTCCTAAAACTAAACCAGCCCTCATAATTTCCTCTAAGGAAAGCGTTCTTAGTTTGGCAGAGACTTACAAAAACTTCAAGGCCTCGGTCTCCTTCCGAGACACGACTTTTGCTCCGTCGTATGTCAAATATATCTCGAAAAACAAAATCCGAGTCGAGTTTGATAATAGAATGCACCGAGATGAGACCCTCGAAAACTTAAACGCCCAGAGTGCTCCGTTGTGGCTGAGGCATCTAAGATGATCAGTCCTATGGTAGTGCTCAAAGGGGTACCACAAGACAGTTGGTATCCTTAAAAACCAAAACCCAGATTTCAAGAATGCCATTGTTTCGGATGGCGACCTCATTTACCGCTTCAAAAGGGGTAACCGCAACAAGCATCTATATAATGCGGTCTTTATGACCTCACCCCCAGTCTGGAAGGCTATCACCTCGTTGGTCAAACTCAATCTTGACCACCATCGAGTACATGCGGAGGACTATGTGCCTCTACTCCAATGTTACAAGTGTCTCCAGTTCGGGCATACCAAAGCCAGATGTGACCGTCAGGTTGCGGTTTGCTCCCACTGCTCTCTCCCCGGACACGAATTCCGCAGTTGTCCCGAGAGGAACAATACCGACAAGGCCCAATGTCACAACTGCGTCGAACACTCCAGGACAAATAACACCAGATGCAAAATTGATCACAGTGCTACTTCCCAAGAATGTCCTCGAATTTTCTTCATGCTCCAAACAATCCGTTCCCGTACTAACTATGGTAATTAGGTCTGATAATTCTCACACACATCCATCATCATCTCATATCAACGGGACTAAGAATCGGGAAAAACATTTACGATGTATACAAATCAATCTTGGTAAATGTAGAAACGCTCTCCATGAGATTATTGTTAATGCTCATAAAGAGAAAACAGACATTTTATTTATTAATGAACCATACATTGGTAAAAAAAATAGCTACTTGAATTCCATAAGTGGGTATAATATATTTCAGTTTCCTGGAGTAAATGATGTCAAGGCCTTGATACTGGTTAAAGAAGGAGTAATTAGTGCTATAGGCATTAGGCATGTCTGAATTTTCTACCTCTAATCTCTCCATAGTAAAATTAATTATAAAGGTCGCAGAGATATATTTCTTATTTCTATATATATTGAGCCAAGGACTGACAATTTGAACACTCTCACACAATTGAATAGATTCCTACAGTCTACTTCCGGCTCCAAACACATAATTTGTGGAGATTTAAACAGCTGGCAAACCATATGGGGTTCAATTAAATCTAATAGTAGAGGCACAAAAATTTTTGACTTAATAAATAATAGATATATGTAATTCTGGAAACACCCCCACTTTTGAAACAGTCACACATGGTGTGTACAGGACTTCAATTATGGACCTAACTTTAAATAGTCATCCTCATACCATATGTATTAATAATTGGGAAGTTGATCCTAAATTATGCCCATCATCAGACCATAATGCTATACGCTTCTTTATCTCAGCCGGCCCTTTCTGCCAGTCAAAAAACATCAAATTGACAACTTTTCGCTATGACACATCTAATGTTAAATGGGATCTTCTATCCTCAGACTTCACTAAACTCATATCTAAAAAATTAGATGCTAATGTAGACTTCTGCACCCTTCAGACTGATGATGACCTCGAAATATATATCACAGAAATGACCACTGCAATACAAACCACGTGTGATCAATTATTACCTAGGAAATCACGACCTAAGTACCGTGTTCCTTGGTGGAATGATCACTTAGAACAAATTAAAAAGCTAGTCATCCAAAATCATCATAAAATAAGTAAACATGTTCGACGAAAACTGCCAATAGATGACTTACTTGTAGAAAGAGATACCCTTAAATCTGACTATTCTAATGCTATTTGTAAGGCCTCTACTGATAACTTTAAAGAATTCTGAAACTTACAAAAGAAGGAGGATGTATACTCTGTTACTAATCGATTAATTAAAACCAAACCCATTAAACAGTCTCCCTCAACACTTAAACTCGATGATGGTACTTACACTACTAATTCATTTGATACCGCCACCGCCTTACTTAGCAGATTTTATCCTGAAGACACACATAATTTAACTGACAGACAAAAAACCTTACGATCTTCACTACAATCACCCATAAACACCTTAGATGACCCCCCATTTACTCACATTGAAATTATAACATGTCTTAAAGAGATGAACCATAAAAAAGCGTCTGGAACAGATCATTTAACCTCTGATATTATTAAATTATTTGCTGAATCATTTCCCAATCTTATAACTAATCTTTTGAACAGATGTTTTTACCTCGGCTACTTTCCTAAAAAGTGGAAAGAAGCATATGCTAAAATCATACCAAAACTCAATTGGGCTGATTACACTGATTGTTCGTCGTATCGACCAATAGGACTTATTGACGTCTTGGGTAAATTGTATGAGAAGCTATTGATGACTAGACTGACTTACCATATCAATAGCAATAATTTCAATTGTCACAAACAATATGGCTTCAAACAACAGACTGGATCTGTACACGCTTTGCGCGGTGCACTAGACGTTGTCGATATGGCTAAGCAAGCAAAACAGCATATCAGCATACACAGAAGTTACAAACGAAGAATTAAAAAATAACTACAAAGAAATCGGTGCTTACCTGTCAGACGATGAAACGATGAGTATTATAAAACCAGACCAAAATAATGAAATGAGTTTTTTGGACGAAGTTACAGGAGAAATTGTAAAATTATCTTGTCAAGGAAGACCAATAGCTCCACCAAGTTTGGTTCCACCAAGTTTGTCTGTCCTTTGTACAAAAATAATATCAACTATATTTTGGGCTCCTCAATGCAAGAAGTTTTTGATCAGTAATCAAATGTATGCTTATTAAGTAAATTTTCTAAGAAAAAAGACGTTCAAAACATGGCATTTAGGGCAAATACTGAAAATTTAAACTTTGGTTTTAAACCAAAGTTTAAAACCAAAGTTTAAAACCATTTTCAGTATACTGGTTACTGGTAACTGGTTTTAAACAAGACGGTACATACCGTCTTGTTTAAAACCAGGTGCAATATCGGACACCCAAAAGTCAAAAAACTGTTGGACAAAAAAATAATAATCTCTAATGAAAAGGTAAATTCGGACCACAAAATAACAAATCCTGAAAAAGTAAACAAAATTTAAAAAATTCTAAGCGGAGCAGACATTATAAGACATTCGGCTTTGCAGATGAAATTGGCTCCCATGAAAAAACGAAAAGAAAAAAATACTAGTGATGAACCGAGTACATCAATTGATGCAGCAAGAAAACGTACACGAAATGATTCTAAAAATTCAGAGAGTCAAAAATTTCAGAAGAAAGTGACAAAATGCAATTTTTTTACAAAAGATGATACTGCAAGTAAAGAAAGACCAGAAGTAAGCAATAAGGTAACGAAGCGTGAAGAAAAGGCAAAATCAAAGAAAAGGGCTGTAAAAAAAAAAGATAAACTTGAAAATGGAAACAAGCTCCGAAATTTCAGATACTATGAGCATAGCAAACACAGATGATTCATTTGATGGAACATATGTCACAGCTTTTCTTGAAAAACAAAACGGGAAAGAAAATATGGATCCAGAATCAGATGTTGTACCATTTAGGTGCAGTGACATTCTATATTGCGCAGATAATAACTACCATAAAGATGATTGGGTTGTTGCCAAGTTTGCAACGAAGAAGAGTCTTAAACACTATGTCGGACGCATTTTAAGTGTGACTAACAATATTCCTACAGTAAATTTTTTAAGAAACGTTAAAAATTCGAAAAATTCAAAAGGATTAGTTTTGACTTACCCAGACATAGATGATGTATGCGAATTGCACCACCCAGATGATATTCGTCTGATTTTACCAAAACCAAATATTTCTCGGCGCGGACAATTAATTTTTAACATAAATTTATGTGAGTACAACATTCAATAAATCACATAAGTACATATAATTTACAACTGCTTATAACCAAAGACTTGCTTGCTGTAAATGACATTGATGTCCTTTTTGATTTAACCTACGAATTTAAAAGCTAGATTGTTTGATTGTAATTTTTTGACATATAATATAATTGAATTTAAAATATTTTTGGAATATTTTGAGCAAGTATCTAGGTACTTGTACATATAGCCTATAGTGATATGCTGACATCCAAATATTTTACGTTTTTACTGTAGGATACAATAACAATATTTTAATAGATTGGTCCAACCCATTGGGCTTTTCAAAAATGATTGTTTTGAGTTTTTGATTTAGATATTGTTTTTGCTAATTCGCAGTTTAATTATGTAGCTTTTGAATTGCCTGTTTTGGAAAGTATTGTTAAAATGTTAAAATAACTTCAGATATTTATTGCTACATTGTTGAGTTTATACAGTGTAGGTACAATCTTGCCATTTGGCATACTTAATTAATAAAAATAATTTGTACGAATAAAACATACTTGATTTTTATTTCGCAGCAACCCTAGCACTTCGTTCTTCTTCGTTCTTTGGAAGGTATTTCAACATTGCTCACCTCAATAAATAAAAAAAAGAAACATGTTTTTGTCTGTTTTCGAGATGGTTTACATCTTTGCAACATTATTCGTTACATATTTTATTTTCAAAGCAATAGTGCTTATTGTTGCTGAGATTTTGAGGGTGGGCAAATTAGTAAGGAATGGCAGATAAAGTTGCCCACCTCTAACCGTATTTTTTGATGCTTTAAATCTAAGATGATCTCATTTAAGTTTTAAAGAATTATTCCTTTAAATTAGCCTGAAATAAATGTATATTCAATTTTAAAATCAAGTCTTTGGTTTTTGAGTTATGTTAAAAATAAGCAAAAAAGCGGGCAAAGTTGTAAGGTTCCACGGTATGCCTAATTATAATTTTACCGAAATAATACTTTTTTAATTTTTGCTTATATAGTGACATTGTCTTACATTGTCTAAAATTTCATAATCTATTGTCATTATATCACATAATTATTAATATTGCTTCAATTTTTTTTTCTTTTTAGGTCAGACATTGGAATGAACAAAAAAATATGTACAATAATGTTTAATGAAATGGCTTTGGAGGCTGCAGTAACATATGACTCAAAGAAGGACAAAATTGATGGTTTTGTACATTTAAATGAGAAAACAAGCCAGTTTGCAGACCATGCTCTGGTATTTATGTTGCGTGGAGCCATGTAAAAGTGGCAGCAACCAATAGCATTTTATTTCTGTGAGGGGCAGACAAAAATGTTTGATTTAAAAGCTATAATTAAATCAATAACTACTGCTGTCACTGAAACAGGACTTCAGCCCATTGCACTTGTATCAGATCAAGGATCTAGTTTTCAAAGTGCATTAAATGACCTTATTGAAGAAACAAAGGGGAGTCAATTGCGTGCTGGAGTGAATGTTGGTAATAACCTTTTTTTATGTTTTACATATTGTAAAAGTTTACTAATAATAAGTATGCATCAAAGGTTGCATTCTTTTACTATTATTTATATTCATTTTTCTTCTTTCAGATGGTACACTTCATCTTAGTGGAAATGTTCTTAGCGTCTTTTATGATCCACCTCAATTGATTAAAGGGATGCGAAACAACTTTTTGTCTAAAAACGTTATATTTGAAGGGAAAATTGCAAAGTGGCAGGACATCGTAGATGTTTATAACACATATGAAGGTATTTTTTATTATATCATTGTGTTATTTTATACAGAGTGGGGATGATAATACAACAATAATTGAAAACACCGGTAATACTAGTTTATAGGAGTATTTTAAAACCAACAGATAAGTAATAATCATCCTAAACTAACCTCAAAATCTAAAAAAATATTTTTTCAAAAAACTAAGGCCCGATTTCACCAAAGTAGAATAACTATTATTCCTAGGATAAAGCTGTTATTTACTCTAAGATAACCATGCTTTCATTTCACCAACTACTTATCCTGAGTATAACAAAGCTATACGAGAGTAACTCTTATACCGCCAATTTTGAAAGAATAACCGGCTTATTCCTCAGATAAAATCAAAATGGTGTCAAATTTTATGTCAGTAAACTGTTGATTCATATTTTTGCACATTGAATTGTAATTAGGAGAAAATATTATTAAAATGCAGCGTTTGAGAAGAATTTTATCGGACAGTGAAAGCGATAGTGAAGATAACTATTTTATTTTGAGACGTCCAAGGTGGTTTAAAGAAAGAAATGAGCATTTTTGCATTAGATTTCGTTTATCTAAAGCAGCAGCATACAATTTATTATTAAATTAAATTAATTATTAATAAAATTAATTATATATATAATTTTTTATAATGTTTAAAAAAACACATAGCATACTAAACGAAATTAACTTGAAAAATAGCACTGACACATTGACATAAGTTCAAAGTGACGACTAAATTAAAAATGTCCTGTTATGCTATACTGTACTGAGATAATGACAAGTCTATTTAATTTGACTGCATTTACATTCAATTCTCATTCAGGTGTGCCACAGGTAAAAAAAAACATTAATCTAAGAATAGTTCTACTAGGATTAACTTTTTGTCTTTACAAAGCGGTGAAACGTACTACGAGTTATTCTGAGAGTAAATGCAGCGAATAATTTTATACCTGGCATAGTTATTCTTGGATAACGACATCATTGGTGAAATTGGGCCTAAATAAGACAAATATAAATAAATTTTATTACATCATGTGTATCACCTATATTAGGTTCACTGACCTGTTATGACGCTCGGTGACACAACGAACTACTCGTATTTTACGAGTCCCAGTAAAGTAAATATTTAATTAAATTATTATTCACAATCACTACATAATCAATATGATTTTTTTGTATGTGGGCTTGGAATATCATTACATATACGATGTCCAATTTATCATTGTATTAAGTATAATCCCCAGCCTGTATAATGCTGGAATAGTTTTTCTTTTATAAAAATGCATTACATTTAATCCCTTTGGTAATTATCAGGTCAAGAACTGTGTCCGTGTCTTCATTAAAAACAGTTGCAGCTTCCTTGTCATACACTTATCAGTTTCGTAAGTCTAAATTTATAAATTTTGTATATGGATAATTTTATGTAAGCTGATATTATTATCATAAATTTTATATGATTATATATTTAGTGAAAAGCTTGTAAGCTGATGCCGCCAAGCATTATAATTTCTCAGTCTCTTTTCTACTACTATACCTCTGTCTGCATATTCTCATAACCATTTCATAATACCATTACATTAAGTTAAGAAACAATATGCCATAATATTTTGTTCTTAGCTCAGTCTTTTTACTTATGAAACATAAGTAAATTATCTGTATGCCCACCATAACCTGTACAATTATGGTATGGATTCTGTCTACATCGCAATAATCATACACAGTCAAAGACAATAAATAAATAAAAAGTGTCTAATGCTTTTTTTAAAGGGATGATAATGATGATTTTGTTCAAAAATGTTTATTTGTCATCAAGATCCAACTTTCAAAAGTACATACCTATATTGAAAAGCAGTCTGAATTTTGTAATACATTGTCTGTAAATTATCAATAAAAGTAAAATAAGTGTAAACTACTATGAATGTTCTAACACTATCCTTTATTTACTTACAGCTTTATATCCTGATGGGAAGCCAGTAAGTAAGACAATGAAAGACACATCAAAATTTATATCGTTTATGGACGATTTATTCGACAGTGTCAATGGAGCTGGAAGTTTTAATAAAAAAAATGTAGAAAAGCCTCTCCGTCAGGTAGTGACTATAAAGTCAAAACATCATTGTTTCTGGAAGGATGCCATAAGTAAATTACAAAAAATAAAATTTGTCACTCATGATAAAAAAGAAAAAAGTGTACCATCATTAAAAAATTGGGTTGTTAGCCTGAAAAGTTTCCAAAGGGTCTGGTAATTACTAAGTGAAGAAAAAAACATTAAAATAATGAGATCACGATACTTTAACGACCCTATAGAAAACTTTTTTGGTCAAGTTAGGGCATATAACTATAGAAATAACGACCCAAGTGTTTATGCATTTAAAAACACATTCAAATCTTTGTTAATCACTAGATTTATTAATTTTCACTCGGAGAGTTGTAACTGCGAAGATGACATAGGTCAAGAATTGTTGTCCATTCAAACTATGTTTAACAAAATAAATAACAGTACTTTGCCTGATAATAGTCAAGGCAATAGCATGGTTGCACCAAGCCAATTCAGCAATTGGGAAACTGTTCATGTTCAGGCACGCCATGAGAGGTTAAATGTACATTCTAGAGCATATACGGTTGAATGGGTGACAAGAAAAATTTTGTGTAAAATTTATTGTGAGACTTGCACAGAAAATTTGGTCACTTCTAATGAAGAAACCAATGTGCATGATTGGATTAAAGCACGTGAATACATAAATTTAAAGAAAAGAAAATTAGCCTATCCAACCGAAAATGCCGTGAGGAGCTTTGGTTTTGTGGCAAAAGTAACAAATGAATATTTGGAAGAAAACGCTCATATTGATAATATTAGCATGAAAATTAAGAGCCAAATAATGTCCGAATATTCATTTAGCTTTCTCACTTGTGAATCTCATAGGGACATTGTGCTAGAACAGTTTCTTAATATATCAGTAAGGCTTTTTATTTTCAATTGGTGCAACATCATCAATAAAATTTTAAAAGGAGTGGACATAATTCGCCTTCAACGGCTTGAACCTTTGCCATCAATGCAAAATAAGGCATTATGCAAATTAAAAAGAAGTTTCATTTATAATATAAAAAGAAATTAAAAAAAAAAATAACAAACTTTTGTGTATATTTCTTATCCTGAATTCCTGAGAACATGAATAAATAAAATATTATTATGTAAGAAAAATAATATTAAAAAGAATGTTGCCTGTATTAAAAAAAAACATATTTTGATATGGTCCACGTGGTCTGGTCACACTGGTTATACTTGTCATTTTCTAAGTTTGCAACGGTCTAATGTCAACATGGCCGTCTGAACTTGTTCTATCCCTTGTAGTTCACAACATGGATATTTTAAACATTAAAAACATAAAATCTTTGACAAGCTATTTCAGCCAGAGGCGGAAAAATTCAAAAAATGAACCCTTTTTTATTTCACAATGTGTGTGGCTGCAAGTATGAAAAGATAGTGACGGAATTTTATTTTACAAAACATCATTCAATGATGAAGAATTTTCAGAAATAAATCTAAAGAAAAACGTAAGACAAAATCTTTTGTTGCCAACTAACTTGCCGCAAGCAAGTCAGACTATTCGCTATATAAGTAGTCCTAAATACAAAGATTTAGTTACCTTAACTCAGTGGATTGCAGATCCAGATCTAAAAAAGTTTTATATGAATCTACCTCATGGAAATACTACGGATATTTTCGAAGAATCGGAAAATCAAGACTGATTTTGTACTTCAATTTAAATCAAGACTAATTTGTGTATTTTTGATAGATTTTATAGTTGATTTTTGTTTTGTTTTTAAAGATTTATAAGTAAAGTAGTGGAATAATTGAGATGATGATAATATTAGTGTAAAAGCATAACACGGTATGTGATACAGTTTTTTTTATTTAGTTCAAAAAATATCAGATTACTCTGTTAATGATCTCAATATTGTTACCAAATTAGAGTTAAATAGTGTAGTTCTTAGATTATTAAACATTTTCTGCAAAATTTCATCACATTTTATTTCACAAGGTCCATAAAGTCAAAATAGTCAGTTATTTTTGGGAAAAAACAGTCTCCTGTAAAGTTTTGGTTTTGGTGCTTACAGTTTTATACGTCTCAGGTAAAGATTTAGACTTTAATTATAAGTATGTTACGAATATGAAAATATATCGACAAAATATTGTTCGCAACACTAAGATAAGTTATACATAAAGGTTGCTGGCGCTAGGTGTACGCCACGCGAACATAAGCTTGGCGGTTAAAGGGTTAAGAATGCCTTGGAACCAGACATGCTTAAATAACTGTTAGAAGAAGTTGGTAACCAAAGTTATTCCATAATACTGGATGAATCCACAGATGTGTGGTACTCCCTAAGTTTATGCGCATCAGAAGCAAGCACTGAGTTACCATCTTCTCTGGAATATTTACTTAGAGAAACCAGAAATTGGTTTGCTCACAGTCCATTGCGAATGAAAGTCTATCAGAACTTGTTTGAAACTATTAATGATGGCAATAAGCCCTTTAAATTGACTCAATTGTCCGCAACTTGATGGTTGGCATTTTTGATGCAGCTGTTAATACAAACATCAATCAGTGGCTTGACCTAAAACCCATTTTAATATGATTAAATCATCACAAGAGAAATGTTACACAGCAAGGGAGCTTGCTGCTATGTATAATGATGACACAAATCTATTATATTTATTGTTTCTATGTCCCATACTAAAAGAAGTAACAAACCTGAATGTTATATTTCATGCAAGTGATGCAAATATAACGAAAATATAAAACTATCTCCGGATTCTTCTTGTTTCTGTTGCAAGACGTCTTTTCAAACCAGTATTTTTGAGAGGTCAAAGTCTGTCCGATAATGCCTCCATTGACAATGCTTCATGAAGCGGATATAGCAGCTGTTTGGCGAGCTTCAGAAAAAGCTGAAGCATCATTTGAAAATTCATTACTTTCACTGGAATCGATCGATTCTGGAAATAAGTTCAATGATTTACTTGCAAAAAATACTGTTTCTGTCAACAAAGTCAAAGAAGTCAAACAGCGATGCACAAATTTTCTCGTGCGCTTAGTGAAGGAATTAGTTGACAGGTTGCCACTCAATGTGTCGGTGGTGGAAAAAAATGAAGTGCTGTCACCCAACCGCTATCTCTCAATCAGCAACAGATCAAACATTGATGATTTTTCCTGGCAGTTAGGTGAACCTAATATTGATAAAGAATTGATAATAAACCAATATCACACCTGAAATTCATATAAAAAAGACACTATATAAATTTTGTCATTTACAAAAGTTACTTTTACTTACGTATTAGACAAAATTGTCTTTTACAATAGATGTTATATATAATAGTTACATACAATATAAATTTAACATAATAATAATTAATAGGTGGCATTAAGTAGTAGTTTAATAACATCCTATTTTATTTAAATCAGGTATATTCCAACTTAGTGAACAATCTAAGTTTGTGTTGTTATTTGTGTCTTTGAGATATGGGTATTGAAGTCGGTTTAATTTTTTGAAAAAAAGTGTAAGGTGATAATAGCTTGATGTCAACTTTGATATTCAGAAAATTGTCAATGTCAATATTTAGAAAATTGTCCACTGTATGACATCATTGACACAATCCTATTTTATGTAGTTGTATATTTGAGCAGAGCTCTTAATGGAGTGCACACTCTATGCCAAAACGCAAAACTCATCCGCTTAAAGTTATTGACTGATTGTGGATCAAAAATAAGGACAAAAAAACAATGGTGATAGTAAACTGCTCAAGCAATTTGCAGTTCTCTTTTCTAAAATTGACAAAATTGAAAAAAATTCTAAAATTGACAAAATTGAAAACACTGAAATTATCTAATGGCATTGACACTAAAAGACTACACAATTTTAAATAGTCCTACTTATTGAAAGTACTGTTGAAAAAGTTACATGTCAAGATTGTGGACACATGAATAAATCCAAAAAAATAACAACCTTTTTACCAAATTTGAAAATAGCATGGTTACGAAATTATCAAAACCTTGAAGGAGTAATAAACAGATTTTTTTCAAGACAAAATTCACAACTGTTATAATTGCCATAAAAGAACTGGATTATATACGCACTCTATGGGGCCGTATCTATGGATTGATACTGATGAAATATATAGAAAATCCACTATGCATATGACGAGTTAAAAATAGATGCAGAAAACTTCGATACTGATTTGAATGACATACTACAAAGAATGTCAATAAAAGATGAAACTTTTGTGTTATGCGGTGTAGCACAATATGTTCCTCCATTAGATTCTAACGGAATGGGCCACTACGTAGCATGCTGTTTAACAAATTATAACTGGGTGGTAAGAAATGATTTAGTTAAATACAAAAAAAAATTATCACTTCATCCATCAAAAATCAAAATAAGTGGCATATTATATGTCAAAAGTGTGCATTTAAAATAATCTATCCTCTTGCAATAGAAAAAAAATGCAGAAGCAAGACTTTCTATTAAGCGTTTCAAGACTTTCTACAGGAATAAATTCGCTTGATTATGATCTCATAAAACATATTTATTTAAATTATTGTTAAATACTTACGTCATTACAAAGTAAATTTCCAAGCCAAGAGGAAGCAGCTAACTATTTTAATAGGTGTTATTGACTAGTCACGGAATCATGGAGATTTCATCTTTCTGCTGATTTTCTCCAAAATTATATAGTACGTGTTGATTGGGCCTGTTTAAGCATACATACATTTTTAAAAAAAGAAAGAAATGTAAATATTTATTAATAAAATAGCTATGTCTTTTGGTTTATTTCTTTGTTCAATTCTTGAAAATTTTAATTATAAATTTACACATACCTACACATCAAACTACCAAAGGCACATAATAATGAATCTAATAGTACTGAAAAACTTCCCGAAACAGTAATATAATAACTTTTAAAGTCCTTTCGTGCGTGTAGTATCAGCTGATCTGCAGTTGATGATGTGAGTATCACCTTTATTCTGTCGCGCATGAGCAATGCGCAAATAATTGGCTTGGAAATGCCACGACGGTTTTTTATTGTTTACAATAATAATTATTGAATATTTTTAAGAATTAGCACGCGGGCAAATTAAATTAGCGCAAGGGCAATTTTTCACGCTTGGTATAAATAATCATTTTTCAAAGAGATATGGCTATTTTATGTAGAGGAAAATTAAAAAATTATATTTTTATTTTTCCTGGGAAAACGAAAATCGGGCTTATAAATTAATTAACGTAGGTCGAAAGGGCTAATTGAGATCTATAAAATGAGTATTTATTTAATATTTTTTTTATTTTGAAATTTTAATATCTGTAGGCTGGAACGTGCCCGGTGGATGCGATAGTTCCCATAGTTCCAAGTGCGGAGCGTACACTAGAGCCGACTACGGAAGTGGGTATTGAGTCTGAAAATGAAGCGAGTACGTCGCATTCGAATTTAGTAGGCAGAAGTGCTACTATTTTTACATCACCTATGAAGAAGAGAAGGGTAAGAAATACAATTTCCAACATTATCACGACTTTATATTGTTTTGAAAGACCGTAAACAATTTGATGGATGTATAACAACTCTAAGAACATTGTGACTTAAACTTGGTTATAAATGGAGAAAAACCGAGTATAACAGGAAGGTGTTAACCGAAAAACATGATATACAAATGTTAAGATTGAAATATTTAAAACAAGTAAAGTCTTTTCGTAATGCAGGTAGACCTATAGTTTACACAGATGAATCATATATTCTTACCAACCACGTGCCAAAAAAATCTTGGGCCGAAAAAGGTTCTGAAACTGCAATAAAACAAAATTTAACAAAAGGAGTGCGTATAATTATAGTACATGGCGGAAGTGCAAAGGGTTTCGTACCTAATGCGTTGTTAACATATGGAGCAGAGATAAAATCCGGAGACTACCACGATAACACGAACACAGAAAATTATTTAAAGTGGCTAAAGGAGAAACTAATACCAAATCTCCCAAAAAATTCCGTGGTCATCTTGGATAATGCAGCCTATCACAATACTAGTTCGGAAAAAATACCAACATCCAACTCCAACAAATTAGATATGCAGACTTGGCTGAATGCAAAAAATATCCATTTTGAACAAAGCTACAAAAAACCTGAACTTTATGACCTTATATTAAAAAACAAAGAAAACTTCCGCAAGTACAAAGTTGACAAATTATTGAAAGAACATGGATTCACAGTGCTTCGACTGCCTCTTTATCATCCAGAATTAAACCCAATCGAAAACTTTGGGGTATTGTAAAAAACGACGTTGCTAGCCGCAATATCAGTCAGAATTACACTTCGATTATGCCCATTTTAAATGAAGAATTTGATCGAGTAAATAAAGATGTCTGGTTCAATACTTTTCAGCACGTGGAAAAAATAGAAGACAAATACATGAGACACTGTGATGTTGATTTTAGTTTTATTATAAATGTCGACGAAACATCAGATTCTGAATCAGATATTTCTGAAACTAGTGATTGACGATTTTCATTTCTTAGTAAAGTTCAATAAAATTCACGTATGTCTATAATTATTATAAAAATGGTAATCTTATCGTATATTAACTAATAATCACATAAAATATCCACACCTAAAAATAATAAAAACATAACCAAATACATAAAAAATATAAAATTGAAGTAGAGCATCTTTCACTTTGACTATGAGGCTCTCTCCTGATTAGTTTATTCATTTTAGTGTGCGTGTGCACACATAGGTAATTAACGTGCACCGATAACACTCAAACATTGACAGAAGCTTTTACACATATACTGTAAACGGTTAGGAGGAATAGTGGGGCGCGTCTTCGTGGATTGCACTATCTGTACTGAGGCTCTCCATCAACTTAGAAACTCTCAGTCAGAAAACAAAATAATTATCGCACTTTAAGTTGCTTTTGTAATAAAGTATTAAATCCTGGATATTGTCACTGTTTAAACATAAAAGCACATAATTTAACAATCATTCAAAAACAGACTATTCTCAAAAATTTAAAACGCCAAAATAATTTTAAAGATTCAATAGATAGAAAGAAAAACAGAAAAGAAATAACCTATTTAAAGAAAATGAATACGTCCCATAATCGTTCGAGACATTTGAAAAAGTTCAAAGTACAGCCTGCAGATACTGATAGC
Organism: Boloria selene; assembly: GCA_905231865.2. Lineage (NCBI taxonomy): Eukaryota > Metazoa > Arthropoda > Insecta > Lepidoptera > Nymphalidae > Boloria > Boloria selene. The sequence goes on along the minus strand of HG993158.1, from coordinate 1,708,862 downwards.
ACTAGCACAGCTAGTGAGGTAACTTATGCCGAATCGGATGACAGCTTATGGGAAAGTGAGGTAAACATCGATTCTGATGTACTACACCCAGTAGAAAAGAAAAGTATTAACTAAAAACTACAAAATGGAAGACAGAAACAGATAAAATAGCTGCTCCAACCTCAAAAGTAACAATTTTATCAGATATCAGAATAACGCCGGAAAATCAAGCCCATATTGATTACACAACTACTTTACACGTGGAAAAATAGTGAACAAACACTTTAATTTATTTTCATTTTAAGTGGTAGTGCCATGCATTAAGTGGTAGTGCCATGCTTGTTACCTTCGGGTAGAAACCGAATGGGCCGGCACACCCCGTATAGTTCATTAGTACCACTCTCTCACAGAAGACCGGCGTGAAGTGGCATCTATGCTGTCGCATTTCGTCCGGTGAGTGAGAGTCCGGGAGGCCCACTCTCCTTCCCCCCTCCCTCTTCCCTTCATCCTCCGCCTTCGTTCCCCCCTCCCTCTTCCCTTCATCCTCCGCCTTCGTTTCGCCCTCCCTACCACTTCCCTCCCTCCACCATCCCTCCCTTTCCTGAAAGGCCGGCAACGCATCTGCAAGCCTGGCTTGCAGATGTCCATGGGCGGAGGTGACCACTTCCCATCAGGTGAGCCTCCTGCCCGTTTGCCCCCTTTTTACCATAAAAAAAAAAATATATATATTTTCAACCTTAAGAGTAAGTGATAAGGAAAATACAATAAATATTTAGGATGATCCTATACCGAGTACATCAGGAAAATATAACTTGAAACAGAATAACAAAACGATGAAAATAAAACAGGAGATCCTATACCGAGTACATCAGGAAAATGTAACTTGAAACAGAATAACAAAACGATGAAAATAAAACAGGAGATACAAAACATAGAAACAAATTATGATATAATGCAGTTGTGCAATAAGAACCTGGATCCGACAGAAAAAATACTAGATTGTGAAAAAAATACTAAAAAAGTTAAAGAACAGAAATACTAGGGGAGACTGGGGAGACTTGTTCCCTTGGGAGACTTGATCACCCAGTTACAAATCAAAAACTGAACGCTTTTTCTATTTTTTATATAGGCAACATAAGCCTTTGTTGTCTATGGTGAACCAAAAACGTCATTTTGACATCTTTATATAGACAACTTCAGAGCAGCCATTTTTATTTTCATGTGTCAGCATTTGTTTCGGTAAGTTTTTCATTTGTTTTTTTTTAAATAACTGAATGAATAATTCCTTGCGTATGTGGCAAAATCATTGAAAGTAGTTTATTAAAGTTTGTATTTACATGTATTTTATTTGATTAAAGTTTTCTCTTGACATGAAAAAAATATATTTTTTAAAAGAGCACCCCCGGGTACACTTGATCACGGCAAGATGGGGTACACTTGATCCCCACTTGATTGGGGATCAAGTGTCCCATACATTCAATTTGTCATATTTTTTTTTCGTTTGTTTTAGATTAGAACATATAAAAAAAAGGAGATGCAAAACCACGTATACGTGTTGACCCACAAATTCTTAAAGAAGCTGTGAACAAGGTATTGGAGGGAAATACGATCAAAGGTACTGCCAAAGAGTCCCAATAATGACACTGAAAAGGTATGCCAGAAAACAAAAGGACCAGGAATATGAGATTACATACGAGCCTAATTAGAGACAGTCCCAAATCTTCACTAAAGAAGAGGAGTTGCATTTAGCCAAGTACCTAGAAAAAGCTAGCAAACTCCATCATGGGCTATCTTCTCTGTGTGTTCGGCAGCTAGCATATCAGTTGGCTATTCAAAACCAAAAGCTAGATGAGAAAATATGTAAATGGACCAATAATATTGCGTCGTACGATTGGTTCCATGGCTTTATGAAGAGAAATACACAATTGTCACTACGTGTACCTGAAGCGACCAGCCTGAGTAGATCGACCAGCTTCAATAAACATAACATTGGCTGTTTCTTTAAAAATTTACAAAAAACTATTGGTTAAGTATTATTTTGGACCGGAAGCTATCTGGAATATTGACGAGACGGGGCTGAGTACTGAACATAAACCTAAGAAAATTGTTGCTACTAAAGGTGTAAAGCAAATAGGAAAGATGACATCAGGTGAACGTGGTGAATTAGTAACTGCGTGCTGTGCTATAAATGCAATGGGAGGATACATTCCTCTATTCATGATCTTTCCACGCAAGAATTGGCAAGACCGTATGTTGAACGGTGCACCTGTAGGTACAAATGCGAGCGTATTTCCTTCAGGCTGGATGACTGCTGAAAATTTTTTAAATTTTTTACAACATTTATAAAATACACTAAATATTTAGTTGATTGTCCGATGTTGATTATAATGGATAATCATGACAGTCATATAAGCATAGAATCATTAAACTTCGCTAAAGAGAATGGTATAAGTCTTTTGACAATAAACGTGTGGGGACACGTCTCATAAAATACAGCCTTTAGACAGAACAGTGTTTGGACCACTTAAAGCTTATTATAATAATGCTTGTAGCGATTGGATGGACCAGAATCCTGGCAAAACTATAACGATTTATGAAACATCGGAATTACTTGGGAAAGCATTTCCAAAAGCTTTTACACCTCAGAATATTCTCAGTGGATTTCGAGAAACTGGGATTTATCCCTTCAATAAAGACATTTTCACCGATGATGAATTTCTCTCGTCGTATGTTACGAACAGGCCTTTAGTTACTGAAACAAATCCAGAACTCATGAGAATGACCAATCACAAAACTGCGAACTTTTGTCTCCACAACGATCAGCTTCAACATCAATTCTATCTGACGCAACATTGACACGTCAAGACTTTGAGATTAACCCGAAAGAACCTGAAAATACCACACAAGATGCGATTATACCGGAACAATTCACATCAAACTCTGTCAATCCAAATGAGATCGTGATATCTAGTACAAACAAAACTCCTACAAAGAGAGTTGCTCCATCAAGTCCACAACCAGGTTGTTCAAAAATCTTGAAATGTTTTAAGACTCCTGAGGAAATAAAACCATTCCCGAAAGCTGGCTACCGAAAGGTAACCCAGAAAGGTCGTAAAAAAGGATCAACAAAGATCTTGACTGATACACCTGAAAAAGAAAAGTTGGTTGAGGAACTATTAATAAGAAGAGAAAGAAAGAACAAAAAGATAAATAAACCAGTCGACAAAAAGGTGAATAAAGTTAAACGGAACTTTAAAGGGTTTACGCACAAAGAAAAATCTTCATCGGAAGATGATAATGAATTGCCTCCATCACCAGATTCCACTTATGATATGCCTGAAGATGAAAATGATGACGAATATGATGTTTCATCTAGTTGTGAATCTGAAGATGATCAAGGAAATGACATGTCACCAGAAACTAGCGATTGGGTTATTGTAAATTTAATATCAATGAAAAATTTGGTACATCGTTGGACAAATTCAGTCTATTACAGATTCTGGTTACATTATAAAATTTGCAATAAAATCTATATTATAAATAAGTAGATTTTGTTATTAATTTTTGTTTTGTTAATTATAATTATTTTTGTTTCAAATTTTGATTTAATACAATAATGCTGACTGATTTTAATTTTTATGAAGGTTACAATTTATAATTAAGTATTATGTTTGTTGTTTACATACTTGAATAGCATTTTGATAACTATTGTGTTATAATTGAAAATATGGAAAACGAAGTTACTAATTGTGTCTTAACTGAAGAAATAATTGACGAGCCCTTGCCAGTTCCAGTAGAAGGTGAATATATTTTGGTTTTATTCACCACCAAGAAAAAAAGAGTGTATTATGTTGGTAAGGTTTTAGAAGAGAGAAATGACAATTTGGAATATTATATTAGTTTTCTGAGGAAAAAAGTTACAACAAATATCACTTGCCAGCTGTACCGGATCTTGCAAGTGTGAAAGCGCATGACATTAAGTTCATATTGCCGAAACCCACTATAACGGGCAGTACTCACGCCAGCAATCATATCATAGTTTTTCTGTTGATCTGTCTAATTTAAATATGCGTTAGAATTTCTTTTTTTTTATGTTTAGATTTGATTGTTTTAGACTCTACTCTGCGTGTTTGGCGATCTCAATATTAAGTATCTAATAGATAAAACCTAACTGAGGTTATTGATTTTAATAACATTATTTTTTTGTTCCTTTTTTTTAAATTTAGTATGGTTTGAATACCAACGAAGACTGTTTTTTTTCTTACGATGCTGTTGTTGTGTTCAATTTTATTGATGTTATGTTTAGCAGAAGATGCTATATTTTGTTTGTTTTTTTCAAGATCGAATAAAACTGATTTGTGAAGTATATCGTTTGTTTAATTTTTGAGGTCTACACCTAATTTTTCACTATGTACTTCGAATCGGATTTATACCGGGCAAGAAGTTGACCAAGGTCCACCCGTGATCAAGTGGCGGCGGATTGTCGTTGAGGATCACGCAGCACCTGGTACTACGGCAGTACCCGGGGCAACGGCAACGCGGCGTCTACACGGATGGACAACTCTACGGGGGAATACTTCAGTCGGTAAAGTGATAGTGAAGTGAATAAGTGTAGTGAACAGTGAAGTGAATACGCGATATTTGGACAATAAACTGTAAGTACTCTTATATTTATAACTTAAGCAAATTCAGACTTCTTTTGAACTTATTCTTTGTCACTTGCTGATGGAGAAACAGCTTGCTTTAATGATTTAAATAATGAAAAGTTATCTATTAAGCTTGATTCAATTCATAACATTGCAAGATTTAGCTCATTATATGATACTAGCTCATATGAGATAACTAACGAAATGCATTGGAATTGCTTAGGTTCAGGGAAATGTTGGTGGGGAGATGAGTGTGGGAATGGGTACAAACTTAATATATTAGAGAAAAATACAAAGGAGCCACATGGGTACGGATGCCATATGACATCTGTAAGTTGTGTTGGATCAATGTGTTCTCATGGTACATCTTGTGTATGGTATAGATGGCAAATAAACCCTAAAGGCCCCAAAATACCTGTTTATACTTTAGTTTCTGAAATATGGGAAGTTAGTATTACTATCAGATATAAAGATTTAATCCGTCATATTGTATTGAATACTAATAATCCAAAATATGATATGAATAATATATTAAGCGAAATTATGGATCACATGCCGTTCTACATATCAGGAGTGTCATATGAGAAGCAACACCTAAGGGAATCACTCATATCTATAAATGGCACATATTTTAATGTTGATTCATCACCCCACAACATGCCACAAAGAGGTATGATAGGAGACATACAAATTGACAAACATAGTGATAAAATTTTATACTATGATAACAACCTGGATTGCAGTGTTGATTCTTGTAAAGTTAAATGCATCACTAATGAGCCTGCAATAAATAGACTTACTGATAGCAGCCCATACAAAGTTGATTCAAGCAATATACAGCACCTGCTAATGTACAATAAAGGTTGGATAAATTATAAATATAGATCAAGTGGTCATGGGACAATATCTTTTGGGAATGTGAAGCTCCAGGAATACCCAGTGTTTTTTATTACATCCTCGGCTCCGTGCATCACTACTGGATTTCCCTGCGGCTTTTTTGGGAACATGGTGTACTTTACTGGAGTCGAGATGATGAGATTTTTAAATTTGTTTTAGATATGTCCACTCCTGCTAATAAATACACAAAACAAAAGAAGTGGAGTCAAGAAGATATGGCTGCTGCGGTACAAGCTGTACGAGAAAAACGCAGTAACTTAAGTAAGCAGTACTTGAAAGCGGCAAATACTTATAACGCACCTAGAACTACCGTATTTCGGCTTGCAAAACAAACAGAACTACCAATGGAAGATATTTTAACAAAAAAAAATTGGTCGCAAGCCAGTTTTTAACAAAGCTTTTGAAGACACGCTGGTAACATACGCTCTTCTTATGGAAGATAAATTATTTGGCTTGACTCAAATGGATATGAGGAGAATAGCTTACCAACTTGCTGTTAGGAATAATGTAAGTTATCCATTTAAAGATGAAAGAGCTGGAAAATACTGGCTTAAGGGATTTCTCTCAAGGCACAAGCATATTTTGTCAATGCGAAAACCATCTGGTACATCATTTGCGAGAGCAAATGGTTTTACAAAGGAGAGGATGGATGAATTTTATGATATTCTAGAAAAAGTTTACGACGAAATGAAATTCCCGGCAAGTCGTATTTTCAATGTCGATGAAACAGGAATTTCTATTGTCCAATCCAAATATCCTAAAATAATTTCTCGGCGAGGCAAAAAACAAATTGGAGCAATGTCGTCCGCTGAAAGAGGATCTCTTATTACGATAGTGACTTGTATGAGCCCAGCCGGAATTTTCGTGCCAACTATGATCATTTTGCCGCGGAAAAATATGAGTGAAAATTTAATGAAAAGAGCACCTGTGGGATCAATTGGACGGGCACATCCTTCTGGCTGGATACAGACACATTTGTTCACTCAGTGGTTCCAGCACTTTATTGATTACGTGAAGCCATCTGAAGCGTCACCAGTTCTTCTCATATTTGATAGCCATTTTAGTCATACAAAGAACATCGAAGTCGTAGATAAAGCAAGAGAAAATCATGTAACCTTGATTTCACTGCCACCACATTGTACACACAAAATCCAGCCCATGGATAAATCTTTCATGGGTTGAGATGTACATTGTAATCTCCCGATTTAAGGAGAAAGGAGAGTGGGTGAATGAGGAGGAGGTGTAAATAGACCTACCTTAAAACGGGCGAGTCCAGGAAATGAGTACTGTTTGAGATATTTAATTTTAAAAATTTCAAATTTCAAAAGTTATGTTGACATAAAACGAAGTGGATCTGTCAAAATATGTACCGGGAAAAGTCATTACAGATACTAAAGAAATAAAAACAGATTAAATTATGTGTTCTAAAACTATTAATGGCTATGTTCGCGGCCCTCTTCTAAGTGAAGATTTTTTTCACTTTGATAGAGGAGCATGCGCACGACGTATGTTTAATATGCGCGGAAATGAGACATGCGCATTAGTTTTTATGTGACCAGCGGTATAAAAATAAATAAATAATAATAATTAATAAATGTAATAAAAAATTTTTGTTTTAATAATCCTCTCATATAAATATAATAAAAAATAATTTAATAAAAACTAATTGAAGTCAACAATAAAATTCACTTTTTTGTTTAAAGAAGAGTCTTCAAATTATAGCAACAATAGGTATGTATGCAGAAAAAATGAAAGAATGCAGGGGTGTGTGTTAGGGAGTGCAGCGGTATCTTAGTTTCAAGCCGTTGTTTGGTCAACTCGTCTCTGAGGACGAGTAGCAGCAGCATTGATTGTACCGCTAGCTGCCTATAATCTTCACTAGTGGCTCCACGTAGCTGTCGTGTGCGCAGCGGCCACACCCCGGTAACCACGTTGACCCGTGGGCTAAACCTAGTGGAGAGCGCTGTGATCTTTAAAGGTCATAGCTATTTTCTTCGGTCGATCCCCCGCCAAGCACATAAAGTCTGATTCGGCATGGTGAGGCGAAAACTGTCGATAGGCATATTTTATCGGCTCATATGGCGATGCAGCAAGGTGATGTGGTATGCCTTAAAGGGCGCCAATCTGGGATCTTGTAAGGTTGGCGGTCAATCCACTGCATCTCAACTACTACCGATCGTATCGGACAACCGGTCCATCAGATTCTGGCAGTTTGAGAAGAGTGAGTGGGCTTGCACCAGCGCAACGATGATCCTACCTGAAAGCCAATGTGGTTTCTGGCCGAGCAGAGGTACAATCGATGCTATCTTTATGGTTAGGCAATTGCAAGAAAAAAGCTTTGAACAACACCGCGCGCTACATATGTGTTTTGTCGACCTAGAGAAAGCTTTTGACCGAGTACCGAGAAATGCCCTGTGGATAATCCTTGAAAAAATTGGATGTCCTGTGAAGTTCGTCAATCTTATACACCAATATCATGTTGGAATGACAGCTAGAGTACAACACGAAAACGACTTTACAGACACTTTTCCTGTTACCAGCGGCGTGAAACAAGGGTGTATCATGGCTCCAACTCTCTTCGCCATTTACTTTGCTGTCGTACTGGAGGATACATATAAAGCATGCACTGGACAAATTCAACTCAACGTCAGAACTGACAGAAGTGTTTTTGACATATTGCGTTTTAGGTCAAAGAACAGGGTGCATGATATTTCTATTTTGGACATCTTATATGCAGATGATATCTGCTTATTAGCTGATAACATAAGTAGCTTGCAATCGTACCTCAACAGCCTAAACGAGTCGTGCAGAAAATTTGGAATGGTGATTAGTGTCTCTAAAACGCAAATTTTAAAACAGGCTGCACGCGGTACTGTGTTAGACACTACACAGATTTTCTTGGGTGGAAAGGCTCTCGAGGAAGTATCATCATTTCGCTACCTAGGCAGCCACATCCGTAATGATAATCGCCTGGATACCGAAATCTCCTGGCTATGTGAACTTGGCACCCGACTTTAGAAAAATTGTGTTCTTTTTGGTTCTTTTGGAAGATTTGGGTTAGTAGTGGATAGTAGTGAAGCTAATTTCGTTTGTAGTTTTTCCAAAAATAAAATATAGATGACAAAAAAAAAAATGTCATCCCCCGACTTTGAAGAAAAAAAATTTTTTTTGCAGTTTCTTATAAAGAAGCGTTAGTAGTGGTTTGTAGTAAAATTTTTTTCGTTTGTAGTAAAATAAAAAAAATAATAATAAAAAAAATCGTCTCAATAAATTTTCCTTAACGATATTTACTAAATAAATTCAATTTAAAAGCCTACGTGACTACTATTAACAATAAAAATGATTACGAAACGTTCGTAGAGGTTAGAAGTAAAGAAATCTTTAAGTTTAGTGGAACATAAGTTCAGATAGCGTTCAAGCATTAGTGGTCTCTTGCAGCTGAGTTCATTTCGTTAGTAGTATCAATATATCGTTTGTAGTAACGTTAATTATTTATGTAGTACCATAATTTCGTTTGTAGTACCACAAATTCGTTTGTAGTAACGTAAATTTTGTTTATAATTACTTATCTTCGTTTGTAGTATGTTAAAATCATTTGTAGTACCGAAATTTCGTTTGTAGTAACACAACTTCGTTTGTAGTTGTTTGAAGTAACGATAATTTCGTTTGTAGTAACACAACTTCGTTTGTAATTGTTTGTAGTAACGTTAATTTCGTTTGTAGTATCATAATTTCGTTTGTAGTAACGTAAATTTTGTTTATAATTACTTGCCTTCGTTTGTAGTTGTTTGAAGTAACGTTATATTCGTTTGTAGTATCATAATTTTGTTTGTAGTAACAATAATTTCGTTTGTAGTAACTTTTCTTTGTTTGTAGTAACGTTAATTTTGTTTCTAATTACTTGTCTTCGTTTGTAGTATGTTAAAATCGTTTGTAGTACCGAAATTTCGTTAGTAGTAACACAACTTCGTTTGTAGTTGTTTGTAGTAACGTTAATTTCGTTTGTAGTATCATAATTTCGTTTGTAGTAACGTAAATTTCATTTGTAGTATCATAATTTCGTTTGTAGTAACGTTAATTTCGTTTGTAGTACCACAATTTCGTTTATAGTTGTTTGTAGTAACGTTAATTTTGTTTATAATTACTTGTCTTCGTTTGTGGTATGTTAAAATCGTTTGTAGTACCGAAATTTCGTTTGTAGTAACACAACTTCGTTTGTAGTTGTTTGTAGTAACGTTAATTTCGTTTGTAGTATCATAATTTTGTTTGTAGTAACGATAATTTCGTTTGTATTAACTTTTCTTCGTTTGTAGTAACGTTTATTTTGTTTCTAATTACTTGTCTTCGTTTGTAGTATGTTAAAATCGTTTGTAGTACCGAAATTTCGTTTGTAGTAACACAACTTCGTTTGTAGTTGTTTGTAGTAACGTTAATTTCGTTTGTAGTATCATAATTTTGTTTGTAGTAACGATAATTTTGTTTGTAGTAACTTTTCTTCGTTTGTAGTAACGTTAATTTTGTTTCTAATTACTTGTCTTCATTTGTAGTATGTTAAAATCGTTTGTAGTACCGAAATTTCGTTTGTAGTAACACAACTTCGTTTGTAGTTGTTTGTAGTAACGTTATATTCGTTTGTAGTATCATAATTTTGTTTGTAGTAACGATAATTTTGGTTTGTAGTAACTTTTATTCGTTTGTAGTAACGTTAATTTTGTTTCTAATTACTTGTCTTCGTTTGTAGTATGTTAAAATCGTTTGTAGTACCGAAATTTCGTTTGTAGTAACACTACTTCGTTTGTAGTAGTTTGTAGTAACGTTATATTCGTTTGTAGTATCATAATTTTGTTTGTAGTAACAATAATTTCGTTTGTAGTAACTTTTCTTCGTTTGTAGTAACTTTTCTTCGTTTGTAGTAACGTTAGTTTTGTTTCTAATTACTTGTCTTCGTTTGTAGTATGTTAAAATCGTTTGTAGTACCGAAATTTCGTTAGTAGTAACACAACTTCGTTTGTAGTTGTTTGTAGTAACGTTAATTTCGTTTGTAGTATCATAATTTCGTTTGTAGTAACGTAAATTTCATTTGTGGTATCATAATTTCGTTTGTAGTAACGTTAATTTCGTTTGTAGTACCACAATTTCGTTTGTAGTAACGTTAATTTCGTTTGTAGTATGTTAAAATCGTTTGCAGTACCGAAATTTCGTTTGTAGTAACACAACTTCGTTTGTAGTTGTTTGTAGTAACGTTAATTTCGTTTGTAGTATCATAATTTCGTTTGTAGTAACGATAATTTCGTTTGTAGTACCACAATTTCGTTTTTAGTAACATTAATTTCGTTTGTAGTATCATAATTTCGTTTGTAGTAACGTAAATTTTATTTGTAGTATCATAATTTCGTTTGTAGTAACGTAAATTTCATTTGTAGTATGTTAAAATCGTTAGTAGTACCAAAATTTCGTTTGTAGTAACACAATTTCGTTTGTAGTAACGTTAATTTCGTTTGTAGTATCATAATTTCGTTTGTAGTAACGATAATTTCGTTTGTAGTACCACAATTTCGTTTGTAGTACCGTTAATTTCGTTTGTAGTAACGTTAATTTTGTTTATAATTACTTGTCTTCGTTTGTGGTATGTTAAAATCGTTTGTAGTACCGAAATTTCGTTAGTAGTAACACAACTTCGTTTGTAGTTGTTTGTAGTAACGTTAATTTCGTTTGTAGTATCATAATTTCGTTTGTAGTAACGTAAATTTTGTTTATAATTACTTATCTTCGTTTGTAGTATGTTAAAATCATTTGTAGTACCGAAATTTCGTTTGTAGTAACACAACTTCGTTTGTAGTTGTTTGAAGTAACGTTAATTTCGTTTGTAGTAACACAACTTCGTTTGTAATTGTTTGTAGTAACGTTAATTTCGTTTGTAGTATCATAATTTCGTTTGTAGTATCATAATTTCGTTTGTAGTAACGTAAATTTTGTTTATAATTACTTGCCTTCGTTTGTAGTTGTTTGAAGTATGTTAAAATCATTTGTATTTCGTTTGTAGTTGCTTAAAGTAACGTAAATTTCGTTTGTAGTATCATAATTTCGTTTGTAGTAACGTTAATATCGTTTGTAGTACCACAATTTCGTTTGTAGTAACGTAAATTTCGTTTGTAGTACCACAATTTCGTTTGTAGTATGTTAAAATCATTTGTAGTACCGAAATTTCGTTTGTAGTAACACAACTTCGTTTGTAGTTGTTTGTAATAACGTTAATTTCGTTTGTAGTACCACAATTTCGTTTGTAGTTGTTTGTAGTAACGTTAATTTCGTTTGTAGTATCATAATTTCGTTTGTAGTAATATTGATATCGTTTGTTGTACCACAATTTCGTTTGTAGTAAACTACAAACGAAATTAAAATTACTACAAACAACTACAAACGAAGTTGTGTTACTACAAACGAAATTGTGGTACTACAAACGAAATTTACGTTACTACAAACAACTACAAACGAAGTTGTGTTACTACAAACGAAATTTCGGTACTACAAATGATTTTAACATACTACAAACGAAATTGTGGTACTACAAACGAAATTTACGTTACTACAAACGAAATTGTGGTACTACAAACGATATTAACGTTACTACAAACGAAATTATGATACTACAAACGAAATTAACGTTATTACAAACAATTACAACCGAAGTTGTGTTACTACAAACGAAATTAACGTTACTTCAAACAACTACAAACGAAGTTGTGTTACTACAAACGAAATTGTGGTACTACATTAACGTTACTACAAACGAAATTGTGGTACTACAAACGAAATTATCGTTACTACAAACGAAATTATGATACTACAAACGAAATTAACGTTACTACAAACGAAGTTGTGTTACTACAAACGAAATTAACGTTACTTCAAACAACTACAAACGAAGTTGTGTTACTACAAACGAAATTGTGGTACTACAAACGAAATTATGATACTACAAACGAAATTGTGGTACTACAAACAAAATTTACGTTACTAAAAACGAAATTGTGGTACTACAAACGAAATTAACGTTACTACAAACAACTACAAACGAAGTTGTGTTACTACAAACGAAATTAACGTTACTACAAACAACTACAAACGAAATTAACGTTACTACAAACAACTACAAACGAAGTTGTGTTACTACAAACGAAATTTCGGTACTACAAACGATTTTAACATACTACAAACGAAATTGTGGTACTACAAACGAAATTTACGTTACTACAAACGAAATTGTGGTACTACAAACAAAATTAACGTTACTACAAACAACTACAAACGAAGTTGTGTTACTACAAACGAAATTTCGGTACTACAAACGATTTTAACATACTACAAACGAAATTGTGGTACTACAAATGAAATTTACGTTACTACAAACGAAATTGTGGTACTACAAACGATATTAACGTTACTACAAACGAAATTATGATACTACAAACGAAATTATAATACTACAAACGAAATTAACGTTACTACAAACAATTACAAACGAAGTTGTGTTACTACAAACGAAATTAACGTTACTTCAAACAACTACAAACGAAGTATCATAATTTCGTTTGTAGTAATATTGATATCGTTTGTTGTACCACAATTTCGTTTGTAGTAAACTACAAACGAAATTAAAATTACTACAAACAACTACAAACGAAGTTGTGTTACTACAAACGAAATTGTGGTACTACAAACGAAATTTACGTTACTACAAACAACTACAAACGAAGTTGTGTTACTACAAACGAAATTTCGGTACTACAAATGATTTTAACATACTACAAACGAAATTGTGGTACTACAAACGAAATTTACGTTACTACAAACGAAATTGTGGTACTACAAACGATATTAACGTTACTACAAACGAAATTATGATACTACAAACGAAATTAACGTTATTACAAACAATTACAACCGAAGTTGTGTTACTACAAACGAAATTAACGTTACTTCAAACAACTACAAACGAAGTTGTGTTACTACAAACGAAATTGTGGTACTACATTAACGTTACTACAAACGAAATTGTGGTACTACAAACGAAATTATCGTTACTACAAACGAAATTATGATACTACAAACGAAATTAACGTTACTACAAACGAAGTTGTGTTACTACAAACGAAATTAACGTTACTTCAAACAACTACAAACGAAGTTGTGTTACTACAAACGAAATTGTGGTACTACAAACGAAATTATGATACTACAAACGAAATTGTGGTACTACAAACAAAATTTACGTTACTAAAAACGAAATTGTGGTACTACAAACGAAATTAACGTTACTACAAACAACTACAAACGAAGTTGTGTTACTACAAACGAAATTAACGTTACTACAAACAACTACAAACGAAATTAACGTTACTACAAACAACTACAAACGAAGTTGTGTTACTACAAACGAAATTTCGGTACTACAAACGATTTTAACATACTACAAACGAAATTGTGGTACTACAAACGAAATTTACGTTACTACAAACGAAATTGTGGTACTACAAACAAAATTAACGTTACTACAAACAACTACAAACGAAGTTGTGTTACTACAAACGAAATTTCGGTACTACAAACGATTTTAACATACTACAAACGAAATTGTGGTACTACAAATGAAATTTACGTTACTACAAACGAAATTGTGGTACTACAAACGATATTAACGTTACTACAAACGAAATTATGATACTACAAACGAAATTATAATACTACAAACGAAATTAACGTTACTACAAACAATTACAAACGAAGTTGTGTTACTACAAACGAAATTAACGTTACTTCAAACAACTACAAACGAAGTTGTGTTACTACAAACGAAATTGTGGTACTACAAACGAAATTATGATACTACAAACGAAATTAACGTTACTACAAACGAAATTGTGGTACTACAAACGAAATTATCGTTACTACAAACGAAATTATGATACTACAAACGAAATTAACGTTACTACAAACGAAGTTGTGTTACTACAAACGAAATTTTGGTACTACTAACGATTTTAACATACTACAAACGAAATTGTGGTACTACAAACGATATTAACGTTACTACAAACGAAATTGTGGTACTACAAACGAAATTATGATACTACAAACGAAATTAACGTTACTACAAACGAAATTATGATACTACAAACGAAATTAACGTTACTACAAACAACTACAAACGAAGTTGTGTTACTACAAACGAAATTTCGGTACTACAAACGATTTTAACATACTACAAACGAAATTATGATACTACAAACGAAATTATGATACTACAAACGAAATTAACGTTACTACAAACAATTACAAACGAAGTTGTGTTACTACAAACGAAATTTACGTTACTACAAACGAAATTGTGGTACTACAAACGATATTAACGGTACTACAAACGATATATTGATACTACTAACGAAATGAACTCAGCTGCAAGAGACCACTAATGCTTGAACGCTATCTGAACTTTGATTTATCTGAGGCTTTTAAATTGAATTTATTTAGTAAATATCGTTAAGGAAAATTTATTGAGACGATTTTTTTTATTATTATTTTTTTTATTTTACTACAAACGAAAATTTTTTTACTACAAACCACTACTAACGCTTCTTTATAAGAAACTGCAAAAAAAATTTTTTTTCTTCAAAGTCGGGGGATGACATTTTTTTTTGTCATCTATATTTTTTTTTTGGAAAAACTACAAACGAAATTAGCTTCACTACTATCCACTACTAACCCAAATCTTCCAAAAGAACCAAAAAGAACACAATTTTTCTAAAGTCGGGTGCCAAGTTCACATAGCCAAATCTCCTCACGAATTGCAAACGCTGCAGCGGCTTTTGGTAAACTTCGGGGTCGTGTCTGGAATTCACACGATATGCGCCTTCACACTAAGATCTCTGTGTATAAGGCTATTATATTGCCCATCCTACTCTACGCTACTGAAACTTGGTGTCTTTATAGAGGAGATATTAAACGCTTAGACTTGTTTCACATGAAATGCCTGCGCTCAATTCTTCGTGTGCGTTGGCAGGACCGAATTTCTAACACGGAAATTTTAAGACGCACTGGGCTGAGTGGCATAGAGGCAATGCTTATTAAGGGCCAATTAAGATGGTGTGGACATATTGTGCGGATGAATGACTCCAGATTGCCTAAAGCTGTGTTTTACTCACAGTTAAAGGAGGGTAAACGCAAACGTGGGGGCCAGTTTTTGCGATACAGAGATGTCCTTAAGCGACATCTTAATGCATGTCACATCGCACCAGAAAGGTGGGAAGAACTAGCGCAACAGAGGGCATATTGGCGCAACTCTATCAACAAGGCTGTTACTATCTTTGAAGAAAAACGCTTAACACACTTGGATGCAAAACGCCATCATAAAAAGACCCGACCCAAGCCTTCCTATGTCTACACTTACAACTCTGCAGGTCAGTTGCATTGTGCGACCTGCAACAGGATATTTAAAACAAAGTTTGGGTTCGCCAGCCACATTCGCTCTCATATCCGGAGCTAACAAGGTTCGCCGTTGACGGATACGTCAAGGAGGATCATGCAGAAAATAATTGTCAACATTTTGTTAATTTTTATGGTTAATAAAAGACATTAAATTTTCGAATCTTACTAACAAAATTTTTTCTCTAACCTATAAAATTTATTATTGAAAAACAGGCAAATTAACAATTACGTGAATTTTATTTTTTAGGTTCCAACTTTTCAAAATGTCTCATCCAGCAGAAAACTTACAAGAATCAAAACCATTTAGGAAGAAAATTGATGACAACTAATGATTTATTGCGTCAACAGAGTGTTGTCAATGGTTATAGTTACGCAGATAAGAATCGTAATAATGGTAAAAAAGTTGTGCAATTTGAATTTTCAGAAAATCCTTTCCAGGAAGATTCTTTATTTCAAAATAATGAAAATGCTGATTACGTGTATTATGAATATTTAGAAGATGATTTGGAGGAAGGTTTAACATGCTTACAAAACCCTCAAGATGAAGGAAAGAGATTTTCTGAAATTACGTCTGAAGATGAAAATTCATTAAACCATAAAACCTATACACAAAAAATCAAAAATATCCGTGATATTTGTCCAAAGAAGTTCTCTAGAACTAAAAAAGGTGTCTGTTGGGATTATTATCAAACTTTAGCGTTAAATCAAAGCTATTAGTCATAGTATCATAGTCATATTGATGAATTAAGCCATCCAATTCTTCGAAATCATTTCTGGGACAACGTATCTAAAGATTTAGTCAGCCAAAAATTTTGATTTTGACAAGGAGCAGTGCCAAAGCAAGTGGTATAATTTACTACGCACTTATAAAACTTGCAAAGACAAGACTGGTCGTGAACCTATTCGATTTATGTTTTTCGATGCAATGGATGAAATTCTTGGTACAAGACCATCGAATTCTTCTTATCATACTATTAGCACTTTAAAGAAAAAAAATGATCTCAATAAAAATATTGAGAATGACAAGAATTTTTGTAACGAGATGAATAATGATAATTATAAATTGATAAATTATGACGGTGAAAAAGTTCAAGACGATAAACCGAGTAAAAGCACAAAAAAATCTTTAAAAAAAACTGACGAAGAAAAAATAAAAATGCGAGAAATTAGAAATAAGTTATTGAGTGACTTATTAGAAGTAGAAAAAACTAAATGTGAATTAATGAAGAAATATTTAACTTCTAAAGCTAACCCGTGAAGACATAAAAGAAGTCTAAAGTCCATTTTGTATGCTCTACCCAATACTTATCATCGTTTTTAGTCGAGTATCTTCAAATTTCTTGATTTCATAGTAAACACTAATTGGTTTATAGTATTTTATATTTTGTTATTGATTGCAGTAAGTGCATTTATTTATTTTAACATAGTGATCATTACAAAAATTGTTAATAAATTAATAATTTAATAATATTATTCAACGTTAAGGATTCTCCAGTTTCTTCGAAATTATCGTAAATTCCTAAAAATTAATCGTTGAACAAAGTTGAGCTAATAATTAACAATAATGGAACTCCCAAAATTTTTCCAGCTTTGTCTAAATGATGGGCTCACTATTATCAGTCCTACAAAACATGAGAGAATTCTTTCAATAATAATAGCTAAATAATCATAAGCGATATTAATTAACTGCTTAATTTTAAAGTAAAATAGAAATAGATAATAAGAAGTATAATTGATAATAACGAAGTTCCTGTATTCTTAAAGTTAAGTTAATTACAACCATCTCTGATAATTATAATTTAAAAACTCCAAAGTTAAATATATTTGAAAAGTTAAAATATATATTGAAAAGTTAAAATTAGTTTTAGAGGTCAAGTCTGCAGATTAGATTAATTATTAACTTATATTTGAGTATAGGGTTACAGGTATAAATGGAGTTCTATTAAAATGATAAGTGAAAAAATCATTTGTTGTGAATGATATGTTTTAATATAAGTGCAACATGTATTATTACTTAACATTGTATTGATAAAATAAAACAGGTGTTATATTTATATGTAAAATAATTAAATTATCGTTAATATAATATGCAACATATTAAATCCGAAACCCAGAACTATTTTTTTTTTTTGTATTTCTAAGCCGTAATCCTCTGACATGGGAGATCAGAGACCTTGTTATGCTTTAGAAATTGACTGCTACTTTAATGTGAACCGGAAGGGTTTTATTTTTTCTACTGCTATTTTTATTTCTAGCTATTATTATTACTTGAATAATGCTGAAATAGATAGCTACGTTATATGATGCAATTGCTATGCCAGAATGGGAGAATACATTTTTAGAATGGTTATCTAATTTACTTATCTGGGTTTTTATACATTATCTATATTTACTTATGAATGCTTTAGAGATTAACATAATTTGATGCCTAATTTGATATTAATCTTAGTTGTTAACTTATTTTTATTATCTTATGCTATTTATTTACAATTTAATTTTTTGTGATTAACAGTATAGTTGTATTTTAATCTTAATGAATTACTTCGATCTATTTAAATATGAGGTGAGCGGAATTTTATGTTACTAATGAGCGATGTACAATTTACATTTCTAGTTTCTATCTTAATCTTAGTTCTTAACTTATATATTATGATTTCTTAATGATATGCGTGATGTGATTACTATTAATACAATGAACTTTGTAACTGTGCCTTCATTTTAAAGACATGTCGACTGTATTGCTTACAAAATAATAGTACTGTGAGTTATCACAGATAACCCAGTATCTATTCAGAGACATGATAAGTGCAGAGTACGTTTTTATAACTTAATTCTATTATAATGTACATAGTATATATTAACAATAATATATATATATATATATATATATATATATATATATATATATATATATATATATATATATATATATACTTATTTTCTTACTGTCTACTTATTTACTAAAGTACTGATTCGGTTTTGTTGGTTTTTTTTTTTTTTTTTTCAGTACTGCTATTTATCTTTTTTACGTACTCTATTTGGGTTTAGTTGGTGTAAATGAGGTGTAGTGTTGTGAGGTATAGGTCGTGTTAATTGGTTTGAGCTTTTTCAACTTTAATGCGGCTGGATTTAAGCGAAACTTACTTCCTGAGCATCGTTATGATGCCCTGCGCTTTCCGAGTCTGATGCTGTATTTAACCTGCTAACAATAGGCGACACTTGACCTTGCTAGGGCATCCCACTTCTGTCTAACTGGGCATTTCATGTCAAAGGCGTTATGGTCGGTTGCGTGCAATTTAGCGTGTTGGCAGTTTCGGCAAGAGGGTGCTTCTCCTGCCATCTTGCTAGGGCACTGGTCCCTCATATGTGGCCCGGCACAGTGGCTACACAGGTCGATGGTTTCTGTGCACCATTTTTTGCCGTGGCCAAATTGTAGACACCTGGAACATTGCACCAGCGGTGACAGGTCGTATACCGGAACTCGGTTAATGTCTACATACATTTTTGATGCCGTTGTAAGCTTCTTCCACACAAGGGGTGAGACCTGCAGGACCACATGGCTCTCGTGTGGATTTCTTGCTTTACGTCTATGTCGCACTTTTATCCTATACTCCTCGTCTGGGATGTCTTGTACCAGTTCATTGTTTTGTATTTTGACTGCGTTAACTAATTCCTCGTCCGTGATGCTTTTGTTGATGTTTCTAACTATTACTAGTGGGTCTTTGTTTAAGTTTTCTTCAATCCTAAATTTTTCATTCTCTAAAGCTGTTTTTATTTCTTCAAAATCTTCCTTACTTTCGCTACCGATTAGTATTCTCTGATCTTTTACCTTTCGTAGTTTTGATACTTTTAACCCTTTTTCTTTTGCCTTAAGCACCTTCCTCACTTTCGTTATGATATCCTCGCTTGTATCGGCTATGTCCTCCGTGCCCACAAGTAGGCAACGGGTTGGTTTGAGCTGTTGAGTGGATGTCACTTCGGCGTAAGTTCTTGGTGGTATTGACTCTTGTTGTTTATTGCCGGTTCCTTCGTTTTCCATTGTCTTCAGTTCTTTGATCTCCGTTTGGGTCTCTATGGCTATGGTATTTAGTTTAGCAAAGTCTTCCTCTAGTTTGATCTGACCGTCGCTTATCATCTGTATGTTCTCTACATTTATATCAGCGCTTTCAATTATTTTGCCTTCCAGTCTTCTAATGTTGTCCACGATATCCTGATTTCTTTCCCCGTGAAGTAGCAGTCCGTCCATGTATTTATCGCCGAAATCCATGATTCTTTTGTCGATTTTCACATAGTACTCTTCTAACTAGGGTTTAATAGTCATTATCTCTTGTTCGAGTTTTTCGCACGACGTGCACCTATCCACGATCCTTTCTGTTACTTTTTGGCCCGCCTGTCTTACTTTGTCCATTTCTTCGTCCATCTCTGACAAGGTTTGGACAACCTTGTGGACTATTTCTTTCAGGGCATCTGCTTTCTCCGCGATTTTATCCTTGATGCTCCGCTTTATATTTCCCGATATAGATAGTTGGTATTTTATATCTTTAACGTGTCTTCCAGTCTCCTCGTATAGCTTCCTATACGAGCATGTTTGGGTTTCAGGAGGCGGAGACGCTCTCGTTGGCTTAGGTGGTGTGGGTATTCGCGAATCTGTAGATGTTCGTGCTGGTGCCTGAGATGTGGATGGTTTGATGTTTTTCGGCGTATGATACATGTTTAGGATTGGCTTACGTCAAAATGTAAATGTGAAGTATAATGTAGAGTCGGGTGTATAGAGCCCGACTGTCTGTAGGAGTCAACTTAAAGTTTATATACAAAAATTTTTTCAAAAAGTCAATTTTACAATACTTAAAAACTAACTTACTAACTAACTTACTAACTACAGGTCTGGGAGACCTAATTCTGTAGAGGGGAGTTAGGTTTTGTGGCGCTCTTTCGTTTGAGCCCAAACTCGGTATCTCTAGGTCAATTTTTGGCAAAGTTATTGAATTTAATAATTTAGGGGTTGATTCTAGGGTTGCTATTGAATAATTTTGAAATTTTAATTTTGAATATTTGTTATTACCGGATTTTCTAAGCTCTAAATTTTTTGCGAAAAAATCGTAGGACACAGTTCCTGAAAAACGGGTTTTTTCCGGGTTTTTACAGGTTTTTTCCCTGAAGGGGTTGTTTTAAAAATATGAACCCTAGTGTGTTGGATGCAGTAGCTGAAGGCCTTTCACCCGACACCAAGATTACCAAAATCGGTTCAGTACTTTCCGAGAAAATCAATCTTCTGTCCGAGGGGGGGGGGGGTATCTTCTGGGGAGGGGGGGGGGTTTCGTGGGTCGACGTTTGGCGGGGTCGAAAATTTTAAGTTGTTAGGAATGGGGTGAGGGTAGAGGATTCGATCCCGGTCGATATTTCTAATCCCGGGATTTCGGGATTATCTACAGTCAATCTCGGGATCCCGGGATAGTCCCGGGATTATATTGTTAATGGAAAGTGGGAACAAAAAGTATACCGTGTGGTGTCGTGGGACACCCGATAGGAACGAAGTTCCTTATTATAAAAATATTAATTTTAAAATAATTATTCTGTATACATTTTTTATATTTTTTTTATTGATAAAAATAAAAATCTAAACATAAAAAATATGATATATAATAGACATGTGCAAGTAATGCGAGTAATGCATTACGCGTAATATTACCCGAGCGAGTACTGTAGCATCACTCATTACTCGACCGAACCAAACATTACGTATCACCTCAAACATTACTCATTACTTTCATGTCGTGACGCGAGCGTGCTATTTCATCGTTCGGGTCAACTCGACAGCACTCAAGCGTTCGGGGAATGTTTCGGCAATCGGCAGTAGAAGTATGAAAGCATCGACTGTTCGACTTTTGTATACTTTTAATATTTACTAATTAGTAATTTAGTATAACTCTTGCACCAAAGAGTATAGTTATAAACTGTCTTGCACTCTGCGGTCAAGGTTATACTTGTCCTGTGTACGCTATATGGCTAAGATAAAAGATTATTAAAATTACATAAAATTTACTTTATAAAGCAGATATAATACAGTGTGACGTGTGACAGAATGTATGTAAATACAATATTTAAATATAAAAAGTAATAAAAATATAACAATAATCTTACTCATAAAAAGTTAACATTTTAGTTTTAAATTAAAATCAATAAAAACGTGTGTGATATTCATCATATTATTACATGAGATAGATCAGTAATACTATTATGACAGTACGCGGGTAATATTACTTCTTCGCATCACGCATGGCAAGTAATGTTTCGGGTAATGAAGTGATGTGATATTACTCGGTGCGTAATGTAATGCCATATTTCATTACTTCATAAAGCACTGTTTGGCGCATGTCTAATATATAATATTTATTGCCATTTTTAAATAATATAAATATAATTGACTGTTATATAAGTATCCATTTTTATAAAATACTAGATGAATAAAAATCTTTCGTTACGGACGTTTCGCGGGTACCCCTTCGCATCGTCCCATAAGGAACTTCGTTCCAAAAAGACAGTAAAACATATCAAAATCATTTTTGAAGTTATACTTCTTTAGGCGCGTTAGGGAAAAATGATGAGAGTAAATTTTTATGATGCGCGCGCACACCGACACGAAAAACTGACAGTATGAAGTTAGCTAGTCAATAGTTTAGAGGACTTGCAACTGTAATTCACGTTTTTCTGAACCTACAACACGTGTTTTGTATTTGTATTTTTTCAAATAATATATCGTGGTGATTGATATTTATTAACAATTTATTGATTGAAAGATAATTTACTGTGATTATAACTTTATAAGTGATAAAAATTGTTTCTACATATTACTTTGAGTACGTTTATAGAATTTGAGGTTAGTTGACGGTATGTATTATTTATTTACATCATAAAATAAAATATTTTTTTACTAGTGGCTCACCCACGGTTCGTTCGAGTTCGTCCCTAGGTACCCCCTTTTGTACAAGTTTTTTACAAACTTTCATTATTTTTTTATTAGAAAACATTCCGTGGCCCTTAAGGAACGTACAAAAAAAAATTCCAATTGGTCCAGCCATTGTCGGTTATGCGCTTACCAACATTCATTTTTATTTATATAGATGTAACAAGTGTACAAATAAATTAATAAATTAATAATAGATACAAATAATAATTATTTTAATTATGTAAAAATAATTTTTATTTATGATATTTAAATAAACTTTATTTAGATAATGCTTTATAATAAAACTTTCAATGTATTAAATACTCCTTTTTTCTATTATTATTAGTGTCGCTTTTTCTACAAATGTTGGATGACGCGAAGATAAAATTTTTAGAAAGATTTTTATCTTGTTATGCCAAAGAAGTATAACTTCTTACGTGCGTACACAAGTACACACACACGTTTTTTTGCTTATTCATCTTTAAGTTTTGTGAGGGCATAGAATATTTAAGTTTTAAATCTTCAAAAAGGCGGTTAAATAAAATTATACTTTCTTCTTATAAAATAAACAAACTAGGCACTTCTGTAAATAATTTATGAAACTAACAACGTTGACTTATTTAAAAAATGTATCAATCCCGAAAATCCCGGGATTTATTAAATTTGATCCCGAAAATTTCGGGACTAAAATATGACCGGGATCCCGGGATCCCGGATCTCGGGATCCCGGGAATCCTCTAGGTGAGGGGTCCACTCGCCAAATTTGGGATTTTGGGGGGGAAAGTGGGGGGGGGGGGGTGTAGGGGTATACCCTCGAACAAACCTATAAATTTGGAAAATGCAATAAAAGAAGTTAAAAAAAATTTTTGACAAAATCCGAGGTGCGGGTTCGATTCCCGACCCAGACCTGTACCTATATACACAATAAAAAGTAATAGTTACTATAACTAAAAACTTAACTAAAAATCGAAAACTTCTCAAATGTTGAAAAAATAATGTAAATTAATTAGGATAAAAATCCTAAGTCCAAAATGACGTCACATAAATTTCAAATTAAAATAATAAACTAATATTTAATCCGGCTGGCAACAACCGATCACTCTTGTCTATGCAAAATCTGATATAAAAAATATACAAATAAATAGAAGTCAATAGAGTTGAAAATCGCACCAGAACCTTCGAGAAGCTTCGATTTTATCTTAAATACTATAGTACCGATCGCACTTAGAATGTTTTGTACGAATAGGCTCCTCCCACTTATCTAATATGAATCGGTGTCGTACATTTCTGTATATTAATTTTATATGATATATTTTGTGTATGTGAGTTTATTGTTTTTTATAACTAAAATATTTTTTAAAATTAATTACTTATTATTACTTAATTACTACGCTATAATTTTTTTGATTTTTGGAAATTTTTTGAAAAATTTTAATTTTTAAAAACAAATTACTAGTTAAATTATCAAATTTTTATCTGGCCAAATTTTGGGTATTATATCTACTATTTATTATCTAAATTATAAGCTATTTTAATTAACTAATTTTTGAAAAAATTTTCAAATTTACTAAAAACTACTAATAAATTTAATATTAAATGTACAGACAAACTCTCATACACAATACATATACGGAGAAATAGTAAAAATACATGAAACTTTTACGTACATATTTTTTAAAACTAAGTTTCATGTGGTTTTTTCCCAGCTCCGAAACCAGGTCGATATCTCCTGATCCCCTGATCCGATTTGGATGATTTTTTCGGTGTCTTGTAGCTGAAGAGTTGCTCCTTCTGTTCTAATAAATTCTGGGGTGGGGTACAGATCTAGATTCGAAGCTAGAATTTTTCAAAGTTAGGCATCATTTTCATGTGATTTTGCATATTGATTTACTTCGGATCTACTTGGAATATCTTGGTGGGAGTTACTTCGTTGTTCTCGTAGAGTCCTGCTCTATCCTTGGAATCTATTCCCGTTAACGTATCTCAACCGACTGCGAAAATAGCGATTTCGTCATACTTGTTTTTTTGTCAATTTCGCTGACTTAGCGTTGTCAAAAAATTCTAATTTTTTGGTCACTTATAGAACTCGATGAGCTCTTTAAAACGCACTAAAGAAAACACTAGGTCATAGATCTTAATCGTGCGCCGCACGCAGAAAACTAAAATGTCACTAACAAAATTTCGGTTTTTCACTGAAAAACGGTCAAAATCCTCCGTTTTTGAAAAAACAAAATAGCGTACGGGTTTCACAGTCACTTTTTGCACTGAAATAGTCACTTTTTGCACTTAAAACGGACACTTTTTTCACTTTTTACTATTTTAGTCGTATTTATGCAGCCGTTAAAGCTAGCGGAGCGCGGTTTTCGCTGTTTGCACGCGTGCGCTCGCCTCCGCAGCAGTGTTGCCAAAGTGATTTGTAGGGGTTTGCACCGGAGCACTGTGTACCGGAGAATCACCGGTAACGTACCGGTAAAAATACTCGATTGAATCAATCGGATTTTAACCGAATTATCTCCGGTGATTGTATCACAGATTAAAAAATCTTTTAGTGTAATAAGCATTACACAAAGATTAATTAATAAATATTTTTAATTACTTAAATATTTACTAACTTGTTTTTTTCGAATGAGATTGATTATTTCGGTCATTAACTCAAAGCGTTCCTGGTCTATTTATATGATTCATTTCACTTGCTACTAGCATTCCAAATAATTTGTTGCAATGTACATGAACATTTTTTTCATTTTCAGTTTGAATTCCTGTTTAATTTTTTGTAACAAGTAAGGTATTTTGATTTTTTAAATTATTTGTAGGACACCAACCCTCTTGTTCTTCATCTGAAATTGTTGTCATTCTTTGCGCATACTCTTCAAATAGATCTAAATAGAAACAAAAGGTAAGTTACAATGTTATGTGGATTGTATCATACGTATGAAAAATAGAAAACGATGAAATAAAAATTGTAATTTTATTTTACCTTGAGTATCCATCTTAAAAGCCAAGTAAAGTTTCAATATTGGTAAAGATATGAAATACGAATATTATATTACTTAGGCGCTAGTAAATCAACTGATTGATATCTAAGATTATAAGAGTATATATAACTACATAGTACATAGTGAAACAATTCGATGTACGCATAAATTCGGATATTTTTTCCGATATAATATTATATCAAAACATTGTATCGAATCTTAACGATATATTAGTCAAAAATAACGATATTTTCCATATAGCCCGGTCTATTTAGACATCCGAGGGTACAAAAATTCATACGAGGTGTAAGTACACCACGTATAAATTTTTGTTATTTTGTTATATTTATTGAATTATACATGCTATTATTATGACGATTACAACTCTTCCATCTTTTTAAATCGTTATATCTCAGAAACGGTGGCTCTTAGGAAAAAACGTATTTAGGCATTTTTTATAGATAATTATCTGATCTACAATTTTTGTCTGAATTAATTTTATGATAAAACTAATAGTTTTGCTGAAAATCGTGAAAAAACCGTTTTTGTGACCTTTGACCCTTAGTATTTTTTTCCAGATGTCGGATCGATGAGGATTTTTAAAATTTCATTTATGATAGTGTTTTGTTTTAATTTTGAGCTGTGTGTGAATTTTTGTACCTTCACTCCTGTTTATAATATGTACTTAGTAATAGTATAGATATAGATGTTAAAATCTGCTTAAATATCTGTATTAAATTCAAACATAATTACTGATATACGAGTACGTAGTCTTTAAATAGCATAATTATACTTACTTACATACATCGCTTATAATAATATAAGCTTCTATGAGTTCACCTTTTTTTCTTGTATTTTTGATGCAATAAGGATAAAAATGAACACTTGGTCTTAAAAATATGTTTATTATCAGTTATATAATTCTTTAGTTTATGTTGCTATGAGATATATTATGTTTTGTAAATTCGTTTATTAAGAATAAGTTGTAATAGCCCAGTTAGTAAGGTCATGGATTACATTGTGTGAAATAGCGGCAAGAGTTCAAATCCCATGCGCTTTAAACTTTTTTCATTTAATTAGTTTAGTGTACATTTTTGTCCTGTCGCAAAAATCTTTCTTAGCGGACGACTACTCACTATTAAATATCTCCCTGCCAAATTTAAAGTTTGTAGGACAAAAAATGAAGGACATTCATACAAACTTGCGTTTCATACAAAAGCCCTTAGACCACTTTAATCCGGCCCTGTCGCATTTAAAGTATCCTATGTTACTTCTAATACCTCCAAGAATATGTGTACAAAGTTTCATGATGATCGGTTAAGTAGTTTTCGCGTGAAAGCGTAAACAACAAACTTATATTTTAATTCTCCGGTGATCACCGGTGAATTACCGGAGATTGGCCCAATCACCGGTGAATTCAATCGGTTGTCAAAATTCTGCTCCGGTGCAAACCTCTGGTGATTTGGTAAAAAGTTACGTTAGCATGCCTGAAAAGTTACATTTTTAAACTAAAACTTACGTGCATGACGTCACCATGCAGCTTCATTCAGCATTATTTTCAGCTTACAGATTATAAATTATTATTATTTTAAATTTTCTTGTACACAATAATTAAAAAAAAAATTATAATATTAATCAATATATTTGTTTTTTTTTTTTCGAGGTAGTTTTTGTTTTTTATTAAATAGAGTTAGATAAGAATATGAAAGAAAGTAAATAAATTTGTTTTTAGTTTAGTATTTATTTTTATTAAATTTAGTTTTTATTTAAATTTGATTGATTGTTGAAAACAGTTAAGCGGGTTTTATAAATTTTCGAATGCTACCGTAAATATTGCAATGTTTGTTCGTTTTTTTAAAGATTTTTTTTTTATTTTTACCTGTTTTGTAATTCTTGAAAAATTACTTAAATATAACTAAAATTGTTTTTTACATACATGTTACATGAACTGATCAAAAGTTACGTAAAATGTAAAAAATGTAACTTTCTGGCAACACTGCTCCGCAGCTCGAGCGGGACTAGAACTATTATTACAAAGCATCAAAATGTTTAAGAAGCGTTATTATTTCTTCGGAACATTTGATTAAAAATCAATTTTCGTTTATTTGATTCATCTCTGATATCTTCATCATCATCTTCATCGTCTACAGGATCTTGTTCTTCATTATTATTATAATTATCAATGTTGTCATATAGATTATTTTCATCAATAGAACTGTCATCAGAGTTATCTTCATTCTCCAAAATACAAATATTATGTAGAATACAGCAAGCTAATATACACTTATTAATGATATCTATTCGGAAATTATCTAATCGTAAAAGTCGTCTAAATCTTGATCGTAGTAAACCGAAGGATTGTTCTACTATGACACGTGAACATGAATGTTTATAATTAAATAATCTTTGACACCTCGATAATTTACCATTATCTTTAAACGGTGGTACAAGCCACGGTAAATTAGGATAAGCTGAATCTCCTAAAAGAAAATAGTTACCAAAAAAATTAGGTTCTTCTAGAGCTCTTTCGTATAACGGTGATCGTCTGAGAACTCTAGCATCATGCATAGAGCCTGGTTCTCCAATGTATACATCTGTAAATAATTATTTTGGTGTCACAACTGCTTGTAGTATCACACTATAAAATTTTTTTCTATTAAGAAAATCTTCTTGATTTTGGCTGGGTCTACGGATACGCACATGACAGCCGTCTATCGCACCAATTATGCCGTCTACTCGTTGCCGTTTGAAAAATTGATGACTTATTAAGATTTTTTCGTCATCGTTAGGCCACTTTATATATTCATCACATAATGATATTATAAAATCTAAAGTAGTGAGTATTATTTTATGTGCTGTACTTCTGGCAAGATCAAACCTATCTGCTATTTGTCGAATAGTTTCAAGGTTTGCCAAATACCACAAAGTAACAAGAATTGCACGTTCATATTTTAAATCTTCAGTGCGGTTATTACAATCCAAAAAATCTTTTTGTCGAAATTTTTCTGTAAGCATAAAAAATAATGATCAAAATCTTGTGGTAAAACTAAATGTTTACCTTTTTAATCACATATCATTTACTAAATTAAATTTAACAAACGATGTAGTTGATGTTTTAACTACAGAATTAAATTTGTTTACCAATTAAATTATATGCGGCTGGTCTACTCAGACGAAAATGACTTTGAAATTCAGTATTCGAATACAAGTGTACTACATTTTCGATGAAGTATTTAATGCAAACTCTCTTGTTTCGAGGTTCTTCTTCTTCGGAAGAGTCTAAATCTGATGAAGTATAAAAAATTTCTTCAAAAATACCATTGATTGGACGATTGAACATACAATCCTAAAATGATAAGAGTTCAGTTATAAAATTAAATATTAAATCATTTTTTGTTTAAATAAATCTTAAATAACACATATATTTTATTAATTATAAATTATTTATTTCAAATATAATAAATAAATACTTCACTAACCTCAAATATTTCATTTACCATTAACTCCAATGCTTCCACATTCTCAATTTCTTGTGGCTCACAGTTACTCATTTTTAATAATGTTATTAATTATTAATATTTAAAATATTTTTACAACAGTTGAAATACTTTTTATACTAGTAAATATTATTAACACTTTTTAGTTAGAAAAATCACATTCAAAAAACTAATTGTGTATGTACAAGAAACTAATGCGCATGTCTCATTTCCGCGCATATTAAACGGACGTCGTGCGCATGCTCTTCTATCAAAGTGAAGAAAATCTTCACTTAGAAGAGGGCCGCGAACATAGCCAATATGTTAAAAATATATAATAAGTAAATATTTAAAAGTAATTATTAAAAAATATATTGTGTAATAATAAATTGATAACATATTTACTATATTATAAAAAAAAATGTTGTTAACGACCTAGTGTTTGGCTTAAAGTCGCTTTTGTTTGTGGTCATGTTCGAACTCTAACCTAACCCATCTGGCCTAGTAATATTTATAGTACTCTACTAACCTACCTAGTATTTAGCTTAAAGTTGCTTTTGTTTGTGGTCATGTTCGAACCCTAACCTAACCCATCTGGCCTAGTAATGCTTATAGCACTCGACTAACCTACCTAGTGTTTAGCTTAAAGTTACTTTTGTTTGTGTATAAAAAAAGTATTCAATTTAATCTATATAAATTAAAGGAAATAACACAAATAATTAACTTTAATTTTTTATTTTATAGACATATTTAACAACTTTCAGTAATTCCTCAAAGGGATCCAAATGATTGATTTTGATTTTTCTTCTCCAAATATATTCTATTAGTCATTCTGTAATTACCTTTAAATTGGTTCATGTGAAATCTTCTTTTAAGGCCTCTCCAGTAACTTTCTATCCTCTGTGTGTGTGTCCCGTCTGGTGCAACAAATCTATGTTCAGGGTCTGAGTAGTTACATTTTTTATGTATATAACCATGTTCAGCAAGGCACTCATATGCTTTCCAAGAATCGGTATATATAATGGAGCCTTACTGAACATGCTTCTTAATAGGTGGTATCAGTATATCAGCGGACCGTTCATTGTCCTGGCAAACTTCCAATCTTAGGTCATTACTTCCATCTTCTATCAATTCTATGACCCAATGCACTTCTATATGTCTACCTCTATTATACTTGCTTTTTCCAAATTTTGATTCATCAATCTGAACAATTTTATTCGGTCCACCAATTTTTGGCTGCTCCTCTTCATGTTCCAATTCATATACAATTACTGCCTCTCTACAATAACTGTACCAATCGGCTACAGTTTTAGATGACAATACAGTGTCTCTGTCATCTGTGACTCCTTCAATCTGTGCTAATTCATAAGAATAATTTCGGCTAAACATATACATTAATTTAAATACCAATGTTAGCGACAGACGGACATTTTCGAACCAAGTTCCAGTGGCTCTACTTATACATTTTACGCGACAGTTATTTTTTTGGCAACGAAAAGACCCTACTAGCCCATTCTGCTTATACAAAAATATTGGCTTTTTATGATGAGAACATAGCTTCTCCGTAGGCAGCATTTCTTGTTCTTCGGCAAATCTTAAACATTGTTCATGTGTATTTAATTTTTGAAATATCTTGAACATATTCCAATGGGACTTAATTTCCTCAACATATAAGTTTACTCTCCTTGTTAAAGAACCAGAAGATTGACTAATAAAGTCAGCACCTTCACAAGTAAATTCATCAGGTTTACTAAAGGTCAACGGCAAAGCAGACGAACATGATGGCTTCTGGGGCACGGTATAAGTATCAGGCTCTTCTGACACTACAAAACACGAAGTCTGCGACTTTGGAGGTGTCATAACTAATACAAAACAGTACAAAGCACAAAATACGAAACAGTACAAAATACGTAGCTTAGGGCTTTGGGAACGCTGTGGTAGTCGCTAATTTGCACAATCTCAAACAGGAGTACGGAAACGCTCTCAACTGTGAGGTGAACAAATTGCAACTAAAAGTTCCCGCAAATATTCATATAATTTCAAGTTCACCCTATAAACACGAACTGGAAGAAGCAGAAAAGAAAAAGAATTAAAAAAATCACAAAGTAGCCAAAAATGAAGAGAAAGACCAAAGTAAAGAGAACAATAAGAGAAAAGGAAAAAGGACAGGGAAGGGAAAGGAAAAGTGGGTAGTGAACAAGAAGGAAAACGTAGAAATGGAAAGAATGTTGAGAAAAATATAAAAATAAAGCTAAGACTCAGTCTGCTGCTAAAGGAAAGATATTGCAAGAAGAAAACACTGACTCTGATAGTGATGCTACATTTACGTCTGACAAGTCCGAAGAAGAAGTAACTTACGAAAGTGTAAAAAAGCCAATGGTACATGATTGCGTATGCTTCTTTTGTAATGGAAAATATGCAGAAGATCGAAGGAGAGAGGAATGGGTACAATGTTTTATGTGTGAATGCTGGGTGTTGGCAACAACATAAATAAATTAATTAAATAATTTTTTTTGTATTGTATACTGGCAATGTTATTAACTGTCATTAGCCTTTAGCCTCTTAATCAAATTGCTGCCAACGGCGAACGTGTAATTTTGATGTACCAAGTTTAATAAATTCAGTGAAATAGTGCGCAAACATTTCTTTTTGTTCTGAACTTCTTCTTCCCGCCTACAAATTTATTCAAATACAGTCCACGCAATCTCGCTCTCCCATCTTTTCTTTTTATGGTTCCACCATAAAAATTTGGTTCTTCGAGCCGTTCATAAAAATTTGGTGCTATCGATCCGAGGGAATTAGAGGAAAAACCTGTGTCTCCGTGCTACCACGCAAATAGATACGCCCTCCTGTGCTCTGCAAGAAAAGGAATTAATTTCTACAACAGCGTCGCAGCCACGTGTTTCCGTGCTACCACGCAAACTACGCGAGATTTCTTCGGCGACCAGAACAAAGCGAAAGAACTCAGCAGAAGAAACAATTCAGAATAAATTTAGTCTAGAAAAAAGAAATCATCAAGAAATTATCGCATTTTCATCACTGCAACTATCATCCATTGTATTAAAGGTCAGTCAGCCATATTGGAACTTCAATCGATTTTGGATCTCGCAATCTATCGAGATTCGAGCACCAATCGTACGCGTCGATTTTCAAATTTCGCGCGCAATCAGGATTGATGAATGCACCAATCGATGTTTATTTCACCTAATAGTTCATTGGATAGATTGGTACTCTCTAGTTAGCAGCACTGCGTGCAAATCACTCCACGCAGTAACAACAAACAACCAACTGCGAACAATTAATCTCTTCAGTTGGCAATACTACGTCACTCCACGATCCAATCACAAAGCGAACGTCCCGACGACTATGCGAGCGAGATAACTGCTTTCGGCTGTGCTTCGGCGTACATACTTCGGCTACTCTCGTGAGACACCGCAAGCGCAACGACGCTACGACGACGCTCAAAACCCGCCATTCTGCCATTTTGTGCTATCTATCTTCCCGATCGTGAGTGAAAAAAGTGTGTAATTTTCTAATTTTAACTGTCGAAAGTTATTTATTTCTATTAGAGACTGTAAAAGTGTAATATTAGTATTAGTAAATAGTAATTAATTGTTATTCATTATAAATTCATATAATAGTAGGATAATCAGTGTAACTCGGCACTATGGCCGAATTAAAAGCATTAGTGGCCGATAGGGGCTACGCAAAGGCCTCAATAACGAAACTTAAGAAAAACATGGACGCAGACGTATACAAGGATGCTACTCCTGAGAAAATTAGAGCATCACTCGCCAAGCTAGAATCAGTTTTCTCTGAATACAATGAATATTGCATCATAATATTAGCTGTCGACATAAACGACTCCGAAGATTCTAGTTTAATTGAGGATACCTATCTGGACCTACTAACTAAATTTAACACTTTATTAAACAAGTCTGCAATGCAATTAGCTGCTCCATGTACCTCCAAAATAAAGCTTCCTAATGTAATACCTACATTCACTGGTAAGTACACTGAATACTACGAATTCATTAACATTTTCAACGCTATGATACATAATGACATTTCTCTAACACCAGTGCAAAAACTTTACTATTTAAAAGGCTTTTTAAGTGGGGAGCCACATGCATTAATTAACAATTTACCTTTACAAGATGTAAGTTACACCGAGGCCATGAAACTTTTACAGGAAAGATACGACAGTAAAACAAAAATAGTTCATGAACATGTTTACACACTATTAGATTTGCGTGCTATGACGAAGTCAACTGCTTCAACTCTGCGAAATATGATTTCAGAGGTGAAGCAACACCTGGCGTCACTCAAAAACCTCGACGAACCAGTGGACTCCTGGGACAGCATTGTAGTATGTATTCTATCCATGAAGCTGGACTCCTTTTCCAGTCGAGCTTTCCAGATGGACAGGGATAACAAGTCTCGTCCCACTATCAAAGAGTTTCTGAGTTACCTGGAAAAACGAGCGCTAGCTTTGGACAACTTCTCAACGGGGAGCAGCTTCACACAACAGAAGCAACAGCCACAGCGGCTTGCCAGCCACGCCGTAGGTGCAAATCCTACTTTTACAACATGCATCTATTGTAAGTGTGCACATAAGCTTTTTCAATGTCCCTCTTTTAAAATGGCAGCACCAAGTAAGCGTATCGAGTTCGCTTCTGCCAACAAATTATGCAAGATATGCTTGTCTCCACATAAATATAAATGCAAATTTCATTTTAGATGTGCGGAATGCAAACAGGAGCACAATACCCTGCTGCATCAAAATAATATTAATAACCATAAACAAGCATCCCTAACACCCTCTGTCACTCTTTTGTCAAATGTTTCTCAGGGTCATGTCTTATTGCCTACTGCACGTGTAAAGTTAATATCTCAGTCGGGTACAATTATTTTTACTAGGGCACTGCTTGACAGCTTTTTTGTGACAAGCTTCGTTTGTCACACAAAAGGTTGTCGATTTACTAGGCATAAATACTAACGCTAGTAACACAACAATAGTAGGTATTACAAATGCTGAACAAACAGTTAACCAAAGCATACGCCTTGATGTGCATTCTACTGTTTATCCCTTCAAGGTCAATGTCAACTGTCATGTTGTAAAAAAAATTACAACCAAATTGCCACAAGCACCAATAGACATATCAAAACTAACATTGCCTGTTAACTGCAAACTGGCCGATGACAGCTTCAATAAGGCACTTGTCTCACCGGCAACGATTAACGAGTAGAGCTAGAACTAGAAACGAGTTAGCGAGACGCGGGGAGCGATTACGTAGTTCCGATATTTGTGTAGCTCGGCTATAAGCGAGTGGCAGTCAAACGTACAGTCAGTCTTGCGGCCTCATACGCGATACACGTGTTCCCAATTTTCCAATAAAAATGGATGAGTTTTTTATTGAATGTGTCCGACAATATCCGTGTGTTTGGGATACAAAACTGATTTCATATAAACAATTAGACGTGAACGTGATGGAGAATACGTAATCAGTAATAACTTAAATCGGCGTAGGGCGCAATTCCAGCTAATAGATGTCGACACAAATAATGTAAGAGATTTTCCTGAATTATCTTTCAGTGATTTAGTTGTTATATCGTTGGGTACTTATCAAATCAAACAGGCTCGATCGTATTATGGGGAACATGTAAGGACAAATGGCTCGTATATTATAGAAGTTTACAAGGAGGTGGATAGGATCTTATTACAGGAGCTGTCAACATCTGAAAGTACTTGGTATTAAGAGGGAGACTAAAGTCAAGGCATATAAGTAATAAAATATACTTTGTTTACATTTTAACTGACAGCTCTTTAAGCAGCAGAAATGCAGTAGTGCAATACTACTGCAACTGTATTGCGGGAAATAGAACAGTTGGTTGCTGTGCCCACACAAAGAACATAATATGGTTTCTTGGTTCGGCACGGCATCAAGGTTTTATAACACCTCCTGCACAATTATTAGATGATATTTTAATATTTTATAGCGATAACGAGGACGATTTATAAATAACACATATTGTCCAAGTATAAGCTTCTTGAATATTGGATACTACCCTTATTCTGTATGTTGTTTAACGATAGCTCAAAGACACGCATGGTGCATTTTGTAGTGTCCCTTTCTTGCGCCAGCGGTCGCGAGTTCGAGTCCGAAACTCGGATAAATGTACTCCAGTCATGGGTACTAGTATTATTATATTATTGAAATTGTATGATCATATATAAAAATTAAATGGTTACATATAAACATTTTTTTATTTCTTTATTTTATTGTGTCAAGTGCCTTTTAAACATGTATGATAGTCAACATTTATGTACCTATTTAAGGTGAAGGGGTCGCGTATTATATATCTATACTAATGTTATAAAGCTGAAGAGTTTGTTTGTTTGTTTGGTTAAACGCGCTAATCTCAAGAGCTACTGGTCCGAATTGAAAAATTATTTTAGTGTTGGCTATAAGCTATATATGTTATATAGCACGCTACGACCAATAGGAGCGGAGCATCAATGAAAAATGTTGCGAAAACGGAAGTAAGATATTTCCTTGTATTTTAAGCCTTTAGAACGCGAGCGAAGCCGCGGGACTGGCTAGTATCGTATAAATACTTATAATAGTCGTCAGACACAAGACGCGTTCTTTATAGACTAATAAGGCAGTTCAAGAAAATTAAAAATTGGACGTTCAGGTATTATAAATGTGAAAGAAAGCCTGTTAACATTATTAACATATTGTTAATATTTTGTCATGTAATTATCATTTGTCAAAATATGACGTAAAATATAACCTAAAAATTGCATATTTAACACTCGATTTAAGTAACTTGGCCAAAGCCAGGGGGCATGGAAATAGGTTTTAGAATAATTTCTGAATATTTTAATTTTATAGCAAATTTTTAGCCCTGTAACAGGGCCCAATGTTATATGGAAATTGGTTTTCTCCTTTATTATATTACTGTGTAAGCAAAGATTATAATTAATATAAAAACAAATTATTGTACTGTTGGAATTGAATAGAAAGGGACAGTAGCAAGTTGCGTCGCGTCTATAAAAGGAAGTGTCAAACCGATGACAGAGCCAGGGGCCTTTTGATTGTCAAACGTCGAAGCGTTCACACGTCTCAGCTGTGTCGTATAATTTGTTAATTATTATTCGTGTGTTCTAATTATTCGTGTATTCTAATTATTAAATATTTTGCTGGTTACATTAAAATTGTTCTTAATCATTTTTTTTTATATAAACCACCGCTGTTTCCTAAAACCAGAAGTGGGATAGGATCTGCACACAGCCTGACCGTTTGGACTATCAATTTTTCAAAGTTATTCCAGTGCGCGACTCGTTAAGTCTGTAACTTTTGTACCGTGTGTAAATTTATCAAATAATGGGTAGATCGCGGCGTCTTCGTTCGTAAAAGTTATCGCTGTCAAACAAAGTATCTAGGCCGGGTGGTGAGTCAGGGTCAGGTAAGGGCGAGCCGTCGCAAGGTAGAAGCCTTGGTAAATACACATTGACGCATGAAGTGTGGGGTATGGTCCTGTTCTAATGCAGTCTTCTACAAAATGGCAAGAAAGGAGTCGTTGAATACTTCAGCAAGGGGACACCGGCTGCGGAGCGTAATTACGCAGTGAGACTCGTGAACTGATTCAACAACTGGAAAGTGAGTATTAGCACACACTTGTGTTGTTGGTTAAGTTTGATGGTAATCCATTTGACTGTGCTACTTATATCAGCTCGATGTAGCTGTTACTGGGTCTGTGTCGATAAATGATCCGATGTAGTTGTTACTGGATCTATGCTGATAAATGATCCGATGTAGTTGTTACTGGATCTATACTGATAAATGATCCGATGTAGTTGTTACTGGATCTATGCTGATAAATGATCCGATGTAGTTGTTACTGGATCTATGCTGATAGATGATCCGATGTAGATGTTACTGGATCAATATCATCGGAGACCCGCAGAATGATAACGTATCTTGCGACAGGCCTGCGACAGGCGTATCTCGCGATCGCTGCTGTCAAACGTCACTTTTGTATTACGTAACAGCGGCTAGACAGCAGACTGCAGTCGAGCTCTAGTTCACCCTCTATCGGACAATCTATGAACTAAAAAGTGCATTCGTGTCTTAGTCGTACCAGCAAATTGGTATTACGTAAGCTTCCTTGACAGCAATACGACAGCGACAGCCGAGCAAAATGAAACGTCAAACAGCAACAACCTCTGTACCTGTCGCAAAGTGATTGTTGATTTGTTGGTAGTTAAGTGTCGAGTACGATAACTGTGGTTTTTTTTTAATTTTAAATACATTCTAAGCAATTTGTTAATTAAAACAGTAAACCATAAACATCTTTGAAGGTAAGATCATTATGTAGTGTAAAATATTTATATGTATTAACAAATTCATTTACATAAAAATAAACGCAGTATGAACCTAATTCAATTGTTTATTTTATTTTAATAGGTATTTTCGAAGAATGGCACGCGCTTTTCTACTTTTAAAGGCGCTTGATGATGAAGAAAGGCATGTGGAATTGTTGGAGAGGTCTCGTATGCGGCGACATCTTAGAGATCAAGCAATGCCTTTGGCATTGCCTGATTCTGAGTTTAAGGCCTACTACAGGCTCTCAAAATCATTATTCAAACAACTATGTCATGACCTCAGGCCACATATGAGTGCAACAAGAAGAAAAACCAAAGTGAACTTGGAATGTAAAGTAAGACATTAATATAAGCAAACATTATTTATTTATATTCAAGTCAACTGGTAGGTTACCAGAAATAGGTATTAATTAGGTATTTAATATGCAATTTTTATTACAGGTTCTAACAACTCTTTCATTTTATGCCACTGGTACATACCAAAAGCCAGTTGGCATGAGCTTCATACATGGTTTGAGTCAATCCAGTGTCTCAAATGCTATTAATGAGGTCACCAATGCACTCAACAGTACTGACATTTTGCAAAAATATGTAAAATTTCCGCAAACACAGGAGGAGAGACAAATAATAATAAATGGGTGTGTAATTTTATTTTATTAAACTTCCTTGCAAATCAATAAATTGCTTTATAGTAGATATCTGTGCCTGATAACTGCAATTACCAACCATTGCTATGTTTTAAACCCTGCAAGCAAAGATAGATAGAAACAGATCATCAATTACTGTAAGACTAATAATGTCTTCAATAATTGAAGGTACTCGTTAAAGTTAGATTAATAATTATCGTACTTTTGTACATTGATTTTTTTATTCTAGATTTTACAATAAATTTGGCTTTCCTGGGGTTTTTGGCTGCATTGATGGGACTCATATTGCCCTGGTGAGACCCAGTGAGCATGAAGAAAGATTCTTCAATCGCAAGCATTACCATTCCAGGAATGTCCAAATAGTAAGTTCAATAATATCTGATTAAAAAGTACATGCTAAGTTTTAAATATACACATTTATACATGTATTGTTTGCAGATTTGCGATAGTGATTTAAACATTTTAAATGTTGATGCAACATTTGAAGGGGCCAGCCATGATGCATATATCTGGCGACAGTGTGAGGTCAACAAACATATTCAAGATTTACATAATAATGGAGAAACTCTTTGGCTTTTAGGTAGGTACAAATAATGGCAGATTTTTTTGATATTCCAATCAACTTTTATGTACATCCATAATTAGAATAATTTTAATATATTATTAATTTGAGTTGACAGATTCAGATGACTATATATTTTACACAACTATGTACCTTTTTGTTCATTATTATTATTTGTTTAAAACTTGAATTATTTATTTTTAATGTTATTATTTTCTTTGCCTTCTTAGGTGATTCAGGGTACCCATTGAGGCCTTGGCTTTTGACGCCTATTGTCAATGCTGTTCCTGAGACTCCAGAGGAACACTATACAAATGTTCATTGTAGAGCCAGGAACACTGTTGAACGGTGCATAGGAGTATTGAAGGCCCGTTGGCGTTGTTTGCTGGTTCACAGGGTGCTGCATTATTACCACCATACTGTTGCAAAAATAATTAATGCATGCTGTGTCCTACATAATATGGCCAAAAGAGCTAGGCTTCCTGTGCCTGAGCTGTCACCTACTGACATGGAAGCTGAACGAAACCAGCAAGAGCTACACAGGAACCAAATCGACAATAATCAAAGCGAATCCCAATAGCTCCAAAATGGACGTCGACAATTGTCTAGTATAGTCCAGAGGTTGTGGAGAAACAGGACATAAATAACCATACTCTTTTTACTTTTATAATCGTTTACTGTGAGATTTAGAATTTCCTTTTATATTTACCTTTTTGTAGTGTCCATAGATAATAAGTTAGTAAGTCCCAGCACTAGGTTGTTTGTGACATCCCTAATTATATACTCTGTGTGTTAATGAAAATAAAGAATACGTCGATACGATACGGTGTTTTTATAATCGGATAAAATCCCAATAAACCTTGAAGCATTTACTTAAATAAGATTCCTGACAGAACCACGAACACAACAATTTGGCGACGAGCGATGGAGGCCAATGGAAAAAGTTT
This sequence comes from Boloria selene, assembly GCA_905231865.2. NCBI lineage: Eukaryota > Metazoa > Arthropoda > Insecta > Lepidoptera > Nymphalidae > Boloria > Boloria selene. The sequence goes on along the minus strand of HG993158.1, from coordinate 1,668,910 downwards.
TATCGGAAACTTACCTGTTTTCGATAATGACGCTCAAAGTTTCGCAAGTAGGTTAGAGATATTTGAAGAGTATTGTATGTTAAATAGCGTCCCATTAGAGGATGTCAGCAATGTCAGAAAGTCACTATTTTTATGTCATATTGGAGTCAAGCATTATAACGTGTAACACAGTATATGCTTACCAAATAAGCCAAGTTCAAAAACAATCTCGCAATTGGCAACCATTTTGTCGGAAAAATATGATTCGCCAGGTCTAGAGTCTACAAGCAGGTACTTATTCTACCGGAGGATGCAGTCAGAAGCGGAAAGTGGCACGGAATATATTGCGGCCCTGCAGGAAATTGCAGTCAAATGCAATTTTGGTGGCCATGCGGAGGACGCATGCCGGGACCAACTCATTGTTGGAATCCGTAGCGAAAGTATAAGGAAAAAACTGCTGTCGATCTCAGAACTAACCTACGAAAAAGCGAATACTATATTTCTACAAGAAGTGTACCAATGAAAAATATATCGAGTACACCAAATGTTAATCAAGTCAGGAGTCGTCCAGGTCGTCATTACCCAAATAGTCTGAGTCAAAAGCGTCAAGGTCCGCCGTATCAGAGTCAAAATCGTCAAGGTCCGCCGTGTCAAAGTCAAAATTGTCAAGGTCCACCGCGTCAGAGTCTAAATCGTCGAGGTCCACAGAGTCAAAACCGTCAGCATCCAGCATATAACCAGTCGAGTCAACAAGGTTATTACGTCAGGCACCAGTCATGCTACAGATGTGGAAGGAACCACAATCCAACAATGTGTCCAGCCCGTTCATGGAAGTGCTATATATGTCAGCGCTTTGGTCATACCTCAACGATATGCAGAAATCTCCATCAGGGTAACACAAACCAAGTATCTGAAGTCGAGTCAGTCACAAGTCCTGTAAGTAATAGTGGAGACAGTGTAGTTAACTTGTTAACAGATTCTTATAACATAAATAATATACAGTCAAGTCAGTCCATGTGTAAACTTCAGTACTATAGACAAACATGTACTTGCATATCTTGTGATATTCCATGTGATATCAATTGTGGATTTTGTACAAATATTAAGTTGGTAAACATTAATAGTGTCTCACCTAAGCCACAGATTATTAGAGTCAATGTTGAAGGATCTCCATTAGAAATGGAAATTGATACAGGTGCAGCTATTTCATTGATTCCTTATCAATGTTATTTAAATATGTTTAAAAGTCATACCTTGAAGTCATGTAATATAAAATTAAAAACTGTGTCAGGTCCTCTTGAAGTAGCTGGTATAATAAATGTTAAAGTGTCATTTAGTAATTTAGAAGTTCCTAAGTCATTACCACTTATTGTAACAGCAGATAAAAAGTCCTTTATACCTTTGCTTGGGCGTGATTGGTTAGATGTTTTAAACCCAGAGTGGAGAAATAATACTTTGTCAGGTAGTATTAACAATAACAGGTATGTAAAGTCTATTTAGCAGGAAGTGAAGTCTAATGTTGTACAACAGTTCATGAGAACTTATCCAAATGTGTTCAGCAAAAATGTTGATTCACACATAGTAGGTTTTGAAGCAAAATTAGTTTTGAAAGAAAATAGTACCCCAGTATTTCTAAAACCTTACCCATTACCTTATAATATTGTCCAAGTTGTCAGTGATACCTTAGATAGGTTGGAAAAAGATGGAAAGATTTATAAAGTCCATTATTCAGAGTGGGCGTCACCATTGGTACCAGTGAATAAAGCCAATGGAGATTACAGAATGTGTGTTGATTTTAAGCGTTCAGTGAATTGTAATATTAAAGTTGATGCTTACCCGCTTCCCAAGCCGGAAGATGTGTTTGCTACAATGTTAGGTGGTGAAGTATTTGTTGTCTTAGATTTGTCAGATGCATATACACAGTTATTAGTAGATGAGCAGAGTCAAGAATTGTTAACAGTCAATACACACAAAGGGTTATATAGATACAAACGTTTAATTTATGGTATAGCATCAGCTCCAGCAATTTTCCAACAAGTTATGGATCAATTGTTATCTGATATACATAATACAGTGTGTTATATTGATGACATTTTAATAAATGGAAAGGATTATGCAGATTGTTATAATACAGTTGTCAAATTTTTCTAAAAATTAAATAAACATAATGTCAGAATTAATCATGAAAAGTGTAAATGGTTTTCAAAGTCTGTGGAGTACTTAGGTCATATAATTTCAAAGGAAGGTAGAAAGCCTAGTCCATCCTTAGTAGAAGCTATTGTCAATGCAAAGTATCCACAAAATATTAAAGAGTTGAGATCATATTTAGGTATGTTAAATTTCTATCATAATTTCATAGGGAATTTAAGTATATTAGTTAAACCTTTGTGTCGTTTAACAGAAAATAATGTTCAATGAGATTGGACACCCGAATGTCAGTCTGCTTTCACCTTAAGTAAACAAAAGTTAGTAAGTAGTGATATTTTAGTCCATTATAATCCATCCTTACCTCTAGTTGTATATTCAGATGCAAGTCTAGTAGGTTTAGGCGCAGTGTTGTGTCATGTTATTAATAGTAATAGTAAATCTGTAGAGAAGCCGATAGCCTGTGCATCTTGTTCATTAACAAAAGTACAATGTAACTACTCTCAGTTAGATAGAGAAGCCTTAGGTATTGTAAGGTATAGGTGTATATTTATGGGGTCGTCATTTCACCCTTATTACAGATAATGCTCCAATTAAATATATTTTGCACCCTGGTATGGGAATACCAACGTTAGCAGCTCAACGCTTGCAACATTGGGCATTAATTTTAATATTGAACTAAGAATTATTATTATTATTTTTTTTTTTTACTTTGCATCAGTAATATATATTTTTTATTACAACAATGCCGCTAAAACGTGCACCTCCTATGTCTTCAACATCATCTCCTATAAAACACAGTTCGTTAGAATCAGTTCGAACTAAAGACCATCGAAGTGAAACTGAAGCCAACACTCCAAACATAACACTTCGTCAAAAACGAAGACGCTCTGCAGATATAGGCGAGAGGCTTGATGCTTTTATGATCTAGATTAAGGATGTACTTGAATCATTTAAGACTGAACAAAATTATAAGATCGAAAGAATTTCGATAGCCATTGATGAAATTATAAAACAAAACTCAGAAATACGTTTATCCATGGATTTTTTATCAAATAAATACGAAGATATAAGTAATCAGATTAAAAAACTTGAGAACGAACGCCAAACAAATCTACAACAACTGCAAATTCTCGAAGATAAATTAGAAAATGATGAACGCCTGACTAGGTCTACTTGTATCGAAATCAGAAATATCCCAACTACACCATCTGAAACAAAAGAAAATCTTATTGGTACCATTATTACGGTCGGAAAAAATCTAAATGTACCAATACAACAAAACGAGATTAGAGATATTTTGCGTATAAGCACTCGAGATACTGCAAACAAAACAGTTCTAGTATATTTTACTAGCGTTATGTTAAAAGAAAAAATTATACGCATGTTTAGGAAATCTAACCGAGATAATAATAAACTAACTACGGAAAAGTAGAAGATTAATGGACCCATAAAGCCTATATTCATATCAGAGAACCTAACAGCAAGAATGAAAAGATTATTTTATCTTACGAGAGACTTTGCCAAATCAAATAATTTCAATTACTGCTGGATCTCAAATGGAAAGATTTTATTAAGAAAGAAGGAAGGAGATAAACTCATACTGATTAAAAATGAAACAGACCTGGCGGACCTAAAATCAAAACAATGACTAGACGTTGAAAATAGTAAATTTATTAAAAAAGTTTTTATTTAGTTAAAATTTATTGTAAATTTAAATATTTTATGATGAGGTTATATTACTTACTTTTTAATTCGCAATACATCATCACAGATACACAACATTTACTCTTTTACTATACACTCACAAACAACGTACTTACTCAAATATATTTATTTGATTATAACAGCCTTATAACCAGTGCTGATATTAAAAATCGTAAACTATTTACAGTGTGCAAATTTATAGAGTTAGTAGTAGAGTCATGTTCTGATCTTTTTGCCATTACTCACCTGTTATTCTTTAACTTCAAATATGGATAACGTTAACTCAATCGCATACGATGTAGAACAGTTGTCTATATCTAAATCATATATATGCTCCCCTGAAGATGTTTCTTTATATACAGCACACATAAAAAAATCCTTTAGAGTACTCCACGCTAATATACGCAGCATAGCTTGTAATTTTGATTGTCTACTGGTTTTATTACACAGAATTAATTTTGATGTTGACATTGTTGTCTTGTCTGAATGCTGGTTGAGAAAAGCCCCTGTTCTTCCCACTCTGCATGGTTTTACAGTGCATGCGTCTGCACACCTTAACCAAAATGACGGAGTGGTCGTTTATATAAGATCTCATTTAAAGTGCACTGTTGAATCGACAGATATTATAGAAGCTAATAGCATCTTAATAAAATTCTCGAGCAACTGCGTAATCATAGCTATATATCGTTCTCCCTCGTTTACTAATTTTAAACCATTTATAGAATCTCTTGATAAAACTTTAAACAAATTAAATACCCATAAAACTGTTACAATTGTGGGAGATATTAATATAAATATATCCCCATGCAATGATTCTCGTACTGGTGATGACTATCTGAATATGCTCGCAGCATATGGTATGTTACCCGCTCATCAACTCCCAACTAGACAAAAAAACTGTTTAGATCATGTTATCTCTAGATCCCCAGATTATGTCATTGCTATGGTCTTAGATACATATATTTCCGATCATGCACCTGTTTTATTTTATTGTAATATAAAGAGCCAAACGCAATCAACAAATCGAAAAATTGATAAGGTTGACTTTAAGGGCACGCTCACTTGTCTCGAGCAATCAGATTTATCGGCCATTTTTGTTTCTAATGATCCTAATATTGTCACTGATAGATTAATTGACACAGTGTCTAGCGCTATCAAAGCGAATACTAAAATACGGTATATACCAAACAAATTACGAATTATTAAGCCATGGATCACCCCTGGTCTGTTAAGATGCATTCGTCATAGGGATAACTTATATAGGAAATTCAAAAAGCACTCAGATAATATAACCTTAAAAACCGTATTTTTGCGTTATCGTAATTTTTGTAATAACCTTCTCAAGAAAGTGAAACAAGAATATGAAAAAAATGAGTTCAATGAAGCTAAAAACAACCCCAGTAAAACTTGGAGTCTTATTAAGAAAATTGCGAATATAGGCCAAAAAGAAAAAAGCTGTTCCGAACTACTGGATATATGCAATCATCCATTGGAATCAGTAAATTCTGTTAACCAGTTTTTTGCGAATGTGGGTAAAAGGTTAGCAGCCAATATAACACGCAATCAAGAACCTCAGCACTATACTGACACCCATAGAAAGTACTATCTAAATACAATGTTCCTATATCCAATTACTGAAATAGAGGTAAAAATAGCTATTAATAATCTCAAAATAAAACTGCAGCTGGATGGGATGGTATACCCACATCTATTATTAAGGCTGCTGCTCATGTTTTTATTCCGACACTTGCCAGATTATTTAATCTTTGCATTTCGAAAGGAATTTTTCCGTTCTTTTAAAAAAGCAGTTGTACGTCCAATTTACAAAAATGGTGACAGAAACATTATTTCAAATTACAGACCAATATCTCTACTCACCACTTTCTCTAAAATTTTTGAAAAAATTCTCAACAAAAGACTACTTGCGTACTTAAACCAAAATAACATCTTATCAGAAAATCAATTTGGCTTTCGTCCTGGCAAATCCACAGAAGATGCTGTTCTTACTCTTTCGGCTCAAATAACTAAAAACTTTGATAGTAAAGTCAAATCTATTGCTATATTTTTAGATCTTGCTAAAGCTTTTGATACTGTATCCATACCTCTTTTGTTGACTAAACTGGCAAGCAGTGGAGTAAGAGGCCTAGCATTGGAAATTTTTAAAAGCTATCTCGAGGAACGCCTGCAATGTGTGTGCATTGATAATTATAGAAGTAGGGAGGAATTGGTTAGTTTCGGTGTCCCTCAGGGAAGTGTACTTGGTCCTACCCTCTTTCTCATCTACATAAACGAGCTTTGTACGCTGCAGCTACCCCATACTAAAGTTTTCGTCTACGCTGATGATACTGTTCTTCTTGCTAGCGGTAAAACATGGACAGAAGCAAAGGCTAATGCAGAATCTTCACTAAGGATTATTCTGGGTTGGCTTAAACGAAATCTTCTCACTCTTAATGTTGATAAGACAAAATATCTCACTTTAGCTCCCTCCACCTTAGCACAGGCCCCTCCTAGTTTGTTAATTCGTGCACATGATTGCCAACGGATAACTGGAGAGTGTGGCTGTCCCGCATTGGAAAGAAGTCTTAACGTTAAATATCTTGGTGTTATAATCGATAGTAATATGACTTGGAGACAGCAAATTCACTCATTAGCGTCGACACTAAGAAAGTTCATATTTATATTCAGGAAGTTAAGGAATGTGGTGGACATACAATGTCTAAGAATAGTATATTATGCCCTGTGTCAATCTGTTATTTCATACTGCATTACTTGTTGGGGTGGTTCAGCTAAAACTTTAATGTTGAGACTGGAAACGGCCCAAAGAGCAGTTCTTAAAAGTTATGTTCAATAAGCCAATCTACTTCCCTACGGGGGAGATATACGCTCTTAGTAATGTATTATCTGTAAGAAAACTTTTTGTTTTACAAACGGTTCTCCGTAAGCATTCTGAGCTTCCTTATATACCTTTTAATTTATGCACAAAACGCAGATCTCACACAGTATGCCAAATTAATTCTGCAAGAACCGCTGTCGCTAAAAGACACTACCCATATATCAGCTGTTTACTGTACAACAGAATTAATAAATTGTTGAACATATATCCACAGACTACGTATCATTGTAAATCTAAATGTTTATCATGGCTTCAAAGTATCACATATGAAGAGACTGAAGAACTTCTGAAAATTGCTTTTTAAAGTATCACACGCTCAATAACACACAAAAACACACACACACACACATACACACACACACACACACACACACACACACACACACACACACACGCTCTAACAAACGCTCCCACATACACACATCTCTTTATTTTCTTTATTTTTTTTTTATCATTGTTATATTTTAGTTTTTTTGATACGGTAACATAGTATAAATATTGTATGGAGGCGGGCGTTGATATCTGCAACGCAGTTTATACTTTTGCAGTGTCATCGTAGCCATTGTTATATTGTATGCTACACAAATGGTTACTAAATAAATAAATAAATAAATAAAAAAATAAATAAATATCTTACCTTCTATCAAAGTTACAAAAAGTCCGCCTTACCATCCTGAGAGTAATGGTTTTGCTGAAAGAAATGTGCAAATAGCTAAAAGGGCATTAAGTAAACTTGTTTTAGATAAAAAAGGTTCTGAATCTTTAAGCCTTAAGATTAATAAATTTCTTCTAAAAATATAGGAACACTCAGACTACAACTACAGAGAAATGTCCTAATTCATTGTTATTTTTGTATCAGCAAAGAACCTTGTTATCAATGTTAAATCCTAATTTTACTAAGAAGCAATTATATATAACTCAATGAATGATTATTTTATATAAGGCGTAACTTAGGCTACTCTTAACATTTTTTTTTAAATAGGGGAAACTAGGGACCAACCCGAGTGAAGCGAGGGTGAGTCGCTAGTAATAAGTAAGTGTACAAAAAATGCTACAAAGTTTATTTTTTTAATAATATTTCTAATATAATTTATTAAGGGCAGCAGCCTGGTCACGTGCTGCCTCCGCCTGCATGCGTGATGCCTCAGCTTGTACACGTGCCGACTCCGCTGTAACCCGTGTCGACTCCGCTGTTATCATGGCGGCATCAGCCAGTCGGCTCTCTGCGTCCACCCGTCGTCTCTCCAGTTCTACAACCCATGATGGATCAACTCTTTGGCCTGTGAAATATAAAATACCTATTTAATACAAATTCCATCATAGATGTCAGGATGTTAGCATCCACGAACTGTCTCCTATACTCCATTTTAGTCATGGTTATGTACTGCTATCAGCTATTGAAGGTTTCTTTCCATTACAGAGATTCAGATGGTACACACAATGTGATATCTAGTTTGTTAGTCTTATCAACCTGATGGATAGATAAGATATATTATGATAATAGTCTGAATAGATAAGAATTTACAATAAAGTGATTATATTTTATTTATAAAAATCCTGCCTCAACTTTGGGGCAAGTATTAATAAATCAGAATGATATTAACACTTACCAGTTTTAACCTCTTTTGTGAGAGTAGAACTGCTGCTGCGTCTGGGCTGTCGAAGCTGTCTTCGAGAGTCTGTGCTTGCTGGAAATAACAAAAATATATAATTATTTGAGAATAATCCTTATTCAATTATAAATGTGAAAATGTGTTTCTTGGTTTGTCCTTCAATCACAGCAACAGAGCAATGCATTGACTTTGATTTTTTGCATAGACAGTTAGTTTATGGGCTGGAGAGTAGTGATAATATAGGCTACTTTTTATCTGAGAAAAACGCAGTTTCTATAGGGAGACATGCTTACGCTGGCGTGCTTGCTTAGGATTTTTGAAAACCTTAATATAATTATCATTACCCACCGAATATTTGCCTTGATGTTGTTGCAGGTCGATTTGGGCTGCCTGCAGTGGCCTTAGTGGTATCTGGAAATTATATGTTTATTAACAGTGTATCGCCAACCAGTTTCATACAAATGTAGTTAACTCTTATTATGAATGATAATAATTAAATAAATTAAATTACATTTTTGTTATCACATCTAGCTACTATTACTACTAATCATCTCTTTGTGGTTCATCTGTTTCTTAACATAAATCGATAAATACACATACTCATACATTGATGGTATACTATCATTATTATTAAAAATTATTATCAAAAATTAGCTATGAAACCATGAACATGCTTTTATGAGTGACAGAAAAGAGAAATGCAGAGTTATTTTTAATAACAAGAACACAAATAAATAATACTTAAAAGCTTACCAAAATAGGCACCCTGTACTGTATGTCACCAGATACAGCACCTTCTCCGATTATAGATAAAACCTTTTTTTCAAATTCTGTTAAATCGACGAGGGTAGCTGGTCCACCACCAGTGCTAGAGGCTTCTCGCCTTCTTGCAGAAGCCCTATTTTTCGTTTTGAATTTCAAGTCTGCCCAGTACTACAGATTGAAAAATTAAGCATGATAAGCATCTGCAGCCAACCAAAAAAATAAGAGAACCAAAAAAAAGTATTCATACACGTTTCCACTTCTGGCATTTAGCCTGGTAGCGAGATTGTTCCACTTGCGATCAATGGCTTCTTTTGATCTCGCTCCCATCCCAACGCCTTTGACAAGACTTGGGTGCTCCATTAAATGCTGCAGCAGCTCGTTCATTTGATTTTGCGACACTCGATGTTCCACTTACTTGTATTATTAGAAGAAAATGTAAGTCAAAGGAAACCAATGTACGCATTGTTTGTACTAAACTAGGTATAATTGATTTTTAACTTACTGTCCAAAATTAAAAATCAACAATCGCTTTCAAATGCATGCATCAATGCACGCTGCTATGTATTATGTAAGCAATATACTCTTAAATCTTAATGCAGTATGCAGTAAGCACGCTACGCAGACAAAGCGTTTAATAATTTTATTAGGTACTAGGTACCTAATACCTATATATATTATCTATGGGTATATAATTTGTTTTCATTTATTGCTGTCCTATCGTGAGTGGCGCTAGTATTGATGGAAAAAAGTGCATTCTGCGACAGACGAGCAAGATTGCTGTCGCATTGCTACTGCTGTCGCGTTGCTGTCGCTACAGCAACGTTTTACGTAATCAGCCTACCGATGTAGCTGTTACTGGGTTGTTGTGTATTGGTCCGATGTAGACGCTACTGGATCACAGAACTGACACACTGAGGCAAGTTTATTCTGTAAGGCCTGTGGCAGTGTGTAGAGGAACTTATCCTTGTAGTAAAAGAGAATCTGCCGAAGGACTAAGCGGTAAGCTTGAAGCGATGCCTTTATCAGGACCTATCCACAGACCAGATGCAGTCGAGGACGATGCACAATCAGGAGAAGCCGTGTTGGAAATGAATAGAAAGGGACAGTAGCAAGTTGCGTCGCGTCTATAAAAGGAAGTGTCAAACCGATGACAGGGCCTTTTGATTGTCAAACGTCGGAGCGTTCACATGTCTCAGCTGTGTCGTATAATTTGTTAATTATTATTCGTGTGTTCTAATTATTCGTGTATTGTAATTATTAAATATTTTGCTGGTTACATTAAAATTGTTCTTAATCATTTTTTTTTATATAAACCACCGCTGTTTCCTAAAAGTACCAATAATTTTCAAAGTACATACACACATCTGTGTAAGCAAACTTAAAATTATATACTTACCGCTAACTTATATCTAGACACATTAAAGTGTATAAGTTCAATTTTTTTGTGTATATTTGAGTTGATTTATAATGTAATAATAGTAATGTCATTTGCAGACAATTAACATGCCATTTGATGTTCTTTTTTTTCTATTTAATTGAGAATTATTTCTCGAGGCCGCAGCTTATGTTGGCAATAACATAAATAAATTAATTAAATATTTTTTTTTTGTATTGTATACTGGCAATGTTACTAACTGTCATTAGCCTCTTAATCATAGAGAAAATTAATATTATACTTTGAATAGAGAGCCCTCTCTACCGTTTTTTTTGCCAACACTAAACTAGCGCCATCTGTAATTTTTCACCCCATGGCCTATACTAGTCCTTCTGATATCATAAAAATTTTATTTAAAATTAAAGTCGATCGATTCTAAATGTGTATTGTTATTTTAAGCAAGGAGCAGTATTATTTTTATGTGACATTATGCTTATTTTTTTCAAAAATTAAATCATTTTTGCATGCAAATTTGTTTGGTATGCGTGTATTGAACTTGTAGTGGCAGTGCTGACGCGCACATTCTTTCATTAGCAAGCGTATAGCGCATCGAAGCTCGAACGGGCAGTTGCTCCGTAGACGCCTACCGACACGTATTTCCTTTGCAAGTGAATTAATATAATAATACTTTTGTGGACTTGGACATTTTATTATCTCCCTACATCTTCAGTCATCACACACACAACACGCCACTAAATTGGTGACCCCGACCCCGACGAAGAACTTTTAGAGGAACTTTTGTGAACTTTGGTGAACTTTTTACGCAGGTGTGAATAAAATATTTTTTTTAAATACGGGCAACTCAATTTATATACGGTCAGTAAGTGTCATAATACATCGCGTAAAAATAATAAGATTAAATGCAAACATCAAAAATGTCTCTAGAAAACACTAAAATGGGCACTGAAGAGGCTTACAGATTATAACCTAACCTCTTAAATCTTTTGCATTCTTTTTTTAACTCGCCGTTTGTATTATTTACCTCCACGCTCAAAACGCTCTATAATCCATTCCACTTGAGTTTACGACAGTAACGCTCACAAGCAAGTGGAACGGGAAAAATTACGGTCGTGAGCGTAATCGTTGTGAACGCTTAGTGGAACGTAGCAACTCAAGCACTCGTTTTGTACAATTTCAATGTCACTGTCAGTGTGTCAAATGTCAATCATTGTCACAATTTATTTTTTTTTGTAATTAAAAATATATGAAAAGCGCGGGAACTGTTAAGTGAAAAGTCGGGTTTTTTCTTTCAAAAAATATTTAATTAACTTAACGTAAAATTTATTGGCTTTTTATATAAAAAATAGTTGCAAATTAATAAAGAAATGGGGAGAACTAAGAAAAGGAAAAAAAAGGAGGAAGGAGATAACGTTGAGGATGACTCTTTGAGCTCCGACTCAGAGTTGTAGGGGTTCGACATAAGATATATAAAGCGAGCGCACGCGGTCATACACAGTCGACACTCGCTAACACACTCGCTAACATACTCGCTAACACACTTGCAACTGAGTAGTTAATAAATACGCACAATAAATTCCGTGCTTTAATAAGCACCCGACATTACCTAAAGTGGTGACCCCGACGTGACCTAAAGTGGTGACCCCGAGAAGTGAAAGTGCAACCTTTTTTGAGAAAATGACTCTTCAACCGTCGACATCTTCTGCGGAGCTCGCAGCCATCACATTAACGTCAAAGATCCCTGATTTCTGGACCGACCAACCTAGTCTGGTTTATACGAACGGAAGCTATGTTGGCGCCACAAAAATTATCAGACGAGGCTAAATATGACGTCGTAGTGTCGAAACTTAGCAAAGATGCCATACAACAGGTGACAGATTTATTGATAGAGCCACCCGCCGTTAAGAAATTTGATACATTAAAGGCACGCCTACTGACAATATGCGAGGAATCCAAAAACAGGCAATTGCAGAAATTAATCAGTGAAATGGAACTCGGTGACCAGAAGCCATCACAACTGCTACGGCGTATGAAGGAATTGGCCAAGGATAAAATCCCTGATGACACCTTGAGAATACTAAGGCAAGGTCATCTGCCTAGTGCTGTACGAGCCGTGTTAGCCGTGTCAGACACTAAAGAGCTCGAACATCTGGCTAACATCGCAGACAACGTTTTCGAGACCACACGTGCCGCGCATGTGATCAACGAGGTCACACAGCAACAGCAGTCCACAAGTCCCAGGGACACAGAGGCAATCATGGCTGAAATAGCCAAGCTCAGTCTCAAGGTCGCCGGCTTAGAAAGGTCACGAGCAAGGTATTCTCGGCGCTGGAGCAACAGGGGACGTCAGCGTTCCATATCCCGCAGCCAGAGCCGCGACCCCTCCGCGCTGCGGCGAACAGCTGACGCACCAGGATGGCTTTGTTTCTGCCATCATCGTTTCCGGAACAAGGCTCGTAAGTGCGTGGAGCCATGTGCGAGGAAGACCAAGACGGAAAACTAAGGAAGGTGCAGACAACGGCGGAGCTCTGCGCCATATCTCCGTGCAACCGCCTTCGCGTCATAGACATTAACAGTGGGTTAAATTTTTTAATAGATACGGGAGCCAATATTTCTGTTTTACCTGTAAATAAAAAACATAACATTCGCGAGTGCAGTGACTATAAACTATATGTAGCCAATGGTTCTGTAATCAAAACGTACGGCATAAAATCGCTTATATTAAATTTTAAGTTACGCAGACCGTATAGATGGGACTTCGTTATCGCTGACGTTAAACAACCGATATTAGGCGCGGATTTCTTAAGTTACCACAAGCTTTTAGTTGACGTCGGCTCACGAAAACTTATCGATTGGGTTACTGATTTAAAAATTATAGGATCGATTGTGTGTTCAAATGAACCCTCTGTACTGTCTGTTAGTAGTGATCATCCGTATCATAAGCTCTTATTAAAATATCCTAGCATTACTAAGCCTATGTCATTCAAGGAAATTGCACCGAGTACGGTCCAGCACTGCATAGAAACTACCGGACCGCCGGTGTACGCAAGGGCTAGGCCGCTCCCGCCTGCTAGGTATAAAATTGTTAAGGCTGAGTTTCAGAAAATGCAAGAACTAGGTATATGTCGCCCTTCGAAGAGCGCGTGGGCAAGCCCGCTGCATGTCGTCGAAAAGAAGAATGGGGACATTAGGCCATGCGGCGATTACCGCCGGCTTAATGCAGTCACAAAACCCGACAGATACCCGATACCCCGGTTGCAAAACTTCACATATATTATGGCAGGTAAAAAATTCTTTTCAAAAATGGATATAAACAGGGCCTACCATTTTATAGCTACAGCACCGAAAGACATTGAAAAAACGGCTATAATAACACCATTTGGGCTTTTTGAATTTCCTCGTATGACATTTGATTTACGTAATGCCGCGCAGACATTTCAGAGATTCATGGATTCTGTATTTCAAGGCTTAGATTTCGTATTTAATTACATAGACGACGCGCTTATCGCTAGCGAGAGTGAATCGCAACACGTAGAACATTTAAGTATAGTTTTTGAACGCTTATCTAATTACGGTATCACTATTAATCTTTCGAAATGTATTTTTGGTCAAAGTAAGCTCGATTTTTTAGGTTATTATGTGTCAAAGGATGGTATTCGACCATCCGAAGACAAAGTCAAGGCCATCATTAATTACCCAAAACCGGAAACAATAGAGGAGCTACGTCGATTTACAGGCATGGTAAATTTTTATCGTGCTCATTTGCCCAACGCAGCGTTATATCAGTCCGTATTTAATAAATATCTCGGTAGTTCAAAAAAGAAGGATAAAACTAAAATTCAATGGTCAGAAGAAGCAAGCAAAGCATTTGAGCAATGTAAGTCTTAAAGAGGCCGCTACGTTATCTCACCCGCGAACTGATACGACGCTCGCGTTGATGACAGATGCGTCTGATTTGTTTGCGTTTGCGTAGGGGCAGTTTTACAGCAACAAGTTAACGGTATATGGGAACCTTTAAGTTTTTTTTCAAAAAAATTAACTATAGCGCAACAAAAATACTCCACATATGACAGAGAGTTGTTGGCTATTTATATGGCAATTAAAAATTTTCGCAAATTATTTGAAGGTCGTCAAATCACAGTGTATACGGATCATAAGCCATTAACATTCGCATTTTTAAAGTTAGGTAAAGATTCGCACGAAACACCGCGTCGAACTTTATATATCATATATCACTTATTATATATCAGCGAATTTACAACGGATATACGGCACATAAGTGGACATAGTAACCAAGTAGCTGACTCATTATCGCGTGTCGAAACAGTTTATTGCCCCACATTTCTCGATTACTCGAAAATCATAGAATCGCAAGAAACAATTCTAAAATAATTTTAAAGAAATTATTTTTACCAACATGTAATAAACCGATATACTGTGATGTAACAACACAAAACGCGAGACCATATATTCCAAATAAATTTAGACGTATAGCTTTTGATAGTGTACATAATCTTAGCCACCCCGGGATACGCGCTACTAGAAAATTAATTACTCAAAAGTTTTTTTGGCCTAAAATGAACTCAAATATTACTGAATGGTCAAAAGCATGTTTAAGTTGTCAGAGATCAAAGGTCGATCGCCACACTACTTCTAATTTAGGTCACTTTCCAGAAGTTAATCGCTTTGAACACATCCATATTGGTTAAAATTATTTCATTTAAGCAATTTTTTTATATATATTCAAGATTCATTTTACAAAATATTATTTAGTATATCGAATTACTGTTGTTTACGCCTACTTGTTATTTGTTATATTATATAAAATGGGAAAATCTTATAGCACCAACAAACAAGAAGAAGTTATTATAGCTCAAAATGGAGCTAATGACGCGAGCCATAGCGACTTGCATCAAAAGGTGGAAAAATATGGCATACTAGCAGCATGCCTTTTAACACTGCTAGTTATAATAAGCATTTGCATGATTGTGAAAACGTGCAACAAAAGTTTGAAGAAATGGGCAAATAGGGCAATAGCCACAGCAGTGGGGGAAGCACACGCAAATAAGGCTAACCAACCCCCAACAGTGCAATATGCATAGGAAAAAAAACATAAGGTATTTTTTTCCCTCTCAATAATATTTTTGTGTAAAACCAGTGAATACGATTTTTTGTTTTTATATAAATATATATTTTTTTTCTCTACTAATGTTTATAAATTTATTCATTAATATATCTCATAATATCATTTAATGTTATAATGTTTATAAAGTATAAAGAAACAAATATTTTAATTGTAAAGAGTTAACATAAAGATTTTTTACACAATGAACTTTTTGTAATTTAACACTACCATTGTTTGCATTACGTAAAAAACTATTTATTTTGTATCAAGATTACCTAAACAAATACAATTGTCATTCATGACATGTATTATTAAGTTTTGTAATAGTAAGTAGTGTATAACCTTTTATTCAAAATTGTAAGTTATGTATTTCTTTTTTATATAAGGGGAGGAATATTGTAGGGGTTCGATATAAGATATATATAAAGCGAGCGCACGCGGTCATACACAGTCGACACTCGCTAACACACTCGCTAACACACTTGCAGCTGAGTAGTTAATAAATACGCACAATAAATTCCGTATTTTAATAAGCACCCGACATTACCTAAAGAGTCAACAAAATCTAGTGAACTAACAGATGCCGAAAGGTATGCCCCGTTTCGGGTAGCAGATTACGTACGGCACTACCCTGAGGACGGGGTAATTTTGATTATATTGTATTTGTGGAGAGTACGGAGGCTGACAAGCCAATTGGTACAAGAGACATGATGTCGCTCGCTAATGGCATTAAAAGGTATAATAAAGGTGTGAAACAACTGAAACGTATTAATAAAACTAAAGTAAAAGTAAATCTTTGATAGACCCGCTTTTGCTAATGCGGTCTTAGGCAACAAAAAATATCTCGATGGATACAAACTCAAAGCTTCTCTTCCGGCTGCCGCTACAGAGGTCACTGGGGTAATTTCTCATGTGCCTATTGAATTATATAACAAAGAAATATATTCAGCTCTAACTAGAACTAAAAATATTGTCTCTATTCGAAGATTTATGAGGCGTATATCTGAAAATGGACAAAGAAAATTCATGCCCACAAAAACAGTTTCTATAACTTTTTCATGTCCCTATTTGCCAGAGAGTGTGGACCTCAACAGCTGGAGGTATGTTACTGTTTTTCTAATAATGACAAAGTAAAGGGAAATGAACGCGGACTTTCTGGCACGTTCAAATGTTGACAGTGACAGCGGCAGCCCTGTCGATGAAAATGTTGCCGTACCATCAAGGAACATTTTTACTTGCGTACCATACACTGACCTATTAGCTGTTATCAAATCGAAAATCCTATCTGATTGGCGTGATCTTTGGCGACAAACTTTGTTAACGAAAGGCTCTTGGTATGCTAAGATAAATCAAGATATTGGAAAAAGTCCTTGGTTCACTAAATCGAATCACTATAGAAGCAGAAAATATTATACAATACTATGCCGCTTAAGATTTGGTCATTGCAGATTTAATGCACATTTGAATGGTATGCGCATCATCTCATCACCCGTTTGCCAACATTGCACCAACAACTTTACACAGTCCTTAGACCACATAATTTTTGAATGCTCCGCTTTTAATTTGGAACGCCTGTTACTGATAGCCAACTTATTATCTAAGCATGGATCAGAAAATCTCCCGCGCAACACTCAAGATTTACTAATAGCGGCTACACATGATCAGTTTTAACTGTCACTTTAAACTGAACAGTTTTAACTGACAGTCAAAACTAATCGTGTGTACGATGAACACTGTCAGTTTTTTTTATTATCAGTTAAATCTGATGATTTATTTTGGCCACATATTTTTTAACTGAACTGACGGAACTGATCAGTTTAAACTGTGCGTGTGTAGACTGATTCGTCAGTCGTGCGTGTTGCGATTGTGACAAGGAAACTGGTCTGTACATGTTTGTCCTCTACGCGTACGCACTTTGGTATGAAACATGGCGCAGACAGTGGTTTAGCGAGTTTATAGAATTATATAAAAATGAGCCTTGCCTATGGCAGAATAAAAGTAAGGAGTACCATGACCGGGACAGGAAATCAGAATCTTACAAGATGTTATTCAAAAAATGAAAGAAATTGACTCTAAGACAACTATAGATACAGTGAAAAATGAAATTAACAGTTTGCGTTGCACATTCAAAAAAGAACTTTTGAAAGTCAAATCGTCGCAAAAATCAGGATATGGCACGGATGATATTTACATACCAAAATTATGGTATTACGATTTGCTACAATTTATCATAGACAAAGACGTACCATGATCCTCGAGATCAAATAGTCTCCAGGATGATGAAGAAACTGATAACGTGAGTAAATAAATAAAATTATTGGTTATTTTATAATTTGGTTTATTGATATTAGACCATTATAAAAACATTATCGAATAAAATTACCCTGTCATGGAACTTGTCCTTCATTCACGAAATAGTTCATAAAGTCGTCCCGTGTTTTCTTAGCAGCATTTGTTATATTTCCTTGGTGTCTTCTATCTAAATCTATCATATCTGAACCTGCCGAAGTGAAACCCTCTATAATTGTTCCGCTATCAAAAATTTCCCTATCAAGAGTTTCAGGAGGACTGTAAGTGGATTGTTTTGTTACAGTTAAATAATTGTGTAGAGCACAACATGCCATTACAACGGAATCAAAATTTTTTGCTTCGATGTTTATTTTTTTTTTTTTTTTTTTTTTATTTATTAAATAGTTCATACATTACAATATCAGAAGTACTGAAATATGTGGTACAATCATAAACTCATTCGAGTTTTACCGTGCACCAGTGTCGTCGAGGGTGGACAAAGTTTCTTAATTAACAATAAGCAATATTACATACGATGGAGGTAGATTTAATTTTTTACATATACAAAGTAAAGATTTTGTTGACAAAGTTCGAGTAGCTTGCTGCGGTCATTAGTTAATTACACTTGTTTTCGCACTACAGGATGATTCGATTTGTATATATATTACTTTTTATTTTTAATATATTTTTTTTTTGTTTATTATTAATTAATATCTTATGTTGATAATACGCAGTAAGTTAGTAATGTATTATTAAATATGCCAATATAGACATCAACCGTATTGTGTTTTCACTCGTTCATGATAGTATTGCTTTAATTTATATTTTATATTTTTTCGTGTGATATTGTTTTTTAATGTTATTGGTAAATCGTTAATGAGTTTGGGTATAATATATCTTAATGATCTTTTTCCGTACATGTTACAATATTCTGGTAGTAAAAGATTTGGATTGACCATGCTTCGAGTTGTTATGTTTAGTTTTGGATCTTTGTGTTTGATTTTTTTTAAATTGTCATTAAAAAAGTGTTCTTTTAGAAGCGTTAGTTCAGTTTTTTCATGAATTGGTATAATATTACAGAATGCAAATAATTTTGGATAATTGTTGTTAAATGTCTTTTTTAAATTGTCTGGGACTATTTCCTTTAGGATTCTAAGCTGAAGATTATATATTTGATCCAGGTGTGTTTTATATGTTCTTCCATAGCTTGAAAGTCCGTAAGATATTACTGATTCGGCCAAGTAGGTATACAGTAGTAGAAGTGTCTTATATGGTAATTTTGCTTTTATTAAATGAAATTTTGCCAATATCCCCCTTAGTTTGTCACAAACGTGATTTATGTGCATTTTCCAGTTTAATCTACTGTCTATTACCAGACCTAGATATGTATATTTGTTCACTAGCTCTATTTCATCACAGTCACAAGATGTCGACATATTAATGAAGCTATTTTGATGAAGGCAGTCGTGCGTATGTACTAAAAGTGTTGGTTGGAATTGACTTCTGTTTTGACTAGTGCTAATATACATTAATTTAGTTTTACTCGCGTTAAGTACTAATCCAACATCGTGAGACCATTTTGCGAGAGTATCAAAGTCATCTTGCAGTTGAGCGAGAGTATCTATTATATTGCGTCCGGCAGCTACTAGACAGGTATCATCTGCAAATTGATACATCTCGCTTTTTTTAATTATACTAGGAAGACTGTTAACATACGTGAGATAGTGCAGAGGACCTAGCACCGATCCCTGAGCCGTGCCTTCTGTAACCTGTACAGTGTAACTGTCCGTATCACACACTTTGACAACGTATTTTCTGTCTCGTAGGTAGTTTTCGCACCATGCGAGTAGTTTCCCTCTGATTCCGCTATCGTACAATGCTTGTAACAATTTATCGTGTCTAAGAGTGTCAAAAGCCTTACTGTAATCGATAAATACGACCAGAATGTGTTCTTTGTTGTCTAAATGTCTGTATATACTATCCGTGAATTCTGACAGCAGTTGTGTGGTGCTCTTATGTGGTTGAAATCCATATTGCTTATTTGATAGTATGTTGTTACTCTCATAAAATTTATATATTTGCTTACATATGTATTTTTCGACAATTTTATCAACAGTAGGCAAAATAGTAATTGGTCTGTAGTTTGAGTAATCTTCTCGGCTGCCTTTCTTATGAATTGGTCTCACAATCCCAGTTTTCAATACATCTGGATATACACCTGTTGAAACACTTGAATTAATTAGATTAGCTAGAACCGCTTTAATTTTGTCACATATCCTTTTAACATCAATGGCTCTTATTTTGTCTACACCTGGAGACTTGTTAGTACTTAGTGACATAATAATTTTTCCTACGGAATTTGGATTCGCTTTTTTGTAGCGCATTGTCATATTTGCTGTAGAGCTATAGCTTTTATGAAGTAATAGTTTAGAGCACTTAGGAATTATCTGTTTCACACTATTTTTAAATGTATTTGCAAAGTTATCTGCTATATCTTTGCAAGTGGTGCTACTTTTCTCAAAAGCGTTGCGAACAACATCGTCGATGGATGACTTTATTCTACCGGTAATTCGGTTAAGAATCTGCCATAGTCGATTATTATTGCTTTTATTGTTTAGTATATCTGATTTTAAATTGTCATTTTTATATTTTTGTATTAATGTATTAGCATAATTTCTTGCCTTATTGTATTTTAATTTTAATATTTTATCATTAGTATTTTTTGTCCACTGTAAAAAAAGTTTATCCCTATAATTACAGGCATTAGTTATTTTTTTATTTAGCCAAAGATTATTCATACGTTTTGTGTTAGACTTAATTTTTATTATTGATTTAGATTTTTTGTAACACTCTGTAAAGTTATTATGTATATTGTTGTATATAGTTATTGGGCATGACATTTTATCCATTTTTGTCCAATCAATATCATTTAAATATTCAAAGACTTTTTGATTTTTTAAATAAGTTTTGTATATCGGATCAGCCTGTGTATTCAAACCAGTGCATGCCAGCATTACTGCACGGTGATCGGCCAGTGTTGTTCCGATAACCGCTGTGTATAGGTCTTGTGTGCGGGATCTCGCGTATATGTGATCAATACAGGACTTATTAAGCTTACCATTACAAATTTCGATTCTAGTGTGTTCTGTTATCCCGCATAGAAGACCCATACTATATAAAGTGTTGTTGTAAATATGTTTTACAGGGTTATCTATTTTTAGGTTTATGTTAATGTCCCCTATCAAGTATAAATCGTTATTTCTGGAAAATTTTTGGATTGTTTCTCGAAGCTCGTCAACAAAAAGATTTTTACTTAAGCTAGGAGGACGGTATACAGCAAGAAACATTGTAGAATAATTTGTTACGGTTGTTATTGTGCAAATTATAGATTCAAAAGTTTTTGTTTTAATACTTTGAATGCTACATTTGTGTTTTTCCCTCACATATAATATTATACCACCACCTCTACGTGCTTTTCGTAATGCTGTAAACATTTGGTAACCCTGAATATTGTATAAACAACTAATTTTGTCTGAAATATTAACCTCAGTCAGTATAATAACATCAATGCATTTTTTAGAAGAAAATATACACTGTTCTAATGTAGAAAAGTTCTTAATGATAGATCTAATATTAAAATGAATACATAATAAGTTTACGTGGTTATTAGGTAGAAGTGCTATAAAATCATTTATATTAACAGAGTCTCTTATTTCATTGATTTCATCCGAATAACAAGCCATCTTAGTTATTTTTAAATTACATTATGTAGAAAATACCTATGTTTTAGAGTTTCTCTAAGCCTTGCTGCTTATTAACGCGTGTATATCATCCATTGTTTTCAATATGTATGTTTTTTCATTTTCATCTTTCCGTGCTCTTACATACCCTTTCTTGAACCACACGTATTTAAAATTTTGATTGTTTTTTAACTGCTGCTTGGCGTTCCAGAAAATTTGCTTATTTAGTTTTGTCATAGCTTCTCTTATGTAAACGATATTATTGTTGCTGTTATCCGTTGAGTAAATGTCAGATACCATAGTTTGCACACTTTTTGCTGCCATGATCCATTTTTCTTTGGTAACTTCATCTCTGAGCTCCACTTTGATGTTTGTGTTGAGATCTTTTCTACCTTGAAGCCTCTGTGCACTTTTAATATCTTCTGTGGGCAGTTTCAGTTTTATAGCTACTTTTTTCACAATTTCTTTCACTTCTTCATTTTTCTGGCATGGCACATTAGCAATTTCAATAAATTTAGATAGCTTCTCTTGTTCCATTTCCTGTAATTGTTGTTCAAGAGCTCCTAGACGAGTTTCTAAGTTATTATTTTTATTAGTTAGTTCTAAATTTTTTCTTTCTAGCACTTTTATGGTCTTCTTGAACGTATCAATGCACTCCACTACTTCATCTAATTTTGCACTGTGAAATTGTAACGATTCATTAAGTTCCCGTAATTCTTTTCTAATGGCTTTTTCAACCTCTTTACTTATGTTATTGAGCAATTTATTTGCATTGATTTGTACTGGAGCTTCTTCTCCTTCATCCTCCTCTTCTGGTATAATAATGGATGCGTTTCTCCTCGGCGATTCAAGCTGGCATTCTTGACAAGTCCAGTCAAGACTAGGGGATGCCTTTAATGCGGTGATCTGCTTATTTGTAAGACCCGTACATTTATTGTTGAGATGAACAATCCGTTCACATTTACTGCATTCTAATCCCGGAGAAGATTTTGTAATAGGTTTTTTACACAAATCACATTTAGACATTGTAGGTAGTTATAAATATGATGTCTGTTAGCGTAGGTTAAGAGCGTATAACACGTTCGAATGGTGATCGACGACTATCGAATGGTGATGTATGAAATATGTAGTGATGTATGAAATAATTATTATATTTGGTGATGTATGTAATATATTTCTGTATGAAATATGCGGAACCGAGACGCTAAAATCCCAAAAGCGTTCTCAACAATTCTCCTTGCTCTCGATACTCGATAATTATACATTTTTTTTGTCAAAAGTATGAAGATCTGCTTGTCTAAATGGTTTGATCATGTCTGTTCGTAATGGAAATGCATCAGCAGCAACAAAAACGTAAGGTAAACTTCTGTTACTATTTGTGACACGTTCCGCGGCTGGGATGTTTAATTTATTTTCTTGAAGTTTTTCGAAAAATACAGTGTTTCGTAATACACCACCATCTGAAATTCTTCCATTTGTACCAAAATCACACAAAATGAACTTGTATTGCGCATCCACAATAGCCATTAAAACCATACTATATCGGTTTTTATAATTATAAAATTCAGATCCACATCCAGAGGGTAAGGCAATTGAAACATGCTTTCCATCTATTGCTCCTAGACAATGTGGAAAGTTCCATCGCTTCTCAAATTTTTCAGCAATATATTTCCAATCTTGTGTCGTTTTGGGAAACTGAAAATAAAACATACAACTTTATATTATTAATTGTGTGATATGTATTATTGTTACAGAATGTGGACCTAGGTTCTGGACAGGATTTATGTCATGCAGACCTAGACTCTAGACCAGGTTCATCTCTGGCTGGTGACTTAAATTCAAATAAATCTGAATCTGAAACTGGAAATTCAGCATCGTCGTCGGCTCCACCTCAACTTTCAAGACCGATAAAAGGAATCTCAATCAAACTATAACCAATGACGTTTTATTAACCGTCCAGGATCATTTTAAACGTCCTGTACAGCGGGATGATCGTTTCGATATTTTTGGGAAGAATGTGGCAATGAAATTACGTGATCTAGCTAAAATACGCTGTTCTTTAGAACAGCGTATTTTAGCCGAGGGTATTATAAACGAAGCTCTATTCCTAGCTGAAATGGATAGATTGACCCCATAGCCCGAGCACCAATAAATTCAAACACGTCAGAATCACAAAGCATACTTCAGCCATACTTTTTAGACAATAGTAATACAAGAACGGTACAAATTTCAATAGTTGAAATATCTACACCTTTAGAAGAAGTAGACACTGCGGCTTCATATTTATCACAGTACATGCAAAATGAACCATAAGCATCTGGAGGCCGCATAGGCCGTCGCCTATTGTAATTTTCTTCATTAAAAAAAAAAAAAATTAGAGAACAGCATGAAGACAGTAAAGTGCTTTTACATAAGTAATCAAGATATTGAAAACATGAACCAACTTTTCCTGGTACAATGCGATTGCATCAAATATCATCTACACAATGTAACCAGATTAAATATCGGCAACTGAGTTGTTTTTTGTGGGGAATATCGTGGTTTGTGCAATTGCTATTGTCCCAAAATACATAATTTTGTTAAACCATCAAAAGAAACCGCCAAATTGAGTGTTAAGGCCTTAATAGTTCCTGGGACGTCAAAAGACAACATGAACGTTACTCCTTGTTATTCGAGCCTAAGCATTGCACCCTACAAAATAAATACGGCAATTGATTATGAATTTCCAGAAAATACCCGACAGATAAGCAGTTCCCATATTGAGTTTATTCCTGATCACATGCTCCAAGATTTAGAAACATACCAAAGTGATAATGACGAAAACATAAATTTTGATTTCCATGTGGGTCAAATTAGATCTTATATGCTGAATTATCAATATTTTTTAGAAGATTGATTGTTTATTTTTCATAAATAAAGTTAAAAATACTGAACTTTTTTTAGTTTTCATGAAAACTATTTTAAAGTTAGTAACGTAATGGAATTTCATGAGAACATAATTTAATTAAAATTGTAATTATTTTCAAAATTCATTATTATTTTCTTAAAAAAATACTATTTTCATACTGCTCATACTATATTTTATCGATTTAATTACATTTTTAAGCTAAATGTTAAAACTCATAAAAGTGGAATTCTAATTACGTCACCGACATTTTTTTTGAAAAACGCTCTTATACTAAATAACCCCGTCTAAGATCGTTGAGAGAGGGAGATGGCGTGAAGTTCACACCCACGAGTTAGACAGAGTTAGAAATATCACGGACTCGCGATGGGCGAGATAAGCCGCGAGAGAAACCTCTTTGAGAGAAAACCAAATTGGTTGAGGTTAGCGTGCGAGTGTATTATTTATTGTGATTTCGCGGTTTTTATCTTTTTAAACTAAAGAAAAATGAATAGTACTATAGACTTGATGGACTTAGAAGATTTGGACTTATTAGAAACGCTCCTGCGACCTAATGGTTACAGATTTCGTGTAAACCCTTTTGATATATCTGATGGAGATTTTAGATATAAATATAGGTTTACCAAAGACTTTGGACAAAAATTGTGAATTTATTAAAAGAAGATTTGTTACACGATCCTCGGGGATGTCCAATATCTCCTGAAATGCAAGTGGTTTGTGCATTAGAAGTTGGGCTCGCCATGAAGTACGTAATAAGTGCATAAAACTTTGAAAATTAAATTCTTTTCTTTTTTCGACTTGTGTACATAATTAATTGTTTTAATGTCTTTTTTATTGTTTTGTACATAGATTCAAGACGATACAACAGATTTGCATGGGATATCTCAACCAGTTGTTAGCTAAATCAGTAAAAAATTGTCAGGTGCGCAAAATGCCTGCTACCTTGTATGAATAAGAGGAAAAGATGAGGAAATTCTGCACCATCGCTAACTTCCCTACAGTGATTGGTGTGATTGATTGTACAATTTACACATATAAGAATTAAAAGCAGCACAGTAATCGCATTTTAAGTCTATTCAGATCGTACGACTTAAGTAATGTCTTCTGCGAACCAACTCGAGTGACAAATTCTTCCTCCACGTGTATTGATAATGTGTTCTGTCATGGGGGAGTTCTCGATAAATTAATAATAGGAAATTTAAGTTCAGACCACTTGGGTCAAAAAATATCAATAACTAGTAATATCGTTAACACTAAACAAAATATAAAATGTAGACCGGTCACTCATTATAAAATTAACTTTTTTAAAGAGAAAGTTATCCAGCAATTACTTCAAGTAGACATGGCAGTTGATAGTCCCGATTCTTATTAGAATAAAGTACTTAATATACTCTTAGAGTCATTCAATGACGTATTTAAAGAGCGCACTGTAATTAAGAACCATAAAATGAAATTTAGCGACTGGGCCACAGTAGGCATTTACCGAAGTAGAGATAAATTGTATGAACTATATAGCATGAAGCAGTGGAATCATGACCCAACGTTCCATACTCGAGTAAGAGCTTATTCAAAAAATTTTAAAAAAGTTTGTCAGCAGGCAAAGTCTATATATATTAGAAATAAAATTTTAAATTCTAACAATAAAATTAAAGCCACTTGGGACGTGATTACTCGTACGACTGGCAGATCTAAGCCCGCTAACCAATCCAATTGTTAATTAATAATGCTACGGTGAGTTCCAATGAAGATGTTGCAAATTCATTTGAAAGTTATTTTTCGAAAATCCCTGAAAAGGTCACATCTTCTTTAAAATCCTCTACTACAGATGCAATAATTTCTTTGAAAAGTCATACTCCTTACTGTGATCACCAATTTAAATTTTCATATGTAGATGCGAATGAAATAATTAAAATATTTAAAACTATCAATATTAAAAAAACTGGTGATGTATGGTTCATGTCTGTTAAATTACTTAATACAATAATAACAAACATTGCACCACAATTATCTCTTATATTCAATAAATGCATAGATACTGGAATATTCCCTGATCTAATGAAAATTACTAAAATAATAACTCTTTTTAAAGATGGTGAAAAAAATGATCCTGGCAACTATAGACCTATTTCTATATTGCCATGTATGAGTAAAATTTTTGAGAAACTTATTTTAAGACAACTTCTTACTCATTTTAACACAAAGAATATTTTCCATAGTGAACAGTATGGTTTTATTAAAGGCAGGTCTACAGCCGATGCGGGGATTGCGCTTCTTAGACATATTTATGACGCTTGGGAAAGATCACAGAATGCAATTGGAGTTTTTTGTGATTTGTCTAAAGCTTTTGATTGTGTGAAACATGAAACTCTTTTGCTTAAATTTGCTCATTACGGTGTTCGCGGTATTGCTCTTGATCTACTTGCTTCTTATCTTACTGATTAGAGTTCAGAAGGTCGCGGTAAATAACGTCAATTCTTCTGGTTCTCCTCTTAGAATGGGTGTTCCGCAAGGATCTATCCTGGGGCCATTTTTGTTTTTAGTTTATATTAATGATCTCCCGTTTTATGCCGATAAATTGTGTGATATTGTACTCTTTGCGTATGATACCTCCTTAATTTTTAAAGTTGATAAGAAGACAAATAATTACGACGAAGTAAATAGTTCATTATCGCATATACTTCACTGGTTTAACATTAATAATCTGGCTTTAAATGCCAAGAAGACAAAATGTATGCAGTTTCTATTACCGAATGTAAAAAGGCAGAATTTGAATTTGTATCTCAATGACGACATATTCCACGGTCTTCTTGGGATTGACATTAGATTCGGGTCTACAATGGGGTCCCCATCTCTCGTCTCTTGCGAGTAGACTCAGCTCAGCTGTTTTCGCTGTTAGAAAAGTCAAGCAGCTAACGGACATTGATACTGCCAGACTTGTTTACTTCAGTTATTTCCATAGTATTTTATCTTATGGTATTTTGTTGTGGGGTAATGCAGCGGACATTAAATCGATATTTATTCTACAAAAAAGGGCCATTCGGGCTATTTATAACATAAGCGCTCGTGATACTCTCCGAGGACTTTTTAAAGAAATAGGAATACTTACGGCTGCTTCGCAATATATATATTGTAACATTATGTTTGTTCGTCAAAATATTAATTGATATTCAAGGCACAGCGACAAACATGGTATAAATACAAGAAATAAGGATAAACTTGTAACACCCAGTTTTCGCCTGCAAAAGGTAAATAGATCGTTTATGGGGCAAGGTGTACGCATGTATAATAAAATTCCACAGTCCATATTGAACTTGCCTTTGAGTCAATTTAAATCAAAAATTAAAAATACGTTATTGAATAAGGCTTATTACACTATAGCGGAATACCAAGTAGATGTAAATGTGTGGGATTAGTCACTGGTCGTGTCTCACGTAGGATAAATAAATAAATTGTAATACAATATTGTTACCAAATATTTTTTTGAAAAGAGCAACTGTTGAGTTTCTCGCCGGTTCTTCTCAGCAGAACAGCTTTCCGAGCCGGTGGTAGTTTACTCACAGACTTACAGACTGACTTTTAATTTTGATAATGTAAAAATGACGATTCAAAAGAGCTTGTAAAAGTCTATTTGAATAAAGAATATTTTGATTTGATTTGATTTGATTTAAAAAAATAAGTGCAGATGGAGGTCAGTTGTACATCAATAGAAAAGGATTCCCTTCCATTAATGAGCAGGTAATTAATTATTATATACTCTACAATATACTATAACTCATTACAAGTAGTGGTCCATTAAGTATACTCTTTGTAAGTATACTTGTGAGTATTAATTTGTTTTGAGACCTTTTGTGGTATATACTATACTACCAAAATGGTGGTAGGTACCTACTCAGACAGATACTTAGAGGAGTTAGTTCTACCACCTGGTATAACAAAATTAGATGTTTATTGAAATACAAATAAATATTATTTATATCAAAGGTGGTGTGTGATGCAGAAATGAAAATAATGGACATTGCGACCAAGTGGCGAGGCAGTGTGCATGATTCAAGAATATTCGGCGAATGTAGACTGAAACAGTTATTTGAAGCAGGGGCATTTTCTGGAATATTTCTGGGTGAAAGTGGCTATCCTTGTACTCATTATTTATTTACACCTTTACTTAACCCTACAACATCCCAAGAAGAAAGGTACAATAGGTGTCATATATGTACCAGAAATACTATTGAGAGGTGTTTTGGTCTTTGAAAGCAACCCTTCCGTTTTTTATTAAGATGCATGTACATTGTACACTGTACAGTGATATTGAAACATGCAAAAAAATATTGTTGCATGTGCACTATGTATTGATGAGAGTATGGTTCCGTTTCGAGGACGTCTGGTATTCCGCCAAAATAATAAGCAAAAGCGACACAAGTACGGCATTAAACTTTTTAAACTGTGTACTTTACCAGGATATACATTATTATTATTATTTATAACTGCGATTAGTGCTGAGGTCGACCCTTGCTAAGTCGACCAGTGTTGGTCCATTGTAGCTCCCTTAAGGTGAATTTAAAGTTCTCCGCTTAGTCCTGTTGCTTCTAGGAACTTCCAGATTTTTTGAGCGGATAGCTTCTGTATCTCTTCCGGTTGCATGATATGCTGCCCTAGATAGATACTTCTGCGGTGCATGAGTGGTCCGCACGAGCAGAGGATGTGCATAGCAGATTCCTCTGACTCATGGCATAGTCTGCACATTGCGGACTGACTTAGGCCAAGGGTAAACATATGTTTATTGAGTTTGCAGTGGCCAGTGAGTATTCTGGTTACCGCACTAGTTTTATACTTGTTGAGTTGAAGCAACTCTTTTGTAAAGGTTTTGCGATATTCCTTAATTAGCGCTTTGGAGTGAGTTTGTCCAGAGGTGGATTGCCACTCTTTAAGTGCTTTGAGATTGCAGTCATATTTGAGAATTGAGTAGGCATGTTGTTTGGCAATGCCACAAAATGGCTCGGGGCCACATTGTGGGGTTTCAGCGCCCGACCTTGCCAATTCATCTGCCTTTTCATTCCCATCTATACCTGAATGACCCGGACCTGAGGATAACTCTGTTGGATTTACCCAGGACGTTCAGATTGTCCATGCAGTTCTTAACCAGCTTAGAGTTGGTCTCAAGAGAAGCTATAGCCAGTGCTGCTTGGCTATCTGAGTTGATGTAGATGTTTTGGTTTCTAAGCTTTCTCTCCAGAATGACTTCAGAATCAATATATACGCTGGTAAACAACATGAATAAATCGATTTCACCCCTCAAAGAGTTGTAATGAATCTTTGCCAAGACCTACTTAATAAAGGGCATTGTCTATACACAGATAACTGGTAAACAAGTGTAGGCTTAGCCAGAGAACTCCTGGAAAATGAAACACATCTGACTGGCACTTCAAGAAAAAACAAAAAGCATTTCTCATTTTTTTTAAAATTGTAGTTTCCAAAAAAAGTTGAAAAAATTCCAGTTCATAGCGAGAGAAAGTGATGATGGGATAACGGTTTTGAGATGGAAAGATAAAAGAGATGTTTTGGTGCTTTCAACAAAACATTCAACACGTTTTATTTCCGTTACCAAACATAATAAGACAATAAATAAACCGGCTATAGTCGTGGATTATAACAAGGCAACGGGAGCAGTGGAACTTTCTGATCAGATGGCAGCATACTAGACACCATTAAGAAAAACTTTAAAATGGTACAAAAAAATTGCATTTGATCTGATTTTGAATATCGCCATGGTAAATGCTTTAGTTTTGTATAAAACCGTCACCAAAAAACATATAGCTATTGTCGATTTGAGAAAAGAAATACTGAAGAGTTTTTTGGCAAAATCTTCAACATCCGAAAAACTTTCAGAACGGACGATAAGAAAGAAACACGTGCTTACGAAAAAAGAAGGACCTTCTCTGAAGATGCGTCGGATGTGTGTCGCATGTTACAAGAATAATGTGACCACATTTGGACGTGCACTGGCCAGAAACAAAACTAAAAAAGTGCCTACTTTTTGTGATACTTGCGTAGATAAACCTTCTTTGTGTGTTTAATGTTTTGCCAATGTTCATGTATGATTATGATTATCTTCAGATGATCTTCTTTTCTATAAGCAAATTGATATTGTTTTTACCTACTTAATTCGAGAGAAAAAGTTGTAAAAGTTATTATTTTTACTTTGATTACTACTTGATACTTTTATGTTTAATTTTTATAGATTTACTCCATTAAACTTTTTAGTACATATACAAAATAGGTTTTTTGTTTATAAACTGACGGACTTATAAACTGCATCAAGGTTCAGGATTACTTTCGAATTAATATTTCTGATAAGTATGCAAACTTGTTAGATTAAACTAAATGCTAATGTTAAGACTATCCATTAACCTTAAAAAATATAAAATTTTAAAACAAGGACTTTAGTAAAAAATAGAATTATAGCTGAGAAAAGAAAATTTGTGCTTAGTCTTTCCAATTCGTGCGTCAGTAGGGTAAAGTTTGAAATTAATGCCATCGGTTTTTTTTTCATTTGCGATTAAAATTTTTGTTACCAATAATATTGATTATTAGTCTTTTAAACTCACCAAAAGTTTCGTAACCATAAATATGGATACTTCGTCCGAACAAGCCGCTCAAATTGTGGCATTAGTGCGGGAAGGCTTGTGCCTTGTATCAACGAACGATTGCGAGAAAATTAAATGTAAACGAGTCTAAGATTTCTAGAGTATACCAAAGGTTTGTAGAGATAGTTTTTTACAAAAGGAGACCCGGGACCGGCGGAACTCTAGCAACCAGCCATCGTGACGGCCGATTGATTGTTTCAACTTCCCTACGAAATCGCTTCCTCACGTGAATAAACATCAAAACAGAGCTGAATGAAGTGAGTGAGTGCACGAACAATAAGAAGGAGAGTTGAGGAAGCGGTAAACACCCCTTTTAGAACAGCAAATGGTCCAAAGCTGTCTGCAGCTCACAGACAAGCTCGTTTAAGATTTGCGCGTGAACATCTTAAATAGACTGACGATAATAAATACATACAAATACTACATATTTAAATGGTGCAGACGGTCGCAGGAGAGTCTATAGATGACGTGGGGAGAGATATACTCAAAGTTGTATTGAGGCGCGTGTTCCTTTTGGAGGCGGTTCGTGTATGGTGTGAGATGGCATTTCGATGATCGGGCGAACGGAACATGTGTTCATCGATATGGTTCGTCAAAACGGTAGAAGAGGTGGTTTGATGGCATAACGTTATATAACAGAGGTTTAAGAAGCACACGTGGTACCTTACGTGGGATTAATAGGCGAAAATTTTACTGTAATGCAAGATAATGCCCAACCCCACGCCGCTGCACAAGTTCGACAATATTGCGAAGAGATTGGGATTCGTACCATGTATTGGCCAGCACGCAGCCCGCATCTTAATCCCATTCAGCATGTTTGGGACAGTTTTTTAAACTAGAAATCCTGTGCCCACAACAGTGGCAGCACTAAGAACAGCGATATCACAAGAATGGAACAATATTCCAAAAAACCGTTTTATAACTCTAATAATATCTATGCGGAACTGATTAGAATCTGTAATAAGGACACAAGGAGGTCTTATTAAACATGATTGAAAGAAAAAAAAACTGTACTTTAACTTTATTTTTATTGTAAAAACCAATTTTTCAAAAAACGTATATTTTCAAAAAATTATCATTTTTGTTCAACGAAATTGAACGGTCCTTTCCAGTATACAAACGTTCACTTAAGGATATGATACTAAGTTGTTATGAAGTTAACGAACTAAACTATAGGTTTCAATTTAAATTTGTATAAAAAGTTTGAATACTTGGTTAAAATGTTTGTTTAAAAGGCGTCTTGAACGTTGATACAGTTTACATGTCCGTCAGTGTAGTTGTGTGTTACACACACACACACACATACACTCGCAAACACACTATTAGTTCACTCCTCGATAACAGCTTTCCATTAGGGAAAGAATATTTGAAATCAGATAAATTTTAGAGATTACTTTCTAAACTCACAATCTAATTTTACTTATGATAAATTTACTTAAGTAATCCTAATCATGAGTATTATCAGCTCGGAAAAATGCACTGCTGGACAAAGGCCTCTCCGATTTCACTCCAAATTTTCACTCTTTGGTAATTGTTGTTTTTTTAAGTCCTTTTTTTACGTTTTTCAAAAACCATCACTGACTGACGCGGCTTGAACGGGAAGATGCATTTTTTTTCTTGGCGTTCAACGTGTTAATGATATTGTATAATCAACTATGGTGTTTCACATCTGTCTGGTGTCCTATGATGGCTAACTTTTTCAATTTATTAGCATCATAATATGTACACATACAGGGTTCGGCACTAGAAGTGTTACTAACTATACGTTGCCATAGCAACTAAACTGTTTACAGTATGGCGCCCATTTTTTCACATTCTTTAGTCTATTGTATTGTTAATAAACTTACAAAAGCCTATTATTTTTCGTCGTTGTTAAAAAAAGTTTTGCAGATGGAAGTCAAACGAAACAGTGTCAATTCTTTGTATTTGGCTGGAAAATCGCAGTCAGTCATCGTTAATGAGCTAGGACATTTACATTTGAACAAAATGTTTGTGTATCGGACCATCACGCGTTACAATGATACGGGTAGCATCAAAAAACGCCATGGAGGTGGACATTCAACAACAGCAACATCATCAGAAATGGTTCAAAAGGTAAAGGCTAGAATTGAATGAAATCCACGACAAAGCGCAGTTAAATTGGCGAAAAGTCTTAATGTATCTGCCCGGAGCATAGGACGCATTTTGAAAAATTAACTTCAACTGAAGCCCTACAAATTACAAAAAGTGCAAGACCTAACACTTGCACAAAAGGCAACTCGTCTAGAAAGAGCTAAGAACTTAAAGCACTTGCACGTTGGTGGCATGCTTGAAAATTTGGTATTTTTCGATGAAAAATTTTTTACGGTTCAGCAATATGTGAACAAACAAAATGATCGCGTATGGTTAAAGTGTAAATCAAATGACAATTTAGACCAACGAATTGCCTTGCGAAAGCAAGCACCAGCATCTATGATGGCGTGGGCTGCGGTAACTGCCACGGGACGCTCACCTTTCGTTTTCATTGACCAGGGTGTAAAGATAAACCAGCAGATCTACCGTAAAAACATTTTAAACGATGCTTTATTACCTTGGGCACGTAAACAATTTGGTAGAAATCATTGGACCTTTCAACAAGACTCGGCACCATCCCACAAAGCACGTGAAACCCAAATTTTTTTACAAGAAAATGTTCCGAGCTTCATTTCTTCGCAACAATGGCCACCATATTCCCCGGACTTAAACCCAATGGATTTTTCTATATGGTCAATTCTAGAAGCCAAAGTGTCAACAAAAAAATATGTGACGGTCGACGCCTTAAAGATTGCTCTCCGCCGAGAATGGAACCAAATACCAGCAGACCACATTCGTGCAGTGTGTGAAGCCTTCTCGGTCAGACTCGATGCTGTTATCCGCGCTAAATTGTCATGTCAATGTCAATTGGTGGTCATATTGAACAATAATTTCTTTTTTATTTATTTTATATGTTTTCTTTTCGATACAAAAGTTTTAAAATAAATATGCTCATAATTAACAAAATTACAGCATTTTGTATTAGTAACACTTCGAGTGCTGAACCCGTAGTATTTTGTGATTGACAAAACTACTTAAAGATTAATGACCCACCACACCCACAACCCACCATTTATTAAAGGGTCTTAGAAATAATTTTTTGAACAAAAATTTGATTTTTAACGAAAAGATTGCATCACGGGATGACATTTTGACTATATACAGAGCTGATTGCAAACTGGGCCATACGAGAATGAACAAAAAATTAACAGAGCAACATTTGATTGCTTCCAAAATAAAGAAGATAAAGTCAAGAAGTTAGTGAATTAGAATATAAAAATTCAAACAACGCAAAAAATAATATTTTTAAAGAAAATAATAAATAGCGACGTTATAAAAAATATAAACAGACTACAACGATAAGAGCTTCGTTAGGTTTAAAAATATGCAGTTATAAAAAACGCAGGGAATATCAGAAGAAGAGATTTCAGTTACAAGGACAACTAGCTTCATTTTATAAAAGAGACGACGTCAGCCAAACAACTGCGGGCAAGAAAGAGTATAGAACACAGAATAAAGTGAAATACCAAAAAAGATACCTACTAGACACACTTAAAAATTTACACAAAAAGTATATTACTGAAGTAGGGGAAGTGAGCTTTAGCATCTTTAAGAAATATCGTCCTTTCTTTGTTTTACCTCCCAACATTACAGAGTGTGAAAATTGCGCATGCATTAAGCACTCGAACATGCAGTTCATGGCGAACAAACTAAAATCTTTTGAATTACTTCAAAGTAATAACTTAAATGACGTAGTGCCAGATTTGGTATGCGATTTTAATACAAAAAATTGTATGTATTGCGTTTGTGTTGATTGTTCTGAAAGAGAAATTAATAGTGGTGATAATGATCTAAATGGTGTAAGTGGTCCTCAAAGGAATATGTAATAAGCAAAGAAGATAATGAGAAAAAAACAAAAAAAAATTGTGAAAATTATAAATTCCAGTACTAATTCATTATGATGTCAACAAACCTGTCAGAATGTCTGTTGATGCTTCTAAAAATGCAGTAGGTGCTGTGATATTTCATGGTGATAATCCAATTACATATGCATCAAAATCTCTAACAAAATGTCAGGAACAGTACGCACAAATTGAAAAAGAACTTTTAGCTATAGTCTTCGGTTGCAAAAAATTCCATCAATATGTTTATGGAAAACCCATTAATGTAGAAACAGACCATCAACCCTTGGTGACTCTTTTCTAAAAACCATTGTGTGATACCTACAAGATTTCAAAGAATGATGATAACATTACAGGCTTATCATTTAATTGTGTCATACACAAAAGGTTCACAAATGTACATTTCAGATACTCTTTCTAGAGCACCAGTAACTGATAGTAACGACTCCTTAAATAGTTTAATAGATTTTAAGCAAAATTCAAATATTCATATTAATCTATTAACATCAAATTTAGCAATTTCTCAAGAAAAATTAGAAAAAAATTCTTATCATTCCAACCAAAATTTAACATTACAAAAACTTAAAGAATATTTTATCAACGGATGGCGTAAAAGTAAAAATCATTGTAATAATTTAGTTCTTCCATATTGGAATATAAAAGAATCACTTTTGCCTCATGAAAAATCTATATTTCCTTGGCAAATACTGGCAACTGATTTATTTGATTATAAAAATCAGAAATAGTTGCTAGTAGTAGACTACATTGAAATAGCTAATTTAAAAAATGACAGTAGAAGTTCTTCAGTAATAAACAATTTAAAGTCAATTTTTTCAAGACATTGAATTCCATTGCAATTAGTCAGCGATGGTAGTCCTGCGTATAATTCAAAAGAATTTAAACAATTTCTTCAAGATTGGGACATTGAACATATAATTACAAGCCCATATTCGCCCAGACCAAACGGCTTAACCGAAGTATCTGTCAAAACAGTGAAAAATATTTTTAGATATTGTTAGGAGTCAGGCACAGATCCACACATAGGACTATTACAACATTGGACTACACCGAGGTAATATGCAAGCAACTTCGCAATTACTCATGTCGAGACAGTTAAGGACTAAATTACCTACTAAAATTAGTCAACTGAGACTTAAAGTTGTATAATTTTTAGAATATTCTTCAGTCAAAGACAAAAATTTACAAAAAAATAAATTTTATTACAATAAAAATTGTAAAAAATATAAAGAATTTCATGGCTATGCTAACTCGTTTTTAGAATTATATATAATTTTTAAATGGTATTTTTTAAAGTTTGCGCGCTGGCAACACTAAACAAACATATTACCTGTCAAAAAGTTATTGGTGCAAAAAGTGAGAAATATTTTTCGTACCCGTGAAGAATATAAAAACATTTAAATATTGTTCGCGCACCACGCGAACGTGATTTGAAGAGAGGGCAGCGTAGCGGGCAGTAGTGGGCACTTTGACTTCACCGGCGGTGACAAACACGCGCTTCTCTTTTTGTTTTCTCTTGTACTCATTTTCTGCTGTACTCATTTAATTTAATATAGTTTATACAGTCCATTCTTTTATTTACCAATCTCCAACATTGTTTGGTCCTTCTCCCGGCAAATTGAGCAGCGAGAAACAAGAAGAATCGCCGTAGAAAGCGTCGTGGACACGCGGTTGAACTTGAACCCGGCATCGACAAATGTGCCAAGCCATCATATTCTTCGGTCTTCAATTTCGAAGTCAACGTGGATAAGGATAACGATATTTGTGAGTTCGTTCCAATTATTCCTCTTTTCTTCTTTATCCCGCTTTTTCAAAAACATTTTTATAAATTATATGCTTAATCTTTTCACAGCCTTTTTCCTCTGCTTGCGTTAGTCAAACGTGAACATCCTTCATTAATTAATATTACCGATAACTATCATCGTAGGCATATTTTTTTAACATAATAAATCTTATCATAAAAATCATCGGTGCTTACCGGTATCTTGTTTGCCGTTGAGTCATTGTCGCGTTACGTAACAGATGCATTCATTCACTTGCTTATCTAATCTTTTTATGCATTTATGCAATAATTACTTTTATTAGTCTCAGCATTTTTTCCATTCAAGTGACAACTCTTATACTTTTATATGCTCAAAATGGCTGACAGCATTTAGTAATTACTTAGATGTCCTTAAAAGTTGTGATAACTTATCTAATTTACAACACCTCGAATTAGACACTCGCTTTAGCAAATTTGACGTTTTATATGGGGAATTCGATGAATTGCAGAGTGAGATCGAGCTACTGTCGGAAAAGCCTGAGGATGCCTACACAGTTCGTGCCCAGTTCGAAGAGCAGTATTATGCTTTGGCTGCGTTAGCATGAAGAAAAATGTGTTATGAAATAAATAATGTTAAGCGACTTTTTAACACCGTTTATCGTCATAATTATATTGAATGGTAGGTACTATTATCGTTTTATTACATATTTTCGAGTTTTATAGAAAAATTAATGCAAAATATCTGAAAAATCATATAGGGACACAGATGTCCCTATATCAGGGTTTCTCAAACTATGGGTCGCGCCCCACTGGTGGGTCGCGAGCGAATATTGAGTAGGCCCTGCCTATAGTACCAACCGTCCGAGTCAGCGGCCGAACGGCGGGCGCCTGACGACTGACTTGACTGACGACGCGCGATCGGCGCGCGTGCTGAGGGGAGCGGGACGGGCGGGAGGCGAACTAACGCATTTCGCGAGTCTTTTGTTTTACGAAGTTCATTTTGCGATGTGTCGTGTACGTTAGCGTGCGTTATTGTAATCTCATTTGAAAATAGTTAGTTACGTTTGAAGATGATCTTTTGAGTGACAGAAGCGGCACTGAGTCTGACTTACAAATTCCTTTAACAAGTCGCGTCGAGTCAACGAGACGTCGGAAAGTGGTGAGAAAATATGACCCAGAATATCTGAAACTAGGATTTACTTGGAATCATGATAGACAGATCCGCGTCCTCAATGTGTGATTTGCTACGAAATATTAGCGAATGAAAGTATGCGCCCAAATAAGCTGACACGTCATATAGAAACAAAGCATTCCCATTCTATAAACAAGCCAGTAGACTTTTTTCAAAAAAATTTGTTAGAAAT
Organism: Boloria selene; assembly: GCA_905231865.2. Classification (NCBI taxonomy): domain Eukaryota; kingdom Metazoa; phylum Arthropoda; class Insecta; order Lepidoptera; family Nymphalidae; genus Boloria; species Boloria selene. The sequence continues at coordinate 1,630,618 of HG993158.1, read as the reverse complement.
GAAGTCTTCTAAAAACATTGTTTCTCATTTTATTAATATCAATGAAAATGCTGTATATGCATCATACCTCATTAGCTTAAGAATCGCTAGAGCAGGTAAGCCTCATACTATTGGCGAAGACTTAGTATTTCCATCGATTAAAGATGCTGTTGGAGTGATGTTTGGAGAAAAAGAAGTAAAAGAAATCGAGCGCATACCACTATCGAATAATACTGTTGCGCGAAGAATTGACGAAATGGCTGAATGGACAGAAGATGAATTAATCCAGCGAATAATTAATAGGTAATATTATGCCAGACTATGTCGGCATAGAGAGTTTTCTCTGCGGGAAGATGATATCTTTCAAGTATTATTGGCCGATAATAGCGACTGACATGACTGGTCCTGTTTTCAACTGGCGCAAAAATTCTTATTCGCCATACAGTTTTCGTGAGGTTAAAGGATATCAATTCGGTAATGTGCTAATTTTAGAGACCTCCCACACTTCTGAGACGGAACTGATTCCTGTAAATATTTTCCACGCGGTAACAGGCTTTGATAAACTGATTGATGAAATTATTGTTCGTGAATCAGTACGTTACGCAGAACAAAATGGCCGATGCTTTACCATGTCTAATGCAGAAGCAAAAGCTTTCGTCGGTATGAATTTTGTAATGGGGGTATCATTGCTTACCAACCTTCAGAAGCTATTGGTCTACTGATCCTGATATGGGAGTTCCGTATATTGCCAATGTAATGCCTATAAATCGCTTTGAAGATATACGTAGAAACTTGCATTTTAGTGACAATAGTACGGAGCCAAATAGGACCGACCCCTCTTACGATAGGGCATTCAAAATACGACCTGTTTTAGATCACTTCAACCAAGCTTTTCAAAAGGCCATGTCCAACACTAAAACCCAAGCCATAGATGAACATATGGTCAAGTTCAAGGGTCATAATATAATGAGGCAATTTGTCAAAAATAAACCAATAAAATGGGGGTTCAAAATGTGGTGCAGAGTAGATTCTTCTACTGGCTATTTATTTCAATTTGATTTATACACAGGGAAGAAAAAAGGTGGCCCTCAAACTGGATTGAGTGAATCAGTTGTTTTGCAGTTGTGTGAAGGACAGGGTGTAAGTTGTCAAGTGTACTTTGATAATTTTTTCAATTCAACTAAACTACAGTACACACTGGCGCATATGAATATAAAGGCTTGTGGAACAGTGCACTCAAATAGGAAAAATGTTCCAAAAAAATAACCTACCGATAAATCGATGAGTCGTGGTGACATTTTGTCAACAAGTTGGAATAAAATTTCTTTCGTAAAATTTTTATTGACGAATTTCTTGTCACCCATACCGACGACAACAGTCAAGAGACGTATACAAGGTAGTGGTGACAAGATAAACTTAACTTGTCCTGAAGTTGTTGTAAAGTACAATAAAAACATGGGAGGGGTCGACCTACTATGGGTGGAAGCTTAAATGAGGAATCAATCGTTGGTGCATTTTAATTATCTACATATCTTTACATCTATAAATTTCTAACTGAGTCACATCTACACATTAAATATTTTTGGGAAAATCTAATTGAAATAGACATTCTTATCGATATATAGGCTAAATCCATTGTTTTTAGAATTTTTGTCTGCCTGTCTGTCTGTCTGTGACTGCATCACGAGAAAACTAATGGACTGATTTACATGAAATTTGGTAAGATGATAGATAGCGATAGTTACCCGGGCTAATACATAGGATACTTTTTACTGCTAGAAAATATCTCATTTCTGAGAAATCTCGAGTAACTGTTAAAAACCGACTGTAAAACTCACGCGGTATGTTAAATCTGAGCACAAGTCCAAAAAAACAAAAAAAAACAATACAAATTTAGAGAGAAATAGCTCGTTGATGCCGATTTTAAAAAAGGATCTTAAAGAAAGACGGAGAAAGTGGTTATGTTACTGCTTTTTGACAATTATACAATTGCATTGTTTAAAATCACAGACCGGCATCAAGCACATGACAACTTTAAAACACTAAACTTATCGAGCAATCGTTCAAAACTATAAAGGAGGAAGAAAAGAGCGAAATTAAAATTATGTGCTTTTATAGCACAACATAATTTGCCTCTTTCATTGTCAGATGATATGATACCTTTTCTGGTTAACACTTTTCCCGATTCATTATTTTAAGATCGGTTAGCTTAGGTAGTACCAAAACCACGAATACTATAACTAGTGTACTAGGCCCGATTACAACTCAAGAACTAATATCGAAATTGAAAGTAACACCATTTAGCATAATAATGGATGAAACAACAGATATAAGTGTAAAGAAACAGTGTGCATTTATAGCATTCATATTTTGTGATGAAGGTGACCGAGTGCACACTGAATTTCTTGATATATATGAAATAAATTCCGGTAAAGCCGAGGATCTTACGAATGGGTTACTACCTTGGCTTGAAATCAAATTTCTTTAAAAAACTTTGTTGGTTTTGCCTCTGATACGACAAACAGCATGGTTGGTCCATACAATTCTGTATTTACAAATTTAAAAGAAAGAGTTAAGTTTGTGAGTTTAAGATATTGTTTGTATTAACTGATTCGTTGCTGATGGCACTACAGGCGTGTCATCAACTTTTTTTAACTTTTGGCTTATGGCACGATAGGCGTGTCATTTTTTCATCGATTGTAACACCCTCAATTTAAGTTTTAGAAGGGTCTGTCTAAAACAAAACTATCAAGATTTTCCACGTAGACCAAGCCTGTTATCTTAGTTTCTGGATATTGTGTGAATTCCAAAGTTGCAGGGATTGACAACCTTTATAAATTGCATTGAATTATTTTTAACTTGTGGCGCATGGCACGATAGGCGTGTTTTTAGAATTGATTGTAACACCCTTAAATGAAGGGTCTACCTAGAACAAAACAATCGTGATTTCGAAAGTAGTTTTTTTTTATTAAATAACAAATACAACGTGTGTAACGATAATTACTTAGGTACCATAGAAGTGCGTTTTTTTCATAGATGATTTTGATGTGCGATGTAACGTATGTGTTTTAGTTTTGACCAAAAATATATATTTCGTTACATAAAGTTGTGGAAAAACATTTATCCGGTTATTACACCTATTTCTACCAAAGTATTTCTCCCAGGGGAAATAGATTTCCATTCATTTCTACAACTCTAATACAACATGCTTTATAATGTCAATGTAGTTATAATTGTAATATCATAAACAAAAGTCTTGATATAAATAAATATTTATTATAAGTAATATATATTTTTAAATAAAATAAAAATGAACCTTTCATAACTTAAAAACTACAAGAGAAACCGAGTAGTTACTGATTGTAGTATTAATGACATTAAAAACCTTATTCATTATTAATTAATATACTATTTTTTGATGCTTCGCCATCTGGATATGTGTTATTACTTATTTACAATATCTTTAACAGCGTCATTTAAGTTCTTGCTCGGGTCAGTCTGTTTCTTTATTTAATATTATATATTAGTTTATAATTTTAATTTTATTTGTGTATTGTTTTATATGGGCCTACGTCGCCTGAATTAAATAAATAAAAAAATAAAATAAAAATATATACTTGTCTCTGACAATAAAATTTGTAACCAACTTTCTGGAGCGTCTCAAACATACATGCGCTTTCGCTATTGGTTTATTTTTCGAAAAATTGATAAACTGACGTCATAAACTTGTTTAACCCCTCGAGCGTTTCACGATACACCGTAAGATCATAAGAGAAAAGGCTCGAGGCGTCGACGGCTCCGCATATGCATCCTAATTTAAAAATAATTTAAAAATAAAAAAATATATATTACATCACTGCGAGATAATGTCAGTTTTTTTTGCTTATTAAATTATATAAATAGTTAGATAAACTCATAACGAAGCCGGGAAGGTATAATTTATACCATTTTAATATATACATATCAACGAATTCATCGTTTTTCCGAAGGTCTACCCTATCTATCAAACGTCCTTGAAATTACGCCGACGCTTCGAGCCTTTTCGTAAAACGGAGGCCGACGCTCTAGGGGTTAAGCATAAGTTGACCGAGGTAATTTACTAAGTACCATAAACTATTGTACAATGGTTTATTTTTGCTTAAGTCACCAGGGGATTTGTTTACAAGCACATAAAAACGATTGCAGAAAGTGCCGCCCGGCCGGCCGTCGAACGATAGCCGGCTCTTTTATGATACATACTGTCCATAAGCAAAGATGAACCTTATTCCAAAAGACATATGGACAATACATTCGGACAATATTCGTCGCTAGATAAAGATGCGCCGGCGCATTTTGTTCATTTATTACATTATTTTTGAAAACACTTCTGCTTTTCTATTCGTAGTAATCGGACGTGCTATACCTACCTACTGTTTGCTCTCTCTCTCGACAACATTTGCTAGTGTACCTGGACTTCGTTATCTTTCATTTTTGATAACTGTGGCCTGTAAATCTGGATTACGTTATCTGCTATATTGACAACTTTGGCTGTTTGACCTGGACTCCGTAATTGCGCATTTGTGATGACTGTGGCTTGTTGATACCCTGATTGAACATTGAGTGTGATCTCTGTACTTGCTGTGGATTATAGGTAAGTTTTTGATAATAATTAATCATTTTATCTGCATGACTGAGCTTACGTATATTATATGTTGTGTCCGACCGAAAATGGATTTTCAGTCGAAAATGAAATTTTGGCTTTAGTTTCAGTTTAGACATTAAACATTAAAAATTAAACATATTAAGGAGTTTAGAGATCAAACTTAAGGTGATATCAAAAATATACAATCAGTAAATTTTTCCAATCAGATGTTGCTCAAAATCAGAGATGGAAAAAAATAGTATAGAACGAATATTCCAAATTGATTTAAACAAGTGTTTTTTGTTTGTTTTATTTGAGGGCATTATTTTAAATTAATTATTCGACGTATGTTTATTTTTAGAACAGATCTTTTCAAATCCGCCATAGTTAATCGAATAATTAGTTACAAAAAACGATCAAGGCTTAAAAATGTTTTAAGTTGCGTATCTCTAATCAATACTGAACGCTCATTGATCTGTATGTTTTATACAATATATTAAATACAATATATTAAATACAATATGAGTTTAAACTATCATGGCTACTGTCACAAGAAATTTTAAATTCAATGCATAAATTCACGGCGCTCGCAACATTGCCGAATATCTTTTATTCAATACAATCACAATACATTGAATTTTATAAAAAATACAGTGATCATTGTTTGTAATTAGTAAAAAGTGTTTTTCTTTCCCCCTGAAAGAAAGAAAAATTAAACCAAAAAAGGATTTTTCTTTAACTAAAATTTCATTTAAAGACAAAAAATGCTGGTTCCCTAGAGATAAGTTATAATGAGTTAACTTAGTCACAAATCGTTGTTTTTTGTATACCGGAAATGAAATTATTTTCTAGTATAGAATGTTTCTCTTTTCAGAATTCACAATGGAATATAATCCTCCTAGTTCACCGAAACCTGGACCATCATCCGCCATTGATCCATTAGACGTAGAGTTATCTTTATTGTTGTCTCCAGTTGAATTCGAGACATATGATATTCCAGATTTAAATTTTGAAATTTGTGACGATGAGCTTTATGGGATTTTAACCGAAAGCAACGATAGCATTCTCGACGAATGGACAAATGAAAACGATGATGAGGCAAATGTTGATGCTAATTTGCAAAACGCGGACGCACGGGTTGAAGTAGAAAACTCACAGGAAGACAATTCACCAGACGAATTAAGCAGTTGGTGTCCAGGCAATCCCGACTCTATGGTGAAGCTACCTTTTACTGGAACAAGTGGAATACTGACGCCACATCAAATGGCAGAAAAAACTCCTTTGGACTATTTCTTTTTATTTTTAAATGGACAGATTATAGATCTGATTATTAACTGTACAAATAAGTACGGGAATACACTTAAAGCAGCAGCGGCCGCTACACACTCACGATATATAAGATGGACCGACATAACTTTAATTGAATTTAGATGTTTTTTAGGTATTTTGCTATTGATGGGAACTATAAAACTAAACAGAATGGCCGACTATTGGTCCAATCATTATTTATTTCGTCTAAGTCCACGACAATTTATGTCCAGAGACAAATTCTATTTAATTTTGAGAGCTTTAAGTGTGCAGCGAAATGAAAGAAGTGGAAGCCTATTTAAAATAAAAGATTTAATTGACCTTTTTAATAACTCCATTCATTCAATATATTATCCGGTGAAAGAACTGACAATAGACGAGTCATTGATCTTATGGAAAGGGCGACTTGCTTTTCGCCAATATTTAAAGGGGAAAGCACATAAATACGGTGTTAAACTATATATTTTGGCCGACGCCAATGGTATCATACTAAAAATACATATTTATGCCGGATCGCAAGATCAACTTGTAGGTGGTCGAAACCACGTTAAAAAAGTAATTATGTTGCTTATGCAAAAGTATCTGAACAAAGGACATGCTCTATACTTAGACAATTTTTATACCAGCGTAGGAATAGCTGACGAATTACTTGATAAAAATACATACGTGACCGGTACCCTACGACCAAATCGGGTGGGAAATCCTGCGTTAGTGAAAAATACTCCATTATTATTGGGGGAGTCATGCATAGCACACAATAACAAAAAAATTGTTGTAACAAAATGGAAAGACAAGCGCGAAATTTTGTTTGTAAGCACAGAAGATAAAAGTAATTATGAAGGGACTACTAGTCGCCGCGTCCGTACTGTTAAATTTAAACCCGCCGTGCAGACACGATACAATAAATACATGCGAGCAATAGACAGACACGACCAGCTACTTAGTTACTATTGTTGCGAACACAAGACCCGCCGCTACACCAACCAGGCGTCGACGCACGCCTGACGAAGAACCCATCAACAAAAGACATTGCCCAGCAGGCATCGACTCACAAGTGCAGCTCCAGAGAGACCCACGCCTTCGTAATAGAACGGAGCAGCCCTCCTCTAGCGCCGCCGCCGTCCCCACGGCCACGCAAACACCGACACCCACCTTTGCGGATGCGCTGCGGAATCAGCCCTCCACATCCGCGCAGACTGCCGCCGCTGCCCCTGCTACAAATACCGATGCACCGACGCAGGTCGCCGCACCTCGACCGCCTCGCTATCCCGCTATATCGCTATATATATTTGGCAGAGGCGTACGTTTCTCTCCCACGTCAGACCAGGAGTACCGCGTCATACAACGCTACCTGAGGGAGCTCGAGAAGACCGAGAAGATTTCCTGGTTCTCGTATTTGCTGCCTTCGGAGCGTAGCTTAAAGGTAGCGATACGGGGACTACCCGTAACCACCGAGCCGCACGAAATCCAAGAGGCCCTGGCGGAACTCGGGTTCAACGCCGAGTACGTCCGGGCTATCAAAGCCAGGAGAGGCAGGCCCGGGTGCATATTCCTGGCTATACTAGCTAGGACCCCGGACCTAGTACCGAAGATATATGAAATTACTGAACTCTTATACATGCCTGGCATCATTATCGAGGCCTGGAGGGGTAAGAGGGGCCCCGCCCAGTGTCATCGATGCCAGGCCTTCCGCCACTCAAGCCACCATTGCCACCGCACTCTGGCCTGCGTCAGATGCGGAGGCGAACACATGGCGCGTGAATGCCCGCGCCCGCTAGAAGAGCCAGCCACCTGCGCGAACTGCGGAGGACCTCATCCGGCTAACTACGCTTCGTGCCCCCAGTTTAAGAGGGAGGCTAGAAATAAAAGGGCCGGACCGGTGGCTACAACCACATAGATTAAAAAACCGGGAGCCGCCGCAGAAGCTGCACCCGCACCGCCGCTAGAGCACGAAGCGTCCCTAATGGCACCGGCCAATGACCCCACGCCGAGAGGAGCGGTGGTTGCTAGGCGCCGGAAACGTGGGAAGAACCGGGGGCGCGGTCAGCCCCCCGCTGCCGACGACCAACAACCTGCGCCGGCAGCTACAACGGCACCTCTCGCCGCACAGGAGCCCAACGCGCAGCCGCCCGCATCCGCACAGCCCGCACCCGCACTGTCCGGGACGAAGCCGCAGTCGATCGCCAACGCTACTTTAGAGACGGCGATCGATATATTAAAGAACGTCCTCATCGCACTACGTACCGGGGGTGACCCCACGGACGTAGTGCTCCAAGGAATGATGTCCCTGCTCCGCAATGGATGAGTTAAGAATTATATTTTGGAACGCCAGTGGTCTACGGGACAAGATCACTCTACTCAAATGGACACTTAAAGAGCAGCGTGCTGACGTCGCTCTCATAAGCGAGACGCTCCTAGCACCGCCGGACGCCGTAAACTTCCCTAGTCAGGAGAGGAATCATTCACACCGAGCTACCGCCATCCAACTCCCCTACGTTGCAATCCCTGGGCGTAGAGCTGCACCTAGGTGGTAGGCCCGCCCGTCTGTACGCCGTCTACAGGCCTCCTAAAACACTACTGGCTCTTGAAGAACTACGTCACCTGCTGGATGATAGCATTACATCACTCGCGGCTAGTGATTGGAATGCTAAAAGCCCAGTTTGGAATGCAGCCACCACCTGCCCTGCTGGAAGGCGCATCGTTGCGGACGCCGCAAGGCGCGGGTATAGCATCGTAGGCCCCGCGTCGCCTACACACTATCCGCGGGCACGCATCCACTCTCCCGGCGTCATCGACTTTGTGATATTCAAAGGGGCACTTCAAGTCGACCTAGAAGTGCTACCTGAGGATCACAACTCGGACCATCTGCCTATTCTCGCAACTGTACAAGCATCGCCGCTGAAAGTCAGACTTCCCGCCACCCCGGGCAGAGTAGATTGGGAAAAATTCACGCGCCTTGTGTCTCAAAATACTCCGCCCACGACTGCGCCGTTAGGAGATCGTGACGACATTGATGCAATGGCTTCATAACTCGCAGATGTCATCACTCAAGCCACTCAGGAAGCAGCCATCCCACACAGCTCCGTTAGACGCCTCCCACCTACGCCGCCAGGCCTGCGCCGCCTCCTGGAAGAGAAGAGAAGGATACGCAGGTTCTGGCAACTCACCAGAGACCCAGCATCTAGGACCCGCCTTAATCAACTCATCGAGGAGATAAGGCGGGCCCTCGACACAGCCGCTGCCGACGAACGGGACCGAAGGATGTCGATCGCGGCCGACGATCGAACGTCGCTCCACGACGTCTGCCGAAGCTTGACGAACGGCAGACGTCGGCCACTAGACCGCTGCTAGATAGAGACGGCGTTCGCAGATACACTCCGGCGGAGAGAGCTGAGATCTTTGCCGAACATCTGGTAGGCCAGTTCTCTCCGAACGCCAGCACGGATCCGCGCTTCCATACGCACATCGAAACCACCGTAGCCGCTACACTACAAATCTCGCTACGCAACACAGAGACGCCTATATTCGTATCTCCAAGCGTGACCAACCGGGCGCTACAACATGTACCTTATAACACCGTGGCTCTATTACCGCGGTTGTTTAACCCCTCGAGCGTTTCACGATACCCCGTAAGATCATAAGATAAAAGGCTCGAGGCGTCGACGGCTCCGCATAAGCATCATAATTTACCGGTTGCCATTGGTCGTTGATTTTTTACGTTTCATTACACTAACAACGATATCTGGCGGCCATATAATACTAAGGGATTCACAATAGACCGATCTTAGTAACATTTGAAATGGAACGACTCTGTATTAAAACAAAAGGAAACAAAAACGAAGTGCATCTGTGATTCAGTGACGCGCGACGCCATTACTGTCGACCTCGTGAATTTTGTGTGTGATAAAAATTAATATAACACAAAACGTTAAGTAATCTTATAATAAATTTTATACAGAATTACTGAAAAATAAGTGTAGATTTTGTATTGCCTGATATTTTTTTGAAATATCATAAATATTTTAATGAAAAAGTAACAAAACTTTTGAAGTGCACTAATTTTGACCTTGATGACCGTATTTCGTAATGTTTATGTGATGTATCCTTGTATATCGCACAAAATACATATAAGTTGCTAAAATACTTATCTATGGACATAAATTGACTAAAACCTGTTGGTATTAATGCGTATTGTTATTGTCATCATGTTTCAAAGAGTGAAATTCGGCGATTGTCCGCCCGCCGGCTGCCGCCATTACTAGATGGTGTTTATTTCAAGTGGTTTTATGGTGAAGTTATTGTGTTTCAAAGTAGAATGAGTTGTCTTATCAATGCTTACACTTCAGTTTTACCGTAATAAAGGGTTATTTTGGTGAATATGTGTGTGAATTCAGTATATTGTGATAAAGTGTCAAGGCTATGTGAGTAAAAATTATAAAAAAAATATATAATACATCACTGCGAGATAAGGTCAGTTTTATTTGCTTATTAAATTATATAAATAGTTAGATAAACTCATAACGAAGCCGGGAAGGTATAATTTATACCGTTTTAATATATACATATCAACGAATTCATCGTTTTTCCAAAGGTCTACCCTATCTATCAAACGTCCTTGAAATTACGCCGACGCTTCGAGCCTTTTCGTAAAACGGAGGCCGACGCTCCAGGGGTTAACAATATCCTCCGCACAGGGCACTTCCCGACTCCATGGAAAAAGGGGGTCATTATTATGCTGTTAAAACAACATAAAAGCCCCCTCCAAGCAGCCAGCTACAGGCCGATTACACTGCTGTCTACGATCTCCAAACTGTTCGAGAGGCTACTATTACCACACCTCCAAGCTCATTTCCAACCACGAGCCGAACAGTTTGGTTTTCGCTCGGATCACTCCACGACTCTCCAAGTGGCCAGGATCCTTCACCTAGCTGCCGCGGCACTCAACAAGAAGGAGAAAGTTGCAGCCGCCTTCCTGGATATGGAAAAGGCCTTCGATAAGGTGTGGCACGAGGGCCTCTTACACAAGATGATCGAAGCCAGCATCCCCCTACGTATAACGAAGTGGCATCATACCTACGCGAGCGTCTATTCTGTGTTCGCGTTGAAGACTCCCTGTCGAACTACAGACCAGTCAGAGCCGGCGTCCCGCAGGGTAGCGTCATCTCGCCCCTGCTCTACTCGATATACACGGATGACATCCCGGCCATGGAGAGCGCGACACTCGCGCTATATGCGGACGATGTGGCGCTAGTGACGACCTCGATTAAGCCCGCGCACGCCGCCCTGAAATTACAGAGAGCATTAGATACCATATCACCTTGGTTATCTAAATGGAGACTGGTTGCTAACAGGCCATCTCCATAGGCACCAATATAAGCTTCCCACCGAAACTAGTCATGAACGCCCAAGAAATTCCATGGACACGGACGGCCAAATATCTCGGAGTCCACATCGACCGTTTGCTGACCATGAATAGACAAGCGACTGCTGCCATCGACAGTGCCAAGTCAGCCCTAGCACAGCTCTATCCCGTCACAAGCTCCGCTACGCTGCCTCTACGTACGAAGGTCGGGATTTACAAGATTTACGTCAGACCCCGGCTAACGTACGCAGCCCCCGCATGGTACCCGCTACTGTCGCAGACCCAGAAAGACAGGATTAGCGTCATACAGAGAAAGGCCCTAAGAAGAATAGTCAACGCTCCCAGATTCGTGAGAAATTCCACGATCCAGCGCGACCTCAAAATCGAGAGTGTCGACGAATTCGTCCGTCGATTGAGCACTAGGCTGTTCGAGAGAGCGGACGCATCGGAACATCCACACATCAAGAATATTGCCCCGTGGCATGCACGCCCACCCGACCGTCGCGCGCTTCCTAGGGACCTCCTGGCCCCGACGACGCCGGAGTCGCCGCACTAAACGGTCACTGATCGTCTAGCTGGGCCTCCCTCAGGGCAACTGAGGGTCTCACCCGGCTGGGCTGATTAGGCCCGTGCTTCGCACACTCTGACGCCTGAAGGGTCCGGTAGGACTCCCTAGGGACGCGCCCATATTTGTGGGCGGCGAAAGCACCCACGGCCAGAGGGCAGAAAGCCCTGATGCCGTTACCCCACTCCCCTTGCGGGGACTGTGAGAAGACCCGGATGGATTCATTCTGGCACAAGTAGCCGAGTAGTGCGGAGCTCTTGACTATAAGTGTTTTACATACTGTGTTGAAATTCAATAAAAGGATTATTTGAAGAAGTTGTAGTTTGAATTACTGCCACCATGAATTATAACGGAAATAATATTGAAGTGGATGACGTCAGCAATGCTGACGTCATTTTAAAAAACAATATGGCTTCTGGTTCTCCGTCATATATATATATATATATATATATATATATATATATATATATATATATATATATATATATATACATATGTATTGCAATATTGTAAACTTAGGTAAACTTATATATTTTTGATATTGATATTATTGAAATTGTAAACACATAATTTTGAAAAAAGCAAGAGCTGAGTTTCTTGCCGGTTCTTCTCAGTATCAGTTGCATTCCGAACCGGTGGTAGCTTCAGACATACAATAATTTAACTCTATAGTCTCAAATCCCTATAATAACTTCAGACAGACATACCAACTGACATACTAAATGATATTAACTCATTTTATAGTTAAAAAGTTATAATTCAAAAGAACTTAAAGAGGTCTATGTGGATTGAGCATAGTTAGATTTGTTTAATATTATATTTTCAATTTTTAAAAATGATTTAGTTTGCAGTGGTGTTGTTTAGTATTTAACTTAAAATTATCAAAACACAAGTTGTTTTAAACTATTAATCTTTAAATTATAATATATGAAAGTTTAATATTGCTTTAATAATTTATATTTTAATATAATAACACATTATACATATTTAATTAAAACAACACTACTTAATATTATTTTAACAAATGTTAGAAAATTATAATAATTTTAATTATAGTAGTTAAAAATAAGTTAATAATATTGCCATATTTATTATATAATTTTAAAATTTTAAAATCTTAAATGTTTAGAATTGAAATGTATAGTTTTATAGTCTATCATTTTGAATATTGGTAAAAAATTGTGTGTAGGCACTGTCTGTAACAAGTATATAACCCCCTGAGACGTTTAATACCTTAGTCTCTCGCGTGACCATGATTGCTGTAAAGCATTCGAAACGTCGGGAACCAAAAATCATAATAAATCCGCGACAAAATCCGAAAAGATAGTTTCATTTATAGAGTGAAGATCAAGAAAATAATACAATGGAAGGTATTGAACCACTTAAGGACCACACTTATACAAAATTTAAAATTTTAAACTAGATGCCTAATAAAATTTAAAAAAAATATTTAATGTTGTTTTTATTTACTTCAGCGATTTGACTTAATAATACAAATAGGTTCATAATTCTTAATATTCCTATCTTTATTATTACTTTAGAATTATTATTTGGTCGTGTTCACTTGATTTAGCTAGTTATACGTATTTTTTCCTTATCTACCATTCATGTCTAAGATCGGAAAGTAATTTCCTATAACTGGCAACATTAGCTACGCCACCAGTCGCGCGCAGCTTAACTGGCGCGCACTTTAAAAGACCTATCAAATGTAATTAAAAGATTTCCAAACATTGCAAGTGATATAGATGTTGAGGAGCTGCACAGAGAGTGGAAGAAGCATGCCTTTTTGGACCATAGTCAATTATCCCCTAATTTAAACTTGTCCGTGGAGGAATACTGGATGAATATTTTAAACATGACCAATATAACAGGCGAGCCACTGTTTCCTAATTTGAAAAAGTTATAAAGTCAAACGAATTTTCAGTCAATTAAATTAAAATTTATAAAATGTGACAACAGAAACAGAATGAACACCGAAACTATTTCAACTTTGATGGCTACTAAAAGAACTGGTGTTTTTCACGTTTTGCAAAGTTAAAATCTGAAATGTTTAACTTTTTTTACATATTCTAAAACTTCTGATTCAGGTGATGCTAATAAGTAAAATCTGAAAAGACAACAGTGAACCCTCGATAGCTAACCTCCGTCGAATCGACGGGTAGCGTAAAGAAATATCGCTATCTCTTTTTAACGACGTGTCCGAGCGGCTTGGCTCTTTTAGTCAACTCAGTCGCCGGTGAGTTCGTTGCAGTAGCGCACGCATCAAACTGGTAAGTACCGCAATTTTTGAGATACGTAAATTTTACCCGTCGTTTCGACGGATAAAAGTTTACCGTTAGCTTTTTGATATGAGTGTTCATTTATATTTTTGACGTGTGTTGTGTTTCTTTTTAGATTGTAACCATGTCTTCACTAAATGAAGATAGAATATTAAACCCGCTAAACCAAGAGCTTAGTGACAATGTTGTTGATGATGGTTCTGCCAGTGAGACCAAAGACTTTGTGGTGGAAGATGATGTACAAAGTGATGAAAATTATGAACCATCGGATACCGAAGAAAGAAATGTAAGTCCACCACATGACTTACCGTTAACCATGGAACGAGTTATGTCAAGTAGCTCAGATACTGCCCCTCCAGAAACCTCACAAAACTGTATCATACAACTGCCCCAAAGGAACATACGAGGTAAAAATCGGTACGTTTGGTCTACGAGTAAAGGGAGCGCTTTAACTAGAACCTCGGCGAGGAACATCGTGCGTATTTCAAGGGGACCTAGCCGATCATGTAGAGGATTAACAGGTGAACTATCTTGCTTTGATATGTTTTTTACAAATGAAATTTACGAGGACATTGTCAAATGGACGAACGTCGAAATATCTGTGAAAAGATCTATGTATCAGACTGTGACCCCAACACAAAGTGAAACAAATATTTTAGAAATAAAGGCACTAGTGTGGCTTCTCATTTTGGGTGCTGATCTAAAAGATAACCATTTAACTTCAGACGAGTTATTCAATTCGAATTATTGTGGAGCTGGATACGTTGCAGTTATAAGTCGCGAAAGATTTGATTTTCTCCTAAGATGTTTAAGGTTTAATGATCTCTATCAGCGGCTGCAAAGGTTCCAGAGCGATCTACTTACACCCATTAGCATAATATGGGATATGCTTATAACACAATGTCACAATAATTTATTCCCGGAACTAATGTTACAATAGACGAGCAATTACTGGGCTTTCGAGGCAAATGCAAATTTCGTATGTACATACCAAATAAACCCGCAAAATATGGAATCAAAATTAAAATGATGTGCGACAGTGGGACCTATTACCATACTTGGGAAAAGGTACTAATACTGGAGATTTACCTTTAGGTGAATATTTCGTGAAACAGTTGACTCAAACAATTCATGGTTCAAACAGGAATGTGACAACCGATAACTGGTTTACATCAATTCCTTTGGCAAAAAGTTTACAACTTGAGCCGTATAAATTGACAATAGTTGGTACACTTAGAGCGAATAAAAGATAGATTCCCGAAGAATTAAAAAATAATAGAACCAGGCAAGTTAACACTTCAATATTCTGTTACGACGGACCACTTTCTTTGCTGTCCTTCAAGCCAAAGCCATCGTAAGTTATTTACATGTTGTCGTCTTGCGATGAGGAGGGCACTATAAACACATCCTCTTAAAAAACCACACATGATCGAATTTACACAATTAAGGCGCTTTCAATTTAGACGATTGGTGCCGGACTGCTGCAGTCCGGGTATCGTACTGCGCACGGGCGGTTATGATTTTTCATACAAAATGTCTCGACGCAAAGTCGTGCGACAGCAGTGCGGCGCACGTCCGTTGGCGGAACGGCAACAACCTGTCTCAGTCGTTGTTCGCTAGTGCTGTGAACGCATCGTGTTTCTTAGACGTTTTCGTGCATACCTACCTAATTATGGATGATTTAAAAACAGAAGATTTTATAAATGAAATAGAGTTGCAGCCCGCCGTTTGGGGTTCTAAATGTGACAAGTATTCAAATCGCTTGGAGAAAAAAAAGGCTTGGGATGTTTTATGTGAAAAATTTATTACCGATTTTAAAACTAAAAAAGCAGCTGAAAAGAATACTGCAGGTAAAACAGTTTATTATATTATAATGTAATCAATTAGTATTATTTATATTTTACTGTTTTGCCACGATACTTGTCCTCTTGGGCTAACAAAATAGTCCGTAAATATATCGCGGACTGTTGTGGCTGACAAATTCTGATAACTTTGTGGCTGAACTGGCCTAACTCGAATTGGTTGACCATGCATAGTGGTATTTTCGCGTTGAACAAAGTTATGTAAAACACAAATAGCCTTAACAATATCTGTTGCAAACGATATTTCCACATTTAATGGCCTATGTAATATTCGCCATTTATTTGTCATAATACCAAATGTACACTCAATGTACCGGCGTGCACGTGACAAGCGGAAGTTAAAAATTTTTTTTTTTTCCTCCAAAAAGTTTCCACTAAATGGTCGTTGTATGAAATTGCTGACGGCAAATGCTTCGTCGCCAACAAAAATAAAAGGTTATTATTGTTTTGAAGCTTGTTAAAAAAACTACTGCTCCGAAATATTTGTGAATCTGAAGCCTTCCCATAGGAACCGACATCAATATAAATAAATTTATAATTAGAATCGCAAATAGCCAACAACACAATAGAAAAGAAATGCTTATAGTTGTAATACAACGATCCACTTCTTGTCGGTTTTATTATTCTCACATGTTTGCCGTCTATAGCTCCCAAGCAATTAGGAAAATTTGCTTTAGTTTCAAACCCTTGAGTTATTTGTAACCAATCCTCCTTTTTAAGATCAGGTATACAGATATCTTTCAAAACTTTGTATATCTCTTGACATGTATCTTTAATTATTCCACTAATTGTTGAGACGCCATGTTGGTAAGAGTGATGCAGATCAGTCATAGTACAGCCAGTTGATAAATATCTGAAAATAATAACAGAAAATTTTATTTCAGCCTTGTTACTCCAAAAATAAAAAAAAAATGGAGAAATATTAGGGATTCCTATTCACGAGAGTTGAATAAGCAACGACAATTAAAAAGTGGATCTGTTGGAAAAAATCATCGGAAGTACGTATATTTTGATCGGCTTCAGTTTCTGTCTAATCTTTATGAATCAAAACCTTCCAACTCTGGTACCAACGAGCAATCTGATTCTCCTGAAACCGATTCTTCTGTAATAGCATCGACATCAAAAATTAAAAAAGCATCTTCGAGCAACGATGAGACTAATAAGATTTTAAAACTTCTTGCTGAAAGAATGCAAAACAAAAACAATGCAAATGCAGACAATTTTGAAGACAATTTTGAAATACGAGATAATTGGAATCATAAGAAAATACGTCGGGTCCAGTTCATATGCCGCTGATTATTATTAACAACAGGGTTACTACACAGGTCAATCTTCCGAATATCGTAGTCAGGTACTCTAAAAATAGCCCTAAATTTTTTTTGACCCTAAAAGTAGCCCTATGTGTATATTTCCGCCCTAAATTTAGGGCTAAAAGCCCTAAGTTGGGAAGCCTGCACAAAGTTACCTCTTGTTAAATTGTCAGTACCCATTGTTTCCAACCACTCACATTCTTGTACACGCGTGTTTACCGTACAACGTCAGTGTTGCCAGTACACAACGACAGTACCTTTAAAAGTAACGTAGTACAGTTCGAAAAGTAACGATTTTGTATACATACAAAAAAATATTTTATTTAATACTTGTAACACATTTCAATGAAAATTTTCACATTTTCTGCCTGGTTTGTATTAGTTGACGATTGTAATCGTACAAAAAAAAATAAATCGATAAACTAAATGTTATTGTTACTCGACATATTAGAGCACATCTGATCGAAAGGATCAACACCTCCTTTAGTCGAGTTATAAAGGCGCTTTCAATTTAGACGGTTGGTGCCGGAGTGCTGCCGCACGGTTGTTACGACCATGAGCCGTACTGCTGCCGGACGACAGCAGTACGACGTAAATCGTCTTATTTGAAGAGATACGCGGCTGCAGTCCGATCGAATTTTAGTGATTTCCATCGAAACCCAACTTTAGTCGGTGCCATGGACTCTGACGAGGAAGTGTTATTGTTAGTTCTCTTGCTTCGGCAGAAACATAAACGACTCCGTACTAGGGCGTCGCCAATGTTTTCTTTAAAATATAAAACTGGTGATTTTTATACACTTTACCCTAGATTAAAAGAAAGCTCAGCTGATTTTTTGAACTATTTTAGAATGTCTAGAGAATGTTTCTATGAATTATATCACTTTGTTAAAAATGGAATACAACGTCAAGAAACTAAATTCAAAAATACTATATCCGCCGAAGAGAGATAACGATAAGGTAAGTAATATAAACACATTTAGTATTTTAATGAGATTGCTACTCTTAAACAGATCCGATAGAGATTTTGATGATTAATGTTTTATTTTTTGTTGATACGCACGCATTTATACTATGTCACCATCGCTAAAAAGATCTTCATATAAAGTAAAATCAGAATTCGTTGATGTATTAGACATAGGTGATTGTTGTTGTAACTCAGTAGATTAAACAAATGTTACCCTTAAGTTAGCCCCCCTTACTACATATCTCTATTTTTATCGCTCAGATTAATTAATTATAAATAAATAAAAGACGAACAAGCAATTTTTACATTCCAACATTAACGAACAAACGACGAAAAAATAATTAAAAATAAAAAAAATCCGAAAATCAAAAAATTTGGACCAAATTCAGTGAGCCTAGTTCGTGCTACTAATACTTACCTAATCTGTGCATTAGGCACTCTATGGTCTATGCGCACGCCATCTCGCGACGGTACCGCTCTTCACACTTACTACTACTTGTTTAAACTCGTTCGTGTCCGTTGAAAATCAAAATTTCAAATTAAATAGCTAATAAGTATTAATATTATAATAAGTGAAGTACTAAACTATGCCGAAAGTAAAGGAAGAAAAAAAAGAACTGCCAAAAGTATACAAATACTTGGGAGACAGATCCGGAGTTAAAAGGTAGGTGATTAATTTTATTTACGTATTTTATTTTAATCGTGTACATTTTTTTTGTTTCTTCGATAACAAAAATAAATTATCAGATTACATTGTTTACAATACCAACTCTAACCAGTTTAAAATTTTATTTGATTTAAAATAAATAAATCAACACCATTTGCTACACAGAACGGAACTTCGACAGTCTATAAATACTCTTTGAATTATTTTATTAAAACAGGTATTTTTATAAACGTTTAGCTGGGAATGTCCGTGGGTTATTTATGCATGGCATATTGCATGGTGGCGTTTTGTTTTGATTTTGGTGATGGCTTATTGGTTGTCCGCTGTTTTGTTTTTTGTTATGGTAAGCTTGTATGACAGCTTCTTCATATTTGAAGTGACAGGCAAACAATGTGCTCGAATGTTGCCATGGTCTAAGGAATTAACATATATGTGGAAAACTATTACGTAGGAGAGGTGTTAGGTGTGCATGTTTTGATTTCAGATTGGCTTTCTCCCGATGTTACCGATGACACATTGGCATCAGATGCCCTAAAGAATTTAAGATTGCATCGCATCAAATGCTCAATGATCATAAAAAACGTGCTTGGCCCTTCTTTGCTAAATGAATTAATAGAAGAGATAGGAGAGTTTCCCTATTCAATTATAATTGATGAGAGTACAGATCTTTCAACGCAGAAGGTTTTATGTATCATGGTGCGTTTTTACTCATTAAAAAAAAAGAAAATTATCACAACATTTTACAGATTAATACAATTGAAAGAGTGCGATGCAAAAAGTATATTCGAGGCCATCAAAAACCAACTTACTAAAGATGGTTTAAAAATAGAAAATATTGTTGGAATAGGTGTAGATAGAGCGAATGTAATGGTCGGAAAACACAATTCTGTAACTTCTATGTTAAAAAGGGATATACTTGATCTCGTTATCGTAAAATGTGTAAGTCATTCTCTTCATTTGTGCGCTGAAAATGCAACTCAAATTTTACCACGTCAATTAGAATTTTTAGTAAGAGAGGCGCATAATTGGTTTAGCTACAGTCCTAAACGTTTAGAAAAGTATAGAGATTTGTTTGAGGTTATGAACAACAGTAGAACACCAAAGAAAATACAAGGATTAAGCGGGACACGGTGGCTGTCACGTTATGAGACTATCAGTACAATACTAAAACAATGGGAAGAGTTAAAACTACTTTTTTCTATTGCTAAATCAGAAGATAAATGTTTCATGGCGGAACAACTCTATGACATTATGAAGCGAATACCGTATAAAGCATTTTTAATTTTTTTTAAAAATTAATTGAAAAACGTAATTCAACTAAATGTACTTTTTCAAAGCGATGACGTAGAACCAATGAAGTTGTTCGATGATTTATTTTTACTTTACAAAAATTTACTGCAAAAACTTGTTGTACCCTCTCAATTAGAAAAAATTACTGAGTATGAACTTGTGGATTTTAATTTCAAAAAATATTTAATACACACATCATCTATATATTTCTGCTATGATTTTCAAAAAATATCTCATGAACTTGAGGAAACTGATTTATTAGACGTAAGAGAAAGGTATAAGAAATTTTTGATTTGTCTGGCAGAGGAAATTCAAAAACGGCTGCCTGAAAACTTGGCTATATTAAAAATGATTGCCAATCTACACCCGAAACTTGCGACCTCCCAAGTCAAGCCCGATATTACAAAAATAGTAACGCTTTTCCAGCGCATCCATGTTTATGGAAACAGAAATGATACTCTGTTGGAGTGGAATCAATTAAATAATAAACAGTGGTCAGATACCACAACCACAACCGCATTTTATTCTGAAGTCTTTGAAGATCGTGATGCTGGTGGGCAAAAGCGTTTTGAAAACATTTCAAAATTTGCACTGGCGTTAATGACTGTGCCATTTTCGAATGCCAGTGTAGAACGTGCTTTTTCTATATACAGTATTATAAAAAATAAATTACGAAATCGGTTGTCACTAGAGATGCTGCAAAGTCTAATGATGACACGATTTGTTTTAAAACGAGATGGTGGATCATGTGTTACATTTACGCCATCTCAAAAAATGTTAAACATGTACAATGTTAACATGTACGATTTTAAAAATTCTGAAATTACAAGTGAAACGTCAAGTCAGGATTTAATCGAATTATTTAAAATTATTGAAAATGTAGATGTTTAAATATGTTTAATTAGTTATAATAAAAATAATTAAAAATATTTTATATTTTATTTAGTTTAATAAAATTGAAAACTTATTTAAAATATTCAATAGGGCTTTTTTTAGGGCTTTTGAAAATAGCATTTAGGGTTATTTAGGGGTATTTTATCTACATTTTAGGGCTAATTTATTTTAGGAGTTGGTAACACTGACTTTGTGTTAGTTCAGTTTAAAGGAGGAAAAAGGATGGCTACTGTGTTCCGATACCTATGTATGGTTGATAGTATAGATGAAGAAGACTGTAGTGAAATAGAAGTAACCTCATTAAAGAGTGTAGATTCCTCAAAGCAGGTCTTTGCGCTTAATGAGAAGAACAAAAGTTGAGTTGTCGTGCCTATTGAGGATATTATCGGTCTGTTACCAGAGCCACTTATAACTTTAAAAGGAGAAAGAATTTTTTACAAGTTTCAAAAACCAATAGATGTGTTCGAAAAGATATGATTATCTAAAATAAACATCTACAAATATTTTACAAATTTGTTTCAATTTACCTCCTTAAATTAGTTAAGATTTTGTGCTGAGACATAGCTGACATAATCTTTTAGTTTACAATTACCTCACGACAAGTAAATCGTTTACAATTACCTCAGCTATCAGTTTATGGAGTTACTCAAATACTTTTGTTTTGTTTCGATTTACCCCCACTATAGATAAAGACTTTTTAGAGTTAGACATTTATTACTGAGACCTAGTTTTGCACCCTACATATTTGTTTTCTGTATTATTTAGCATATAATTTAGAATAACATGTTTACTATTATCCCAAAAACGAAGTTTTTAAAATAATATGTTGGGGTAAATGTAAACTTTATTAAAAATACATTATAAATGTTTTAAAATAAGTAATTCATTGTCTATTTGTACCTAACTTAATCCCTGAGGTTCCTGAAAAAAAAATCCACACCAATTCATTACAATTTTTTTTGTGACTTTATGAGTGCTCCATCCAAAAAAAAAAACAAAACTATTTACATTTACCCACATTGACCCTATTGAAAAGCTATGTACCAGTTCTAAAATCACAATCATTTACTGGATTTTTTGGCGTTCTGATATGCATAAATAGCTTGAAATTTTTGTATGATTCTTTAATAGAATCGAAAAAAATGAAATATTTAACCACATATCCCATTAGTCAAGATCACATAGAAATATTTTTGGTGCGATACGGATGCATGGTGGCTATAATGATAACCCCAATGCTCGCCAGTTAAAAGGCATTTACAAATTGGAAATTACTTTGCCATATGGAACTTAAATCTGCTTCGTCAGGAAACTGTGTTCCACTGGAACACATAAGTATTCTTATGTGTTCTTCATCCCTTCAATTCATCAATGCCACAGTTCCATCATTGAAATAAGATGACGACGACGAGGAAGAGAGTGAAAATATTCCAAGTGAGTGACATTTTACATCAATTTGAGCGGGAATTTTATTTATAAACCTAAATATATTCTATAATACCTATTTTTCCCTGTTACAGGTATGTGGATTCTGATCCACTTGCACTTAATTTGCAGAAAAACTGTACACATGGCTCGAAAAGTGTTTTCAAACGCAATAACTTAAGCCTTCCCATAGTACTCAAGAACAGATAGCTTTTTTTTAAAAACAAAACAAAAGTAGCACAAGATATCTATCTAACAAGATTGGTCTCTTTATACACACCTCAAAGAATCAAGGAACCTAAAGGATCTATTTTGAAACCTAGAAAATTTTGTTCCAGTTTCTTTTTGACTGGACAGAAGAACAAGTTGGTTCAAGCTTGCAAGAGTCTGTTCATGGCTACTTTTTCAATCAAAAGTTTTAGGTTGAGGACAATCTACAAGAATGTGTTTAATGGCACCCTTCCTAAAGAAGGAAGAGGTGGAGACCATAAAGAAAAAAAAATTGAGAAGAAACAACAAAGTGTCATACAATTCATTGAGAAATTACCTGCCAAAGAAAGTCATTACTCTCGAAATAAATCTTTATATAATATGTATGTCTATCTCTTACGAATAACATACTATATCCATTTTAATACTTCAAAAAACGGGCAATTATAAAGCGATAATTGGAAAGCTATTTACACGAATATGGTATTAATTCTTATCATTTTAAATAAGTTAGAGGCTTAAAGCATTTCATGTACACTATTTTACTCTTTTACACCATATAATTTAAACAAATATCTTAAAAGTAATCGCAAAAAATTACGGATGCAATTTAATTTCAAATTAACAGCTTTTCCCTAAATGCATATGTAAGTATAAACGGTACTAACAAAAAAAACTGATTTTAAAAAATTTTGTCTTTTCATTGTGTAAGGAATATATTTAGAAATTTTATTTATTATTTTTATGGGGCAGATTTTTGTGCTACAAACTTTAAATTTGGCAGTGAGCACCTAGGAACAAACCTGAGCAAAGTGAGGGTGAGTCACTAGTCTATACTAATATTATAAAGCTGAAGAGTTTGTTTGTTTGTTTGGTTGAACGAGCTAATCTCAGTAACTACTGGTTCGATTTGAAAAATTCTTTTTGTGTTGGACAGTCCGTTTATCGAGGAAGGCTATAGGTATAGGCTATAATTACATAACGCTGTGATTAATAGGGCATTTTTCATAGGAGCATCAATGAAAAATGTTGCAAAAACGGAAGAGCGATAATTCTCCAAGGTACCATACCACGCGACTCAGAAAGAATTTGGTTTCCGTTCTTTAGAACATGTGCGAATAAGTGGGAAATGCTAGTGTAAAATAAAATAAGGAATAAAATTTTTGCAACCATCAAAAAATTAATTGAATGACTTTTAGGCAATAGCAAAAGCTAATAACAGTGAGAAGACCTACATTGCCTGCCTTAAATTCAGTTTTTGCCACTTACGGTTTCAATATCACTACTATCTGCATCATCAGCTATTTCAATGTTCCATCTCTTGCGAGTAAACTGTATGTTTGGATTTGATTTCTGTGCTTTCTGAGTTGGTAATACTATTGTAGGTTCATCTGAATCTGAACTGTTTTTTCTAAAACATTTTTTTTTTCATATTAATTAAAACTTTAAGAAATAAATGTCAAGACTTACCTCTGCTTTTATATATAAATGTAAAACTCATCCCATTATTAAAGTGCTACTCCTAGAAGTAATTTCCAAATAATTTGTGTATATTATTATCGTATAAAACAACGTCTGTTTACAGTTTAGACCGTAGTTCGTTCGTAGATGTTTTAAGCTACGAAACGGATTTTAATGCGATATTCATTAATAGATTGAGTGATTCAAGAGGAAGGTTTGTATGTATAATACATGCATATTAATTATAGTAGAAAAAATGCCGAGAAAAATATGTTATTTCTGATAAATCAATAGGTACTAATCATGAAAACGTATTTATTGAAGAAAGGTGAGTCGCTAGTGTATTATAAAATAAGATCAATACAATAATAACCTTCTGAACTAGATGCCTTACGTTTTCTGCAATCTCTATTCTTAATATTTCGCTTCTTAAATGTTTTCGGCACTTCCACTTCTACATCAGACATTCTTGCACTTATGTTTAATATAAAATAAGCAAATGCTTGTATTTCTAACGAAGTAAATATTTTTATTTTATCAAACTAACTAAAACTATTATTTTTGTTTACACTTAAACATTTATGATTTAAGGTTATGTTCGGATACTTGTACAAATTTTTCTTGCAAGATTTATCATTTATAAAGTATCGATCATAGAGTATATTGATACATATATAATGTATCGATGATCGTTACATCGATATAAAGAAATTTATTTAAAAGGATGTAGATTAAAATATTAAAATAAGGTTAGTAAGCTATATTTTGTATACTTTTGTGGCTTTACCTATATTTGAGCACAAAAACATAATTAAATCAAATACTACTTGCTAAATTTAATCAATATACTAAAAAAATGGTACGATCAATGGAAACAACTTTACAAAATAAATTATGGTTATTGAAAGACTTAAAATCCATAACTTAGTTGAGTATAGAATTGAGTACCTACACTATTAAAATATATTCAAAATCTTTTTAACATAATGATTTTCTTTATATCACAGTAATCATAGCCGTTCTTACGTGAAATCGAGATGTTGACGATGATGAAACCGTTCAAATGTTTCTGTGATAATGATAAAATTTGGTTAATACTGCATGTTACAAACGTTATGATATAACGCAATGAAAAATTTTAATTGATTTTGTAATAAGTTTATAAGTTATGAGTTTAGAACAAGAGATAAAAGAACATGATAAAGGCTCTGTAAGAAAATTATTATTAAACACAATTATGATGTCTTTAACAAATGTTATTAATATACCTAATTACTTGATCCTAATTAACAATACTCTACTCTCTTTTTGTAATTTCTCCTCCATTTTGATCAGTTTTTTAGTTTAAAACAATATCATAAACCCAAATTGATACGTTTTATTAAGATATTTTAAGATATTATTAGCAGTTTCCGCGGCTCTACCGGCATACAGACAACCAAAACCAAATGCTTAGATTTTAATGCAAATTAAAACAAATTATTCATTATTTAGAACCTATTGTATGAACAAAAGGTTTCAGAAAGTCAAACTTAAATGACAGACATATGCTATCGTAGTTTTTTTTAGAACTTTTACAGTAGAACAATTTCTACATAGGTGATTTATGCGAAGCTATTGAAAGGAATAGTTTACTTCTGTCTTTGCAACATTTCTAATTGATACTTCGCTCTTATTGGTCGTAGTGTAATGTTATACAGCATGTAGCCATAAATGGACTGCCCAAGATAAAAAAAATCATATCGAACTAGTAGGTACCTAGTTCCTAAAATTAGCGAGATCAAATAACAAAAACCTTTTGTGCTTTATAACGTTTATTCACAAACCTAGTTTAAATATATAAAAAAACACATGTTGCACATATAATATGAACCGATAATCTCAATATATATTGCTATTAAAGTTTTTATTTTTGATTATAATCATACTGACATGAATACAAAGTAAATAATACTTCAATTTTTAGGTTTCATATATCTCTTTTAGCATTTACTTTATTGAGGTTAATTAAATCGAAGAATTCTGCAAATATTTGTTTACTTTCATTTATATCGATTTATAATATATTTAAATAATCGATATCTGTGCATTTTGAAATATTGTATGCGTGTATCCGATTATACTAATATTTATTATCTGTTGCTTTTATTTAAATAATGTCTAGAAATATAAGGTCTAGCATCATGAGTGGTCTGGGTAAGTCGGCTTATCATGACAATTGTTTTCATTTACGGCCGTGGCGTGACGATACACTGGGGTGCTTTTCAACTAAGATAGAATATTATTCTGTCTCTTTTTTATCCCACGTAATGCAAGTGTACGAAACCATCATCACATTAATTAAATTTGTTTTATATTACATAAATACCATTGAATTGTTAGTTGTTACGTAAACAACGCGGCGCAGTGCGTACTGTGCAGCTCTAGTCGATAGCAACGCCATACAGCGGCGTTGACGCGAAGTTTGGAAGCTTGTCACTCAAATCGTACAAATCTCTTACTATTAAAATTGAGCTTGATGCTAGACCTGTTTTACTCGACCGTGTAAATTATATTTAATAACTACTAGCTGTGCCCGCAACTTCGTTCGCGTGGATGTCGGATTTCCTAGTATATAATTTACTCTTTGGTCGGAACTTAATTAGTATTTTTTAGTGCGAAGCGCTTATCTTCTTATCTATCGAACAATACTGCACGCAGTTGATCTCTAGTTATAGTCCCGTCTAAGTTCGAATACTCGTAGATGGCACTGTTTTAATATTTTACTTCGGAAACACTATTTTTTTTTATTAATTTACATTTTTTATAAGTGGTGAACTGATTACGATGAAACAAAAACCTTAATGTTACTTCAATTTACGTTCATATTGTTGTGTATAAAGTTACGTGAAGTTGTGAGACCAAATGCACATAACCCTAATTTTACTTCTGGAATTTCTCTACTTCTTCACTTTAAACTCAAATATCTTTTGATAGACTGAACCGATTGCAATGAAACAAAAACTAAATGTTACTTCAAGTTACGTTCAATCGGTGTGTATAAAAGTTATCTACATTGCTTTCGTACATTTTACGTGATGCCCGGATAAATAAACAGACAAACCGACAAACAGACAAAAATTCTAAAAATGCTGGAAATGGGTTCTATTGGTTATCCTTTAACACCCTGGCTATTTTTTTTTGTATTTTTTTTTTGATGTACAAAAACGACTTTTCTACAGTTTTATTATATGTATAGAAAAGAAATGAAATTTTCCAGTTCCAGAAGTTATTAAAATTAATGGAAGTTGGAAGAAAAATGATTCGAATTAATACGAATAAATTGACTATTTTTGTGTTTTAGGTATTTGGTTTTAAATTATTCGTGAATTATACAAAAAATTTAAAAATACCAGTATTTTGTCTACTATATTATATTTGAAGTCTTTCGAAAACGGAATTTCTATACGGTAATAATATTTTCAAAACAATTTTCTTTTTTTCCTTTTGTAACATTATGTGGAGGTCGTTTGTCGATTTGTTTTAATATGATTAGGTATATACTCGTAATAATATAGTCTTATAATGTTATGAACAAATTCAAAGGTAGAATAGATTTATGGCGTCTATTGTTTTTCGAAATTATTCTAAGTCGAAAGTGTACTTATTTGAAATATTTAAAAAAATATAAATAGATTTTTACAATATTATAATAATGATTCATTATTATCGATACAGAGGCCGAATCTACAGCTTTTACAATTTGTCTGCCTGTCTTTCTCTTTGCATCTATCGCATCACGATAAAATCGCTGGAAAATTTTTGATGAAATTTTGTATAGTTTGTTATCCAGGTTTCTTCTATCGTTTGTGTAATACATACGTCATGATATCATTCGATTAACGATTTTTTAGGAGACAGTGCACCTAAGGAATGATGTGATTGCCGCCAGGCTATTTCAACATATAGAATTATTGTTAATTTGCAATTTAAATTGAAAAAGAGAGAGAAAAAAAAATTAGTTCCGCTGAGTTTCTTCCGCCAGTTCTTCTCAGGTCAGAGGTTTCTTCTTTTCGAACTGGTGGTAGACTCATGACGTTGAGTAAGAAATTTTTTAATATACCTACATACGTATAGATTTTAAATTTACAAAATTTAAACTAGTTTAAATTCGTAAACTCCCTAATCTTCAGGGCTATTGAAAAATCGTTTGTAGTGGTAGTAGCAGACAGTAGTAGCCCAGTGGTAACGAGCTCTCTTGAATATCCATAATGATGCAGGTTCACATCCAGGTCGCATACCTCTGACTATGATGTGCGAATCATTTCTAACATGATCACTGTTGTTACGGTTACGGTAAAACATTACATCACACATCGCGATGCGTAAGATACTCTGTGACGTTCAGTTGAATTTTAGTTAGTTATAGTACTGGCTTCCTTTAAGCCTGCGAGTCGCACAGAACCATTTGCTAGTTTAGCCAACGTTAAAAAACGTTTTCGGAATTGAAATAGGTCTACCCGTACTTTTTCAGTACTGTGGACTAAGGCCTGATCCCCCTCGCAATGTAGGGAGGCCCACTCCCAGCTGTGGGACGTTAAAAAGGGCTGAAAGCAATATTGAGATAAACTTAATTTGTCATTTATTACTATTTTTTGAAGTGAAGACCTTTACACAAATTAATGCTACATGAATAATTAATGAAGGTTTCCGACGGCATAATAGGTACTTTGTTTCTTCGTCAACTTGTTCTTATTATTTTTGTACATTTTACGAAGTCAATTTTATTTTATTTTATAATGCAATTTTTAATATTTCTTCTTAACTTCTATATATTTAATAATATCTATGTTATCTATACTAATATTAAAAAGAGGAAAGGTTTGTATGTAAGTATGTTTGTAACGAATTGGCTAAAAAAGTACTAAGCCGATTTTAAAAAATCTTTCACCATTTGAATGCTACATTATCACTGTTTAATACGCTTTTTTATTGCAAGAAGAAAAATAAGAATCCCTACTAAAACTACAATAACAGGAGAGGAGGAGGAGTGCACGCCGCACATAATATATGAAATTGGTAGCCGCGCGGCTAAGGACTAAATTAAAGCTAGAGTAATTTTGGAGAATTTTCAATCCAGCAAGTGATCGAATGAAGTTTAGTAGCGATTAAAAAAATGAATGCGGGCGAAGTCGCGCGTATTGCTAGCCCATAATACCTATATGACACACGCGTTATCAAAACGTAATATTCTGAACTACACTTAAGGCGACATTAACTGCCCGCGACCTTGAGCGTATGGGAGGAGATTGCGTCGCGCTTCAACGCCCACCAAGATTATTCGAAAAAACAACCCACCTTGATTTATCAAACACAATACAAATAAAAACCGTATACTAAAATATGGGTCATTAAATTGTCTTTTATATGATTAAAGTTTCATGTAAATACGCCCCATAGCTTTTGCGTGATTATCGTTTTTTTGTCCGCGTTAGACATTACTTTACAAATTAATTACACTATGTTATTAAAATATAATTTCACATTTTCACATATCAAATTATGAATAAAATTGTCTAGTATAACATATATTTTTTTCAAAGAAATAAGACTAGAAGTTTACACGTGATGTTCAATATAAAATCATTAAAAGTCGTTTATCTGCGCCTTAACGCGAGCGAAGCCGCGGGTTCCGCTAGTGTATTACACATATAAACCTTCCTCTTGAATCACTCTATCTATTAAAAAAACCGAATCAAAATCCGTTGCGTAGTTTTAAAGATCTAAGCATGCATAAACAGAGTGAACAGACAGACAGCGAGGCGACTTTATTTTATACTATATCATCATAATCATTATTATCAGCCCTTTATAACATCCCACTGCTGCGCGCTGGCCTAGTGCGTGTTGGCGGACTTCACATGTCTTACGAAAACTTGCTAGGTTTTCTCAGACATGCAGGTTTCCTCACGATGTTTTCCTTCACCGTAAGACAAGTGGCAATCGTGATAGAAATGATTCGCATATGAAAATATCAGAGGTGCGAGACCCGGATTTGAACCCGCATCACTCGGTTATCCAAGCGAGCGCGTTACCGCTGATACATAGCGCGTTACCGTTATGTAGTGATAGTTAAATATCGGTTAAGTTAATAAGTTCTAGGGAGCATGGGATCGGACATAATTACATTCGTACAAAAAAGTCAAACACATAACCCCCCTTTGCGCTAAACACGTCAGTTAAAAAGGACAATAACACTGCGCATCTAAAGTTATTCTACACAACAGTTTCGCCTATATTAGAAGGCAGGCTTTGAATGCCTAATGCACATGATTTGCTATCAAATGTAGATCGACCATTGCTTACTACTTATATATAAAATAATTTTGATGTCTGTGTTTTTATAAAGGATTAATTTATGTTTTTTATTTTTATTAAGTTTCAAAATATTTTTTTTAATATCACTACTATAGTATTAAATAAAGTCGCCTCGCTGTCTGTCCGTGTCTGTCCCTATGTATGCTTAGATCTTTAAAACAAACAAACGGATTTTGATGCGGTTTTTTTAATAGATAGATTGATTTAAGACGAAGGTTTATATTATGTAAAATAATATTTTTGTTAGTTTATATGTATAATACACTAGGGCAAGCGGTATAGTACGAGTTAAACTTGTAAATACAGGATAACTTCAAGATCTAGAGAAAACAAATTATAAAGTTTTTTAAGTAAATTAAATTTATTTTGTTTATGGCTGCTAGAATAAATACTTTTTTAGATCTACCCGATAATTTTACATTTTTAAACAAATTTCGCATATTTTCGCGGATTTATTTAATTTTTGGTTCCAGACGTTTTGAATTCGCACAGCAATCATGGTCACGGGAGCAAAAATCACAAGCAAAAATTCAAAAGTCGATAGAGAAAATTCTTATTCTATCAATGGGACAAGTAAACCCACGATATGCACTAAAGTCCTCAATTTATGTACATAAGACCTTTCAACAGTGAGTCAGTAAAAATGGTATACTACTTTTTCGATACATTTCTTGTATTACAAAAAGACGTAAGTGCTATACATTTTTTTACTAGGATAAGTCTTTATATTATTAAGCATTTTTGTGCTGGTTTTAAAATGGTATACTACTTAATTTAAAGCAGCAACAAAACGACGTATCTACCGCGGAAATATTCGCGAAAAATGCCTTTTCGCAAATACGCGTTTGTTGGAAAGTATGCTTTCTTTGACGAGGATCCAATTTTTAATTTTTTCACATATTTCTAAAGAGAAAACCGTTTTAACGTCTATTACTTTATAGGCGTGAACATTATTTTAAATCAGCGAACTTTTCTTCGCTAGAAAAAAATACATACAAAAATGGAACCTTCACTTTTTGGAAATTTAAAAGGGTAGTCTTTTAACCGAGTTTTAGAAAGGAGGAGACTGTTCCCTTACTTTTATATAGATAATTATAAATTTTAAGCGGATACCTACAACTCTACAAGTGTTATTTTTTTCATAATACCTATATCCTGTACTGCATAGGAGATATTTCAAGGGAAAAAACGTAAGATAATTAAAATATAAACATGTAGTCAAATAGTCGTATTAGTCACATTATAAAATGACTAGGAATTTAAATAAATATTAACGTCTAACTTAATAACTTGAGAATGACTTATTCGATTTCATTCATACTTTTTTAAAGTTTTCTTAGGCATATTTTCGAAAATGTTCTTAGGAAAGAATAAATAAGAAAATTCTAAAATAAAACTAGTGACTTACCCTCGCTTCTCTCGGGTTCTTCCCTAGATTTAGCGCGAGCGAGGCCGTGGGTTCCTCTAGTGAAAGTAATAAACAAAATTTCTATAATAGAAGTAGCCTATGTTACTCCTTATAACATAAGCTATCTGCAAGTGAATGCCCCGTCAAAATCGTTCCAGCCGTTTTAGAGATTAGCCGAAAGAAACAGACAGAATTTTAAAAATTGATTTTTTGATGCAAGTACCATACATACGCATTTAGTAAAGAGCTGTTAATTTGAAATTAAAAACAGACACTTCAATTTTATTTATATATTTACACTATAAATAAATACGATAGTTTATAATTGATGTCTTATATTTATATTAGGTATATACTTAGCATAACTATAATACTGGGACCTAGACAAGACCTTTTTACAATCTCAAGTCAAATCATTCAAAACCAACAAGTCGAATTAACAGGTCAGGAAAATTTGACAAGTCAAATATTTTCAATACATACGAGTAAAACAAAGTTGCTTCCCGCTGTCTGTCTGTCCGTATGTACGCTTAGATATTTAAAACTACGCAACGGATTTTGATGCAGTTTTTTTAATAGATAGAGTGATTTAGGAGAAAGGTTCATATGCATACTAAAAACAACCCACACCCACACTTCGCTCACGCTAGTTATTTATAACAAAAATAAAATTCGTGTGTACAAAGTACACATGTCAGAAGTAAAACTTCTTTGGCAAACTAATTTTTAAATCTCGTTTATATTTATATTTATACTAAATAACCCCGTCTAAGCTCGCCGAAAGAGGGAGATGGCGCGAAGGTCACACCCACGAGTTAGACAGAGTTAGAAATGTCACTGACTCGCGGTGGGCGAGATCTAACTAAGGCTAACTCTTCCCCGTCTCTGAGTGTCTGGTACTATGGACTTATTTTTTCGTTTCATCGAGTTTGAAATCACAACGATTCTAAAGAAGTTTCACTTCAATAATGAACGTTGTTAACTCCGAAACGTGTCGTCAAATAACCCATGGATGTAATGTAGGCCTGGAAATATTCCAGACATTTTATAAAATGGCCAATTTAATTATAAAACCGTCACATAAAGCACGAAATTACATTATAGGTATCTTATATTAAAAAATAACTAATACAATCAATATAAAAAATATGTAGCAAGAATAACAAAAGTTATAGGTCACTGTTAACGTCACAGGAATTATCAAATGAAGATGATGCCATTTTTCAATGATAGAGAATAT
Organism: Boloria selene; assembly: GCA_905231865.2. Lineage (NCBI taxonomy): Eukaryota > Metazoa > Arthropoda > Insecta > Lepidoptera > Nymphalidae > Boloria > Boloria selene. Next base: position 1,597,416 of record HG993158.1, on the reverse strand, counting down.
AATAGACTAGCATTTCCGGCGTCTTTGCACGCGTTCTAAAGACTGGAAACCAATTTCTTTCTGAGTTGCGCGGTATGATACCAGAACTCGCAGAACTAACGCCCGCCCTTCCCGTTTTTGCAACATTTTTCATTGATGTCCCGCTCCTATTGGTCGTAGCGAGATGTAGTATAGCCTATAGCCTTCCTCGATAAACGGACTATCCAACACAAAAAGAAATTTTCAATTCGGGCTAGTAGTTTCTGAGATTAGCGCGTTCAACCAAACAAACAAACAAACTCTTCAGCTTTATAATATTAAGTATAGATTATAAAACAGTTGAATTTACTTTAACTTACGCTGAGCGAAGCAGGACATAATATATCATCATGCTACAGAATCTTCGTTGTATGAGTCAGACTCGCTCTTTTTTTTAATGGTAAGAAGGGGGCAAACGGGCAGGAGGCTCACCTGATGAAAAGTGATCACCTCCGCTCATGGAAGTCTGCAAGCCTGGCTTTCCAGAAGTGCGAGGGAGGGGGATGGTGAGTGGGCCACCCGGACTCTCACTTACCGGACGAAACGCGACAGCATAGCTGCCACTTCACGCCGGTCTTCTGTCTATACGGGACGTGCCGGCCCATTCGGTAGGTACCCGAAGGTAACAAGCATGGCACTACCACTTGACAATCGCTCTTATCCGATATTTAAAAAAAAATCTTGTCTCCGACGATTGATATCGCTATCGTCTATGCCCCTACATACCTCCAGTATCGCTGTTCATTTCATATTATGAACTTTCAACCTTGGCTTTATTTTTTGTGTAGAAAACAATTTTATTACATTTAATGTATAAAAAAACCAGTATATAGATATAGATATAGATATTTTTGATGTATTGATCGATCGATGATTATAGTTTTTCCCCGAAATTTTAGAGCTAATTGTGACATTTAAAAAAAGATTTTGTCAAAATGAAAATAGCGTTTCAAATTGAATACCTATTCATTTATTTAGCCTCCTCTCAATTCAAGTCTGATAAGGACTAATAGTCCACCACTCAGTTACTCATCGATCCTGCAATAGTCCATTCAGACGTGGAAGGGTCCATTCCATTAAGTTTTATTGGGTAGTACTGGCTGATGACTCCCACATAAACATTTTTGTATGCGTAAATGCATTTACTCACGTTAGAAAAATCTACCATCTACCAGTAGCAAAAAGCTGAGCTGTAAGGGCTCGCATAGTTTTTCAAACTGGTAATCTATATTAATAATTTCGTCAAGGGTTACGGTAGACTCGATCGAAACCTTAACTGAATAATAAAACATACAAAAATAAAGATTTCGAGTCGACAACATATATCCGCAAAATTCGGATTGTCGAGTATTTTGTTTAATCTAATGATGCTGACAGACAAATCGTAGTCGCCATATTGGCCACTCTAGCGAAACGTCACAGACAACAAAATACAAATGAATCAACAAAAGTCTATAAAATAAAATATATATAAAATATAATTTTACTACATAAAAAAATATTTAATTCCTAAAATACTGTTAAAAAAGAATAATATAATAATGTGTTCTAAAATTGTATGTAGGTAATTCTTAAATCATACTTCCGTTTTCACTTATCAAATGATGCGTTATGATTTCTAATAGATGGCCTTATTAATATTTTTATTATTTAATTTTAGTAAGTGTTAATTGTATTTTGCTATAATATATTTTATATCTATAATATACTAGCGATTTAGCGCGAGCGAAGCCGCGGGTTCCGCTAGTAATTTTTAAAACAGTTGTTAATGTTTTTTATAGTTATAAAATTATATTTTTTGACATGTAACACATCTAGATATGAAGTTAAATTACTATGTTAAAGCACAAATCTATAGGCGTGATAGTTTTTCAGTAAAGCGTACCACAAAATTCTCAAGTTGTGGGAAAAGAGCTTATAAGAAAAATACATTTTTTGTTTCTGGATATTCCGGTTCATTTCCAAAATGGTTTGACCGATTTTGACGGAGCTTTAACTAGAAGATAGCCGATGTTATAAGGAGTAACTTTTATTTTACAAAAAGATTTAAGGTTCTGCCCAAAAAACAACTAGTGACGAGACACGAACTAATATAAAAGCTTGTCGCAAGATTTTCCATTGCTAAAATGAAGTCAATTTAATAAATTTAAAAAAATAAAATAAAATCAGTATCGATGGCCAGAACATAAGAAATCACATCTTCTCTATTCGATGACAACAGCTAAAGCGCTTTTTCCATGCAATATAATCATTATCATATTGTAAATATTTTAAAATATGTATTTAACTAGATACTTTTATCACATTTATTATATCAGGTAATATATACAACTAACCAAATTTTTTACAGTTCTCAATATGTAATTAGTATTTACATTAAAAACAATATATATGTTGGGACATGATTACAACAGCACCATCTAGTCCGTAAGCTACGAGGCTTGTGTTACGAATACCAAATGGTTGATATTAAATACATACATATTATGAATATAAACATCCATGACTGAAGTACAAACATTCGTGCTCAACAAATGTTTGCCCCCAGCGTGGCTCGAACCCGCAACCATTGGCGCAGAAAATAGGGTCACTGGCCAACCACTAACTGAGCCAAACGTGTTATATAAAAAACATGAATTTGTTCAAAGCAAAAAGGTGGGCGTCTTTTAATACGAGGGAAGAGGCCATAATTCACCACTGGTAAGAAGGGGTGGACTGTGCATATCTTTAGGAAACCTGCTAGGTTGTCTCAGATTTATTGGTTTCGTCATGATATTTCTCTTCCTACGACAAGTGGTAATGTTGGAAATTAATAGTAATGTATTGAAAAATATGGATAACACATACAGTGTGTTTCAAAAAAATGTATTCGCTGAAAATTTTATAATTTTTTTATGCTCTACATCGAAAACCGGTTTTTTTTTATTTAAATACTATTAACTTTCAGATACACTATATCCAGTAACAAAAGAAAACTTATTATGTTGTCAAACGTAAAAATTCATTAGTAGGAAAATCCACTATTTTTTTGGGTTCATTATTATTTTTAAAGTTAAATTACCAAATAGAATTTTTTTTTCTTATAAGTACCATAATATTAACTTTTATAAGCATAAGTCTAGTTTGACAATACAAACGAACACTTTTATTACATTTATTTCTATAGATAATAAACATATATTTAATTAGAAAATATAGCAAAAACATAATAGTTGCCTATAAAATTTGAGAATTGCCCTCGATTTCCCTAGGATCCCATCATCAGATCCTGACTTGGTGACAACGGGACCCCCTCGGACTATACCCTACCGAACAAAAGAAAAATTTTTGAAATCGGCCCATAGTTGGTGGAGAAATCGGTGAGCATACATAAAAAAATATATACAGTGGAACATATAACCTCCTCCTTTTTTGAAGTTGGTTTGAAAATAAGGTAGCCTATTAAGAGTCAAATATAATACACCTACTTGGAGATGTATCTATACTAATATTATAAAGATTAATTATATACTATTTTAATTGCGAGAAAAAAATAAGGATCCCTACTAAAACTACAATAACAGGAGAGGAGGAGTGCACGCCGCACATAATATATGAAATAGGTAGCCGCGTGACTCAAGAGTATATATATTTTTTTTTATACATGTTCTCATCCACAGGCGTTAAGCGCCCGTGCCTTTTGTTTATTACAATTTTGTTTTTTTAGGCATTAGCATGTAACGTGGTCCGACACTGACTTTTTTTTTAATTTTTTTAAATTTTTTTTTGTTTTTTTTTTTATTTTTTTTTTAAATTTTTTTTTTACTTTTAGGACCCTAGAACCCCGCCCCATCCCGCAGTTGGGCAAGCATAGCCTCTGTAATTTTTGTGTCGCGTTTCAGAATGGACATTTTGAGGCTGTGCTCTAGGATGGTCTTCGCTGAGGCCCAAGAGTATATTAAAGCTGGAGTAATTTTGGAGAATTTTCAAACCAGCGAGTGATCGAATGAAGTTTAGTAGCGATTAAAAAAATGAACGCGGGCGAAGCCGCGCGTATTGCTAGTATTGTATAAATTTATAGATCTTTCTTAAATTCTGTGTAGGTATATCTTCGTATATGTTGACATAACGCGATCATGTGACGCTCTCAATCAACAAACAATGTGATAAAGAATAAAACTTTCCAGAATATTCACGAACGTACAAAGAACGAAAAGAATTTCACTATATATGATGAAAGGTCTTATGGTGGTCACTATGGTGGTCATGATAGCCTCATACCAATAATTCATATATATCTTTTATTTTGCTAGGAAATATATTAAAGTTACAACAAAAATCTATACTAAAGCTGAAGAGTTTATTTGTTTGTTTGGTTGAACGCGCTAATCTCAGGAACTATTGGTCCGAATTAAAAAATTCTTTTTGTGATGGATAGTTTGTTTATCGAGGAAAGCTATAGGCTATATTACATCGAGCTAAGACTATTAGGAGCGGAGCATTAATAACAAATGTTGCAAAAACGGCAGAAAAATACCTATTTTTTTTTATTTTCAGCCTTTAGAACGCGGGCGGAGCCACGAGAAAGGCTAGTAATATATAAATTTCAAAATAATAATGTGGAATTGATCGAAAATAGTATTTCGTTTCTATTAGCTTAGTTCGTTAATGATTTTGGTTGCTTATGTGGACATTGCAGAGACTAACTCTACGATATCTATTTATGTTGAAAAAAAAAATATGTTGGGACATTTACATTTTACACACAGCACTATCTAGTTCCACGGTAAGGTACGAGCCTTGTGTTATGGATACTAGATGGTTGATATACTAAACATATATAAGTTTAAATACATACATAATATAAATATAAACATCCATGACTGGAGTACAAACATTCGTGCTCAACAAATGAATGCCCCCAGCGGGACTCGAACCCGCGACCGCTGGCGCAGCAAGTAGGGTCACTACAAACTGCGCCAAACGTGTCGTCTAAAAATGAGGTACAGGCTTTGTTTTAACTCTGGATTTGGGTAACCGAGTGAAGCGGGTTCAAATCTGGGTCTCCCACTAATGTTATTTACTTGTGCGAAAAATTTCTACTAGTCATACATAACCATATTAGATGAGCTTCGTTTTGTACGAAAGTGTATTGAATGGAAAGCTTCAGTTGGATATACTAAATTGAAGCATAGAAAACGTTTGGAAAAGCATTCCAAACATCAGGATATAAAAAAACAATAACAGAAAATATACAAGGTATTTAGAATGTTAAATATTCACAAAAATCTAAGAAAGTATTGGAAATAATTACTTACTACTTAACACGACATGTAAATGTAATTATTATTTATTTCATTCTCGTAGTCACGAATATTTTGTTAAAAATTTATAATAAGGCATTATTAAATATTTACCAATTATTAATTTTTAAGTAAAACTATAATATATTTTGTTCATATGCTAGGGATGAGCCCGAGCGAAGCGAGAACCTCTTGAATTACTCTAAACTGCATCTAAATCCGTTGCGTAGTTTTAAAGCTCTAACCATACATAGAGACAGACAGACAACAGGAAGCGACTTTGTTTAATACTATATAGTGATAATGGTTTTTAATATTTAATATGACTTTTTTTGTTACCAACATTTTCTTAAATTTCGGTGCGTTTTCTTTGTAAGTATTTTCATACTATTGTAATTTATTTATTTTTCCACATTTAAAATAATTATAACTTATGTAACAACTTTAAAAAGTTTTGCTATTAATGTAAATAAAACTGAAAAACACTGAAAAATACATTTATTTACATACTGTTTGTAGCTTCTTGAAAGTAAGATGTTTAAGATCTTTTATTTTATTTATGTAATGATAATAATAATAATAATAATAATACACTTTATTGTACACCAAAGAAAAGAATAAAAACACATACAATAACTAGTTAAAACTAAACAAAGATGCACAGCAGGCGGCCTTATCGCTTAAAGCGATCTCTTCCAGGCAACCAACAACCAGCCAGAGAAAAGTGCAAAAAAAAACGGTAGGCGGTGTACTTGCTACAATTAAATTTTAAATAATACTATACTAATCAATAAACATAAAAATACATAAATGCATAAAAAAATATAAATTATGCAGATACATACAATACTAGTACATATATTAGATACACATATTCAAACTAACATAAATAAATAAATACATACATACATACATACATACATACATACATACATACATACATACATACATACATACATACATACATACATACATACATACATACATACATACATACATACATACATACATACATACATACATACATACATACATACATACATATATATATACATACATACATACATACATACATGAATATACATACAAATGCAAATAGACATACGTTGTTGTAAAATCAATCAAATGTTAAGTAACAAAGCACTAAAGTGACAGGTAATATTCTTTTAATAGCAGCTTAAATTTGTCTAGACTTTTGGCACTTTTTACTTCTATAGGAAGCTTGTTCCAGAGCCGGGCGGCTTTTATGGTAAACGAGCTAGAATAGACACAAGAAGAATGGGAGGGAATTTTAAGGACAAGGTTATGTGCCGAACGTAGAGAGCGATTGTGAGAGTCTTTCAGCAATTCAAAGCGCTCTTTTAAATAAGAAGGAGTTGAAGGATGAAACAGTATGCAGTAAAGAAGATGAAGAATGTGAGAATTCCTGCGGTAACGGATAGGAAGCCACTTGAGTTTTCTGCGAAATTCGGAAACATGGTCGTATTTTCGAAGGCCAAAAATAAACCGTATACAAAGATTTTGAAGTCGCTCAAGTTTATTTAAATATTCTTCTTTTATATCAAGATAACAAACGTCAGCATAATCAAGAATCGGTAGCAGAAGAGAATTTGCCAGCGCAATTTTGGTAGGTATTGGCAGAAAATTTTTTAATCTACGAAGCGAACCAACGGCTCCAAACAACTTTCGGCTTAGCTCACTTATCTGCGGTCCCCACGATAAATGTTGATCAATTAATAAACCTAGGTTCTTAACTTTATCAGTGTACGTAATTTGTTCACCATTGAGAGTTATAGGTGGTATATGCAAATTTTTAATCTTATATATAAGTCTTTGGCTGCCTATAATAATTGCCTGAGATTTATTAGCGTTTATATTGAGCCCATATAAATTACTCCAAGATGAAATCAGAGATAAATCCTTATTAACATTGTTAATAGTATTATGTAGATTTTCCACAGTTGTCATGGCATATATCTGCAAATCATCGGCATACAGGTGGTAGTGAGAAGAAATTCGTTGAGAAATAGAATTAATAAAAATTGAAAAAAGGAGAGGAGACAACACGCCACCTTGTGGAACACCAGCATTGATTGTAGACCATTCAGAGTACGAATCTTCAATTCGTATACGCTGCCGGCGATCACACAAGTAACAACGAAACCAGTCAACCACCTCAGGAGATATGTTAAGAGAAGCTAGAATGGCAAGTAAAATGTCAAAATCTACTGTATTAAAAGCGTTTGAAAAATCTAATAGTGTTAATACCGTAAGCTTTTGGTTGTCCATGCTTTCTCTAATGTCATCTGTAATTTTAGTTAGCGCCGTAGTTGTGCTATGTCCATAACGGAATCCCGATTGAAATGAATTTAATAAATTATTTTGGTTTAAAAAAGAATTTAGCTGTTGATACACGAGGCGCTCAAGGACCTTGGATAGGAAAGGAAGAATTGAAATGGGTCGGTAATCAGAAAAGGATGTTGGGTTAGGTTTCTTTGGAAGCGGAATAATTTGGCCATCTTTCCAGGAAGAAGGAAACTCGCGAAGATCAAAGGAAGCATTGAGGATAGATGTGATTATAGGAATAATAATGTTAATAATAGGAAGAATCATTTTGCGACTTATAAGATCCGCCCCAACGGCATTAGATTTAATTTTCGGAGATTCGACTAAAAGTGAAACAGGGAAAGTCAGGAGTAGGCAAAGTTGAAAGAAGATTAAGTGTATTCGCCTTATTTGTACTATCAATAGTATTAGAAGAAGAGAAATGTTGATTTAGCAAGTTTATATCTAAATTATTAGGATTAATATTTACTTTAGGTTTACCTACTCCTAGGGACTTAAGAAAATGCCAGACTTTTTCTGAGTCATTTTCTTCGACTACTGATTTATAGATATGGCGTCGTTGACTGTCCCTACACACCGTGTTGCAACGATTGCGAGCCTTGACATATTTTGCCCTATTCTCATCAGTGGGATTTAATACATATTTTACTTTTGCAACATTCTTTTTAACCTGTAGCCTTTTAATTTCTGGCGTAAGCCAGGGAGCAGGCAGATGTTTGACTCGGACAGGACGAACTGGGGCATGAGTATCATACAATTGGATTAGAAGAGAATTGAATATAGCTATCTTGTCGTCAATTGTGGTTGCTGAGTTTACCGCCGTCCAATCCATACTTTCAGCGTCTTCGTGCAATCGTTGTGAGTCAATACCACCAAAATTCCGCTGGAGAAGTATTCTTGATTTTGCTTTCGGGGGTTTCAATTTGTAAGACAGATAAATTAAGTCATGGTAAGAGAAAGCCGGAGCGGAACACTGACCATGTTTTGCAACAAAGTCAGTGGAAGAGACTAAAATTAGGTCAAGAAGAGATGGTAGACAATTTGGGAAATTATGAGTGGGCCCCAAGGGGAGAATATTTAAATTAACTGCGTTAATAAGGGACCTGAGCCGCGATGCACGTTGATCATTCTTTAGGAGACAGGTGTTAAAATCACCCATCACCAAAGTATGATCGTACATGGGCTTATATGTTTCTATAAAATGCCTTAGTAAATATTAATTTGCGAGGCATCAAATATTTGTTATTCAGCCATAATTAATTTTCATAAAAGAAGATCCGCTTTCAAGAAAGAAATTGTCACATTAACGTTTGTATGCTATGCTAGCGACGCAGACGTCGATAAAAGTAAATGCGCGGGAAAATTAGTGTCATTTGACATTTAACTGCGCGCCAAGACAGACCGTTTTTAGCTTTTTTCTCATTTTAAGCAAAGACACGGTTTATAGTGCCTTAACGTGTTCGTAAAATAAAATTATTAATTAAATAATTTAAAATAAAATTCTGCAGTATTTGTGTTTGTTTGTGCACTTTCGAGAAACTTCTTAGGTAAGTGAGTTTTGCATTGAAAGGATAAAACAGGTTCTATATAGCTTTCAAGTTTATCGCAATAAGGGATCGAGTTAACAAGATTACTGTTATAACACCGATATTTATAGATTTTTTAACAAGAATATTAAATTTATATTTTTCCATGGAATTTCAATATCAGAATTTAAAGGGCATTATTATTTATATGTATATTATATATTTTTTATTTATATTAATTTTATTAATGAACAGGAATTTGAATGGACCCTTAATTTAAAAAAGAATCATTACTGAGGTTGTTTTAAAGTTGTATATAATGAGACTGTCACTGATTGAAATTAAAGTTTTTTTTAATTTCATTAAATAATTTGTTTACAATAAAAGAAGAATCCCACTCTATAGGTAAATAATTTATGGGTAATTGATGGTGGATGAATTATTGTGATTAAATATATAATGTCGCAAACAGTATTTACGTCATTGCAATGTTTTTGTTATTAACAGCTACACTGCGATATTATTGCTACTGTAAACATTTAATTTAATTATATGAATAAAAAAGTAGAGAAATAAGAAAACAACTCAATTCAATTCTCTTCTTAATGGCTTCAAAGCGTGCCAGTTGCGTACATATTATTTCGCCAATGTCACGTAGAATGGAGAAGACACGATGGAGATTGGTCGGTTACATAGAGTCAATGAGTATATTTAAATTTTAATTGTCTTTTGTCTTCCTTTGTCTTCAGCCATTTTTAACGGCCTATTGCTAGGGGTGTGCCTCCCTCACGAGGGGGATTCAGGCCATAGTCCACTGCGCTGGCTTAGGGCGGGTTAACGGATTTCACATGTCTTTCGAAGACTTACTAGGTTTTCTCAGACATGCAGGTTTCCTCACGATCTTTTCCTTCACCTTCGGTAATCATGATAGAAATGATTCGCACATGAAAATATCAGAGGTGCGAGACCCGGATTTGAACCTGCATCACTCGGTTATCCAAGCGACCGCGTTACCGTTGGGCTACTACTGCCCATATTTATTATAATTGTATAAGGAAAGTAAAGTAAACCTTTTAAGATAGCATGTCTTTAGATAACTTTGGTCACATGTCATATTCGTGTCATAAAGCGCTTAAAGCGCCTTTTAAGTTAAACGTAATTTACATACAGTGTTTGTCAGCAAAGTACAAAGCAGTTTAAAGATTATTTCCTTTATACAATAAGAAATCCTAACCTATTTTTTATATGTTGGGACATTACCATGCACACCGCCATCTAGCAAAAGCTTGTGTTACGGATACCAGATAGTAAATATACTACATATATAAGTTTAAATGTATACATATTATAAATATAAACACCCATGACTGGAGTACAAACATCTGAGTTCAACAAATGAATGCCCCCAGCGGGACTCGAACACGCGACCGCAGGCGCAAGAAAGTAGGGTCACTACAAACGGCGCCAAACGTGTCCTTAGAATTATTATTATATATGACCGATTACATACTGATTTGTAAGATATTAATTTTAAATCAATAGGCAGTTACCATAATAATTAATAATATTTTTATTCATATACTACCTTCTAACTATCGCTTCGCTCGGATTCGCCTCTAGTATAGACACATCTATCTCGCGGGAAACGTACATTCTTTACATACTTTACCATAATATTTACTTTTAAAATATATTTAAAAAAGGTTGATTTATTAATATAAAAAAATATTATATATTTATAATGAAATCATCCTTAATTTCAACTTAAAATATGGCTCTTTAATCATAAAATGTCGTATTTGTTATTTCTATCGGAAATAATACAAAGTTTTCAACAGAAAGATAAGCTTTACTTTAATCTTTCCACAAACAAACGAAGTCAAGGACTTCAACTAGTTATGTGCATTTAATTTGATTCCGCAGTAAACATAATATAAGGGAAATAACTACATTTTTAACCATATACAGAGACCGTTCTAATTTTTAGAATTCCGCATCTGTAATCGCCTTTGCTTCATATTAATTTAAAGTATGTCTTTATGTTGGTAACTCCTCCGGCATGAAACGGCTGGGCCGATTTGGATGAAGTTTAGTACACAGATAGTCTATTTTTTGGAGTACAATATAGGCTAAGTTAAGCATCTGAGCGAACTTTATGTTTGTAACTCCTCCGGTATGAAACGGCTGGACCTATTTGGATGAAGTTTAGTACACAGATAGTCTATTTTTTGGAGTACAGTATAGCCTATAGTTAAGCATCTGAGCGAACCGAGTGTAGTATAAAAATCAAACACTGACGGCTAGCTCTAGAATAAATGATTATACGAATTTTGCTCTATAGTTTCTTAAATAAAAAATCACTTGTTCATGATTCATATTCTGGTGGGACGATATGACTATGAATGAGAGTTAAGGCGCAGGACGGCTTTACGGGGGTGAAATACCGCCAACTTCCCATCTCCAAACTGTTATTGAGGCTAAACTTAACAGGCAGATTCAATAACTAAACTTGACCTGACCCAGACTCGAACGTGGGACATCCGGTTTAGCATAGCCGCTTTAAGATAAAGACTTATTATAGATATAAAGACTTAATATATCGCATGTGTAATAAAATTCCACAGTCCATATTGAACTTGCCTTTGAGGCAATTTAAATCAAAAATTAAAAATACGTTAATGAATAAAGCTTATTACACTATAGCGGAATACCTGGTAGATGTAAATGTGTAGGATTAGTCACTGGTTGTGTCTCACGTAGGATAAATAGATAAATTGTAATACAATATTGTTACCAAATATTTTTTGAAAAGAGCAACTGTTGAGTTTCTCGCCGGTTCTTCTCAGCAGAACAGCTTTCCGAGCCGGTGGTAGCTTACTCATAGACTTACAGACTGACATTTAATTTTAATAATGTAAAAATGACGATTCAAAAGAGCTTGTAAAAGTCTATTTGAATAAAGAATATTTTGATTTGATTTGATTTGAATAAAACATGTTTCAAGTTTGCGCGAGCGAAACCATTGGAGAAATTAGTGCATAAATAATTTTGTTTGCACGTCCTACTTTCCTTGAGTTTGAATAGACATCCACTAAATTGACATGTAATAGTTCCCACGAGAAAAGATACACGGCAAATAATTTAGAAGATATATTATCAAAAATGATAATTTTGTACTAGCGAGTAGCGACTCTCCCTCGCTTCGGATTCCTTTTTTTGAAGGGAACCCTATTATATTTTTCACTAGCATTTCCCGCGGCTTCGCACGCGTCCAAAGACCGGAAACCTCATTCTTTCTGAGTCGCGCGGTATGATACATCGCAGGACTAACGCTCGCCCTTCCCGTTCTTGCAACATTTTTCATTGATGCTCTCTTATTGGTCGTATTCGATTTCATTTTTCGATTCAATTTTTCAAATCGAACCACTAGTTCCTGAGATTAGCGCGTTCAACCAAACAAACAAACTCTTCAGCTTTATAATATTAGTATAGATATAAAAGTAGCCTGGATTACCCATATAACAGCCTTTTCAGATATTAGTCAGAACAAACAGACAGACAAACAAAAACGTTAAGAATTGAGTTTTTTAATAAGTTCCGTATATAAAGTTGTATGTTGTACAAACAGACACTGCAATTTTATTTATCTGTATACCTTTTATTCCAAATCTATACATCTACTTACATTATAAGTCACATAATATATATACATTAATTAATTATTTTTAAGTAATATCTGTCAGTCTGTCTGTGACAGAAAAGCCACTGGAGAAATTTTGATAGAATTTGGTACGATGATATCTAGTTATCCGGGTTTTTGGATTGGTAGTTAGGATTCCTCTACATAGATAGATTGTGGTACATTATAAGTAATAGCATAAAGCCAAAAATATTTTTTGTACTTTTAGCGCGAGCGAAGCCGCGGGTACCGCTAATTACATTAATAAGAGAATTGGTTTGATTTAAGTGTCTTTCGCTAGTTCTTTTTAGGACTGAGGCATAGTTTTCAGGGCTGGCTCACAACAAATTTACTTCTGAAATTCACATCTATACAAATATTATGAAGCTGAAGAGTTTGTTTGTTTGGTTGAACTATAGGGTTCGGAGCGGGATTGTAATAAGACAACCACTAGGTTTGAATACTCTTTAATACTACTCTAATATAATAAGATAGACTAGCTTAAATACTAACTTAAAGTAGGTCAATGACATCACCCTATTATGACACCACAAGCCCCCTCAAAACGAAAAAAAAAATACATTGTTTGTTTTTTTTACTCTACATACAAATTCTTATGTATAATTGGCGGGAACTACTGGTTCGATTTGAAAAATTATTTTTGTGTTGTATAGTCCGTTCATCGAGGAAGGCTATAGGCTATATTATATCACGCTACGATCAATAGGAACGGAGCATCAATGAAAAATGTTTGCAAAAACGGGAAGGGCGGGTGTTAGTCCTGCGAGGTATCATACCGCGCGACTCAGATAGAATATAGTTTCCGGTCTTTAGAATGCGTGCGAAGCCGCGGGAAATGCTAGTATTAGATAAAAAAAGTAATTATAGTTTGTTTACCAGACTTAACATACTTACATATTTTTTCATTTTATGTCGCGTTAATTTTTAAACTGCGATACGATAACGGCGATAAATTTTAACAATTATAAATGTATTTAGCACACTTTTAACTTCTTTCAAAAGGTATTTTTTTAAGTATCATGGCGAAACAGATAGAAATCGAACCTCCTAATAACGTCAATAGTATCAAAACCCCAGTAGTTGGTAAAAGTCAAACACAATATCTTCGTTCGAACGAGTATTTTAATGCACATTGAAGATAACTTCCTCAACTAAAATAAAGATTGTTTACATCATTTGACGACTCAGTTGGCAGTGACCCTACTTTCTGCGCCAGCGGTCGCGGGTTCGAGTCCCGCTGGGGGCATACATTTGTTGAGCACGAATGTTTGTTCTCCAGTCATGGGTGTTAATATTTATATAATGTATGTATTTAAAATTTATATGTGTAGTATATCAACTATCTGGTATCCGTAACACAAGCCTGGTAGCTTACCACGGAACTAGATGGCGCTTTTGTAAAAATGTACCAACATATTTATATTTATTTATTATTTATATATCATATAAAAGAAAACAGTATTCAACAATACTCTAATAAAAGCATATTTCTCCTACGTAAAGGCTAAAATGTGACGTCAAAGGTGAGAGGTTAAAAACACTGATAATAATGAAATGTTTATTATTCCAGTCATAATGACCTCACGGACTGTCGTATGTTTATCTGAATATATTTTCAATTATATAAACTAGCTGACCTGGAACGCTGTTCTGCGATATAATAAACGGGGTGAGGGTAGGACGAAGGTGGGTGGGGGGAGGGGAGGAGGAAGTGGGGAGGTGTGAGGGGAGGAGGAAGAGGGGAGGTGTAAGGGGGAGAAGAAAGGGGGAAGGGGGTATACTTTACGACCTATTGTGATTGTCATACCCACCAAAGATACAAAAAAAATCGGTTGAGCCATTTCATATTCTCGTGTAGAATATGTTAACACATAAAATTCCCGTATTGGTTTAGGATCAACTCGAAACTACTTAACCAATCTTAGATGCTTTTTTTAATATGAGTGATTTATCCCAATTTACGGATGGGATAGTTTTTATCCTAATTATTACTTTCTTAAAAAAAATCATTTTTATATCTTGAAAATTATTCGGGGAAGAAAATCTGCTATCTGCTACTATTCCACTCTATCTACAAATTTTATCTCCACAACAACAGTTGCCATAGCAACGCGTGGCGAGATTTAATAATCTATGTAGCTATCTATGGTAGCTACTATCGGACCCGACAGACGTTTGTCGTGTACACATTGAAAATTATAAAATTTTGCTCCCGGTGAGATGTTTTATACTTTGTCCATTTTGTTAATGGTATTTTGACAGCTCACGCCCACGAAGTTTCGTATTTAATGGTTAGCCATTAAAGTTAAAATGTCATACCCATTAATATTATACTTCATGGACGGGCACCTCCCCCTTATTGCTGTGCCACACATAACGATTACTACGATAGTGCCACAGATTACAAATAATCGATAGAAATCAATGCTAATATGTAAATAAGGTGTAATAATATTACACCACATATTATGTTATTTAATAAGGAAGACAAAAAATTTTTAAGATTTAAACCAATAAATTAAAATATTAAAGTTAATAGTAAATTTTTACTTTCTTCTTAGTATAAAGCATACAACTAAAATAGTTTAATTCATTTTATTAACATGATTCGTCAAAATCATCATTTATATTAGATTTGTCCGATGAGGAGTCTTCAGTTATATTAATTATTAACTCTTGTGTGCATAAATTATCAAAATATGCAATGTCACGGCCCGAATCACATTATGATTCTCTTAGTTCTCTCCACCACACTTGATTTTTACGATAATAATATTTATTTTCATATTAATAAATATAAAAATAAATATTATTTTATACTTAAAAAAATAAGAGAAATCGATTATTACGTCTTTTTGTCATCACTATAGCTTGTCAGTCGGCGAGCTGTCAAAAAACCATTAACAAAATGGACAAACTATAGTACGCGCGAAACAACGTTGCCCAGCAACGACTTATTTATAATTAAATATGTCATTTATTGTCTAAATATATAAATAACTAATTAATTCAAAAACACATTTTGTAGTGGACCGAATTGTGAATCTAAACCATTCTCTTAAGCCACTCGAACGGACACAAAACATTTCATCAAAATCGGCCCAGCTGTTTAGGAGGAGTTCAATTATATACATACGTACAGAAGATTTTTATTATATATATAGATTAACATGTTGCTAAGAGAAATAAAAAAGTAATAAAAGACATACTGAATTGATAAATAATTTATCCTACGTCTTTTCTGATGACCTATATGATTCCCATTTTAGTTATCTACTAGCAAACCCGCATCGCTGGGTGTAAGTTAAATAAATAAAATGGCTTTAATAATTTTCTAAAAAAATAAAAAAGTATCCGAAGTTACTTCTTATAACATTAGCTATCTGCGAGTGAAAGTGAACGACTGAACCGATTTTGACGGGCAAAATCGGTTCAGTCGTTCAGAGATTAGCTGGAACAAACAGACAGACATACATTAATTAAAAAAAAAATCATGTAAGTACCACAAGTACTTTCTTACTTTAAAAAAGGACACTTCAATTTTATTTATATGTACTGATTAGCGACATCGTTTGTAGGAAATGGTAGGAAGCAAATCTCATTAAGGATTATTTCATTGATAACATCTAATATATAAAATTCTCGTGTCGCGGTGTTTGTAGTTAAACTACTCCGAAACGACTTGACCGATTCTCATGAAATTTGACATATTGGGTAGGTCTGAGAATGAAAAATCTATTTTTCCCCCTAAATGTTAAGGGTAGACCACCCCTAAATTTTTTTTTAATTTTTAGATAAATTACTTATTTTTTATTTTTTTATGATACAGCATTCAAAAGTACATACAACCCTAAATTTTAACCCTTCTACGATCAACCCCTATTTTTCAATTATTAATTATAAACTTTCAATAACAATCTACAGATCAACCGATTACGAGTGATCGAATAAAGATTAGTAACGCGGGCGAAGCCGCGGGTATTGCTAGTATTATATACAAATTAGTCTCTTTTTAGTTTTTTTCGATATTTTTTAGTTTTCAAAAAAGGTTATTTTCAAAATTGAACCGCTAAGAGCCTAAAAAGAATCTTAGTAGGAAGTAAAGTAGCGTAAGTAAATAAATAAGTAACCATGGAAACGACATTTCCAGTATGACATTAGCCATATCCGGAAGGCCTCTTACTAAGGAAGATACTTGTAATAAATCTTAAATATTAAATATGTACTACCATTTCCCGAGGTTTCGCACGCGTTCTAAAGGCCGGAAACTAAATTCTCATCGAGTCGCCGGGTACCTCGCAGAACTAACGCCCGCCCTTCCCGTTTTTGCAACATTTTTCATTGATGCTCCGCTCCTATTGGTCGTAGCGTGATGTAATATAGCATATAGCCTTCCTCGATATACGGACTATCCAACATATCCGTCCGTTATCCGTTAGTGTACATTTCTTAGGGATGAGATATTTTCAGACCGACAGCCCTCGAAAACTAGGGCTTAGTCTTTTTGTCTAGATAAAATCAAACACTACACAACCGTTATCGTTGCAAACGAAACAAAAATACACATATGGACTGGCAACTAATATTATAATATACTTAATATAAAAATTCAACTCAATTCTCTTGTTAATGGCTTCAAAGCGTGCCAGTTGCGCACAGATTATTTGGATTATGGAGAAGACACAAAGGAAAATAAAGATACTTCTTAAATCTTATAAAATCAGTTATTCTTCAGTGAAAGTCCCGACAAAATTGAACAATCCGTTTGGGAGAACCGGAAGAAGCACACAGACAAAATAGTGTATATTTCATATGCATGTAGTTATAAGCTGTTTTTTTTGTCATTACAAAGTGACACTTTTATTTTTTTATTTTATTATAGACTTAATATGGAGATAGAATCCGCCAACTGCAAAACCCGAGTGTCAGAATGTACCGACCTAGAGCAGCTGTCGATAGAACGGCCATTGAAGATTGATCTGTAAGTATTTATATATACTAGGTAATTTTACTTTCGAAAAAGACGAAGCTTGTGTGTCTGTCTTGTTGTGAATAGAGTATTGCATTTAGAGCATTATGTTAAATTGGCACAAAAATAGTGAAACTTCTTTAATATTTCGTAGGTATTTATCATTAAAATAAAATAAAAAATATTTCATTTTAAGTACTTATCATTGCTTCTATATAAATTAATGATGATCCAATAATTAAAAATGTAATAAAATTAATGTCTTAATTATACAATTATTCGTCCAATAATTGAAATTAAAAAAATATAAAAAATAACCATTGCCAACTTTTTCGTAATTTTAAGTTTTAGTGTTATCAACACTAAAACTCGTTAAAATCTAGAAAAACGAAAAAATAATTTATATAAAATCGGTTTTAAAATAGAGGAGAGCTACGAGTAGGCTCTAAACTGTTTTATCGTTGCCTATTATAATAGCTTTTTTTTTTAATTTTCTAGACAAATCGATGCATTAGAGACCCTCGTAGCAGAACTTCACAAAGTATTCTCGAAGAATCACGTCAATGTTCAAGAAGTTCAGAAACTGATGGCTGCGTACAAATCTGACCCGACACATTGGAAGAAGTATGCGAAGTTTGATCGTTTTAGGTAAGTATTTTATATATAAATAAATAAATATGTTGGGACATTTTTACAACAGCGCCATCTAGTTCCGTGGTAAGCTACGAAGGAAGCTTGTGTTACGGATACTAGATAGTTGATATACTACATATATAAGTTTAAATACATACATATTATAAATATTAACACCCATGACTGGAGAACAAACATTCGTGCTCAACAAATGAATGCCCCCAGCGGGACTCGAACCCGCGACCGCTGGCGCAGAAAGCAGGGTCACTACCAACTGCGCCAATAAACCTATAACTTTTATAATATAATATAAATACCTATTACTTTTAATATATACATACATGTATATGAAAAACATTATGAAGAAGCTTGTTGTCAGAGCCTAATTCGTTTTCAAAACACGTATGAAATTCGTAACTTAGCTAACTTAGTGGTCTAATCTTAATTAATCCTTATCTGGAAACCCACTTAGCTAAGTCTTCCCGTTTTAACGTCTCACTGCTGGGCACGGGTCCACCGCGCTGGCCTAGTGCGTGTTGGCGGACTTCACATTTCTTTTTGAAAACTAACAAAACAACTATAATATTATATTAATTCTTCCTTTTTAGGGTTCCTTACCCAAAGGGTAAAACGGGTCCATAATACTAAGACTCCGCTGCCTGTCCGTCTGTCACCAGGCTGTATCTCATGAACCGTGCTGACAGTCGAAATTTTCACAGATGATGTATTTTTGTTGCCGCTATAACAATAAATACTAAGAATAATAATAAAATAAATATTTAAGGGGCTTCCATACTTTTGCCTTTTTTATAGATAATGTTACGGAATCCTTCATGTGCGAATCCGACTCGCACTTGGCCGGTTTTTCTACTTGCCTCTCAAATATTATGTTTGTTTTTGAAACAGTTCATATATTATTGAGATACTTAACCTTTATTGACTGCAATAAGTGATGATATGACTATATTTTTTATTGTTACCTACTGACATTCTCAACAGCATTAGAAAGAAAAATAAATTTTGAATTGAACGCTTTAAATGATTGACTTTTTTTTGTTTGTTAGTCGTGTTAGTTAAGGTTTTGTTTTAATTTAATTTATATGGATTTTACGTCTTTTTAATGTTAATTAATTATTAGGAGGCCGCGCCCGCGCCTCCCTTTAAGAGGAGAAGAACCAGGCTACAACACTAGTCAAGTAACAGAATTCTTTCAAAGTCTTGCTAGGTTCTTTCGGACGTACAGGTTTCATCACGATGTTTTCTTTACCGTAAGACAAGTAGTAATAATGCTAGAAATGAATCGCACATGAAATTACGAACATTGTTGCTGACTAGCAAACCCAGCTCGCTTCGTTAGGCGTAAATTAAAATAAATTATACAGTTTTTATAATTCTCTAATAAAATAGTAGCCTAAAATACTCTTTAAAACATTAGCTATCTGCGAGTGAAAGTCCCGTCAAAATCGGTCCAGCCGTTTTAGCCGGATCAGACAGACATTCAAAAATTAAAAAATAAAATTTTGTTGCTAGCATCGTATTTACTTTCATATGCATTTAGTGAAAAGCTGTTAATTTAAAATTACAAACAGACACTCCAATTTATTTATATGTATAGACTAGCCTTTTTCCGCGGCTTCGCTCGCGTTTAAAGGCTAGAAAACAAATATCTCGCAGAGCTACCGGCATCCCTTCCCCCTCACGACTGCCCGACTTGCACGCGGCATGTTTAAACTTTAAACTATGATATCTCGTAAGACATTCTTTGTAATTAAATGACGGCGAGAGCAATTTTGTTCACAATTAAATATGTACATATATATTAGGGTGTGTAAAATAAGTATGTGTTAACTTATTTCTGATAACAAACTGTGTTGAAAACTTAATGATGTTGTTTTCTCTGTTATTATCAGTAGTGCCTCGAAATATAACGCACGCATTTATATGATAAAATTAACATTATAATCTGCTACATATCGTTGTTTTCTTACTTACATCTGTACATATAAATAAAATTGAAGTGTTCCTTTTTAATATTAAATAAACGGCTTTTCACGAAATGCATTTGAAATAATATACGGTACTAACATCAAAAATGGAATTTTTGAAATGTTTCTCTGTATGTCTGTTTGGTTATAAACATCGAACATCGAAAATTTTATGCAAAATCTCATTTAAATAGTGATTATTATCGATACTTACACACACACTTAGAATGTCTTTCGAAAACTTGCAAGGTTCTCTCAGAGTTGTAGGTCTCCTCACGATGTAATCCTTAACCGTAAAGCAAGTGGCATACTAGAAATGAATCGCATATGAAAATATCAGAGGTGTGTGACCCGGGATTTGAACCCACTTCATTCAACCCAAGCGAGCAGGTTACTACCGGGCTTATAATTTTATCTAAGTGGCATTTCTTAAGTTTTCTGTCGACCGGAATAATAATGATATCAACTCATGCGCAGATGTGCCCGTGACCAATTACATTTATAAAAAAAAACTCTGATTTGCGTCATAAATTTCGTGGACGAGATTTTGTTTATAATTTTATTCATCACTAACATATAAAACAAAGTCCTCCACCGCGTATGTCTATGTGTCTACTACACCGATTTTCATGCTGTTTTCACCGAAGGATAGAGTTGTTCTCAAGGAAGGTTTTAGTATATAATTTGTCAAGTTTTTCTTCGCTCGCTCTAATCACTCTATACTAATATTATAAAGCTGAAAAAATTGTTTGTTTGTTTGATTGAACGCACTAATCTCAGGAACTACTGGTTCGTTTATCGGAGAAAGCTATAGGCTATATTATATCACGCTACGACTAATAGTAGCGGAGTATCAATGAAAAATATTGCAAAAACGGGAAGGGCGTTAGTCCTGCGAGGTACCATACCGCGCGACTCAGAAAGAATTCGATTTTCGATCTTTATAACGCGTGCGAAGCCGCGGGAAATTTAGTATTATTATAAACTAACTTCGTCTGTTGGTTAGTAAATTTTTCTTAAGCGGAACCCTAATTCTTTTTCTAAAATACAAGGCGCCTAAGTAACTCTTTATAACATCTATCTGCCAGTGAAATTGCCTCCTCTTACAAACCTAATACTCTGACTCCATGGCGGTGTGGTCTTCAGACCTGCATAGATGGCTGAATGCGTGATTTTTTGTAGGTAGAACTATTTTTTTTAACTGGTAAGCTCTGATATGCGTAAATAAATTTTACAATATTTAAAAAATGTCTCTGGATCTCTATAATATACGTAAAAGTGAATACAAATATTAAAACATTAATCTTTATATTATGTAGAGCATAAACAAGTACTATTTATAATTATAATATTATCTTATCAATTAAGAACGTTTTCGAATTTGTCAAAACATGACGCGACGTTTGACTTGCAATTAATTTAATTAGTTTCTCGTTCATTTTTATACTAAAACTAGCATTTCCCGTGACTCCACCCGCGTTCTAAAGACCGGAAACAAAATAGATTTCACATACCGTGTGATGTTTTATAGACGTTTTGTAACGGTTAGTTGAGATTTTTCAGAAATAAGATATTTTCCCGCAATAAAAAGTATACTATGTATTGACTCGGGTAACCACCTATCATCATACCAAATTTCATCCAAATCCGTCCAGTGGATTACTCGTGTTGCGGTTACAGACAGACAAAAATTCTAAAAGCAATAGATGTATTTTTGTTATTTATTTACCGATTTAATTGTCATATTATGTTGTTATAAATATGAACTCTGCTCTTGAACTTCTTACCGCCCTGTATGTACTTGCATTTATTTAATACTAGCGACTCGCCCTCGCTTCGCTCGGGCTCTTCCCTAGATTTAGCACAGGCAAAGCCGCGGGATCTGCTAGTTATGCATATAAACCTTCCTCTTGAATCACTCTATCTATTAAAAAAAACCGCATCAAAATCCGTTGCGTAGTTTTAAAGATTTAAGCGCACATAGGGATATAGGGATATAGGGACAGAAAAGGCGACTTTGTTTTATACTATGTAGTGACGATGCAATATTTTAATAGTCGTTCTGCTAATCCCAGGCCCGCTGCTAACTGTTTGAGCGCCCTTGTGCAATACCGATTATGCCGCCCAAGTCATCATCGCAGTAATTAAATAAGTTATGGTTTAAAAATCCGAATATGCCAGTAAACATTTTTAACTCATCGAATCTGTCCTTCAATTTTTAGTTATTTAAAAATATATTAAACATACTAATTATGAAAATTTCGTTTCGATATCTGTTTTTGCCGCCCCCTTGAAAATGCCGCCCTTGTGCGGTGCACACTTGGCACCTTAGCACGCGGCGGGCTTGGCTAATCCAGACGTAGACAAATGTAACAAATCAAAAACCATTTAAATGAACCAAAAAAATCCTTTCGTTATCAAGTTATAGTTATATAAGTGATGTAATTTACACAACGTTTAGTTAACACAATTTTTTTAACATCATATATTCTTAACAATATGTATAATAATGATTTTTTTAATTGTTGGGACATTATTTCACACAGCGCTATCAAGTTCCGTGGTAAGCTACGAAGGAAGCTTGTGTTACGGATACAAGATAGTTGATATGCTACATATATAAGTTTAAATACATACATATTATAAATATAAACACCCATGACTGGAGTACAAACATCCAAGTTTAACAAATGAATGCCTCCAGCGGGACTCGAACCCTCGACCGCTGGCGCAAGAAAGTAGGGTCACTACAAACTGCGCCAAACGTGTCGTCAAGATATTATAAAAATATTTTTCTATGCCTAATTAGTTTTTAAAATCATTTTTTAAGTTGCAATTTTACGCATATTACTTGTAGGTACATATATATATAGCGTTACGCGGGACCTTCTAGTGTCAGTATTACCCATTTAAACCTATCGTTAACTATCCGTCCTGGTCCTAGGATAATTACGCACTCAATCACGATGCCAATAAGCAATAGCAGACCTAGAAGCAGACCACATATGTTACTCCTACAGTCCACTTTGCTATATCAGAAGTACTAGGAGCAACTCTAATGGTACACCCACAGCCGTTTAGAGACTAATGTGTCTGTCAGCCAAGAACGAAAACTGAAAAGGTGAAGGTCTAGGAGATTTATAGACCTAGTCTTTAACAGCTATATAATAACGTCTTCAAATTGTAAATGAAAATATCTTTTCGGATTTATATAGTTAGAGGCATGTTAGGGGCTTATATACTTATTTGTTACAGACAGTGCATACCCACAATTGTGGATAGGTACTGTATGTAACAAGTATATAAACCTCTGTGACGTCAAATACCTTAGTCTCTCCCGTGATCAAGATTGCTGTAAAGCATTCGAAACGTCGGGAACCAAAAATCTAAATAAATTCCGCGACAAAATCCGAAAAGATAGTTTCATTTAGAAATTTTTTTCTCCCGTTTTTGCAACATTTTTCATTGCTGCTCCGCTCCTATTGGTCATAGCGTGATGTAATATAGCCTATAGCCTTCCTCGATAAACGGACTATCCAACACAAAAAGAATTTTTCAATTCGGGCCAGTAGTTCCTGAGATTAGCGGGTTCAACCAAACAAACTCTGTTTTATTTAATTTAATTTACGCCTAGGGAAGTAGGCTAGTATACTCATAAAGACCAGTCAACTTAATTGTATTTTTTTGAATTTCAGGTATACACGTAACTTGGTTGACGCCGGTAATGGAGCTTTCAACATCATGATCCTGTGCTGGGGTCCAGGACATGCCTCAGCCATCCACGATCACGCTGACTCGCATTGCTTCATGAAAGTCCTTAGTGGCAACTTAGATGAAGTCAGGTACGAAGTCTAGTGATATTTGATAAATTTAAAAAAATTGTGAAGGAACGTTTGGGTGCTAAAGGCTATTATTCGATTAACGATTTTTTAGAAGACAGTACGCCTCGGGAATTATGTAATCGCCGCCAGGCTATTTCAACATATACAATTATAGTTAATTCGCAATTTAATTAGAAAAAGAGAGAGAAAAAAATAGTCCCCTTGACTTTCTTTCACCAGTTCTTCTCAGGTCAGAGGTTTCTTCTTTCCGAACTGGTGGTAGACTCATGACGTTCAGTAAGAAATTGTTACAATTATTATGCTGAATAAAATATTTTGATTTGATTTGATATCTTATACTATTTGTATGAAGGAGTTATAGAATTTTATAGAAATTTTTAACTTAATTATTACTTTTTTAATGTCATAAAATTTAGATGTTATATGTATTTTTTACTTTATTAATTTGGGAACACTTTGCATACTAACACAATAATAATAATTTATTTATTTCTTTCATACAAAAAAACTCGTTTTTTTTAAAGTTAACCAAATCTAGATTCCTTAAACTAATTTATTAGATATATATCAGTACATATAAATAAAAATGAAGTGTCTGTTTTTAATTTCAAATTACCACATTTTCACTAAATGCGTATGAAAGTATATAGGATGCTCAAGTACATAAAAAAAAATATGCGCAGAAAATTATTCTCCGTTTAGAATAAAGTCAACGTACGAGTATTAAAGGAATTTTATAAGGTTGCGAATATTTTGCAAAGATACGCACTGTTTGTTTTAAACATTAACTTGTCAGTGATAAGGAGTGTAAACACGAGATGAGTAAATTGTTCCCAAGTATCAAAATATCTTGTCACTAAGCGTGATAATTACTGATAACGTCATAATTACGTTTTAGAGAATTTAATTCTCATCAACTTGTACATTCGCTATTGTTTTGACATTACAAACAAATCAAGTATAATTCGCGTCATGTAAAAAGAACGCTGGCTGTCAAGTTGCGCAGAGGCGATTTATAGGTGAGTTTGGTGGTAAGACGCGGGGCGCGGGGGGGCGGGGCACGCGCAGCATGCTTTCCGGCTCGCTATTGGTTCGTCAGTTCAAAATACCATCGCGCAAACAAAAGTTTTTAATTACGAAATGGTTTTAAATAAAAAATAGAGAAAAAATATTTATGACGTAAATTGTTTTATAAAGAAAGAGTCTGATAATAACGCAGTTAATAATTTAAAAAATATATTAAACGAATTAATTAAATTTTTTGTAAGTAGATTAATTATTCTACACTGAATCAAACATATTTTATTAATTAATAGAATTCTATTTAATAACATTCTATCTAATATATTTTTAAATGTACCTGCCAATAACCAATATACGTCGCGAGCGAAAGACTAGTTTAAAAAAAAAAAAGACTAGGCTTAGTAATTTCGTATGCGAATGTACCCATGCGCAAACACACCCCTCACCACCTTCTTCCAGCGTTCTTTTTACGTGACGCGAACTGTACCTAGTTTTCATAATTATCTAATAAAATTAAAGTAACATAAGTTACTCGTTATAACATTAGCTATCTGCAATGAAAGCCCCGTCAAAATTAGTCTTGTATTTAGGGAATAGCCGGAACAAACAGACAGACATTTTTTTTGTTTTTTTTATGTACTTGAGTACCCTATATACTTTCATATATAGGGTTTGAGTAAAAAGCTGTTAATTTAAAGTTAAAAACAGACACTCCAATTTTATTTATATATAGATGAAAAGATATATGTACAGTTACAGATGTATTGAATCTTAATTATTATAGATGATTTTTTAATGAAAGCTATTGTTAAAATACCATATTTCTATTTTAGATATGATTGGCCACACAACATTGAACCGGAAGTATTGAAGAAATTGAAGAAACGCCCTCAAAGACGATGCTGTTCAGAAAGCGAGGAAATAAATGGGAATCTCAAAGAATTGGATATAAATGAAGAACATGTAACTTCCCGCCGAAACTCGTGTCAAAACTGTGAAGAAGATGGCGAAGACGCACGTGACAGCAGCTACGATGCACAGAGTATGCAAGAAATTGGTAGGACTCGACTGGATTTGGACGACGTGTGTTATATTAATGGTAAGTTAAAGAATACGATATTGACGTCACGTTTGGCTCAGCTTTCTGCGCTCGCAGTCGCGGGTTCGAGTCCCGCTGGGGGCACTCATTTGTTGAACACGAATAATTGTACTCCAGTCATAGGTGTTTATATTTATAATATGTATTTAAAGTTATATATGTAGTATATCAACTATCCGGTATCCGTAACACAAGCATCGTAGCTTACCACGGAACTAAATGGCGCTGTTGTAAGAATGTCCCAACATATTTTTTTTTCTTTAAATGGGTACACTTTATTCAAAACTATTTTCTCGCGGCATGTCTTAAATATGCCATAAGCATGGACGTATCTAATGGACGAGACACATAAGCGGACGTACCTTTACCGGCCTTGACAGTAATCAGGATATTTTAGGCCTGGCCGTTTGATTTTACGTCAGTCTCAAGCACTTACTTGTCAACAAAACATCTCCCAAAAATGACTAAATGTTCTATTAGATGGTGTAAAAACTATAGCAGCGGAAGCAGCACTATTTCTTTTCACTTGTAAGTAATATATTTTATTACATTTAATGTTATTTATCACAAAATTTGAGTAAATGTAAAATAAAATTTCGTATTATTCAACTATGTTAAATATAGTCGATATATCTATGTATTGTTGACATCTGACAACCATCATAAAATGGCTGGATTATACCGTTCAAAACAAATGACAGAACTGTCGAGTAAGTCCATTTGACATCGACTAGTGCTTGACAATGTCGAAAAATATATCGATATTTGACGAAATAACTAAGCGAATAATGGATGTTATTTGTACAGTACAATAACATAAAATACTTTTATCGCAGTATCCTACAATCTGATGACAATAAATTTATAATAATATTTTTATAATTAAATAAAAACATTATAAATGCAAAAATTATAATTAGTATGTGTACTTAATTTTTATTTTATTTTAACACATAAATTACACAAAATTTTAGATTTCCTAGGGATCCTTCTCGAAAGAGAAAAAAAAAATCTTAACAAAAAATTTGAAGTCTATAATAACTATAATTGAGTAAAAAGTTCATAACAATGTCCTGCTTATTTTTAACCGACTTCAAAAAAAATTCAAAAAAGGAGGAGGTTATATGTTCCGTTGTATGTATTTTTTTTTTTTTTATGTATGTTCACCGATTGCTCCGCCGTCTGTGGGCCGATTTCAAAAATTTTTCTTTTGATTGGTAGGGTATAGTTCCGAGGTGGTCCCATTGTCACCAAGTCAGGATCTGATGATGGGATCCCAGGGAAATTGAAGGCAACTCTCAAAATTTACAGGCACCTATTATGTTTTTGATATATTTTCTAAACCCGATAAAGCTTTTACGTATGAAAATCATCATCTCATGTGGATGAGCTGATGATGGAAGGTAAAATTCCTCAACAGTTGTTTTTTATGTGTTTTCACCGATTTCTCCGTGAATTGTGGGCCGATTTTAAAAATTTCTTTTTTGTTCGGTAGGGTATACATTCAAGATGTTCTCATTGTCACCAAGTCAGCATCTGATGATGGGATCCTAGAGAAATCGAGGGCAACCCTTAAATTTTATCGGCACTGATTACCTTTTTCATATATTTTCTAAAGCTGTTCAAGAATTTGTGATGATGTAAGGTATATATCCTCAACGGTTAGGAGTTGAAAGAAAATTCTTTTAATATTATACGTACTTATGAACTGATAGTCGTACTCCTTCAGGATATTAGGTGGATTGATAATAGAAGGTAAATCTTATTAACGTCTACGAGTTACGTGGAAAAATAGACGTGGACAAATATCGATTGACTATTGTCGTTCATTTCAAAACTTCGCTGACTTATTGGAGCAGTAGTTTAGTTAGCCTTCCAATATTTTATTTAAACATAATAATTTCCACAAAAAAATTTAAAATAAATTATTTTTTAACAAAAATGAAAACCGACTTCAAAACGTTACAAATCGAAACTAAAAAGAAAAAAAAATAATTTTAATTACTTAGTTATTGTTGGAGTCGGTGCCAGCCAAAGCAAAATAATCCTAATACAATCTCCTTGGCTGGCACCGACTCCAACAATAACTAAGTAATTAAAATTATTTTTTTTTCTTTTTAGTTTCGATTTGTAGCGTTTTGAAGTCGGTTTTCATTTTTGTTAAAAAATAATAGTATAATTAAAATATAAATACCGGAAGCTTACCCCACCTTTATTCTCCCTTTATTTTCTTTGCCTTACAGCTTATTTATGATACGCCTTTTCTTTCCCATTCGAACGTTCTGGGTTTGATTGTCGGCGAAAAATCAAACAATATTTATTATTAATATTTAAAATGTCATCGATGTATGTATTTTATCGACTACGTTCAAGCACTAGCATTAGAGTGAATTTTGATGTATTGTGTCAATTCTTTGTGTGCGTTATACTTCAAATGGTTGAAAGTGTTTTCATGCATTTGTATTTTATGACTGGTCCATTAGTTAATACGTCCATGGCCATAAGTCTTAAAGTTCCATCAAAATCCGTTGCATAATTTTGCATTCAAAGGTCAAAAGTAAATAATTAAGGGAATTCCCCATAGTCTATGTCTAGGAAAACCCTGAATTTCATGGTGATATCAAAACATTCCAAACAAACATGTTATTGATCTTTCTTATCAGTGACTGACGTAACTTCAGCTTTCTGAGGTGTTTTCTACATATTAGCGAATCTTAGTGCGCAATTGTTTCTTGTAACGCGTAAAATAGCAATGAGCGATAACAAAAAGATTAAATCATGAACTTGTCGACTTATTTATTTATCACATACTAGCAAACCCGGCCCGCTTTGCTGGGCGTAAGTTAAAATAAATTAAATTGTTTTTACATATATTTATTATACTAGCATTTCCGCCGCGGCTTCGCATGCGTTCTAAAGACCGGAAACCGGAATTTCTTTCTTAGTTGCGTGGTATGATACCTCACAGTTTTTGCAACTATCCTATCCAACTATTAATCGTAGTGTGATATAATATAGCCTATAGCTTTCGATAAACGGACTATCCAACACAAAAAAATTTTTCAAATCGAACTAGTAGTTCCTGACATTAAAAAATACTCCTTACAACATTTTAGCTAACGCGACATCTATAATCTAGAAATAGATATACGGCGCCATTTACCGAATATCTGTGCCACTAAGACAAACTGCCATCTATTAGGATTTTATAGAACTAACCGATAAATACACACTAAAGTCGTATATAAACATTTAATTTGCAATAACAAATATTCAGATCAATAATTGAGATAAAAACTACCCTATCTCCCAAGTTGGACCACATTACAGATGCTTACAAAATTTGATAAAAATTGGTTCAGTAGTTTCGGAGTTTATCGCGAACATACGTTTAGATTCACTATTCGGTCCACTACAAAATTTATTTTTTAAATTAATTAGTTATTTATACATTTGCACAATAAATGACATAATATTCAATTATTAACAAGTCGTTGCTAGGCAACGTTATAAAGCAAGCAAACGCATAAATATAAAGACCCATGACTGGAGTACACACATTCAAATGAATGCCCCCAGTGGGATTAGAACCCGTGACTACTGGCACAACAAGAATCACCACTGAGTCAAACGTTTCAACAATTCCAAGCAGAACGAGAATCGACATTGTTAGTTTTATAATTTCATTTTACAATTTCAGATGCCCTAGGTCTTCATAGAATGGAGAACCCATCTCACGTAGATGGCGCTGTCTCCTTACATCTCTACTGCCCACCGTTCGACAGTTGTCGGGTGTTCGATTCCCGCACAGGCAAACCGACTGAAGTGCAAGTTGTGTTCTGGTCTATGTACGGGAAGAAGATCAAAAGGGTATGTACTTCTGGTAATATGACGACACGTTTGGCTCAGTTGGTAGTGACCCTACCTTCTGCGCCAGCGGTCGCGGGTTCGAGTCCCGCTGGGGGCATTCATTTGTTGAGCACGAATGTTTGTTCTCTAGTCATATTTATATTATGTATGTATTTAAAAAAATATATGTGTAGTATATCAACTATCTGGTATCCGTAACACAAGCATCGTAGCTTACCACGGAACTAGATGGCGCTGTTGTAAAAATGTCCCAACATATTTATTTATTATTTATAATATTTGGAAATTTAAAATAAAACTATTTTCCAGTTTTATACAAAATAAATCAATGTCAATGGTAATAAAACTTTGTTTTCAATGAATTTAAGATTGATTAAATAATTTTATCATAATAGTTCTATTTAATTTATAAGTAAACATGTACGGCTGCAGATGTAGTTTTGGGTTCGAGTCCCTGGAGCTCCTGGGGCCAAATATGGTGGTGAAAATCAAAAGAAATATTTTTCTCCCGTTTTTGCAACATTTTTCATTGATGTTCCGCTCCTATTGGTCGTAGCGTGATGTAATATAGTCTATAGCCTTCCACGATAAACGGACTATCCAACACAAAACGAATTATACAATTCGGACCAGTAGTTCCTGAGATTAGCGCGTACAAACAAACAAACTCTTCAGCTTTATAATATTAGTATAGATTAATATTTTGATCTTTTCTATTCCAGGTCATAGAGGCAAATCCAGCTGACAGTCAAGTATAAAATTATGTATATTTCAATATAAGCATAATATTATACCAATAATATATAAATTATACATACCATTTAAGTAGATAAATCGTTTTTATGTATTTAAAAAAAAAAAAGAATAGAAGATAATTATGTAATATTTTTATATTGTTTCTTCAACATTTGGATTAAATTAAGAGTAATTAGTCGTTAGGAAATAAATGTTAATAATTAAAAGTAATTTATTTTAACCAAATTTTAAAAAGATTTCATTAAGATTTACCAAAAAATATTATATTTACAGTTTAGGCTTAGTTAGAATTTTATTGTATGTATTTTACAACATAATTATAGTAAATGTGATTACTAAGCTGTTATACTCCCCTTATTTTTTTATTTGTGTATTATAAGTTACAGTTAAAACTAGTTTTTAGAGAACGCGTTTTACCTAAACTAACTAGTTCTAACTAGGAAAAACGCGTTCTATCTAAAAATGGGTTTCAACTGTAACATAATATAGAAGTCTATTTTGGAAAAAATATTTTAATGTAAAAGTATTTTAAAATTTATTACTTAAAAATAAATCATATATTTTCACATATTTTCTACACTTAGCCCTGAATTATTTTTTTTAATTAATATAAAATACTATCGGACCCGACATACGTTGTCCTGTACACATAGAAATTTTTTATAAACTTTTGCTCCCGGTGAAATGTTTTAGTATGCATGCGCAAAACAACGTTGCCTAGCAACGACTTATTTATAATTGAATATGTCATTTATTGTGCAAATGTATAAATAACTAAATAATATAAAAAATACATTATCTAGTGGACCGAATTGTGAATCTAAGCCATTCTCGAATAACACATACAAAACATTTCATCAAAATCGGTCCAGCTGTTTAGGAGGCTTACAATTATACATACACACGCACAGAAGTGTTTTATAAATGAAGATTAATATAATTATTAAAAGATTATATAATTAAGAAAACAAATCACGAAATTCTGAGGCAACAAACAAAAAAGACAACTAAATTGAGAACCTCATGCTATGTATCATTATCAGCCCTTTTTAACCCCCCCCCCTGCTGCGGGTAGGCCTCCCTCAGTACGAGGGGGATCAGGCCATAGTCCACCGCGCTGGACTAGTGCGTGTTGGCGGACTTCACGTGCCTAACAAAAACTTGCTAGGTTTTTCAGACTTGCAGGTTTCCTCACGATGTTTTCCTTCACCGTAAGACTTCCTTCACGGTAATCATGATATAAATGATTCGCGCATGAAAATATCAGAGGTGCGAGACCCGGATTTGAACCCGCATCACTCGGTTATCCAAGTGAGCGTATTACCGCTGGGCTACCACTATGACCTCTCCTATTTATAGTAGGATAAAAAAGTTTTATCATTTTTGGCAAATAGTCTTTGAATATTTTACTTGTATTATTAAATTTATAACATTGATGACTTGTATGGGAAAATGAAGGACGATAGTTTTAAGCTGTAACTGTGAATCGTCTTAATTAATTATAATTATTTTGAAATAAAACTAAGTTGTTAAAATTATATGATTTCTTTTATTCTAGTACCCTAAAATATTTTAATATTATAATGAGTACATCAGTTTATATAAATAAAATTAAAGTGTCTGTTTTTAAAAAAAACACAACTTTTCACTAAATCCATTTTTAAAAGGTTTCCCTGTCTGTCTGTTTGTTTCGGTTAATCTCTGAAATGGCTGGACTGGTTTTGACGGTACTTTCACTCACAGATAGCTAATGTCATAAGGAGTAACTTAGGCTACTTTAATTTTATTAGTAAATTATAAAAACCGTTTAATTTTTATTAACTTACGCCCAGCGAAGCGGGCCGGGTTTGCTAGCCACTATCACTACATAGTATAAAATAAAGTCGCTTTCTCTGTCCCTATATCCCTATGTATGCTTAAATCTTTAAAACTACGCAACGGATTTTGATGCTGTCTTTTTTAATAGATAGAGTGATTCAAAAGGAAGTGTTATATGCATAACTAGCGGATCCCGCGGCTTTGCCTGTGCTAAATCTAGGGAAGAGCTCGAGCGAAGCGAGGGCGAGTCGCTAGTATAGTATAAAATAAAGTCGCTTCCCGCTGTCTGTCTGTCCCTATGTATGCTTAGATCTTTAAAACTCTACAACGGATTTTGATGCGGTTGTTTTAAAAGATAAAGTGTTTCAAGAGGAAGGGTTATATATATAACTAGCGGAACCCGCGGCTACGCTCGCGTTAGGTTCGCGAGTTATTTATAAATTGTATCATAAGTAGAGACTTACCTTGCTTCTCTCGGGACTCCTAGGTACGATTTCTTAAATAGGTCATAATTTCTCGCGGTAAAAAGTAATTTTCTTTAAATCAGTTCAGACATACAGACAGACAGACAGAGTTTCTTTCGCATTTATAATATTAGTAAGGATTAGGTGTACGATTTTACTGTGTTAGAAAAATATCCAAAAACTTTTCTATAAACATTGCTTTATTGTAATATAAATATTTACATTCAACCATCTTTTACGTAATTTTTGAAGTTTAAGAACCACTTTAAATAAAATTACATGCTTTTACAAAGTGCTAAGTTACTTCTGCTATAACATTTGAATCGTTCAACTAAACATTGATGGTAAAAGAAAGAAAAATTCAAATAATGATGAAACAAAATAAGTTTTGTTTAACATTATTTAATTTCTAAAATAAATATTTATTCGTTATTCCAAAAAATAACAAGTAGTGAAAACTAAACCTCATGGAAAAGATTCTAGTTCAGAAAATTACATATGGTTTAGTATTTCACCATAAAAGTTAAAGGGATTGTCACCTTTATTAGTCATTTCGACCATTTCATCTACCTTATCCCATGGTACGAATAGCTTTAGACCGTCTCTTTCCGCAGTAGACTGGACTTCTTCTCTGATGCAGTCAACATTACACATAAAATCACATGTCTGTGTGTTCACATTAAAGTGTAGGCCTTCAGAGCAAACTCCTAGCACCTTTTGATTTCCTTCACATCTCCAGAATTTGTCGCAATCAGTTTCGTGACGCCAATGTGGGACATGGCATTCAGTTTTACAAGGATCATTATCTTCTCCTCCGCTTGTTGTTGATGAGGTGGTTATTGTTGTTGGGGCAGATGTTGTCCATGGTGTAGTTGAACTTGGTCCTGATGTTGTTGAACTTGGTCCAGATGTGGTTGAACTTGGTCCAGATGTTGTTGAACTTGGTCCAGATGTTGTTGAACTTGGTCCAGATGTTGTCGTGCTTAGCGTTGTGGAACTAGGCGCTGAAGTTGTGGACGGTTGACCTGTAGAGTTAGGTGGAGCCGTCGTCGGTCGTTCTTCACATCCTGCCTCGTCTTTATGCATACAAATCTGAAACATTTAGGCAATTTTGTTATTCTTATACTCATCTTAAAATAATAGTTAACATAAATATTACATTTCTACCATAAAATTAATCAATACTGATAAGATGGCATATTTGTGTAGTTAGTTCTGATAGGATATCAGATATAATCACGGTTTGTTCGATCAAATAGTGCAAATGAATATATGAGAAGTGTATAATAAGATTATGCCAACAAAAATTCAGGAATTTCATTATCTATGCTTTAAATAATTATTTTAATAACTACTATTATTTCTTAATCTTTTTATTACAAAAGAAAAATATCTACCATCTAAATAATATTATGAAGAAAATATTAATTTTTCTCATTATGATGTGTTTTTATTTTTATGTGTGCAATAAGGAACATATATAATGTTATGTACATAGTTATTTACCTGACGCTCAAAATTGAAGTGTGTTCCCGGTGCACAAGGCATTTCTACTAATTCTCCATGTACACATTGATAGAATTTGCCGCAATCTGTTTCATGAGGTAATAGTAACTCAATGCTGAAGTTAGTTGGGCACCCATTCGGAAGCAACTCTCCTGGTGAAGGTGTAGTGATGGGAGCAGCAGTTGGGGATGGAGCAGCGGTTGTGGATGGGGCAGCAGTTGTATTAGGCGCAGCTGTAGTTGATGGTGCAGCGGTTGTTGTTGGCGCGGCAGTTGTTGGTGCGGCAGTTGTTGGTGCTGCAGTTGTTGGCGCAGCAGTTGTTGGAGCAGCAGTTGTTGGCGCGGCAGTTGTTGGCGCGGCAGTTGTTGGCGCGGCAGTTGTTGGCGCGGCAGTTGTTGGTGCAGCAGTTGTTGGCGCAGCAGTTGTTGGCGCGGCAGTTGTCGGTGCAGCAGTTGTCGGTGCAGCAGTTGTCGGTGCAGCAGTTGTTGGTGCAGCAGTTGTTGGAGCTGCAGTTGAACTTGGTGCTGCAGTTGTTGGGTTAGCTGTTGCTGTTGGACCAGACGTTGTTGGTGCAGCAGTTGTAGGAGAATTTGTTGTGTTAGGTGAAGATGTTGAAGAACCTGGTTCACAACCAGCCTCTTCAATATGCAAACATACCTGAAATTTCAAACAAAAATAAAATAAAAATCATATTCCCCAAGATTTGATTTTTATTGCTTACGCTCAATGCCAAACAAAATAAATCATAAGATTGAAGCATCGTTAAAGAATAAGAAATAATCGTTTATAAAAAAGTTCGAGAAGAAACGAAAAAGAAGAATTAAAAGTGAAATTTCTAATAGTGGTAAACATTTAGAATGCTGTATCAGTACATATAAATTAAACTAATGTTACTGTTTTTAATTTCATATTAAAGGCTTTTCACTAAATGCATCTGAAAACATATACGGTACTTAAATTTCTTAACTTCAAATTCCACTTTTAATGTTGTTTATTTGTCTGTCTGACTGTCTGTATGTCTATCTGTTTGTTCCGGCTAATCTCTTAAACATCTGGACTGATTTTGACGGGACTTTCACTCACAGATGGCTAATGTTATGAGTTCTAACTTAGGCTACTTTTATTTTATTAGAAGATCATAAAAACAATTCTTTTTTAACTTAACCCAGCGCAGACATGCCGTCGATTATGTTCAAATATTGTTATTTTTAAATAGATGAAGATATTACCTGACGTTCAAAATTGAAATGTGTTCCGGGTGCGCATGGCATTTCTACCAAATTTCCATGTACACATTGATAGAATCTGCCGCAGTCGGTCTCATGAGGCAATAGCAACTCAATGCTGAAGTTTGCTGGACATCCATTTGGAAGCAAATCTCCTGGTGAGAGAGTAGTAATAGGTCCAGCAGTTGTAGGTGGAGCAGCAGTCGTAGGAGAATTGGTTGAGTTAGGTGAAGAGGTTGAAGATCCTTGTTCACAACCAGCCTCATCGATATGCAGACATGTCTGAAACATGACACAAATGTTTTCATTTTTACATATTAATTAATAGGTACATTATAATGATTATTATTATCACTTAGAATTAGAATGTATATATAGCATGTTGTATAACGTATTCTGACTTAGTAAATTCAGACTTGCTGTAAAATTTAAGTTTTAAATTATTACTGATTTATGGTGAAATAGCTAATCATGCTTGGTAAGTTAAATGCACTTAAGTTAAGACGAATTATGGCGCAAGATATATTTGACAACTTCAGTTATGTCTTTCTGTAAGAACTTGTAGAGATCTATACCAATTAAGAAGAAAATATCTTACCTGACTCTCAAAATTGAAGTGAGTGCCAGGTGCACATGGCATCTCAACCTTATTTCCATGTGTGCATTGATAGAATTTGCTGCAGTCTGACTCGTGAGGTAATAGTAATTCAATGCTAAAGTTGGCTGGGCACCCATTTGGAAGCAAATCTCCTGGAGAGGGAGTTGTGATAGGTGCAGCGGTGGTAGATGGAGCAGCAGTTGTGCTGGGTGCAGCAGTAGTGGTTGGTACAGCAGTTGTTGTTGTAGGTACGGCAGTTGTTATTGTTGGTGCGGCAGTTGTTGTTGTAGGTGCGGCAGTCGTTGTTGTAGGTGCGGCAGTCGTTGTTGTAGGTGCGGCAGTCGTTGTTGTAGGTGCGGCAGTAGTTGTTGTTGGTGCGGAAGTTGTTGTTGTTGGTGCGGCAGTAGTTGTTGTTGGTGCGGCAGTTGTTGTTGTTGGTGCGGCAGTTGTTGTTGTGGGTGCGGCAGTTGTTGTTGTTGTTGGTGCGGCAGTTGTTGTTGTTGGTGCGGCAGTTGTTGTTGTTGTAGGTGCGGCAGTTGTTGTTGTTGGCGCGGCAGTTGTTGTTGTTGGTGCGGCAGTTGTTGTTGTTGATGCGGCAGTTGTTGTTGTTGGCGCGGCAGTTGTTGTTGTTGGTGCGGCAGTTGTTGTTGTTGTTGTTGGTGCGGCAGTCGTAGTTGTTGGAGCGGCAGTTGTTGTTGTTGGCGCGGCAGTTGTCGTTGTTGTTGGTGCGGCAGTTGTCACGTTACCTGGCTCACAACCTGCCTTGTCTATATCTATGCATGTCTGAAAGCAAAAAAATATTGTTTTAGTATTTTAATAGTGTGAAGCGTTTATGTAATACTGCTGAAAATGTAGTTAAATTTATTTTATTTATTATTTATTATTTATTTATTTATTAAATAGTTCATACATTACAATATCAGAAGTACTGAAATATGTGGTACAATCATAAACTCATTCGAGTTTTACCGTGCACCAGTGTCGTCGAGGGTGGACAAAGTTTCTTAATTAACAATAAGCAATATTACATACGATGGAGGTAGATTTAATTTTTTACATATACAAAGTAAAGATTTTGTTGACAAAGTTCGAGTAGCTTGCTGCGGTCATTAGTTAATTACACTTGTTTTCGCACTACAGGATGATTCGATTTGTATATATATTACTTTTTATTTTTAATATATTTTTTTTTGTTTATTATTAATTAATATCTTATGTTGATAATACGCAGTAAGTTAGTAATGTATTATTAAATATGCCAATATAGACATCAACCGTATTGTGTTTTCACTCGTTCATGATAGTATTGCTTTAATTTATATTTTATATTTTTTCGTGTGATATTGTTTTTTAATGTTATTGGTAAATCGTTAATGAGTTTGGGTATAATATATCTTAATGATCTTTTTCCGTACATGTTACAATATTCTGGTAGTAAAAGATTTGGATTGACCATGCTTCGAGTTGTTATGTTTAGTTTTGGATCTTTGTGTTTGATTTTTTTTAAATTGTCATTAAAAAAGTGTTCTTTTAGAAGCGTTAGTTCAGTTTTTTCATGAATTGGTATAATATTACAGAATGCAAATAATTTTGGATAATTGTTGTTAAATGTCTTTTTTAAATTGTCTGGGACTATTTCCTTTAGGATTCTAAGCTGAAGATTATATATTTGATCCAGGTGTGTTTTATATGTTCGTCCATAGCTTGAAAGTCCGTAAGATATTACTGATTCGGCCAAGTAGGTATACAGTAGTAGAAGTGTCTTATATGGTAATTTTGCTTTTATTAAATGAAATTTTGCCAATATTCCCCTTAGTTTGTCACAAACGTGATTTATGTGCATTTTCCAGTTTAATCTACTGTCTATTACCAGACCTAGATATGTATATTTGTTCACTAGCTCTATTTCATCCTTTGTAATGTATGTGACATTGACATAGCAGACACTGTGAATTTAATAGGTTTCATAACATATGATGACCATGTGTCAGGGTTA
This sequence comes from Boloria selene, assembly GCA_905231865.2. Taxonomy (NCBI): domain Eukaryota; kingdom Metazoa; phylum Arthropoda; class Insecta; order Lepidoptera; family Nymphalidae; genus Boloria; species Boloria selene. The sequence continues at coordinate 1,558,759 of HG993158.1, read as the reverse complement.
ATGCACTTTGTCAATATTCATAGTAATAACTGATAATTGCTTTTACAGTTATACCACGATTATATGTTATTAGCTTATGGTTAATCATTAGTTATTTATTAAAAAGTACATAAACAATTACAGATATTAAAATATTTTAAGCCGGTTTAAACATAACAAGTGTTTAAATATGTATATTTTACAGATGTACATAAAATTCTCCTTAAATCACATATTTAATCTTACCTGATATTCGAAATTAAAATGAGTTCCAGCTGCACAAGGCCTTTCTATCATGTTTCCATGTACACATTGATAGTATCTGCTGCAATCCGACTCATGAGGTAATAATAACTCAATGCTGAAGTCAGCCGGGCACCCATTTGGAAGCAAATCTCCAGGTGCGAGAGTTGAGAGAGTTGTGGAAGGAGCAGCAGTTGTACTTGGTGCACTGGTAGTTATTGGTGGAGCTGTAGTTGAAGGCGGTATTCCTGGCACACATCCTGCCTCATCTATGTCCATACATCTCTGAAAAGTGAAAAATTGTTAAACATCAATTTATTTAAATAAATGGTCTAGTTAACCTTATTTTTTCATTTAAATTGCTAGAAAAATGAAGAGAACTCCCCATTAAAATAAGAAAACAGCAAAATAGCTGTCAGTCCAGTGAACATTTTATTATGGGATTACCATAAGGGCGTGGGCCCACCGCGGCGCATGCTGTACACGGACACGCGGCGCATTTTAGCGCATTATTTTATTTGACAACGTGGGTCAATGTTTCCACTGGAGTACACGAAGAGCCACGAATAATGTATAGCTTGGCGTGGCACGGCGCACGGAGGCTACGCACGTGCCACTGCAATCCAAGGATAAAAGCGAGCTGTACATAGTCGTGGGTCATATTTGTGTACTCCCAGTGGCAACGTAGACCCACGTTGATAGCGTTGAGCTATGTAACCGCCTTTGCGAGCAAGCCACGCATGTATCAATGGGGTCAATTCATGCGTAGCCTCTTCGTGGGTTGCAGTGGACACTACCACATACAATTTCTTACAAAGCGAAGCTTAATACAATGGGCCCTCGCCTTAACATTCAAAAACTCAAAGGGCAGTCAGTTGATGTTGTGACATATTTTTTAATACTAGTAGTATTTTTCTCACACTTAGTATACGTTACGTTTTACATGAGGTTCATATCTTACCTGATTTGTAAAATTAAAATGGGTTCCAGGTGCACATGGTCTTTCTATCGTATTTCCATATAAACACTGATAGAATCTGCCGCAATCGTATGGGTGAGGTAATAATAACTCAATGCTGAAATCAGCCGGACACCCATTTGGGAGTAATTCATTTGGCGCGAGAGTCGAGAGAGTCGTCGAAGGAGCCGAAGTCGTAGTAGAAGGAGCAGCCGTTGTTGTTGGCGCGGCTGTGGTTGTTGGTGCAGCAGTGGATGTTGGTGCAGCAGTGGTAGTTGGTGCCGCAGTTGTAGTTGGTGCCGCAGTTGTAGTTGGTGCAGCAGTTGTAGTTGGTGCAGCAGTGGAACTTGGCGCAGCAGTCGATGTTGGTGCGACAGTTGTAGTTATTGTACTCGGCTGTGACGTTGAAGGTCCTGGTAAAGTACAGTTAGCACTTATTGGATGAACGCATACCTGTAAAATAAAAACAATAATTGTCAATTTTGACTTCTGTTAGAGTATTTTATAATCTTATCTTTTTTTGCTACTCTTTTTTTATTATCATTGTAAAAATCTTCACTTTATAACATCTAGTTATCGAGCAATTTGATAACAAATTGAAATGTTATAAAATGTAGTACGATAATTTAGATAACGTGACTCCATAAGATGTAAATTTTGAGCTTTTGTGTTAGTCTTTTAACTAAACTAAAACCTACCAACTAAAATATACCACCTTTAACCTTTATACCTTTGTAACAAAACCTATATTGAGAACGGTGTGTCTATTCATCTGATAATCAGTAGAAAATATAAATTTATATAATCGGATAAATACAAAGATGTTATTCATCCAACTATAGGTGTTTGATATATAGACTGAGACTTTTTTGTTTACAAAAATCAATTTCCTCTCCAATTTTTGACAAACGAGTACATGCCATTGCGGATTTTTCTGCAGTACATTTAAAAAAATACCATTTTCTAGTACATTGTTCTGATGTACTCGTTAGCGATATAAATTTTATAGAACGACTCTATAGAATCAGTCATCAATGTCTTTTATACATAAAAACCTTGAACTTAAAAATCTTACAAGTAAATAATAAACTATCAGCACAATAGGTTATTTTATATTAGAAATCAAAACAAGCAAAAAACTGACAATAGACGGAAGAATAATATTTATTTTTTTCAATTTGTAAATACACTAAAACATTCAATTCAATTTTCTGATCCTAGTTTCAAAAATATTAAAGCTAATTTAAATTATAGTTTAAAATAAGTAAATATATATTTTTTTAATTTGCCAAAATTGAAATAACAATAGACGAACGGTCAAAAATTCTAAAACGTCAATGTGTTACATAGCTTTTAAAATTATTAATTTCATTTTCATTAAACAGCTATTTACAATAAATAAAAAATTTAATAATAGGTACATTTAATATTATTTTTCTTATATTTTGTCAGTCGATCAATACTTTATAATGTTTTTAAAATAAAGCTATAAATTTCCATAATATCTTCTCTATTCTCAATGATATTTATTAAAGAATTCCATTATTTTTCGTAATTTAGTAAAAATATTTGTTAGCATATTTTGGTACTTGGACCTACTGAACGCCATTATTTATTATGCCAAATATTTAGCCTTGCAATAGCAATCTTTGATGTCACTTTTTATGTTCATCACAACTAGACTTTTTCTGTCCACAGCTTGACCTAAGGCCTATCCCATGGCACGTCATTAAGTTTAATCTTTATTTCTACGTAACTTAATGTTGCATTATACTTATAAAAATGTCCCAGACAAAACTATGCTAGCTTTAAACCAAAACTAAAAATCTAATATCATCTTATCTAATCTATTATCATCTTATTAAAGTGTTTTTGGAGAAACCTTGACTTTGGTTAGTGTTTGAAATTGAATGTAAATGAATAACATACCCGCAGAGTAGCACAGAACTCGGTTCCCGGCGCACAATCTCTTGGTTCTATGAATCTTCTTCCCCATTCACAATAGTAATACTTGGTGCAGTCATATTCATGAGGAAGGAGAAAATGTGAATAATCTGGTGGACATCTGTCATCAGGGACAGTGAGTGGTGAGGGTAAACCGTAGGATAAGCCTACGAGACCCAATAAAAGCAGCCTCCCTGGAAATTGTGAACATAATGTTGAACTAAATGAACATACGCCTTTCAGTTATCTACCTTTAAAAAAACGTGTGAAGACACGTCTAATTGATTACGTATTTATTTTGATTAGATTTTAAAACGATATAACAGAATTGATGTTATTTTTTCCGCATATTGTTTGTTGCTTAAGAGATTGTTTGACCAAAACATACAAATAAAGTCATTCAATTTCATAGTCGTGACTATCAGTCACCACAATGACTACCAATACCAATTAATTGGTATAAAATGCAATATTTATGTAAAATAAAAGTTTTTTTGCTCAATTTTCTTCTCTAAAAATACAGCTGCTATTTTTTCTTATAAGAAAAACTTCTTTTTTAAAAAGTATTGTGACGTTTTGGGGGTATATGTATGTAGCGTTTTATATGTATGTAGAATTTACATTATCATATTATTGTTGTTGTACAGCACATAAAAACATTAAATATTCGATTAATTGTTAATTTTTTTTACATACAGCTATAAGCAAAAATATACGAGTATTGTTAAAAGGAAGCGATTCCAAAAGTTCAGAATTTGGTTTATCGTTGAGTTTTTTTTAGATCCAATAAACCTCAATAAAGGAAAGGATCAAAAATGTCTAATGAAATATTTACATTATTTCTGATCAACTATACGTGTTCACGCGTAAGAAATAAATTACCAGAACGGTATTACTTATTAACATTTACTTATAATATGTTATTATTAGAATCATAATAATTGATATAAATAATAATAGATTTACGTTATTTCAATTTGTTATTGCTGAAATAATTCTCAGACCAATAAAATAAAAGTTTATAGATGAAGATAAGGAATTTCAGTTGCATTATATAATGTTGTCACTATATTATGCTGTAATAATGTCGCAACATTATATAGTGGCCAAACTTTAGGTATTTTATTTGTTGAGAAAGCTTCGAACATACATAATTGTATGGACCATACATGGGTAATTAAAAACACAAATGATTGTAAACAAAATTTGCTAAGTGAGGAGGAATATATGGTGACACTTCACTCCAATCACCTGCTATACTGTTGAAATAATATGTCCGAGATATGATAGATCGTGCCCATGTTTAATAATGTATTTCAATTATTTCCATAGTTCACACAAATATGCATCCTCAAAATAATTTGAAAAATACAAGACCCAATATTTCGCCACACCATAATCATCACTGGGAAATTCTTTAACTACCTCTATAAACTTATATTTCACTTTACTGTTAAATGTATTGTCCATGAAAGTGACAGCTATATTCACTTTTAAATTAAACACTTTCGTTTAACAATTACACTTCTAATAACACTATCATCACTTTTTAATAAAGTACAACATACCTAGCATTGCGTCTGATATGACGCTAAATTTTTCCAATTAGTGACCACTTCGAGTTAGTACTTTTACTATTCTATAAAGTACACTACTCCTTTTTGGGTGTATCCTATATATTTATAATTGCAAAAGGTAATGATAATATGCAGATAAGAAGTGGCAATCTAATACTATCTTAATGTGGAGATAAATGGTTATTTGAAAATTTGATCAAACTATTAAAAGACCCAAGGTTTGCTTAGGTCATGCATTTTTATTTCATCTGCTACCTTATAAAGATATTAATTTAACGATTTTAAAACAGCAATATATGTATGTGTCATACACGCCCAACCATGAAGCCCTTCAAAAGACGTGTTCACCACTTTTGTGTTTTAGCTGACGTTATATGACGTTATTCAGCCCTCTTTAGCATCCCACTGATGGGCACGGGCCTTCCGTCAATACAAGGGGGATCAGGCAGCAGAGGGATATTTCAGACGTAAAGGTTTCCTCACGATTTTCCTTCATAGGTAATCATGATAGAAAATATTCGCACATAAAAATAACAGAGGTGCGAGACCTGGATTTGAACCAGCATCACTCGGTTATTAAAGCGAGCCCGTTACCACTGGGCTACCACTGTCTTATGGATATAAATAATAGTGGAACTGTTAAATTGTAGCAGGAAGTCTTCATTTATAAACAAGCGATTTTTCATTGCTTCGTTTGTTTGCCTCCTTGGGTGACAGACACCCAGCTTACATAAAGTAACTCAGCGGCTAACTTTTCACTCTTCTAATTTAAAGCTTAATGGTTTCTGAATAATTACTGATTTTCATTATAATCGATAATATAAATAAAAATAATGATTTTTTTATGACTTAACAATAAGAAAATTAAATTGGATATCCATATTTTGACGTCATTAAATATGGGAGCAAAAATTATTATTCTCTAAAAATTGAAGTTAACTGAAATCCATTAAGCATTTTAAAACTCTCTAAAAAGGGGGAATTACCCTTTATTAAGATACAGGGACAAAAATTCAGGTGAAAATTACCTTAAAATTCTTGACACTTCAAGTAGTTTGTAGTGATTTCATAAAAATTTGTTCAACCGTTCAGCGTGACAACGTGGACGTGGACAAACATACACAAATATTTTCGCATTTACAGTAGAAGTCTGATAATGACGGTAAATTCGATTCAGAACACATATGTCAGTTATAAGAAAAAAATATCAATTACGAGTAAATTATTTTGTTTTCGATAACTGGAGGCGATAATTTGAAGCAATGATTAATATTATTATGATTAATACGAGTACGCGTATCTGAACTAAAACCGGTGATGATTCGCCAGTTTTGTTTTCAAGACAATGAATAATGATGAGACATAGATGGTGAATAGATTTCTGGTGATGCTAAAAATATATCACGAGGAAAGATAAAAAGAACAAATATTTTTTTCGTCTTTATTAAGTTGGAATAAGACCAGATCCAGATACACTTTATGCAGGTAAATAATATTTTTTTATGTCATATTTGTACTATGTGAAGTCCTAGTGCTGGGCATGAGCCTTCTTTCATATAATTAGGGTTAGGCTATAGCCTAATTTATTTTACTAGCCAAGAGCATGATGATGAACATCTCATATCTTTTGAAAGGTTGCGCTTTCTTTTCATCGTGATGAGATTTTGGATTGGTTTATTTCGATTGAAGAATGATGTAACAAGTCTTCATAAATGCAGTTCTTGCGGATGGCATCTATATATACAATACATGCTTAACATAGAAATATATTCAATTATAGATTTCTAATTCTAGGAAAATGAAAAAAAGTAATAACATTCCTAGAAAAGATTTGTGACTTGTCGATAAAATATTTTATTATCGGTCAAAACCATTTAATGTGAAACCAGACCACAAATCATGACCTTCTAACCGATTTTGCATTACTACGAGTATTTACTTACTGATGCACCTGCAAAAGCATCCTTTCATACCATTAAAGGAAGGAAGGAAGGAAGGAAACTAGTTTGACATGACTGGTGAGATATCCTGAATACAGGGTGAAACGCCACCACTCTTTCAACACAAGCTTTTGGGACTTTAGCTTAACCCAGTGCCTCTTTCCCACTAAAGCTTACAATAATGTCTTTTGGACTGATTTTACCGGACCATTTTTACAAATAATATTAAAATGAGAAGGCAGTGAGTAAAAATCAGTTCCAAATTAAATGTGATAAACTTTAATTCATGACACTTTTGACTCATTTTTAGTCTTTTACTAGTGGTGGCGGGTTCGAATCTCGCATACACTGGGGTTCAGCAAGAATGGTTTTACTTTAGAAATTTGTGTTTATATTCATATGTATTTAAATTTATGTGAAGTTTATAAACTATCTGGAGACTGGCATTCCTTACACAAGCCTCGTAGCTTTCCATGCAACTAGATGGTGCTATTTTAATGTGAATATATTTATTCTATTAGTGCATGTAGGTTGTTTTCCTTCACTTTAAGACAAGTGGTAACCATGTTAAAAATATTAGAGGTGAAACACCCGGATTTGAATCGGTATCCACTCCGTTATACAAGCGAGCGCGTTACCATTGAGCTATCGCTACCTTTTTTACTTTATATGTACTTTGGAATATTCCAGCGGTACAAAATCATCCTTTTACTAACTAATTATAATTCAACAGTTCTCGATAAAAACACTCTAATCAAAAAATAATCGGCTTAAAATAAATTATAAAGATATTTTAAAACCGTGTAGATTTGTCTTTATCTACTTTCAGTGTAACAAAAAGCCAGTACGTCGAATATTTTGCTTCCGTAGAATAAATACGTAAATCATTACATGAACTAACATGCATTTGCGGTTGCGCATGCTCAATTTATGGCTTTACTAGTTTTTTAAGGCTCTGCCTGCCTTCTTAAGATCGGAAACCAAACATTATTATACAGTGTATTGTTTTATATCCGGTTTGTAACGGTTTGTTCAGATACCTTAGAAATGAGATATTTTCCAAATTTAAAACCCAGATAACCACCTATCATTATACCAAATTTCATCAAAATCTGTCCAGTAATGTTGTTGTGATGTTGTTACAGACAGACAGACAAAAAATCTAGAAACTATTTATGTACAGATTTAATTAATTTAGAATTTGATTATATGTAAAGACTAGCTGCTCATCTGTTTTGGCTTGTCCCTAGATGTAGCGTGAGCGAAGCCGCGAGTTTCGCTAGTTTTACATATAAACCTTTCTCTTGAATCACTCTATCTATTAAAACAAACCGCATCATCCGTTGCGTAGTTTTAAAGATTTAGGCATACACAGGGACAGACAGACAGCGGGAAGCAACTTTGTTTATACTATGTAGTGATTTCACCATATTTATTCTATGCCATATTAACAATACTCTTCAGTAAGAAGAGGAGTGTTTGACAACTACCACCATCTTTCATATATCCAAGCTACATTTCATACAAAGAACAAAAAATAGATTAATAATTAACAACATGACAGTGGTAGCCCAGCACATCGCTTGGATAACCGAGTGATGCGGGTTCAAATCCGGGTCTCGCACCTCTGATATTTTCATGTGCGAATCATTTATATCATGATTACCACTTGTCTTACGGTGAAGGAAAACATCGTGAGGAAACCTGTATGTCTGAGAAAACTTAGCAAGTTTTCAAAAGACATGTGAAGTCCGCTAACTCGCACTAGGCCAGCGTGGTGGACTATGGCCTGATCCCCTCTTGGTGAAGGGTGGCCCACCCCCAGCAGTGGGACGTTAAAAATGGCTGAATACATACATAATTAACAACATATGACTATTATTCAACACGTTATCTTCGTAATTTGTTATCTTTAAGTGTTAGTGGCTCTGAAATGTTTGGATTATTGGCATTTTTATATGTCTTTCTTTGTTTTTATCTTTCTTAGAATGCAAGAAGATTTATACGTAGATAATTATTTTTATTTATTACAGTATTTATGTATGGGGCTTCCTATAAAGCGCGATATTAATTTAATTAAATTACTCAAGTAACCATATTTATTTGGACTATTGTAATTATTGGTGCCGTAGGCGGCCCTAGCTGCCAGTACATCAACCAGTTCTGATCCATTGTAGAATATATTTCATTGGGTTGAAAATTCTCCAAAATTACTCCAGCTTTAATATACTCCTGAGCCGCGCGGCTATCATTTATACTATATATTATGTACTCCCCCTCTCCTGTTATTGTAGTTTTAGTAGAAATCCTTATTTTTTTCTTGCATTTAAAATAGCCTATATTAATCAGTGATAATGTAGCATTCAAATGGTGAAAGAATTTTTAAAATCGGTCCAGTAGTTTTTGAGCCAATTCGTTACAAACATACTTACATACAAACCTTTCTTCTTTATAATATTAGTATATATAGTATAGTCAAGTCCAAATAGAGGTAAAAGGGAGGGAGAAGGATTTTCTTTTTGAGGCACGGAACCCCAAAATGGTATGGTAGCTAAAATTAGGCGCAGATGTGACCCATACGAGTATAAAAACACACCATTCATAAATAACGTTCTCTCTTACAATATTATCAGTATTATTTTTATCTATAAAAAATATTTAATAGAAGAGATAATAAGTCTTAATACAGAATTTCTAATGTTTTAATCCATACAAATATTATAAATGTGAAAATAATTCTGTCTGTCTTTCGCGCTTTCATGCAAAAACTACTGAACCGATTTAAATGAAATTTGGTATATACCGATATTCTAGAGCCCGAAAAAGACAATAGGCTAATTTTCAAGGCGAAAAAATGCTGTAAGGGTTTGAAATAGGGGATGAAATGTATGGAAATTACGTCATTTTTAAGCTTCTACTTAAAACTTTTTAAGGATTTTATTAGATATAAATAACATTCAAAGTCTGTAAAAATTTTATACTATAAATCCATTTATTTTTATCGTTTATTTGTTTTGTGTCTGCGTGTAAGTGTGATTAAAGGTTAATAATCTCTAATCAATATTAGATATTCTTATTGAATAATTTTAAGAAGGTAAGATTAATTATTATGTCAATTAAAAATAGTAAATGACTAAATGTATTACCTTGTTGAACACCTACTTCATACAGTAATAGTTTTTTGTCCTAAAGGATTTTAGAAGGACTAATTTTACGTGATCGGTAGAAATCAAACGGAGAAATGACGGCTTTACGAGCTCTATATGGCAGGGGCTGGAACATCTCCAATTCCTGGTTGTTACTGGGGCTTTCTAGGCTAAGGCTGGGACATTTGAGCTTAGTAAGATAGCGAGTAGCAAAAGATATTAGTATATAGTAAGAGATATAATTAATTATTAAATCTATTATTTACAAGATAAAATCTGAGTAGTTCAAGTTTTCAGTGGAAACCTTATAAATTATCATAAATCAAAAAAAAATACTACACGGAACATTTACGTTAGTTATTACTACTTAGATTACAGCATCGCTATCTATTTTGAATCAGCTAAACTCGTGAGCATCGGCAACACCCAAGCTAAGGGGGTCAAACATTAGGGAGAGATCTCGGTCTATGTGTTGGATCTCACTCTCCTACTCCACTACTATAATTTTCTTTCAGACATCCCACAGCTGGGCACGAGATTTCTTTCAAAACGAGGGGGATCACGCCGTAGTACATCACGCTGACCAAGATGGGTTGACGGACTTCACATTTCTTTCAAAAACTTAGTTCTCTTAGATATGCAGGTTTCCTCACGATGTTTTCCTTCACCGCAAAACAAGTGGTTATCATACTACAAATGATTCGCATTAGAAAATATCATTGAACCCACTTCACTCGGTTACCCCAGCGAGTGTGTTAACACTAAGCTACAACTGCCTTAGGTCACTTTGACTTAATAGCCCAGTAAAAATAGAATTAATTTGACCTCGTACTATATTTCCATCCATTTTTTTATTTATAAGATTTAGGGTCATTTACCGAGTATAAAATAACAAAGTGATGACAGATCCAGGAAGAGCTTCAAGCGCCATCTTAAAAAAAAGTTTTTAGCTTATATCCCGGAAACTATGTACTTTAGAGCAAAAGTTATTGAAACCATTATTGTAGAGAATAAAACTTCGCATCTTTAATTTCCCTTTTTTTTGTATGAACCATAAAAGTGACTCTACCTACCTTATAAAAAAAATTGAAGCGGAAATTTAGATCTAGGTTGACAAAAACTTCTATTTTTACTGAAATATAATACACTAGCTGACCCGGCGAACTTTGTTCCGCCAGAATACAAATTACTGATTATTGATTTCTGACAAAATTTATAATTATAAAATTTTCAACCATACAAACACAAAATTACGTTAAGCTGTCATTTGCGTGTTGTTATACCACGTTATATAGTGACTTATATTCTCTTTGACGTCTTATGTCACGTCACACGGGTACGCGGTTGAACGGGATAAAAACCCTATGTCCTTCTCCTGGTTCTAAGCTACCTCCCCACAAATTTTCAGCCAAATCGGTTCAGCCGTTTTTGAGTTATAAATGGTGTAACTAACACGAGTTTCTTTTATTATATAATAGTAGATTTGAAAATACATGGCGGAAGCTTAAAAAGGAATTATTGCTACTTACATAGATAAATAAATAGATACAATCGCTTCAATGAGAAGTGTTTAATATCTCAAATGATAAGTGTTCATTGTTAATATTATGAAATGTTTGATTAATTTTTTTATATCTTTATTGAAAATCTAATAATTAATTAGCAACTAGCAACTTCTGTAAGCGGGTTTTTTTCGTAGTTTCATGAGTTTTCAATATTTTGCGAGAACCCTATTTCTTTCTTTTTTTATTATAAAATACTACTACACTATACTACTTACTAGTGAAACTTCTCTAAAATAATTGACTTCAGTCCAGCCATTTCGGAGATCAGCCAGAACAAACAGACAGACTAGTAGCCAAACAAAAATTTTAAATTATATCTGTATTAATAAATATATGAAAATGGTAAGCTACGAGGCTTGTGTTACGGATATCGGATAGTTGAGATACTACACATTAAACATATAACTTTTAAATACATACATCATCACAGTATAAAACAAAGTCGCTTTCTCTGTCCTTATATCCCTATGTATGCTTAAATCTTGAAAACTACGCAACGGATTTTGATGCGGTTTTTTTAATACATAGAGTGATTCAAGAGGAAGGTTTATATGTATAACTAGCGGAACTCGCGGCTTTGCATGTGCTAAATCTAGGGAAGAGCCCGAGCGAAGCGAGTGCGAGTCGCTAGTATTATTATAAATACAAACACTCATGACGCATGCGCCATGTATTTAACATGGCGCACAAAGTAGGGTCACTGCAAACTGAGCCAAATCTGTCGTCAAATTATCATATATTATTTCATATGTATTTAGAATTAATTTAATATTAACAAACAGACACTTTAATATTTTTTTAATATATCACAATATTGATGTTACTAAATAATTCTATCAGTAATTTTAGAAACTCTACACATTAGTCAAAATATGTGGCTTAGCCGATTCGTCACTTTTTTTATCTTTGCGAAATAAATTGACGCATACGACCTGTAGAGAACTGGTGGTTATTCATTTATTATTCATTCATTTGTTAAACTCGAATGTTTGTACTCCAGTCATGGGTGTTTATATTTATAATATGTATGTATTTAAACTTACATATGTAGCATATCAACTATCTGGTATCCGTAACACAAGCTTCCTTCGTAACTTAACACGGAACTAGTTTCCTGGCATTTTCTCATCTTATGCCCCGGTTTTGGGCCAACTGATACCTCAAAGCCATGCCATAATGATCTGATATACTTAATAACCAAACTTTGAAAGTCAAGCTAACAGGTTGTGCCTCGTTAAAATTCCAGCTGACATAAATTATTATGATTATTGAATTATAATCTTTGATATATAATACAATTTTCAGCTTTGCCAAAATGCTACAAGATTTTCTGATTTTTTGACATGTTTACATGATCAATATTTTGTCACGTACATGATACAGCTGACACTTTTTTTTAAGATCTGTAATTCATAAACTAAATTATTTATACTTTTTTATCATTGCCAAATTAGTCCAAGAATATTTTTTTTTTCATCTACGTTAACATTTTCTCCAGCCCAAAAGCCCCGGAGTCGCACCAGCTGACATATATTTTAGTTCTCATACAAGTACTAACTATCAAAATAAGTTCATAGAGTCCATGCCAAAATCACCGTAAAAATTTGACACTACCTCCCGGACTGGCCCGTAGTGGCCCAACAGTGGGACGTTAAAAAGAGCTGAATACACTAAACTATTATTATCTTACTAATAATGATGTAACTTTTAAAAATTATCAATTAATAACTTTTCCAAATAGATAATCCTTTAAAGTTGATAACAAAATAATTTACTGATAAACGTTATTGGAATTAATCGAGTTAGACATTTAACTTAATGGATTTCCGGGTTCCTTTATGTTTTTTTTGTTTATATATTTTTATATTACTTCAAAAAGTATAAAATAATTTATAGGTTTTTTTCAGCGGAAGACCTTTTTTTTATACAATAAAGACAAAGTTACTTCTTGTAACACCTACCATTGACTATAAATAATAAATAAATATGTTGGGACATTATTACACACAGCGCCATCTAGTTCCGTGGTAAGCTACGAACGTGGAAGTTTGTGTTACGGGCACCAGATAGTTGATATACTAAATGTATAAGTTTTTTTTGTATTTAAAGTTATGTTATAGCCTAGTTTTAGCGCAACCGAAACCGCGGGGTTCCGCTAGTTATGCATATAAACCTTCCTCTTGAATCACTCTATCTATTAAAAGAAACCGCATAAAAATCCGTTGCGTAGTTTTAAAGATTTAAGCATACAAATGGATATAGGGACAGAGAAAGCGACTTTATTTTATACTATGTAGTGATGTAGTGTACCAACTATCTGGTATCCGTAACACAAGCCTCGTAGCTTACCACGGAACTAGATGGTGCTGTGTGTTACAGTCTCATGTCCCAACAAAGTAGTGAATAAAAGGAAACGCCATCTATCGATTAAGAAGTGAACTATTAAGTTCTGTATTACTGATGTCCCTAGAACTATTTACTATGGGTTGTAGTATATACCATCTAGCTGTCGTTTTACTCAATATGAAGGCCTTACATGGTTTTGATTTTAGAATGATAATAAAGAAAAATCATGCTTTTTTTTATATAATTGTAGTCTCGTTTGAACGAGGTTTCTAAAATAAAAGGAGTCTGTTACTCCTTGTAATATCAGCTATCTGCCAGTAAAAGTGCCATCAAAATCTGTCCAGTCGTTTCCGAGATTAACAGGAATAGACAGACCGACAGACAAAAATTTAAAAATTATGCTTTTGTATTTAAGTATTTAAAAATTAAGAAACAGTAGAACATATTACTTCCTTCTTTTTTTACGTTGGTAAAACTTTAATGTTGATGTTACTAACATACATTTTTTATTTATCTGTAGTATATATAAAAGTCAAGAAGGGTTAACAACCCCTGTATGCATATTTGTTATTTTATCAAGAGAAAATATTGATAAAACCAAATTCTTAATGCATTTAAAACGTGTTTTACGTTTGGCGCAGTTTGTAGTGACCCTACTTTCTTGCCCCAGCGGTCGCGCGTTCGAGTCTCGCTGGGAGCATTCATTTGTTAAACTCGGATGTTTGTACTTCAGTAATGGGTGTTTATATTTACAATATGCATGTACATATTTAAACTTATATATGTAGTATATCAACTGTCTAGTATCCGTAACACAAGCTTCTTTCGTAGCTTACCACGGAACTAGATGTGTAATAATGTACCAACATTTTGTATTTGGTTATTTAGTTCTGTTGTTCTTTCATCTACCCTCTAAAGTATACCTAAGAATTATAAAGGTATCAATAAAGTGATATCTAAGAAGGCTGTTTAAAATTTTTAAATGAGATTCAATAGATGGCGTTACATATTATGTAATTAAAACAAAAATTTAATGTGTGAATGTAGGCAGTGGAAGCCCAATTATAGTAAAGCTTGAGAAACCCAATGAAGTGGGTTCAAATCCAGGTCTCGCAACGCTGTTATTTTCAAGTGGTAGACATTTCTATCGTGATTACCACTTGTCTTAAAGTGAAGGAAAATATCGTGGGAAAACCTGCATGATTAAGAGAACCTTGCAAGTTTTCCAAAGACGTGTGAACTTTGCCAACCCACATTTAGCCAGCGCGGTGGACTTTAGTCTTATCTCCTCACACTGTACCCTTGTCCACAATAGGAACATCAAAAAGGGACGATTTAATATGAATACTAAAGTTTGGATGGATGGATGTTTCTTACTCCATCACGTCAGAACTGCTGAATGGATTTGAACCAAATTAAGCAGGGATATAGATTATAGTCAGAAATAGCATATTATATCGGAAAAATGTACGGATTCTGTGGGATAGATTTTTTTATGTTTATGAACGCTCGGTCTTTTTTATATGGGACAAGAGGAGCAAATGGGCAGGAGGTTTTGATGGAGAGTGATCATCGCCGCCCGTGGACATCTGCAACACCGCAGGGCTTTAAAATGCGTTGCCGGTCTTTCAAGGAAAGAATACGTTCTCTTCTTGAAGGTTGCCATGTCGTCATTGTTCGGTAAGACCGCTGGTGACAGCTAGTTCCACATAGTGGTCCTAAATATAAAAATAATTCTGCTACCTTATCCTTTCAGTATCTAGAGTTGAGGCTGTGATTATTAAAACAGTCTTTATTAAATATGAATCTCTTTCCTTTCGAGTTGATTAAGATTTTAATTATTAATAACAATTGTACATTTTAACAAATATGTATTAAGTAAAGTTTTACTTTAACGTATTAATATCAAAGTTTAGTCACAGCTACTCCTCGCTAGATGACGCTAGTTGCAACGAATGCAGACTTTATATATTTTTGGATATGTCATTATAAATGTCTGTTATTAGTTATTACCTAATAATATCTTATGATTTATATAAATTTATTTATCAGTAATTAGCGTTTCCCGCGGCTTCGCACGTGTTCTAAAGACCGGAAACCAAATTCTTTCTGAGTCCCGCGGATAACCTTACCTCGCAGAACTAACAACTCCTCCCGATTTTGCAACATTTTTCATTGATGTTCCACTGCTATTAGTCGAAGCGTGATGTAATTTAGCAAAACCTCGATAAATGGACTATCCAACACAATTTTTCAATTCGGAATTAGCGCGTTTAACCAAACAAAGAAACAAACCAACAAACAAACAAACAAATAAACTCTTCAGCTTTATAATATTAGTATAGATTTATTTCTCATAGTAATTAAAATTTATATCATTCAATTAAGTACCTGTTGGAAGAATCTTAGTCTTAATGAAGAGCCGATCATATTATCATTAATATCAAGAAATATTCTATGTTTATTTTAACTAGCAACTCACTCTTGCTTTACTCGGGATACATATTAAAACGGGGTAAATGGTTTCACTACAAAATAAAATGTTGTGAACTTTTTGCTTTCTTGGCTAGGTTTTTTCAAGCTTGCGAAATGCAATATGGCTAGAGAAGCCAGTAATAATAAGAACTATCTACTAAAAGTTTAAACGCGATGGAATAGCGATGGTTTGTAAATTAGCTGGAGTAATTCTAGAGAATTTTCAGGCAATCTACAGAAAAAATTGCGATGACGCGGGTATTGCTAGTACTTACTAAAGTAAAGAAGTAGGTACCAGACACCAACAATACATGGTCCACTAAGGTGAACTACCCTAAGGAGCAAATTTTTTTTCTGCCTTCGGAGCCATTTACAAGAATTGAACTCTGAATCTAATAGACTGTGCCCAATTAAATATCTTTTTTATCAATCTTATTGAACAGTTATTATTGGTACAGTCAATATTCAAATAATGAAGTTGTTAGATAAAGAAACAAGTGAATAGAAGATGGCTTAATAGATGTTTCTCATGAAATAACTCTACTTTCTTGCACCAGACGTCGTGGGTTCGAGTCCCGCTGGGGGCATTCACTTGTTAAGCTCGGATGTTTGTACTCCAGTCATGGGTGTTTATATTTATAATATTGTATTTAAACTTATATATGTAGTATATCAACTATCTGGTATCCCCTGTATTGTCCCAACATATTTATGTCTCAGGGATGAGCCAGTGGTTTTCTGATGCGGTCACAAACAGAAAGACAGACGGTCAAAAAATATAAAAACTATAAATTGGTTGTTGCCTTCGGGTAGCAACCGAATGGGCTGGCACGCCCCGTATAGTTCATTAGTACCACTCTCTCACAGAAGACCAACGTGAAGTGGCAGCTATGCTGTCGCGTTTCGTCCGGTGAGTGAGAGTCCGGGTGCCCACTCTCCTTCCCCCTCCCTCTTCTCTTCATCCTCCGTCTTCGTTCCCCCCCTCCCTCCCACTTCCCTCCCTCCTCCATCCCTCCCTTTCCTGAAAGGCCGGCAACGCATCTGCAAGCCTGGCTTGCAGATGTCCATGGGTGGAGGTGATCACTTCCCATCAGGTGAGCCTCCTGCCCGTTTGCCCCTTTTTACCATAAAAAAAAATTTGACCTCTGTATCAAAAACAAGAATTATTTCCAAATAATATCTGACGTAATTAAAAGTTTTTTTTCTGTAGATTTACGAGTAATAGGCAACAACCAAAAAAAGATGGAAAATTGAAAAAATCTGAATTGCGTAGGTACCTTTTTTCAAAGTCGGTCAAATGGACGGTAGGTAGATTTATTATTTTTACCCTAAATATGTAAACAAACAACGTTTGTGATGCAAGACGACGCGGTGTCGCCGAGTGGAATAATATTTTAATCCAATCTGAGACAGATGTTTACGCGAATCTCATTATATTTGTTAGGGTAAACAGTTGTAATTTTGAATCTTTATTATAATTTTTCACTTTTAATATTTAAGATAAAATTAAAATTTTAAAATAGATATTTTCTGCTGTATTTAAAGGTATGCGATATGTTGACTCGGATAACCAAGAAAGTAGAACCAAACAAAAATTCTGTAAACTATATGTTTGATCGCGAAAATGTCAGATTTTAAAATAATTTTCCAAAAAATATATAAAGCCGATATTGTTGTTGTTATAACAGTTGCTTCAATGATATAAAAGTTACCATGTTAAAATTAAGCTTTAACACTTTAATAATGTTTTTTTTAATTAAAACCATGTGTTTTATTAATATAATCTATTGCATGCACACTAATTAAAAATATCATATCATACCTACCAGATACATCATACAGTGTTCACTGCTGAGCTGATTTTATCTTTTAACCGAATTTATTTTTTTAAGTTTGTTAACCGATTTCTCCGCCAACTGTTGGCCGATTTCAAAAGCTTTACTTATTTCTGATGAAGCTTTTACGTATGAAAATCGTTTGTTTGTTGTTGTTATTGTTGTATACTTTATTTACATACAAAAAATACCATAATAATTATATATAGCCTATTATATAGTATATCCTGAGAGAGAAATACCTATATACCTTTAGATATACTTGCCTTGAAATATAAAATTATTGATGCATTAAACACATATTTCATCCTCTTGTACACTACCTTAAGGAATATTTTGTGGGATAAAAACTATCCTACTACAACTACCTTAGTCTTATACATAGCCTTTCGATCGAAGATCAGACTCACAAAAAATACTGTTCCCGTTTCTTGGTTGACGTTTCAATAAGTAGCAGTTTCTACCACTTATATTATTGATTTTATATTATTTTGGATTTAAAGGACAGTACGCCTTGGGAATGATTTGATCGCCTTCAAGCTATTTCAACCCTATAGAACGATTACACTTTCTTAGGTTTACGCGAATATTTGACATTATAAATGAAACTATCTTTTCGGATTTTGTCGCGGATTTATTATGATTTTTGGTTCCCGACGTTTCTAATGTATACAGCAATCATGGTCACGGGAGAGACTCTCTCCCGCCAGGAATCAATAATCACAATTAAATCCGAAAATATAGTTTCACCTATAGAACGATTGTTAATATTAATTTCATTTCAAAGGACTTCTAACCGTACTTTATATTGTCAGGTTCGATGTCGTTTACACTTCTTAGATGCTTAGCATCCCACAAATGTCTGTGGATCTCGCTTTTTTATACAACAAATGAATTAATTTTCCCCTAAGGTTTTTTTGCGCTAACATGGGGCTTTACAAGAGTAATGTTTTTAATTGTATATATATTGTATATATATGTATATATAACGATAGCCACTCTTCATCAGGTGGATTCTTTTAACCGTAACAATCTTAATCAGTTTAGCGAATTTTTATTGCGTATTCATTACTTTAATAATATGTAACACAAATAGTATGGATATATTATGTGTAGATAAACTCATTTTGATATTATTATATTAAAAGGACACGAAAGTACTTTTAATAGAAAAATAAGTACCTTTAATATTATTAAAAAAATAATAAAGATAATGAATTCTTTAACGATTTAAGAAAATAATCACAATAAGTCGTTAATAGGTACATTCACCCTATTCTACCATTCAGTTCTGTTATGAAAGGGACTGGATTATAATCGTTTTAATTCTATGAATCTATAAGAATTTAAAATGAAGACAAAGAAAAATAACACAATACTATCTTATCTTTTATTCGTGTATCTTGTAAACAAGCTTTATGGAAAACGGACATTAAAAATTAATTTAGCAAACCGATTTGGTTTTATCTACAGGTAATAGATACTAGAAAGATGGTTCTTTTAATGTGTGAAAGGTACCTGTACGTCTAAGAAAACCTTCGAAGTTCCGAAATAGATAAATATGTTGGGTCACACATCACCATCTAGTTCCGTGATAAGCTACGACGCTTGTGTTATGGATACCAGATAGTTGATATACTACATATATGACTTTAAAAATATACATATTATAAATATAACTCCATGACTGGAGGACAACCAATCGTGCTCAACAAATAAATGCCTTCAGCGGCTCTCAAAACCGCGACTATTGGCACAACAAGTAGGGTCACTACAAACTGAGCCAAACTTATTGTCGAAATATGTATGGTGTCATAGGAACTGGTTCTTTGAATATGATGCAAGGTACGTCTGAGAAAACCGAACAAGATCCGAAATAGATTTTATCTAAATTACATATTCTGTTTGTCTGTTTGTTCGGGATACTCTTTAGAATGGCTAAGCCGATTAAAGTCTCGTCGAATGTCGCGAAAGGTAGACAAGTTAATGTGGCTACATATAGGGCATGTTTTCTTTCAGAATTATTTAAAGTATCCACGTCTAGCAGGAAAGTCTAAAATCACTAAAAATGCGCAGTTTTCAATTGTAGCATGTATGTTTATCCTAAAGTATACTCACAATTAGGGATTGCAATCCGGAAAACCGGATCCGGTAATCCGGCGGATCCGGCAACATTTCACGGTCACCGGATCCGGTACTAATATACCGGATCCGGCGACCGGATCCGGTGTTACTAGTTTTTGGCAAAATAATAGAGCTTTTGCATGAGTTGGTACTTTAAATGCGTAATGCGTGGTGTTTATGCGTGCGAGTTGGTGTCTGACATAAATATAAGACTTGTTTGTTAGCATTCTCGAATACTATAATAATTATAATGGTCTCATCTCTGTAAAGTAAGGTAAATTATATTAGATTTTATAAAGTTCCTTTATAAATAAAAAAATATTGATCTATCTGTGAAAGTGACATCTAGGAACACTGAGCTACTCGTTACAACGTTAAAATTTTAACTAGTTGCCTACACTAGCCACCCCTACATTTTAATTATTTGCTCGTTGTCTAATCTTAACATTGGGTTAGAAAATGCTCCATCCTGAATGACTGATGGATCAACGCACAGCCTAAACTGCTAATCGTAGAGACCTGAATCGTTTAGGGTTTGACCTTGTAGTTTATGACGTAGTTATCGGATTAGAAAGGATTTTCCGAAATTTTATGCCTAAGGAAGAAAAGATGGGAGCAATGTCTGTATGGTGTGATTCCAATCTACTTCAAATTTTGCATAAAAATACTTTAACAGAATTGATGGAAAACGTGTTTCGTATTTTATTGAAACCCATTGCCTTACGGGGTTAAAAAGGGGTAAACAGTAATTTGGGGGTAACTTACATCAAAGATGACATCAATACTTCTTAGTGCTTTTGATTTAAATAACAGTTTATTTTTGCACATGTTTGAAAAACGTAATACTTTTCTCAACAAAGTCAACAAAAAGTTTTTAATAGTAGGCATAGGTCTATCTACTACTACAACTACGCCAAGAAAACCGAATAACTGATTTAAAGAGTAGTCCTCATAACAAAAGGGATGAAATGGTAAATGGAGAATCAATTTTTGGTATATTATAAGTAAAAGCGTATAGACAAACATATTTTTTGTACTTTTAGTTAGCGACGCCGCGAGTTCCGCTAGTTTTTTATAAACTACTTACCTATATTAAGTACAATGATACTTGAATAACTTAATAACAGTTCATTTTGAACCAAAAAGGCGAAAATTATATCGATCTGGTCAATCCGGCCGGATCCGGTCGGATCCGGCCGGATTGAAAATGACGCCGGATTGCAATCCCTACTCACAATAGCTATTTCCATTTATTGAAAAAGCAGCTCAACCGAGCCGACTGCCGATGATTAAAAAAAATAAAAACCGTCATTCTTCTCGCATTTGGAATGATTTTTCACTTTGACCACTTATTAAAGAACGCCAAAAGCTTGCACTCGTCTGCAGCCTTTTTTAACATCCCACTGCTGGGCACGGGCTTCCCTCAGTAGGAGTTGGTTCAGGTCATAGTCCACCGCACTGGCCTAGTGCGTGTTGGCGGACTTTACATATCGTTCCAAAAACTTGTTAGGTTTTTCTTAGACATGCAGGTTTCCTCACGATGTTTTCCTTCACCGCAAGACAAGCGGTAATCATACTAGGAATGATTCGCACTTGAAAATATCAGAGATGAGAGACCCGGATTTGAACCCGCATCGCTCGGTTATCCAAGCAAGCGCGTTACCGCTGGGCTACCACTGCCTTAAGCTTGTACTATTCTCTTTTATATACCTACTACATTTAAAAGAAAAGTTGAAAATTAGGGTAAATTTTGGTCTTGCTAGTCTCGCGAAAATCTAAATTTGCCCATATCTTTTTATCGTGTTGACTCAGGACCTTGATTTTTATACACCTAATAAGGACTATAATAGACCTCAGTATCTGATATAAATTTCAACTAGGACCACCCGCTCTTGAGAAAATCGGTGGTGTCGGATAGACAGAAGACGGACAGACGGTCAAGAGAGTTATCCTAACTTTTGTTGTCATGTAATACATATTATATGGTTATTTTTTTAATGTCATCATAAACTAAGAGTTAATTAATGATTTTTTATGCAAATTCCGCAATTTGTCACTGTTAATGCACTATGCACATATACTAACTTTGGGTTTCTCTTTATGCTGTCACAGACACACATAAAAATGATAAAAACTTTAGAGTCGGCCTCTATATGACTATTTCAATACGATTTTCTAAAACATACACACAAAGTTTTTTATGAGTTCGCTGAAACGGCAATTCAGATAAAGATAGATTAAAAAATAAATTTCAAATTAAACAGACTTCTGTCTGCTCTCTATGTTTCGTTACCTTCCAACAATTACTGTTACTAAGAATTCCTTGACACTAAACCAAAATAATCATATTTGGTGACACAAAACTCGAACCCATGACCTCTTTTGCATCCGTACTAACCACTATTAGAGGCAAAGAGCATGGACACTATGACTAATAATTATTATTTATGTATACAGTGTTTAGAAAAGCTATTGAGCCCATATGCAGTTTTGGGGAAAAAAGTGTTTTTGGTAGAATCGCTACCCGTATTTACAAACACACATTATTTATATTCGTTTCACAATCGTTCTTCACGCTAAATGGAATTTAAAAGCTTCAACAATTCACGATGCTTTTTGGATGGTTTCAACCGAGATATTACAAGTAGGTAATAATATTATATTATACAGACTACTGGACTCGATATACATTAGGGATTGCAATCCGGCGTCATTTTCAATCCGGCCGGATCCGGCTGAATTTTCATCAATCCGGCCGGATCCGGTCGGATCCGGCCGGATTGTCCAGATCGATATAATTTTCGCCTTTTTTGGTTCAAAATGAACTGTTAGTAAGTTCTTTAAGTATCATTGTACTTAATATAGGTAAGTAGTTTAGAAAAAACTAGCGGAACCCGCGAAAAAATATGTTTGGCTATACGATTTTACTTATAATATACCAAAAATTGATTCCCCATTTACCATTTCATCCCTTTTGTTATGAGGACTACTCTTTAAACCAGTTATTCGGTTTTCTTGGCGTAGTTGTAGTAGTAGATAGACCTATGCCTACTATTACAAACTTTTTGTTGACTTTGATGAGGAAAGTATTACGTTTTCAAACATGTGCAAAAATAAACTGTTACTTAAATCACAAGCACTAAGAAGTATTGATTTCGTCTTTGATGTAAGTTACCCCCAAATTACTGTTTACCCCTTTTTAACCCCGTAAGGCAATGGGTTTCAATAAAATACGAAACACGTTTTCCATCAATTCTGTTAAAGTATCTTTATGCTAAATTTGAAGTAGATTGGAATCACACCATACAGATATTGCTCCCGTTTTTCACTCCCTTAGGCATAAAATTTCGGAAAATCCTTTTTAACCCGACAACTATGTCATAAACTACAAAGTCACACACTAAAAGTTTCAGGTCTCTACGATTAGCAGTTTAGGCTGAGCGTTGATCCATCAGTCATTCAGGATGGAGCATTTCCTAACCCAATGTTAAGATTAGGCAACGAGCAAACAATTAAAATATAGCGGTGGCTAGTGTAGGCAATTAGGTAAAATTTTAACGTTGTAACGAGTATCTCAGTGTTCCTAGATGTCACTTTCACAGATAGATCAATTATTTTTTATTTATAAAGTAACTTTATAAAATCTAAACCTTACTTTACTGATATGAGACCATTATAATTATTAAAGTATTCGATAATGCTGACAATCAAGTCTTATATTTATGTCAGACACCAACTTGCACGCATGAACACCACGCAGTACGCATTTAAAGTACCAACTCATACAAAAGCTCTATTATTTTGCCAAAAATTAGTAACACCGGATCCGGTCGCCGGATCCGGTATATTAGTACCGGATCCGGTGTTCCGGATTGCAATCCCTAATATACATTGTATTGAACAGACGTCTATAATTTTAAACTTTTTGAATAAGTTGTAACAATCTGGATTATTTTGATATTTTTTATAAATAAGTAAAAAAGTTAAGATAGTTCAACCTATCGATCACGTGTATGGGTATACTATGAGCTAAGTTAGATAAATAGATAATTAGGGCGAGCGAAGCGTTCCCTAATACTATCCCACAAACCGAGCATTTTGTGGTACACTTTACTGAAAAACTATCAAGCCTACAGATGTGTGCTTTAACATAGTAATTTACCTTCATATTTAGATGTGTTATCTGTCAAAGAAAATATAATTTAAAGCCATTAAAATTAACATAACAACTGTCTTAAAATTATTACCTGTAAGAAAAACTACGCGAGCTCTCACAAAGCTTAGATTTTTGGTAGTCTAAAAGCTATATTGAATAGAAAATTAAACTTGTTTTAATTTAAATATTTTTTATCACAGCGTTAGCACAACAAACACTCTAGCATAACATCGTCCAGCGTTACGTCGTCCCTCTGCAATTAGAGCGTGACTGGGGACGGGGGAGTAATAGATTCAATACATCCTACAAGCTTAAAACTTACATTGTCATAATGCGATTATGATATAACTTTTGTTGAATGTATAGTAAAACTGAGTGCTGTAGAAGACGTAGTCAGTAGTCAGGTACCAAGTTCGAGGCTGTAGGAAGCAAATACAACTAATGTTTCTTTCTTTATATGCATCAACCTCTGAAAGTACAAGTCAGCCAGAAGATTTGCATTATTAAGACTTTTTTTTGAGTACCTTAGAAGTAAAAAAATATACCAGTGAAGTTTACGTAAATATTAGTACAGTGTGTTGGCAGTGTCTTGTTTATTCGGCTGGTACCAACAAAAAAAATTAATAAGCGACAGCCAGAAGGACGATGAGGTTTTCTTCTACATACTTATAGTATTTGAATTTAATAATAACTTTTTATTTTGACGCTAGCATTTCCCCTGGCTCCGCCCTCGTTCCAAAGACCGGAAACAAAATAGATTTCACATACCGTGTGTTGTTTTATAACCAGTTTGTAACGGTTAGTTGAGATTTCTCCAGCAATAAAGAGTATTCTATGTATTGAACCGGGTAACTTTTTACTGCGGGAAATATCTTATTTCTGATCTAATCTACCCTCTAAAACGTATGTAGAGGCGAACACGAGTGAGTCACTAGTGACAAGATAAATTTTGTTTGACGTATTTAAAAAAAAGACCCCGATCAATCAGATTTTTTAGTTATTCATGGAAGTTCTCCAAAAAATTATATATCTTGATGATAAGTCAAATTATCGATCAATCGATTGCACGTAATCGATTAAATTATATCTATGATTTATCGATAAGTACTACTAGTACTATCCGCGACTTCACCCGCGTTAACAGGATCATCCACTAGCTAATTTTCTTGAAAATTTCATTATTTGTAGCTATTGCGACAATTTTGAACCTATTTCCTATACTTATTCTATTATGTGAATGCTACAACCGGACCCAGTTCGAACCTAGGACTCTAAAATCTACATGAGTATATGATTAATCATTTAACGTTAAAAAGTTTTTAAATAGACTGTAGAAGCACTTATGTACCGAAAACTTTAGATTTAAAAAAAGATAAATTTAATGTCAGTTGTTAGTCTGTGAGGAAACTACCACTGATTCTGAAGGCAGTTCTACTGAAAAGAGTCCAAGAGAAACTCTAAAGTTATTCAATGGCCTTATATCTATACATAATATTACAATTTATTTTATTTTTGTGCCTGTCTGTCTGTTCCTGTTTATGTTTACGCGGCTGGACTGATTATAATTGAATTTTTACTGACAGATAGTATGACAAAATTTATAATTAAAAATCACAAAATTCTATTATTATTAGTTATTTATTAGTAGATATAACGTGTTGCTATTTTATCATACTTTTTCTTAAGGTCATTGATATAAGAGATATGTCTTAATAAAAAGGTAGCCAAATTAAATTGATAATTTTAAACATAATCTAGGTACTTTAATGTCATTTCTTTTTTCTTTTAAATTATGGTATTATTTTGTATGTAGATATACGCTGTCTGTAATAACTACAATTTTTGAGACGTCAAAATTTTTAGTCTCTGCCATGGCCATATTTATGGTTAGTAAGTTCTCAAGATGATAGTGGTAGCCCAGCGGTAACGCGCTCGCTTCAATAACCGAGTGATGCGGGTTCGAATTCGGGTCTCGCACCTCTGATTTTTTCATGTGCCAATCATTTCTATCATGATTACCACTTGTCTTGAAGAAACCTGCATGTCTGAGAAAATCTAGAAAGTTTTCGTAAGACATGTGAAGTCCGATAACAAGCACTTCGCCAGCACGGTGGACTATGGCCTGATCCCCCTCGTACTGAGGGAGGCCCGTGCCCAGCTATGGGACGCTAAAAAGGGCTGATGATGAAGTTTTCATTACGTCCTACTACTGGGCACAGGCTCTATGTAGAGTGTGATCAGACCATAAATTTCGCTGAACAAGTGCGGGTCGACGAACTTCACATGTTTTAAAAAAATTGCTAGATTCTCTCAGACATGCAGGTTTCTTCACGACGTTTTGCTTCACCCTAAGACAAGTGGTAATCATGTCAGAAATGATGAGAGCACGAAAATATTAATGGCGAAAGCGAGACACCAGATTCGAACCTACTTTATATTATTTCACAAACAAACGCGTAACCACTGGTCATTGTCCCAATTTGAAAAGAAAACCTGGGTGGCGCCAGGACACGTGACTAGTTTAATAGCCTAGCTTATCGTAGACCAATTAGACCCTCTTTATCGCTTCTTGATTAATCTTTAAAGCGATTGATAATTTAAGATCGTTATCAATTCTTATCAGCGTGTCGGATCTTTTGTTTTGATATATGTAGAAGAAATACAATATTTCCTGGTAATTTTATTTATTCTTAAAACATGCTTCAATATGGCTTTATATGAGATGTGATGATGATGAGATGTCATAACGTACTCATTTGGATAAACGAGTGAAGCGAGTTAAAATCCGTTTCTCGCACATCTGATATTTTCATGTGCGAATCATTTCTAACATTTTTACCACTTGTCTTACGGTGAAGGAAAACATCGTGAAAAAAAACCTGCATTTCTGATTTTATTTCATGCTAATACCTAATTTATGCCATTAGGTTATGGTTTTTACTGTTCACGTACATTTTAGTAGAAAAATATAAAAAAAAAACAGGCGAAGCCAGGATATATAAGTAGTAAATGACATACCTAATACGAATATGTAAGGGTTTATGGGTAATTATGGAAATTATAGTCCACATTTTGTTACTTTTCTGCCGCAAGGTGAAGCTGTAAAGCGTGTTGATCCCAACTGCATATTAGAAGATTTGGTTATAGTACTGCCGATGTGTATTGGCCCGTTATAATATTGTTACGTACTACGGGTTCGGGATCGGAAATTAAAAGCGTTCTCGCACTAAAGATGTTTTATTTACACCTTATATACACGCGCAGTCTGTACGCAGCACTAGTTTAATTTAGTCTCTGAGCACTATAATCCACCACTTTTAATAATTCACTATACTCTTCTTCACTTTTTCACTATTTCGTATCTCTTCGCAATCTTCACTTAGCTCCGAACATCAACTGATCTCTCGACACACTGCCGGCCTTTTTATATGCGTAAATATAGAACATTCTAGTATCAAAAGTTCAAAATGTTTCTAGTAACTTCCAAATCTTTCTTGAAAATGCTCTCTCTCACTCTGACACATTAAAATTTGCAATAAACTGTTCTTGTTATCTAATTGTCAAAAGTTATAAATTGACATTCGCTGTTGTAAGGCATGGTACAAGCGTGCTATTATGACGGGTTCGCACTCTATTCCGCGACACTACCCCCTCCTAAGACATGCTCGTCTCGAGCATCATTGTTGCCGTGATACTTGGCCAATCGGTCCACATGCACGATTTTAGCCGGGCTTCTGGATGTACGTTGAATTCGAAAAGTGACGTCGTTAATTTTCGTTATTACCTTATAAGGCCCCTCCCAACTGGGTTGTAGCTTTGGCGATTTACCCTTTCGTCTCACCGGGTTATGCAGCCATACCAATGAGCCTTCCTCGAAGTTCGTTCCTGTCGCCTTCCGGTCATAACGAGTCTTCATGCGTTCACTTGCTTGTAGCCCTACATCTCGTATCTGCTCATGAATACCAATCATCTTCACTCTTAGTTCACTGGCATATTCGGTGATGCAACTTGGAGTATCCGGCGGGCAACCACTTAACAGATCCGCTGGTAACCGTAATTCCCTTCCGAAATTGGCAAAGGCAGGTGTCATTGCAATGCTTTCGTGTACAGCAGTCCGGTAAGATAGCAGGAACAATGATAAATACTCGTCCCAATCCTTTTGATGTTTATCTACAACCTTGGCTAGATGTCGTTCTAAAGTTTGATTAAATCTCTCCACCATTCCATCGGACTGTGGGTGACCAGGCGTAGTTCTAGTTTTGTGCACCCCCATGATCTTACAAAGTTCTTGAAACACCTGTGATTCGAAGTTTCTTCCTTGATCACTGTGTATTTCTAATGGGATACCAAATCTGCAAAATACATCTTTAACCAATTTATTTGCAACAGTAACAGCTTCTTGATTTGGTATGGCGAATGCTTCAGGCCATTTTGTGAAATAGTCCATCACAACTAGAATATATCGGTTCCCAGAGTTAGTAATCGGAAATGGTCCTGCTACGTCTAAGGCGATTCTCTCCCAAGGTGCCCCAACGTTGTATAATTTCATTGCTCCCCGGCTTCTGGTTTGCGGGCCTTTGACAGAGGCACATTGTACACATTTCCGACACCAGTCCTCGACATCATCTCGACAATGCAACCAGTAAAATCGCTCCTTGATCTTGGTTAACGTTCTTTTTACCCCTAGATGTCCACCAGAAGAACCATCATGGTAGGCCCGAAGTACCTCGGATACTTTTATTTTAGGTACCACTAGTTGGAGATGGCTATCATTCCCACGCGTCTTCTCCCATTTGCGGCATAATACTCCATTGTGTAACAACAAACTGTCCCATTGTGCCCACAAGCTTTTCGTAGCGGTACTGTACTGTGCTATGTCAATCCACTTAGGTTTTGGTCTACCACTACTTAACCATTCCATGATCGGTCGTATGTCTCGGTCTTCTTCTTGTGCTTTCTTCATGGCATCATCGCTCCAACGTTCATCTATCGAATCTGTTCTTATAATTTTAATAGATTCTAGTTCCTTTACTTCTTGTCTGTGACAGTGCTTGCAGTCTTCCTCGCATGGCCTTCTAGATAGGGCATCGGCGTTATTGTGTGTTTTACCCCCACGGTGTTCAATTTCAAACTGAAACTCTTGAAGCTGTTCAATCCATCGCGCTACCTGTCCTTCGGGGTCCTTGAATTCCAATAACCATTTCAAGGCAGCGTGATCGGTTCTTACCAAAAATTTGCGTCCTAGCAAGTATTTCTTAAAATGCTGTAAGGTTTTTACTACAGCAAGTAGCTCTCTTCGAGTAACGCAATAATTCTTTTCCGGTTTAGATAGTGACTTACTGAAATATGCGATAACCACCTCCTGATCACCCTTCCGCTGGGACAATACACCTCCAATACCGATATTGCTGGCATCTGTGTCGACAATGAACTCTCCCTTTGTGTCTGGATACCCAAGGATCGGTGTTTGGCAAAGATGTTTCTTCAGTTCTTGAAAGGCTGATTCACAATTATTGTCCCATACGAAAGGTCTCTTCTCTTCGGTCAGTCTATGAAGTGGTTTGGCGATGTCAGAGAAGCCTTTTACAAATCTTCTATAGTAAGAGCATAATCCCAGAAATGCTCTCACTTGCGTTTTGTCCTTAGGGGTCGGCCAATCTTTCACAGCGGTGACTTTGCTAGGGTCCGTTCCCACGCCGTTTTCCGAGACTACATGTCCAAGGTAATTGACCTGTCTCCTAAAGAATGAGCACTTCTTTGGACTTAACTTTAAATTTGCTTCCCTTAGTTTACCAAATACTGCTTCGAGTTTCTTAAGATGGTCTTCGAAGTCACGTCCCACAATAATTATGTCATCTAGGTAAACAAGACAGGCTGCTCCTAGTAATCCAGCGAGTACACGTTCCA
The DNA here is from genome assembly GCA_905231865.2 of Boloria selene. Classification (NCBI taxonomy): domain Eukaryota; kingdom Metazoa; phylum Arthropoda; class Insecta; order Lepidoptera; family Nymphalidae; genus Boloria; species Boloria selene. The sequence goes on along the minus strand of HG993158.1, from coordinate 1,528,564 downwards.
TCAACCTCTCGAATGTTGCTGGTGCATTGCATAACCCGAACGGCATAACCTTAAACTGCCACAACCCTTTTCCAGTTGAAAACGCAGTTTTCTCCTTATCCACGGGGTCCATGTCTACTTGCCAATAGCCACTCTTCAAATCGAGAGTTGAAAACCATTTCATACCACTGAGAGTGTCTAAGGTGTCGTCGATTCGAGGCAGGGGATAACTATCCTTTTTGGTTACATCGTTGAGTCTGCGGTAATCGATGCAAAACCTTGTAGATCCATCCTTCTTCCTTACAAGTACTACTGGAGAACACCAAGGACTAGTAGATTGTTCGATGATGTTATTCTTTCTCATGTCTTGGATCATGTCGTCAGCTTCTTTCTCCTTAGCCCATGGAGTTCGTCTTGGTCGTTGTCGAATAGGCGCTATGTCACCAGTATTAATTTTGTGCTTCACCAAACCGGTTCTTCCAATATCGCCATCATGTTTCGAGAACAAATCTGAATATTCGTAAAGTAAATTTTCAGCTTTCGTCTTCTGTGAACTTGTGAGATGCTCTTTGCAGTCTTCTAAAAGTTTCATTGCTTGCTCTTTATCCTTGTTAAGCACCTTCTCATTCTGTTGGCATCTACTTAACCAGGCTATCTCTTCGCAAGTTCCCACAACTTCCCCTCTCTGAATAGTTTGCGTAGCGTCACTGGTGTTCAGCACTGGAACCATGGATGTCGAAGTTTTACCTACTACAACTCTTGCTGGAATCCACGAGCTCTCATCTTCATACTTCTCTATGATAGCGCAGCACCATTGACTACCTGACTTGTTCTGAGGTAAAGCGACAGGTACTAGAGTCTGTGATCTTGGTGGAAGAGCGGTGTCTCTTAAGCAACAAACTTTCCCCTGAACTCCACCACTTATCGGTACATCTCTATTTCTGCACTTTAAAACTCCATATTTCATGTCTATCGTACACTGATAATTTTGAAGAAAGTCCAATCCAATGATGCAATCATCCACGATATCTGCAACTATTGCGTTATGCCAATAGACGTTGTCCCCAATTTTTATAGCAATTTTTCTTTCCCCCCAAACAGGTATGCGCTGACCAGTGGCTGTCATAAGGTTGATGTGCCTCCTATCTTGCAAATTATTGTCCGCAATATGTTTCAGCTTTCGGTTATTAATGACAGTTCGCGAAGCTCCGGTATCCAGTGTCAGTTTACATGTCACTCCATTAATAGCGCCATGTATAACCAAAGTGTTTCCATCTATTGCCTGTTTTACTTCTATGGGTGGGGTTGTAGATCCCCCGGCCAGCGCCCACCTCCTAGCTCTGGCTGAGACCAATTCTCCTCTTACTTGATCGCAGGTTGGTACACCAAAATCTGAGTATAGTCGACCATTCTTCCTTTTAGGGCAGTTACTTCGAAGATGGCCCCGCTCACCACACTCGTAGCACCTTGGGTTGAAAAGACGTCTCCGGGTGGTTAATCCTCCCGTGGTAGCTTCCTGCACCCTCCAAGGTCTAGAGTCATGACGCACAGCTTCAATCTCTAGAGCATGAGCGACAGCTTCCCTGAGACTTGTATGGTGTCTTAGGCGTACAGCAGCGCGTACCTCCGAGTCGCGAATCCCGTCTACAAATGCCTGCAGCAGAATAGTTTCTATGGTGGATGGCGAGGATTGATATGCCTTCCGTACGAGCCTTTCAATCTCTATGGACCACTGCTGCAGGGTTTCATTAGGTCGTTGTGTACGGTCTTTGATTTGGGCCCTGTACACGTGCTCTAGATGACTATCACCATACCGCGACTCTAAAGCGTTAAGTAGTTCACTGTATGTGGTCTTCCTGCCAGGGTCGCTAGCACAAAGCGCCTCCAACACATTTAGGGCCTCCTCTCGAAGTGCGACGGTAAGGGCAGATCGGGCTTCATCATCTGTCCATCCACTTGTCTCCTTGATAGTCTCAAACTGGATCTTAAATGCAGCCCAAGAAGATTTGCCGTCGAAGTAAGGGACTTTAAAGATCTTTGCCGTTGATGAACTGAGGTCAACACTACGCGGTAATCTGTGAGTTTCCATGTAATCGACCCTTTTCTCTATTTTAGATAGTTTTGCGTCATACTCCTCTATGGCCTCACCGAGTGTCGTCTTAATTCCCTCGACTTCCCTTTCAACGGCTTCAACCCGTTCTTTATTTTGTTGGAGTGCGACTACTACATCCTTGTGTATGCCGTCTTGGAGTGCACGCATCTGTTCCTCCTGGCGACGCGCACGTTCTTCCTCACGGCGAGCCTGTTCTTCTTCGCGGCGAGCCTGTTCATCTTGGAGTGCACGCATCTGTTCCTCCTGGCGACGCGCACGTTCTTCCTCACGGCGAGCCTGTTCTTCTTCGCGGCGAGCCTGTTCATCTTGTAGTGCGCGCAGCTGTTCCTCCTGGCGGCGTGCACGATCTTCCTCGCGGCGAGCCTGCTCTTCTTGGAGTGCGCGCAGTTGTTCCTCTTGGCGGCGAGCCTGCTCTTCTTGGCGGCGCGTTTGTTCTTGCATCATGAACGCCATTTGTTGCAAAAGGGCGTTCATGTCTGGCGAGGTGCCCTGTTGAGCCACGGACTCTCCACTCGAAGTACTAGGGCCAGAGTCTTCCCTTTGCTGTTCTGCCATTGCGCGTGTAGTGACTCCTTCCTTCTCGTGCCTCGGTACTAACGGCATTTCCGATCCCACTTCTGACACCAATTGTTACGTACTACGGGTTCGGGATCGGAAATTAAATGCGTTCTCGCACTAAAGATGTTTTATTTACACCTTATATACACGCGCAGTCTGTACGCAGCACTAGTTTAATTTAGTCTCTGAGCACTATAATCCACCACTTTTAATAATTCACTATACTCTTCTTCACTTTTTCGCTATTTCGTATCTCTTCGCAATCTTCACTTAGCTCCGAACATCAACTGATCTCTCGACACACTGCCGGCCTTTTTATATGCGTAAATATAGAACATTCTAGTATCAAAAGTTCAAAATGTTTCTAGTAACTTCCAAATCTTTCTTGAAAATGCTCTCTCTCACTCTGACACATTAAAATTTGCAATAAACTGTTCTTGTTATCTAATTGTCAAAAGTTATAAATTGACATTCGCTGTTGTAAGGCATGGTACAAGCGTGCTATTATGACGGGTTCGCACTCTATTCCGCGACAATATTAAATGAGCAATTTATATGAAAGGGTTTTAACGATTTGGATATTTTTTTATATAATACATATTTTGCTTTTTTAGTTTATCTGAAGAAAACAAACGCCTACTTACCGAAAAAATAAGAACTTAAAAAACGCCAGCAAAACTCCGTCGCCAATCATTGATTAATCATTAATTTATCTCGGGAAGTAAAAATGTTGTTTTTTTATACATTGTCTGTCTTTGAATTTATCAGATCAGAAAGCATCTATTTAATAGGTGAAGTGAGCAACTTATAGCCACTAGTGAAATAAATATGTAGTATAAAAAAACAAAGTTCCTAGTGGCCAATCCATATCGATACTATAAGTAGTATAAAAAACCACAATCGTAAAAATAGCGTTGTCTCACTCCGTATCACCTATCGATACATTGATATTGGTAGAAAATCATAAGCGGTAGCGGATTTGTTTAATTTAGAATTAATACAGTAGTCCATTTTTGATTTGAATGTATCAAACAGCTATGAATATTATTCAAATTAAACTATCTTTTAAGGATTTCCCCAAATTAAAAAAAGACCTCAAGAATTTGTAAAAAAGCTGTTGTAGTTATGAATGTGCTGGTTGTAACTTCACATATAAATAACCAATCTTGGTTAGGTCTTGAGAGTATATTTAAACGTGTTACAAATAAAATTATAAGACCCTTCTTGGAATACGACCACGATGTTTATTCCATAATATCCATGTCCACACATAAACAAACACAAGTGCGCTCACTATAAATTAACTTTACTCAGAAAGTTCCGTCAAAACTTTTTGTTCTATCATCAATACTTTCCGCAGCGCATGCTATGAAAGATATTTTATAGGCATTTTTTTACACCTTCGGTAACATTATTGTAGTTTTAGTAGGAATCCTTATTTTTTTCTTGCAATTAAAATAGCATATATTAATAAGTGATGATGACGCATTCAAATGGTGAAAGAATTTTTGAAATCGGTCCAGTACTTTTTGAGCCATTAAGTTACAAATATACTTACATACAAATCTTTCCTCTTTATAATAGTATTATAGAGTATAGATAGATATAGATTAATTTACAATTATTCAAAAGTTTAATTCAAGGCGAATTAGGAAAACTAAATAATTATTACAATATAATACTTTCTTAGGTTTACGCGAATGTTTGACATTATAAATGAAACTATCTTTTCGGATTTTGTACCCCCTGAGACGTCTAATACCTTAGTCTCTCCCGTGACCATGTGCGCTGTAAAGCATTCGAAACGTCGCGGTCGGGAACCAAAAATCATAATAAATCCGCGACAAAATCCGAAAAGATAGTTTCATTTATAATTATTACAATAGTTTTTCAAAAACATTTTTGGACGTCACTTATAACTTAAGCCACTCATCGTTGGACCCTCCAGGTTAACATTTTACGACGGGGTTAGAGGTGACACAATATTGGTTCTCTTCGACTTTGTAATTGAAAACTAGGTTTTGTGGGTATTTTGTTAGGATTACTAGGATATATTTGTAATATCATCAAAATGGTTATAGCCAGGGGTTTTAGGTTAGATTATTACATAAAGAAAATATTTATGTGCACATGTTATCAGAATAATTTGTATGAATTTATGTTAGAGCTAAAATATTTGTAACAAAAAGTAAATTGTCGAAATAAGATACCTTCAAACTGGTTCCTAGTTTTTAAAACTAAACGTTTAACATTCTAGTAAGTTTGATCTAAAAAAGTCTTTAGTTAGAAAATATTTTAAAACAAAATTTATCTTCTAGTTAATCTTTAATAATATAATATAATTATTGTCCTAATAGACAGATTTTTATCAAAATGGGCCTATTTATAATATGTATTTAAGCATCGAAGATGCTCAACAAGCTTGTATTTCATAACTTTTATTTCTCAAAAAAATCGAACTCACGACCATCGACATACGCGTAGTAAAAAAGATATTTATGTGTTAGCCAACATTTAATATACTTTGAATCCATTAATTTTGGGGTATAATATTTTGTAAGACTTTCAGAGGCTGAGTGCAAGCGTACGTACTCTGAATGTAGATGTTGGAGAATTCTGATAAATAAAGAAAGAGGTAAAGCGGTCCGTAAACATTCTCTAGGGGTGTGGGGCGCACAGAAATGTTAATATTTTCTTAGATTCTTTAAATATTTAACATTATACATCTATACATATAAATAAAAAAGGAGTGTATGTTGTTGATTTCAAATTAACAGCTTTTTACTAAATGCATATGAAAGCATATACGATACTAGGAACAAAAAACAATTTTTAAAATTTTTGTCTGTCTGTTTGTTCCGGGTAATCTCTGAAATGGCTAGACCGATTTTGATAAGACTTTCACTCACAGATAGCTAATGTTATAAGGCGTAACTTAGGCTACTTTTTAACCGACTTCAAAAAAGGAGGAGGTACAAATTTTATTTATTTTAACTAGCGGAACCCGTAGCTTCGCTGACGCTAAATCTAGGGACGAACCAATATAACAAAATTCTAACTGAAACGAAATGATCATTACTATCGATACAGAGGCCAAATCTATAGTTTTAAGAATTTTTGTCATTCTGTCAGTCTGTCGGTCTGTTTGTGACTGACGCTTCACTAGAAAACGACTTAGTTTTTAATGATATTTGGTATGATAATAGCTGGTTCTGGGTCAACATACTCGTATAGGATACTTTTTTCTACGATACAATATCGCATTTGTGAGAAACCTGCACTAATTGCTTAAACAAATCTAGGGATAAGCTCAAGCGGAGCGACAGTGAATTTCTAGTCTATCTAGTTTATTAGTTTCGATCAACTTCTCTATTGTTTTATTGATTGTGGCTTAAGTATAAAATATGTTGGGACATACTTACAATAGCACCAGTTCCGTGGTAAGCTGCGAGGCTTGTGTTACGGATACCTGATAGCTGATACACAACATATAATACCTTTTATATACTTGTTTTTTATAAATATAATTATCCATAACTGGAGTACAAACTTTCGTGCTCACCAAATGAATGCCCCCAGCGATCACCAACTGAGCCAAACGAGTCTTCAAAATGGCGTAAATTCAAAAGAACAGCTTGAAAATCGAAAAGTTTAGAACTATTTATTTTATATGGAAACACTTATACGAAGTAGAGTGAAGTAACTAGTTTAAAATGGAACTTATACAAAGTAGAGCGTAGTAACTAGTTTAAATAGCTCTTAAATAATAGTTTTAATTTAAAATTTACTTATAATGGATAAAGAAATCGGTTTTTACATAATTATTATCTATATAATTTTTAAATATATTTTTCTACTGAATTTCTCAACAGCGACAACCCTAGCAGCTAATATGTGAGTGACAGACGGACGTAAATTACATACGTCGCATCATACCCCCGGGCTTGACTTCGATACCCATTTTATTACCACCGTCAAGTATAACTCTACCAAATTACTACCTGCCCTATACTTTATATTGTAATGTACCAAAATTTTACATTTCTAGTACTTTTATTAGAATACCTAATTTTTTTATAGCTGGCATTTCTAAATACCGAAAACAGTATTCTTATATTTAACCTAAAACCTATGTCTAGGGTATCCAACACTAAAAGATTTATAATCGAACAAGTAGTTCCTGAGATTAGCGCGTTCAACCAAACAAACAATCACTCAGCTATATAATATAAGTTTAGATAATGTACTCGCAAGTGGTCTCTTTGACATGTTATACTTCACCTTTTTATATAAAACTAGCATTCGCCGTGTTTATTTCTAAAAATCAAGATAATGGAGGTGATGTCTTTCTGTAGTATAAGTATAAATTGTATATATTTATATTGAATCTATTTATTGTTGTGGAAACAAAGTTAACCGTCTATTTTTAGATATTTTTATATCAAATTCTATAATTCTCTATTAAATTTCTTTCTTAGAAACCTTGTCCGGATAATTAAAAAACCCCGGAAAAATTCAGCCAAATCCATCCAGAAGTCCTCATGATGTTTCGTCAAAAATATTTTTTTTATAATACACCTATAGATAGATATATAAATGACTAATATACAACCATACAAAAATTACATTATTATTATAGATATAAAATCCTAACATGAAAGAACATGCCTAATAAAGGTTGTGGTAATAAAATAAACTAACAATTTAGGCTTAGACCGTACACGGTTTATGGCGTATTCTCGTGGGGGCCATAACGACCCCAAAGCTACCCTTCACAGAATCTAGAATTTGCCTGCTATATGTACTATTCGTATTATTCTCAACTTAAATACTGAAAAATTAACTATCATTTAAGTACTTTCTAAGATTTACGAGAATATTTGGCATTTTCTATAATTAAGTAAGGATCGAAGCGTGTGTTATACATCATAGTTGATACACTACACATATAAAGTATTATTTTATTAATATACGTATTATAATTATAACTGGAGTAGAAACACTCTTGCTCAGCGGTTACGGGTTCGAGTCCTCTGGAGTCATTCATTTGTACGATTTGGACTTTGTAATGTAATATGTATGTATATAAACGTTTGACGTCACCGTTTTACATTTCTTATATTAAATTTAAATGACATTTTGTCGCGCCTCCTCACGCATAGTTCGATTATGTTTGAATATAAAAATCATAGCATATTTCTATGATATATTACTTTAATCAAGTTTAATCAAAATCCGTTCAGTAGTTGCGTGAAATAGTAACAAACGTCCATACATACAAACTTTTACGTGTATGATATTCGTAGGTGTAATATCACATGCTGTTTAAAGATCTTGCGTGTTACTCAACAATAAAACAACTTTAGGGGCAACTCTTGAGTGGATAAAAAGCATTGGGTTAAACACTTTGTTATTCGTTTATTATGGTCGTACTTCAAATACAACGTCATTTGATGCGTAATAAAAGTTGTCAAGCGAGACCATAAAAAGTATTTAAGGGGGCCTGTATAATATTCTTCTAATATAATAGAGATTGGCTCGAAATGTGAAAAACCTTCAAAAAGAAAAGGCTGTTTATGTTAATTTTAAACTTACATAATGCAGTTAATTATACTTCCGTGGTAAGCTGCGAGTCTTGAATTACGGATACAAGATAGTTGATATATTACATATAATATAACTTTAAATACATACATAATATAAATATAAACACCCATGACTGGAGAACAAACATTCGTGCTCAACAAATGGATACCCCAGCGAGACTCGAACCTACGACCGCTGGCGCAAGAAAGTAGGGTCACTACAAATTGCGCCAAACGTGTAATAATTATAAGTAATAATGATTAGTAAAGTAAAATAACTGTAAATTCTTCGCTAAATTCAAACTGTAAAATAATTCTGCACATTAAATAAATTAAATATATGGCAAAAAATACAAAACCCTTCAGGTTCAAAAAAATATGAGAGTAAAAAATTAATAAAGTATAACAAAGGCTCTGACCATAATATCAGAGGATTCTATTCTTGTCACTCTCTTTCTCCGATGGGATTTCAATTCGACACGACCTGTGGCAGTTCAGTTCTGTTGCGCTTATGATAATTACAGTAAGTCACATTTTTGCCAATATTGAGTTACGTTCATATTTAGAATGTAGGAATTGAGATCTATATTTCTGTATATTTAAAATGTGAAGATGAGGCATAGAAAATCAAATAAGCTTAAGCATAATTACAGTAAGACACATATTGCACCAAGGGATACCTACGAGTACTTAATCTAAATAAATAAAATGATAGAGGTCTGCAGTTTCGCGCGCATCACGGAAAAACTACTGGATAGCTTTCGATGAAACTTTCTAAGTTTTATTTCTTAGACACTTGGCTCTTATCAAAAAAAAATGATTGCGATATCTTCATTTAATAAAAAGTTATTAAAGTTTCAAGAAACAACGATTTGTATATGCACTGCGTGTTCAGTGATGTATGTTTTCTTCTCGCGGAGTAGTGGGGCAAGCGGCGTAGCGCGCATGCGGAAAACTTTGTTAATATTTCAAGCAACGCGGACGAAGTCGCGGGTATCAGCTTACTTAATATTTTTCAAGCTTTACAACTCAAATATTATTTTTAAATAAAAATATACAATATAATTGTAAAAATAACCTATGTTTACTTTAAACATTTTAAAAGACTTAACGGGAGAAATGTCAAAAGTTCAAAAAAATATGTTTTACCGCCATTTTCTCGAAAGTGTCTCCAAGGCACTTACTGTATATATCACAAGCACGGCAGAGTTGCGGGACGGCTGGACCCAACTTTATCTAAAGACCTAACGACACGTTTGGCTCAGTGGCTAGTGAACCTGCTTTCTGCGCCAGCGGTCGCGGGTTCGAGTCCCGCTGGGGGCATATACTGGGAGCATGTTGAACACGAATGTTTGTACTCAGTCATGGGTGTTTATATTTATAATATGTATGTATTTAAACTTATATATGTGTAGTATATCAACCATCTAGTATCCATAACACAAGGCTCGTACCTTATCGTGGAACTAGATAGTGCTGTGTGTAAATGTCCCAACATATTTATATTTATTTATTTTAATATCTAAGCTTAGATTGATCCTAGACTCAAACCTAGGACCTTCATACCTGCAGCTATCTTCTAGACTACTAACTAACATAATTGTAAAATCAAATATTACCACATTTCGATCCACCCCACGTATCTCTAAAACGTATTCAGCATCACTCAAAGAAATTGCAAGTAGGTACCCGACATTACGGCGCAATAAAAATCGCCATATAATATATAATACATGATATAAAATAATTGCCAATGCTAGCCTCTTGGGGGTTACCTCTAACCCTCTTACAGGTTTAAAACACCTATAAACTAGCTCGCGCCCTCACTTTTCTTAATTTTCAATGGGAATCGATTAAATAAATATGTTGGGACATTATTACAACAGCGCCATCTAGTTCCGTGCTAAGATACGAGGCTTGTGTGACGGATACCAAATAGTTGATATATTACACATAATATATAAGTTTTAAATACATACATATTATAAATATAAACACCCATGACTGGAGTACAAACATTCGTGTGTTACAACACAAAAATAATGTAAATTATAATACTAATATGAAAATACGATTTATGTGTAAGATAATTATAGATAATTATTTAATTGTAAAAGTTGCATGTTCCGACATCCTGATATAAAATATTTATTTGGGTTTTCTTAAGTTGGCAACACGAATATCTCGTAATGTCGTTTTAGCCGTTAGTCGTTAATCGTGACTCTAAAATCTGAATAGTAAATACTAAATTATTAGTGATGTGAAACTAATTAATGTATGAAATAATAAAACTATGTTATCAAATTTTAATTAACCTACCTGACCTACTTCTGAAATACCCGTAACACGTGCTCAACAAATGCATGCCCCCAGCGAGACTCGAACCCGCGACCGCTGGCGCAGAAAGTAGGGTCACTGCCAACTGAGCCAATCATTTCGCTTTAAATAGTCATTATTACCGATGCGATGCAGAGGCTAAACCTATTGTAATTAGATTTTTTGTATACCTGAGCGTATTATGAAAAAAACAAATGGGCAGATTTTGTTGATTTTTTTGAGTTATCTAGTTATCTCGTCTCTAAGAAATGTACTAATGCTTCTAGTGACCGTTAAAACGTAGACGTTTTAAGATGAACATGACCGGAGCGGTCAACCGCTGGTAAATTATAATTTTTAATTTATCATCACATAGTATATTATTTAAGACTTATATGGTTTTCTCATGGATGCCACTGTCAGAACTGGATGAAATTAAAATGGTACCACTCGAGAAGCACAAGCTTTCAAATAAACAAAATCCGTTCAACCAGTCGAAAGTTATGAGGAACATAAAAACATAAAAAAAACAGACGAATTGATAACCTCCTCTATTTTGAAGTCGGTTGAAAAGTCGCCTCGCTGTATCTCTGTCCCTATATATGCTATTAGAGCTACTAGATCTTTAAAACTACGCAACGGATTTTGATGCGGTTTTTTTAATAGATAGAGTGATTCAAGAGGAAGGTTTATATGTACCTATAATACATGCATAATATAGTAGAGAAACACTGATTATTTTAGAGGTTTCTTATGTGATGATAGAACTGTTTTTTCTATTCAATTCAATTCAATTCTCTTGTTAATGGCTTCAAAGGTGCCAGTTGAGCAAAGATTATTTCGCCAGTGTCACGTAGAACTGATTTTTCTATTTTTTTTTTAGAATAAAAAGGTTTCTAGCAATTTGACAAATAAACCATTTGTCGCAAATGTCAGTTATAAAAACATTTTTGCAATGACACTTTACATTTATTCAAGATTATGGGAATAAGTCGCAAAAGGTAAAAGATATTATTAATTATATTCATTCACGCTGAAACGGATGTATGAATTTTGATGAAATTTAGTACGTACATAGACAGTGACCTGGAAATAACATATTGGCTGCTTTAAGATACCTAACGCATGACCTAGGATCTAAGTAGGACGTACCCTAGCGAAGCAAGGGTATCTCGCCAGTAATTATAAGTACCTAATATTCCTTTACTCGCACTTATGTTCTGTAGCCTGTCTGTTACCCTGTTGTTGAATATTTGATAGATAGTAAGACAAAGGATAGTTTTAGGGTTGGGTTTACAATCGTTTGGCAGAAGTTGGCGAGTGAAACTTATATATACAGTAGGGAGTTTATTCACTAATCATAATAATAACACTCACAACACAAGGTAATTCATATTTTTGGAGAAAATTAATAAAAACTTAACGTGAGAGAGAAGGATTATCTATAGGATTTTGTATATGTGAGACAAAGATGTATGTCAAAAGTGTGTCAAATTACTGAAATGTCATTGTCAACTGTCTTAACGCCGCCATATTTAGTTCTGCGGTTCTATGGACATGTGTGAAAATGCTTTCATCGTAAATAACTAGATTTTTTGGTCATGGAAAACAAAGCTTCAGAAGGTTTATCTTAAAAAAAATTCGTTCTTTCTAGGTAAGTAGTTTAGGTTAGGTTAGATATATGACCACATCGCCGATCAGCCACCGGCGAGTGCTATTCAAAGTCTATTTTCTCCAGAACTATGTATTACCTTGTAATGGGAGTAGTATAGGGATAATAGGGAGTATCTCCTCCACCCCATCTACCCACCTTGATTATAAAACGCAACCTAGTTTTATCCCAAAAATCCCCCTTTAAGGGCAGAGATAATTATTAATTATTATAATTTACAAAACATGTCCATTCTAACTATTAAATGTACCTACATTTTAATCCAGCATCTATAGATTGGTTGAACTGTACAATATAGTCTTCCGATTTAAGAGGAAAGGAGGCCGGGGGAACGAAGAGGAGGTGTAAATAGACCTACTTTAAAAGGGGCGAGTGTAGGAAATTAGTAGTTTTTGAGATATTTAATTTTAAATCTCTATTTTGAATTTCCCTGAAGCCGTTACAACACGAAGTACGTTAGTAACGAAGACGCTCTCTTACAAACTTGTAATATTCATTCCAGTTACGGAAAGAAGTCGGACAAGGAAACACAATCACCGGTACTGAAAATTTTCAAAGATATTATGCAGAAGGAGAACACGTAAGTAACTAAATAATCGAATGTTGAAATCGATTTATCCAATTTTTAAATAGGTACCATTTTATTTACTAGCGCGAGCAAGGCCACAGATTCCGGTAGTTAAAATAAAAGAAATTTCTAAAATAAAAGTATAAGTTACTCCTAATAATATAATAAATATAAGCTATCTGCGAGTGAAAGTCCCGCAATAATCGGGCGAGCCGTTTCAGAGATTAGCCGGTACAAACAGATAGACAAAAATTTTAAAAATTGACTTTTCGATGTTAGTATCGTATATGCATTTAGTGAAAAGCTGTCAATTTAAAATTTAAAACAGACACTTTAGTTTTATTTTTATGTACCGATTTCTTTTTAGTGATCCAGAAAAAGTTACCTTACTAAAAGATAAGCAAAGGGACAGAAAGAAGAAGTCGTACTCTGAATCGCGGTCGAAATCTGATCAAGTAAGTATGTAATTCGCTTAAGGCTCCTATTTTATTAAAAACTAGGTAGTAGGTAGTCTTACGCTTAAACTAGCGAAATGCTTAAAAATATTAAAAATCGATGCAGTCTTAAGAATGCATATAATATGGAATACTAGTGGAACCCGCGGCTTCGCTCGCACTAAATCTAGGGATGAACCCGAGCGAAGTGAGTGTGAGTCGCTTGTTTAAGATAAACATTTCCATCATACATTACATAATATGTGTAACTCTAGCGGTTTTGGCAGTGCACGCCAGAATAGCTCGCAGATGGTAGATTTTTTACTACTTATTGTCATATTTTGGACAATTCACACAATATCTTTATAAATTGTAGCCTATGTGTTATTTTGATGTATAAGCTATATTATTGTAACGTTTCATTAAAACCCATTCAGTAGTTTTTACGTGAAAGAGTAACAAACATCCATCCAACCATACATACAAATTTTCGCGTTTATAATATTAGTATCGATAATATGTAAATTTACACCTCGCCTTTCATACTTATTCTAATATGTTTGCACTTTATCAAAATCAATAAATTTTTGTCTTATATTGTCTTATGGCATAAAATAAAGTTTCTTCATCAGTTTTAATTTGTTCTTTTTTTTTAATTTTACCAGAAACGTTTTCTTTCTTTTCGGAAATATTAAAAAAATTGGATTATGCCTATGTATTTCGTTGCAGAGATCCTACGATTCAAGCAGTACTGACAGGTACAAAGGTCGGCAAACTAAAATCACCGTTCAGGACATTCAAGAGGACGAGGTGTTCAACGACAGGTCTAGAAGCCAAGTAAGTTAAACTAAATAGAATAATATTATTATCTTACGGAGAATTTTCACCGACTTTAAAGGAAAAGAGGTACTTAATTCCTCAAGGATCTTACCACATTAATGGAAAAAAAGTTCATCTATACATATAGTAAAATTCGAATCGAGTCAAATCAGTACATTAAATACTTTTGGGAAAATCTAATTGGAATAGACCTTATGGAGGCCAAATCTATTGTTTTTAAAATTTTTATCTATCTGACTGTCTGTCTGTGACCGCATCACGAGAAAGCCACTGGACGGGTTTGGATGACATTTGGTGTGATGATAGCTGTCAATACATAGGATACTTTTTACTGCGGAGAAAATATCTAATTTCTGAGTAATCTCAACTAACCGTTACAAACCGGCTATAAAACATCACACGGTATGTGAAATCCATTTCATGTCTTCAGAATGAGAGCAGAGCCGAGTGACATGCTAGTATTTTAATAAAACTATCTTTTTGGATTATTTTGCGGAAATATTTTTTATTTATTATTGGATCCTGATGGTTCAAATGCTTTACAAAAATCATGATCAAGGCCAAGGTTATAGACGTCTCCAAAAGTTACTTTAGACAGTAACTTCTCACGAACTATAATTGTTAAGTTCTAGGATTAAAGTATTTCATTCTAAAGATTTAATTTAAAATACGCTTTCAAAATATTCATCATTGAATTTATATTTTCAGGCTTTCCAAAATGAAAAAAGAGAGAGTTGGTGGCTCTGGGTTAGTGTCTGTATTAGAATTTTTGTTTTAAGTATAATATTAAGACATTATTACAACAACGCCATCTAGAGGGACTCGAAAATTCGGGAAGTTGGCAATGTTTCACAACACATAGTGTTCGCACCTTAACTTTTGCCGAACATATATCACTATCGCCCTATATAACTTTGTGAGTTGGATAGTCTCAGTGATATTTGACACCGATTTGGCTGTGATTTGGCCAAAATCAGTCAGAAACAATATTATAACTAATAACTTAATAAATATTTTTGTAGAATGACCAGCAAAAGAAGAAGAAAAATGAAGATACTTGCTCTTGTGTGTCGTGCGTGTGAGTGCTGTATTTGGTTCTAACTTATACATCCTACTAATATTCTAAATGGAAAAAATTGTGACGAATTTTGATTAAATACAGTAATACTCTGATAAATCTGTCCTTATAAAAATTCTAACTGAATCGAAGATATAATGTACTTTAAATATTTTTTAAATTTTATTTTTCATTTAATATCGGTTATTATTATGGATGCTGAGGTCAAATCGATTTTTTTAGAATCTGCAGGAAAATGAGATATGTATACTAACGTACGTAGGGACGGACCCAAGTAGTATGATTTGTTGGTAGTAATATTATATTATAAACATAAAAGAATAAAACTAATAACAAAAATGAAAACCGACTTCAAAACGTTACAAATCGAAACTAAAAAGAAAAGAAAATAATTTTAATTACTTAGTTATTGTTGGAGTCGGTGCCAGCCAAGAAGGACAGTTTTATCCTGCCTTTGCAATGAACTTTCGAACGGATATTTTGATTATATTTACAAATTGATACATTAATTAAATTGTATTAGGATTATTTTGCTTTGGCTGGCACCGACTCGAACAATAACTAAGTAATTAAAATTATTTTCTTTTCTTTTTAGTTTCGGTTTGTAACGTTTTGAAGTCGGTTTTCATTTTTGTTAAAATTAATTTATTTTTTATTTTTTTGTGGAAATTAGATATTATGTTTAAATATAATATTGGAAGGCTAACTAAACTACTGCTCCAATAAGTCAGCGAAGTTTTGAAATGAACGACAATAGTCAATCGAGATTTGTCCACGTCTATTTTTCCACGTAACTCGTAGACGTTAATAAGATTTACCTTCTATTATCAATCCACCTAATATCCTGAAGGAATACGACTATCACTTTATAAGTACGTATAATATTAAAAGAATTTTCTTTCAACTCCTAACCGTTGAGGAGATATACCTTACATCATCACAAATTCTTTGCATTCTCAGCTTTAGAAAATATATGAAACAGGTAATCAGTGCTGATAAAATTTAAGGGTTGCCCTCAATTTCTCTAGGATCCCATCATCAGATGCTGCTTTGGTGACAATGAGAACATCTTGAATGTATACCCTACTGAATAAAAAAGAAATTTTTAAAATCGGCCCACAATTCACAGAGAAATCGGTGAAAACACATAAAAAACAACTGTTGAGGAATTTTACCTTTCATCATCAGCTCATCGATATGAGATGATGATTTTCATACGTAAAAGCTTTATCGGTTTTAGAAAATATATCAAAAACATAATAAGTGCCTGTAAATTTTGAGAGTTGCCTTCGATTTCCCTGGGATCCCATCATCAGATCCTGACTTGGTGACAATGGGACCACCTCGGAACTATACCCTACCATACAAAAGAAAATTTTTTGAAATCGGCTCACAGACGGTGGAGAAATCGGTGAACATCTATAAAAAAAAATACATACAACGGAACATATAACCTCCTCCTTTTTTGAAGTCGGTTAAAAACTGTCACACAAATCGAATGACACATAAATTATGCTTAACTTTTATTAGTTTTTGGCATACGAATACAATTTTATAAAAAGTATCCATTGATTCAACGAATCGTATATCGCTTTCGCGCCATTACGATATCGAGTAAAGTCAACTTGACAGCTCGTTCACAGATTATCAAATATAAAAATAATGAGCTTATCCTTATTATAAACCAATTATTCATTAATATTTATATAGCTTTTTCTAATGTTATAAGCAATTTTAACGCAACGAATGAATAATACTTTCTTAGATTTACGCGAATACTTGACATTATAAATGAAACTATCTTTTCGGATTTTGTCCGATGTCCGTTCCCGACGTTTCAAATGCTTTTAACGAAGAGACTCCCGTGACCATGATTGCTGTAAAGCGTTCGAAACGTCGAGAACCAAAAATCGTAATAAACCCGCGACAAAATCCGAAAAGATAGTTTCATTTGCAACGAATGAATAATTTAGATTGTGCAGTGTCACAGTACGTAACACTAAGTAATGTGATCTTTCCAGATTAAAAAAGATTGTCACTTCGGAATACAGTTGCATCGCGTGTCTCCTCCTGCTCTTCTCGATATCGGTTGTTGTCATATGCATAATGGTCTTCAAGATGCCGGATACAGATACCTGTTTTTACAAAAAAGCTTCAGCGATAAAAGAAAAGAGACAACTTACAGAAAGCTACCCATATCAAGTTTATACCGAGAGGTACTTTCTACTAGTTTTACAATAATTTTTGTTAGAAGTAATGGAATGAAACTTCATAATTCTTTTTGTAAACTTAATTGTAAAAATCTAAAACATTAATTTTTGAAGTGAAAACTTCTTTAGCATCACTGTGTGCAATAAAAGCGTTAGTAAAAAGAGACAGATGATAAATTCATAAGATTGAACGTGGAAGAAAATGAGATAGAAAGATTTTTAATTACTAAAACCTACAGTTATCCTCATTTTGAAGCCAAAATTTTTGAAGGTTTCACTTCTACCACGTGTGAATTGCACACATGCTTTTTCTTTTTTTTGTATGTAAATATTTTTGGTACATACAAAAATACTGAAAAATTATCTCAAAAGTACTTTAGTAGTACTAATTCAGCCTAAATGCTTTACTTTTATATTTGAGCCCACTTTTTAATTACTTAGGAAAACTTGACAAATTACATACTTAAACCTTCCTCGAGCAGCACTCTATCCATTGGTGAAAACAGCATGAAAATCGGTCGTTTTTGAGTTTATTGCGACGACAGACGCGGTGGAGGACTTTGTTTTGTAATATATAGCGCAGTTAGATCTAATGTCCCATATTATGATCTTTTACTATATTCTATTCTAATATTATTAAAATCAACTAAAACATACTGTATCGAAACATTACGTGTTTATTTCATCAGGAACAAATGGCAGAATGAAGAGACAAGTCATCTTAATTATGTCGGTGATATGGCGTCGGGTGAGTAAATTACGTTAAACATAGTAATATCTAAGTCTTAAAATAGCGAAAGTTTGTTTGTATTTAATCTTATATATAAAATTCTCGTGTCACGGGGTTCGAACTTGAACTCCTCCGAAACGGCTTGACCGATTCTCATGAAATTTTGTGAGCATATTGAGTAGGTCTGAGAATCGGCCAACATCTATTTTTCATCCCCCTAAATGTTAAGGGTAGTCCACCCCTAAATTTTTATTTTTTATTTTTTAGACAAATTTTTTTCCTACAGATCAACCCAATGAGGTTGATTAGCAATTAAAAAAATGAACGCGAGCGAAGCCGCGGGTACAGCTAGTAATAATATAATATGTAATAACACAAATACAATTTATCTAATCTAAGAGTTAATAATACAAAATACTTAAGCTATTTGAGAACAACTAGATTGCCCTACTGTCTCTTTCTCCTCTTTGTCGGTCAAAAATAGCAGTTCCACAAATATTTCCCATAAAAATATAGTAGATAACGAAAAATGAAAACCAGTAGGTTCCAATTAGGTTTATTTCTAGAAAGAATATTTTTTGCTACTTTTAGCTTTAATTAATATTTTTTTTATTTTTAAGGGATGCCTCATAGCTATTATTGCAATTTAAATTTTATCTATTTCAGAATATCCTAACGACGGTATTAAAGGATCAGTAAGTCGATTATATATACATAATTACATAATATAGTAATAATTTTTGTCAGTTCAATCTGCTGTCGTTGACTTTTTTGTAGGCATTTTTAAGCTCCACATTTTTTCTCTAGAACTCAAATTCATAGTTAAGGCAGCGTTCGTAAGAAACGCTTTCATTCGACCGTTTTTTCTCCGATTCACTTTGCAAAACGGACTACCACGTAAAAGCCTTTTTATTTTTCGGTTTTTTATATAGCCTATGACACTCAGCAATAATGTGGCTTTCTATTGGTGAAAGAATTTTTAAAATCGGTTCAGTAGATCCCGAGATTACCCCTTACAATTTAACAAATAAACAAACTTTACTTCTTTATAATATTAGTATAGATATATAAAAATCTCGTGTCACAGTGTTTGTTATCAAACTCCTCAAAATTTGGTAGGTTTGAGAAAAGATCGTAGGCTATTTTTTATTCACTTAAATTATCGCCTTTATATTATACTAACGTTTCCTGCGGCTCCGCTCGCGTTCTAAAGGCTGAAAATCAAAAGAAATAGGTATCTCCCGTTTTTGCAACATTTTTCATCGATGCTCCGCTCCTATTGGTCGTAGCTTTATGTGATATAGCCTAAAGCATAGCATCGATAAACGGATTATCTAACACAAAAAGAACTTTTCTAATCGGACCAGTAGCTCCTGGAATTAGCGCGTTCAACCAAACAAACAAATTCTCCAGCTTTATAATATTAGTAAAGATAGAAAAAGGGCCACCTTATTATCATAGTATATTATCATAGTATATTTTCCATTTTTATTTTTAGCATTAAAAATCCTTATAACCCTAAATTTTCATCCTTCAATCCCTATTTTTTAATATTAATTAATTAGTGGACGGAGCCGCGGAAATTGCTAGTTGCTGTATAAAAACATCTAAACTAATCTACCCGTAACTTTTTTAACAGGTAATTTATGCCATTTCTCCTCACTGTACCCTATTTTTTCATCAAATTCCTTCAGGGGCTATATCTTTCGTTCTCGTCGTTACTCCTCATTATACCCACTTTATCGGATATAACTTTATTCTTTCTTACGATACACCCTTTAACATAGTACTGTGGGAGATATTTTTATCAATCAGACAATGGCGTTACTATTGTCACGTTGAGAAACTTCGAGTTTTTTTCATTTCAATTTTGGTTGTAATAGGTTCTTAAGAACGTCTAAAAAGTTTTTTTTTTATATTGGACTTGGCAAACCCAGCCTACTTTGCTGGTCGTATGTGTAATGTAATGTAAATTACTATATTAGTTAAACAGTTTTTATTATTTTCTAATGAAATAAAAGTTGCCTTAACTACTCCTTATAACTTAGTTACCCTTATAGCTAATGCTATGTGCTAGTGAAAGTCCCATCAAAATCGGGCCGGCCGTTTCAGACATTAGCTGAAATAGACAGACGGAGAAAAATTTTAAAATTGCTTTTTTGGTGTAAATACCGTATTATATATGCACTTAGTGAAAAGCTGTTCATTTGAAATTAAAAACAGATACTCCAATTTTATTTATACTTACGTACTGATATGTAGATACTGATAGACCCAACCAGGTTTTAAGAAGTACCGGAAAAATTGTTTTTTTTATATGATTTACTTTTTCTTTCTTTCCAAAGCTTGCTTGATTCTTCACTATTCTCCTTCACTGTAAGAAATGTGGTTATATTAGAAATTATTGTAACATTAAAATATTAGAAATACGAATCCCGGATTTTGTAAAATGTATCATTCTGTAGATTTTAGTTTTCATAGTAACGCTTTCGTATGAGGGTCGGTTTCGAACTCGCCATTACAAAATCCAAGGCTCAATACTCTGAATGATACATATCTGAGCTAAATTGTTTAAGTTACTTATATAACTTGTGTGTTTTGTTTTGTTTGTTTCAACTCGTTTATTTTTTTCAAAAGAAAACATTCTAAATAAAAAATTTAATTAAAATCGTTAAAGCCGTTTTTGAAATACATAAAATTTTATATAATAATATATTATGTATATACAAGAAAATATAAGCGACGCACTCTCACTCGGCTTGGTTTTAACGATTATTATAGTTTACTCAAAAATTTAATATTTTCATCATGTCTATATCTATATCTACACTATATTATAAACGCGAAAGTTTGTAAGTATGGATGGATGGATGGATGTTTGTTACTCTTTCACGTAAAAACTACTGAATGGATTTTAATGAAACAAAAGGCTAGTGATAAAATAAATTTTATTATATTATGTATATACTTAATAGCATTTCCCGCGGCTGCGCTCGCGTTCTAAAGGCTAAAAATCAAAAGAAATATTTTCTCCTGTTTTTGCAACATTATTGATTGATGCTCAGTTCCTATTGGTATTAGCGTGATGTAATATAGCCTAAAGCCTTCCTCAATAAGCGAACTATCAAACACAAAAAGAATTTACAATTCAGACCAGTAGCTCCAGAGATTAGCGCGTTCAACCAAGCAGAGAAACAAACAAACAAACTCTTCAGCTTTATAGTATTAGTATAGATAAGATATGTATCGATTATAAGGCGTATTAAAATGCACCAAACGTTAACTAGAAAACGGTATAGTTATGAAAACATTCTAAACAAAGTATTTCAAATGTTTTTTCACAACTCTTCTCACAGAGCATTTGGACTTGCTATTTTTGTTGTCACATCCACCGAGTCTTTTGTTCGCTGATGTATTAGACGGGGTAAAGTTTTGAAGTTTTAAATTTGAATTGTGCTGTATCATACTGTACAATATGCATTTGTGTGTATGTTCTATTTCTGTTTATGAGATTTCGCGCTTATACCTCTTTACTCAACTGCGACGAAGCTGAAAGGAGAGTTATGTGTTTGATTAATATTTAATCCATCATATATTTATATATGATGATTATATACTAGCGCGAGCGAAGCCGCGGGTCCCGCTAGTGTAACATATAAACCTTCCTCTTGAATCACTCTATCTATAAAAACCGCATCAAAATCCGTTGCGTAGTTTTTAAAATCTAAGCATACATAAGGACAGACAGACCGCGGGAAGCTACTTTGTTTTGAACAGTAAACGGCCAAACCAATTTTAATGGTTCATTCGTCATATTTTTCATCAATATCATATCATGTATAAATCGAGTATTTTTGGATATAAGAATATTATAAAAAAATAGCGGTCCTCAAGTGTTGATTTGTTTTCATTTTTTTCTTGAAGTTTGTAGTGTTGATTCATAAAGATCAATATTATGTATTAAAAAATGTATAGAAGTAATTTATTTAAATTCAGATTTTTAAGCCATAAGCAGTTTAAGTAAAACTGAGTAGAGTAACTAGTACAATATAAAATATGGTGCCTAAGGGTTATAATGCCGTTGTACTGTAAATATTAATGTATCGTTCCGATGGGGTAATGGCGAGTCAATTGAAATACGCTATACAGGGTGGTATATATAGGTAAATCTAAATGGGCTCAGACAAAACAGTTCAGTGGCTCTTTTGACCCGATAAAAACGACGGGATGTTCATTTATTTATTTTTATAGAATTACCAACAGTGTATATAAAAGTAACATTGTTTAATCTATACTAATATTATAAAGAAGTAAAGTTTGTTTATTTGTTAAATTGTAAGGGATTATCTCGGGATCTACTGAACCGATTTTAAAAATTCTTTCACCAATAGAAAGCCACATTATTGCTGAGTGTCATAGGTTATATAAAAAACCGAAAAATAAAAAGGCTTTTACGTGGTAGTCCGTTTTGCAAAGTGAATCGGAGAAAAAACGGTCGAATGAAAGCGTTTCTACGAACGCTGCCTTAACTATGAAAGATATATTTTTGAGTTCTAGAGAAAAGAAGGAGCTTGAAAATGCCTACAAAAAAGTCAACGACAGCATATGTCTAACTTAAAAACACTATGTACTAAAAAGGATTATTAAAATTATGCCCAATGAAGTGGGCACGAGTCAGCTAGTAAATAATAATAATAAAAATAAGAGGTCATCTTTTCTACACCAATTTTAGGTAACACAACATTGTTAGTAACATATAAAGTAGGTACATACTTATTATAATTAAGATTTTGTTAAGTTGTAAATACATAAGTTCCTAATAATATTATCTTATTTAAAATTTTGTTTACGCTGCCTTTGTCT
This sequence comes from Boloria selene, assembly GCA_905231865.2. NCBI lineage: Eukaryota > Metazoa > Arthropoda > Insecta > Lepidoptera > Nymphalidae > Boloria > Boloria selene. The sequence continues at coordinate 1,505,618 of HG993158.1, read as the reverse complement.
GGAAAGAAAAACTAACAATCGTATTTCCATGCCCCAATTTTCCCACCACCAATTTTCTTATCAAACGAAGCTAAGAACACTCTCGATTAAATCATAAATATTCTCTTTCAGTGCGCTTTCTTCCCCCTTTCACCCCCCACAACTTTTAATCGGCTCAACCGATTTTCATCAAACATGTTCATGAACACTCGCCCGTATCTCACCTTTCATACAAAAAAAAACTAAATTGAAATCGCTTCATCCGTTCGCGAGCTACGGAGCTACAGACAGCCAAACTTATAACACCCCTCTTTTTGCGTCGGGGGTTAGAAACAAAACAAAATTCCTTTTTTTATTTCCTAATTAATAATAATAAACTAAATTAAATAAATATTGAATTTAGAAAAATTAAATGATAAGAAACTTAATTTTATGTATTATAAGTTAGACATGTCTGTGTGTGTGTTTGTATGTGTCTGTCTGAGCCATTGTAGCTCCTGAACAGATGAACTGATTTTGATTTTTTTTGTTTGAAAGGTAAATTTGTCGGGAGGGTTTTTAGCTATGTTTGATGAAAGTCGGCCTAAGATGGCCGCCGTCACAAAATTGCGGATTATTTACATTTCACAGACAATTCAATACGCTCATTTAATATGGGTATCAACTATCAAATGATTTCCTCTATGTTTTGACCGATTTTTTGTGTAGTAGCTTTTGATGATCTTTAATTTTTTCATATTTTCTTTTTTCGGAACAGAAAGTACTATGTAGGTATTTCTTATCTGAATTGTTTTTCAAATATTAAAAATCTATTATTAATGCATATAATAAAAAAAATAAAAAACACCAAATCAAAGACACTTCTGAAAGTTCTTTCTATTGCCTTTTTTCACCCTTTAAATCTTAAACCAAAAGAAGATTGATATTTGTAAGAAAAAAAATTAAGTATGAAATCACAATATTTCATAAAAACGCTGAAAGAAGTTTAATGTAACATACTACCATGTGTTCATAAATAAATAATAATTAATTTTGCACTAAACTAATCTTTCTTTACACACTCAGTCATCGAACCCACGACCTAAAGCCCAACCTGCTATCATGTCATATTTACTTATAAAGGTTGATAAATAACAAAAACGAAACACCCTATACCCAGCGGAGCGATAACAAATCATACTGTAGTCTTAGCTTGTACACTCTCCCGACTTTGCGTGATTTGTGGGAGCGGGAGACAACTCTTTTTTAGGGTTCCCCTGTGGTTATAAGTAAGATGTTCATGGCTTTTTCCCTAAACATCTTAAAGATATACCGTAATATTGTTTTTGAATATGGTTCTTTTGAACTAAGCAATATTTGATGCGGTTTGTGCTATCGTTTAGAAGTTTTACGGGAAAAATATACTAATAATTTCAGTCCACTATTTGGAGATTTGTATGTGTGTATGTTTGTTTGTAACTTCTTCATGCTGTAACTACTGGACAGATTTGAAAGGCAATACGACTATGTATAAGAAAATGCTAATGATATGGTGTTTGTACTCCAGTCATGGGTATTTATATTTATAATATGTATGTATTTAAACTTATCAACTATCTGGTATCCGTAACACAAGCTTCCTTCGTAGCTTACCACGGAACTAGATGGCGCTGTGAGTAATAATGTCCCAACATATTTATTATTATAATAAAACTCTGAGTCAAATCTTTTCATATTTTTGAAAAATTTTATTGAAAAATATTTTTTGTTTGTTTCATCATGAAAAAACCACAACAGATTTTGTTATTTGGATGATGATAGCTTGTTATCCATGTCAGAATACTTTTTATTGCGGGAAAATATCACATTTGTCAGAAATCTATAGTTAACCGTTATATATCATCACTACATAGTATAAAACAAAGTCGCCTTTTCTGTCCCTATATCCCTATATCCCTATGTGCGCTTAAATCTTTAAAACTACGCAACGGATTTTGATGCGGTTTTTTTTAATAGATAGAGTGATTCAAGAGGAAGGTTTATATGCATAACTAGCAGATCCCGCGGCTTTACCTGTGCTAAATCTAGGGAAGAGCCCGAGCGAAGCGAGGGCGAGTCGCTAGTTTATAATATTATGTATGTATATAAAGTTATATATGTGTAGTATATCAACTATCTGGTATCCGTAACACAAGCCTCGTAACTTGTCATATAACTAGATTATGCTGTGTGTAATAATGTCCTAAAATTATAGAGATCAGGCTTATTTTAATAAAATGTCATTTCATATACGGAACACCTGCTAATATATCATATTTTCCTAACGCATTTTCTTTTATAAGTCTCTAAACTCTCAGTTAGGTTCTGGCACGTTTTTCAATAAGACAATATAAAGATTGTTTTCCTTTTTAGCGCGATGATATAGCTTTAATGAAGCTATAAAATTGCGTACAATATTGTTTATATAATACTTTCTTAGGTTTACGAATATTTGACATATTTTATAAATGAAACTATGTTTTCGGATTTTGGTTTTGAGATATTGGAAAGATTGGAGAGTCTCTCCCGTGACCATGATTGCTGTAAAGCATTCGAAACGTCGGGAACCAAAAATCATAATAAATCCGTGACAAAATACGAAAAGATAGATTCATTTATAATTTCAAATATTCGCATAAACCTAAAAAAGTATTATAAGTCTCCAGTAAATAACAATTACTTCATCTATTTATCTTACACGTACGTCACCTTTTTGATAAATAATATAAAGGTATATGTTGGTGACAACATTTCCTACGGCTTCGCACGCGTTCTAAAGACCGGAAACCAAATTCTTACTGAGTTGCCCGTAATGATATCTCGCAGAACTAACGCCCGCCCTTCCCGTTTTTTCAACATTTTTCATTGATACTCCGCTCCTATTAGTCGTAGCGTGTCGTAATATAGCCTTCCTCGATAAACGGACTTTCCAACACAAAAAGATTTTTTCAATTTGAACCAGTAGTTCCTGAGATAAATGCGTTCAACCAAACAAACAAACGAACAAAGAAACAAACAAACTCTTCAGCTTTATAATATTAGTATAGATTACATTCATTGTTCGTTTTGTCATCCATTTAATTTGAAATACTGTCGTATACTAAAAATTAAAAAATACAATATTTTACCAGATAAATTTGAGTCTTTAGCCTCGTTCTAGCGCAGCATCCGCACTGGACGCAAAGTTTTACTGATTTATGTTCAGTATATTTTATAGGTCTCATGGCGTAAAGTGACAGATTGAAGTAGAAAATCCATTACAATAGGAATCCGAGCTGGGGATAGAAGTATTGTGAAATATAAGAATATAACTTTCTTGTCTTTGTTTGGGAAGTGTCGTAAATATTAAAAAAACACTAACCACAGCCTATGACTTTATATGCGATTATTACTCCATTTTTTGGTGACCACTATACGTGGCCTTCGATTTGAAGTTGTTCCCCATTAAGTGTAAATTTACTGAAACGAAAGCTTGTTTAAGCCTCAATGAAGGACAAATAAACCAATGCAAATACATTACTTAACAACAAAATTATCTGACCACTAAGAATTTTTCCTCACACAGGATTGGCACTGGTCTAAAAGGCTAAACGGCAGATTCGTTTCTACGTAATCTACCTACCGACTTTAGGGAAGTCAGTTGCCAACCTGGTCTAAGTTGCGTATCTGTTCAGATGAAACATGTGGTGCAAATTTAAGTGTATTCACACTACTATGAAACTCATTAAACATTTTCGTACACACCTATTTCATTTTTCAGATTCCATCTTATCTAAATAACATTTATGCCTTGCATCATCACTACCCTTATAACTCGTTTAAAAAAAGTTAACTTATTTGTATTGTTTCTGTTTTTCACTCTAAATATTGTTTGTTTTTTTTCTTTTCAGTGTTTTTTTTTGGTTTGATGGATAATACATATTATTTTTCTGTTACTTTGCTGGTGGAGGGCGTTGATAATTGCGAAACAGTTTTTAACTTCTGTAATTATCATCGTTGTATATGTTTTTTGTTTCATATGTATCTACTGAAATAAATAAAAAATTAATTTAATTTTTTTCAAAAGGGATTCAGGAATAAGCCCAATCGGAGCAAGAATGAGTCGCATACTATATTGTTAAACATGCTGTGTTTGAACATATTAAATGAGCATACATGTTCTAGAAAACTGCTCAGTATTGGTCGTCTAGTAATTAAAATTCCTCGACGACCAACGTTCCTAGTGTCTTCTCCATTTTTTGAGACAGTTCGAAATCATATTATATAATTGAATTGAATTATGTTTGTATCTAGAAATAATACTGAACTATGGAAACTGGTATAAAACAATTGTATATATTAGAAAACTAACGACTCGCCCTCGCTTCGCTCGGGCCTGTCCCTAGATCTAGCGCGAGCAAAGCCGTGGGTTTCGCTAGTTTATTATACATATAAATCTTTCTGTCAATTCTATGTCAAACGTCATAAGGTTACATCAAAAAAGATTATATTGTCTAAAGCGCTAAGGTTAGATTAAAAATAATTTTATATGGTAGTTAAGTAGTTATTTAATTCCGAGCATTTTCATATTTATTCACCTTTTAAACCTTCTCTGGACTTCCAAAAAAAATTCTTCACCAAAATTAGCCGAATCGGTCCAGCCGTTCACTAGTTTTAGCGAGACTAACGATCAGCAATTTATTTTTATATATACAAATTATATAAAAAGCCAGAATTTGCCATTAAATTGCACCACACGGAAATCGAACTAGCTACATCGAACATCATCTCTAAGCAACAGTTGGTAATTACGCACTCAACCCATTATTAGTTTTAATAAGCACTTTCTTGATTAGAACGCGTCTTCCTCGCCCGACTATCGCCAGCCCTTAATGAAGGCAACAAAAGCGTACAAAAAGACCAGAGTCCATTCATAACAATAGGTCCCGCGGGCGGAGTGTAGATTAAAAAACAGGCTGGCTTGCTACAAGGGTTGGTTGCGACGAATTTATTTTTATTATAAACTAGCTTTTCTCGCGGCTTCGCTCGCGTTCTAAAGGCTGAAAATCAAATTAAATATCTGCCTCCAGTTTTTGCAACATGTTTCATTGATGCTCCGTTCCTATTGGTCGTAACGTGATGTAATATAGCCTATAGCCTTCCTCTATAAACGGACTATCCAACACAAAAAGAATTTTTCAATTCGGACCAGTAGTTTCTGAGATTAGCGCGTTCAACCAAACAAACAAACAAACAAACAAACTCTTCAGCTTTATAATATTAGTATAGACTAGCATTTCCCGCGGCTCCACTCGCGTTGAGAAGACCGGAAATAATTTTTTTTTTTATTTTTAGATGTCAGTATAGATTTTTCAGAAATTAAATATTTTCCGGCGGTAAAAATTATGTTGACTCGGATAACCAGCTATTATACTAAATTTATAAATGAAACTATCTTTTCGGATTTTATCGCGGATTTATTATGATTTTTGGTTCCCGACATTAGCATACCTTGATGTATGCTAATGTCATGCCTAAATGCATTTCAAAACAAAACATTATTAAGGGCTTAGAAATGAATAATGACGTGAAAATTTTATATTTTAACTTTGTAATACGATACTTTCTTAGGTTTACACGAATATTTGACATTATAAATGAAGCTATCTTTTCGGATTTTGTCGCGGATTTATTTCGATTTTTGGTTCCCGACGTTTCGAATGCTTTACTTTACAGCAAGCATGGTCACGGGAGAGACTGTGTAATGTGTGTTGCACTGTGATGTATTAGATCTTTAAACTACCTAAATGTAATTTTTATTCCTTACAGCATAAAGTAATAAACATAATATCAACAATTTTTCGCATTAAATAAATGAAATAGTTATTCTTTCCCGATGTTTTAATAAGCTTTATGTTAAAAAATTTTACTTGTATTGTCAGGTAGGTAATAGTGCTATAATATGGCATTCTGACTACATATCTTTATGACGACATGTTTTGCTCAGTTTGTAGAGACTAGAGACCCTAGTTGTTGTACCAGCGGTCGCAGATTCGAGCCCCGCTGGAAGCAATCATCTGTGTGATGAACCTGAAGTTTGTACTCCAGTATCGGGGATTAATATTTATAATATGTACAAATATATTTAAGGTTATATACATATAGTGTATCAAAATATCTGATATCCACAACACAAGGCTTGCCACGTAACTAGATGGTGCTGTGTAGTAATAATAAATAAATAAATATATTGGGATATTATTACACACGACGCCATCTAGTTCTGTGGTAAGCTACGAGGCTTGCGTTATGGATAGCTGATAGTTGATACACTACACATATTATATAACTCTAAATACATACATTTAAACTTATACCATCTGGTATCCGTAACACAAGCTTCCTTCATAACTTACCACGGAACTAGATGGCGCTGTGTGTTATAATGTCCCAACATATTTATAATAAATATATAATCACCCATGACTGGATAAAAAGCATTCGTGTATAACAAATGAATGCCCCCAGCGGGATTCGAACCCGCGACTGCTGGCGCAGAAAGTAGGGTCACTACAAACTGCGCTGTGTCGTCATTAATGACAGTAACATGAAAACGCTCTTTTAATGAAAAGAGAAAGTGAGGACATTAGCGTAAAAAACGTTAGTTTACAGACACCCTAAAATACGTTCGAACAATTTTAGATATGGATATCGTAGGATTTTAGCTATCATGGCTTTGCGTGTGAAACAAAATGTGAATTTCATAGATTGTAAAGTACGTACAAAAAAATACACGTCTGTCTATAAATCTACGTCTATCTTACATCATATATACATACGTCATATATACATCTATACTAATATTATAAACGCGAAAGTTTGTAAATATGGATGGATGGATGGATGTTTGTTACTCTTTCACGTAAAAACTACTGAATGGATTTTAATAAAACTTTACGATGATATAGCTTATACATCAAAATAACATATAGGTTACAATTTATAAAGATTATGTGTGAATTGTGCAAAATATGACGATAAGTGTCAAGTAAGTAGTAAAAAATCTACCATCTGCGAGCTATTCTAGCGTGCGCTGCCAAAACCGCTAGAGTTACACATATGTAATGTATGATAGAAATGTTTATCTTAAACAAGCGACTCACCCTCACTTCACTAGGATTCGTCCCTAGATTTAACGTGAGCGAAGCCGCGGGTTCCACTAGTATATACAATAATTATTTTATTTTTTCCGTTCCGAAGCTGTTTTATCATATTATGGCGTACCACTGGTAAGTTGTTCTGCATATGCCCGCTAAAATGTCTGCCCAAATAGCAATTTTATTATCTACTAGCTTCACTCGCCTGCGTCGTTCTTTAGTGTGTTACAATTTTTTTAGCGGGAACATTATTAATTTTCTATAATTAAAGTAGCCTAAGTTACTCCTTATTACAGAATATTATGCCAGTAAAAGTCTTATCAAAATGGGTACTACCCTATCTTCAATACGAGGGATCAGGTCATAGTCCACCACACTGGCTAAGTTCGAGTTCGCAGACTTCATATGTCTGTCGAAAACTTGCTAGGTTTTTATAGACATGCAAGACCTCTCATGACGTTTTCCTTAACCGTAACACAAGCGGCATTAATAAAATACTAGAATTGTGTGACTCGGGATTTGAACCCGCTTCCCTCAGTTTCCCAAGAGACCGTTTAACCACTGGACTACCACAGTCTATTTAAATAAAAGAACCGCTAAACCATCGATCCCAGAAAGGTTAATTATATACGAAAAACTTCAATTTGCAATATTAATATCTTCATTCAGATATTTTTAAAATGAAATACCGTCTCTTCAGACCACAATACACAAAAGGGTCGGCGGGCTATAAAAAATAGTCCATTCACTTTCATAGACTTACAGGGTTCTTATGATAATATAAGAGCTAAATACTCAGCATTGTACCTCTACAGTTATTTATATATATTTTCAGTATTCCTCATGAAAATATAAAAAGTTGTCAGTTGTGTGTCTGTTCATCTTATGCTTTTTATCCGACTGCGGCGAATACAAGTGAAGGGTTATGTGTTTGACTCGTATGTATAAATATTTACTTTGTATTAAACCTCCCACCCCCAGCAGTGGGACGTCAGAAAGTGATGAATATGTACATGTTCTTTGATTTGGAGACGATGAATAAATAAAAAAATATGTTGTGACATTTTTTACGGCAGCGCCATCCAGTTCCGTGATAAGCTACTATGCTTGTGTTACGTATACCAGATAGTTGATATACTACACATATAAATTTTAAATACATACATAATATAAAAATTAACACCCATGACTGGAGAACAAACATTCGTGCAGAACAAACGAATGCCCCCAGCGGGACTCGAACCCGCGACCGCTGGCGCAGAAAGTAGGATCACTGCCAACTGAGCCAAAAGAAGTTTGTTTCACATTTTACTTCTGCATAATACTTTAAATGATTGTAACGATTTTTATTTACTTTAAAAAATAATTATGGAAGCTTAAAATATTCTGATGCAATAACAGCTTTTGGGCTTATTAAACAAATTAGATTTTTTCTCGTAAAACTGGAGTATCAAAAGCTCCTGCCAATAATAATACGGAACCCATAAGACAAATTCAAGTCACGCTCAACCATTTTTTTCTTATCCAGTGAACCTTAAAACAATGATTTTCAATGGTTATAGAAATTATGGACTGATATGTACAAGGTTCATACGAGTTATTTACACTCTAATTTGTGTACTTATTATATTTTACCTTTAGCTGGCTTTGTCTTGTTTGCTGGATAGCATGAGTTCGATTTCGGTTCAGAATCACACTGCTAACATCACTACATAGTATAAAACAAAGTCGCTTTCTCCATCCCTATATCCCTATGTATGCTTAAATCTTTAAAACTACGCAACGGTATTTGATGTGATTTTTTTAATAGATAGAGTGATTCAAGAGGAAGGTTTATATGCATAACTAGCGGATCCCGCGGCTTTGCCTGTGCTAAATCTAAGTAATTTATAAAGATAGTATGTATATATTTTTTGTCGTTTACGCTAAAATGGCTGAACCGATTTGGATGAAATTAAGCATATCTACATATATATTAATTTTACTAAATATTTACTGCAATAAGGATAAAATTTTACAAAAAAGGATCTGTAGTCACTTTTATTATAAACATGAAAGTGTTTATTAATGTGTAAATTTTAAAAATGTCTGTCTCTCTGTGACCTCATTAAAAGAAAATCATTGACCATATTTTGATGAAGTTTGGTTTTGATTATTCGAATCAACAAATAAGTTACTTTTAACTGCTGAAAAATATCTGTTTTTTGAGAAATTTATACTACATACTAAAAAACAAAGTCGCTTCTCGCTGTCTGTCTGTCCCAATGTATCCCAATGGATCTTTAAAACTACGCAACGGATTTTGATGCGGTTTTTTTAATAGATAGAGTGATTCAAGAGGAAGGTTAAATAAAATTGGAGTGTCAGTTTTTAATTTCAAATTAACAGCTTTTCACTAAATGCATATGAAAGTATATACGATAATAGCAACAAAAAACAATTTTTAAAATTTTTGTCTGCTGTTTGTTCCGACTAATCTCTGCAACGACTGGACCGATTTCGACTTCCACTTGCAGATAGCTAAAGTTATAGTAACTTAGGCTACTTTACGTTACGTTTACGTTATATTTAAGAAATATTAAAGTTGTGAGTTGCTAGTGTAAATATAAACGCGTTTATTGTAGCTCTAATGTAAAAAACTAAATTATGATAGAAATTCGATTACTGGGAGACCACTAATAAAAATTTTTTTTTAACTATTATTTTTTAAACATAATTACTTTTATAACACTGTTGGTAATCCTATCTAAATAAATAAATAAATAAATAGTAATTCAACAATATCTTAGAAGAAATAAGTCAAGCACAACGATCGTTGCCTCCTAGACTATATCATAATGAAGACTACAAAAATACCTTTTCTACAGACGCTCCTACGAGTACATTACAGCACTGTTATTATTGCTGCAGACGCCAACTTACCCGTTGTGGGCCATTCTAGTGTAACTGAATAGTTTTTTAACCGATTCCAAATGACTGTGAACATACAGACTTGTGTAGTTATAATATTAGTTAGAAAATATATATTTTTATATACATATTTTGTTTAAGTATTGACACAGTAAAATATTTACTGTATAAATTGTATTTTATTAACCGACTTCAAAAAAGGAGGAGGTTATATGGTCCGTTGTATGTATTTTTTTTTATAGATGTTCACCGATTTCTCCGCCGTCTGTAGGCCGATTTCAAAAATTTTTCTTTTGTATGGTAGGGTATAGTTCCGAGGTGGTCCCATTGTCACCAAGTCAGGATCTGATGATGGGATCCCAGGGAAATCGAAGGCAACTCTCAAAATTTACAGGCACCTATTATGTTTTTGATATATTTTCTAAAATCGATAAGGCTTTTACGTATGAAAATCATCATCTCATGTCAATGAGCTGATGATGAAAGGTAAAATTCCTTAACAGTTGTTTTTATGTGTTTTCACCGATTTCTCCGTGAATTGTGGGTCGATTTTAATAATTTTTTTTTTTTATATATGTAATTTTGTATTTATTTATAATAAGTTTATTGAGTACACTTTAAGCACTTTTTCGCTTTCTATTTTTTTTGTATCCTACTTCTAGCGGTTGCCTGTAAGAGATCACTTTTAGTGATAAGGCCGCGTTTGCAAATTTCTTTAAATGTATTTGTTTTTGTATTTTTATTGTTGTGTGCAATAAAGTGTTTAAATAAATATTTTTTTTAATATATTTTGACCGACTTTGGATAGGATGTGTACAATTTGGGTGTTTGTTTTTTGGTATTCTGAGTAATCGTTAGCGGAATTTTGCGATTCTTTTTTAATAACTTTTTTTCTCATGTCTTAACCGTAGTTTGGTCAATTCAAAAGAGATATCTGATATTGTTTCTACACGAAACAAATGACCGGTAGAATTACTATAAGTAGTTTGTGTAAAGAAAAGTTAAGTCAGCAGCAACCATTATTAGAAAAATTTGTTAATTTTCTAAATTTTAAGCTTAAGGACCATTTCTGGCCTAGTTCGAGTTGGCGGACTTCACATGTCTTTCGAAAACTTACTAGGTTTTCTCAGACTTGTCGGTTTCCTCTCGATGTTTTCCTTGTCCCTAAGACAAGTGGTAATGAAATATATATAATAGATAGATATGATAGATAGATAGAAATGAAAATATCAAAGGTGCGAAACCCGGATTTGAACCCGCAACACTCAGTTACCCTAGTGAGCGCGTTACCACTGGGCTACCACTGTACTACAACTCAAAAGTTATCTGTAATGAATATTACTTTTGAGTCGTCTAAAAAGTAAAACCTTAGTCTCTTGATTACGATGATTCCTAAAAAGCATTCGAAACGTCGGGAATTCAATATCAAAAGAAAAATTGGATTATTACACTTTATTTAGGACTAGCGGCTTTGCCTCCCTTTACTTGGATATATCCCTGTTATCTATCTAATATTTATGAATTAGGTTGTTGTGTTATCAAAATTTGTTAAGCGGAATAAAAAATCCCACACACAGTGAAGCGGGTTCGAATCCCGGGTCTTCATCTCTGATATTTTCTTGTGTGCATCATTCTTGTCTAACGATGAAGCAAAACATCGTAAGGAATCAGAGAACATTGCAAGTTTTCGTGCGACAAGTAAAGTCCGCCAACTCGCACTAGGCCAGCGCGGTGGACTATGGCCTGATCCCCCTCGTACTGAGGGAGGCCCACCCCCAGCAGTGGGACGTTAATAAGGGCTTTACATACATACATTCATACATTATTCCTGCCCCACATACAGTCGTACCTATTGTATTGTAAATTTGACGCCGCGTGTGAAATTGCTATAGTAACTTAGAATAAGGTATTTGAATGAAATGAGTATATTTAAACAATTAATCTCGATGTGAAGTAATTTGGGGAACAATCGTGGAGTACATAAATATAGTGCTTAAGGATAAGGGCGTGTTTATACAGAACAGTTTTCGAAGCATTAATTAATTATAATAATAATTTTAGGAAAATTAAAAAAAAATGCATGAAAACGGAAAAGCATGTAAATGTTTTTTTATGGCAATCACTAAACTTTAAAACGTACATTTAGTATGTACTAGTGTATTATACATATAAACCTTCCTCTTGAATCTATCTATCTATCAAAAAAACCGCATCAAAATCCGTTGCAGTTTTAAAGATCTAAGCATACATAGGGACAGACAGACAGCGGGAAGTGACTTTTTTTTGTACTATGTAGCGATTAATCAGGGATGAGATATTTTACCGCATTAAAAGCTATCCTATTTGTTGACCTGAATAACTAAATATGGTATGATAACCAATTTTCAACAAAATCCAATGGTTTTGTCGTAATACAAGCATAGACAGCAGACAAAAATTCTACAAACTATTGTAATGATCATCATCATCAGCCCTATTTAATGTCCCACTGCTGGGCACGGGCCTCCCTCAGTACGAGGGGAATCAGACCATAGTCCGCCGCGCTGGCCTAGTGCATGTTGGCGGACTTCGCATGTCTTTAGAAAACTTGTTAGGTTCTCTCAGACATGCAGGCTTCCTTCACCATCCATGGCTATTTCAATAATATTTAATGTACAGTTTCAAGTGCAATTACTACTACTAATATTAAATATTGTTAAGAAGCAGTGTGAACGCACCTTTACAACAGCAAATAGCAGTTCACAGGTGGTTAATGGGTGCAGTTTAATTATTAATTAATTTATAGCAAAAATATTGGTTGTTTCGTCGTTTTAAAGTCTTCAGAAATAAGAAGATTATACATACCCACAATACTAAGTGATCGGTTTAATGGCTAGCATGTACGAGTCAAGAGGTCCTGGGTTTGAGTTCTGAGTTGGGCTAAGTATTAGATTTTACCATCAAATTCTCAAACGCAATTCAGATTTAGGAAGATTGTGAGTGAATGGAATAGTACATAATATTATGTGTTGATATGTAGTATAAATGTTCATATATCGATAAATGCACTTATTACATAAGTGGACTTATAAAAATATATTTTATTTTTTTATTTTATTTTTTAATAGCTATTATAGAGCTTTTAAAAAGTTTTGGAAACCGATTTATTTTAAACCGATTTTAAGGAAAATTTGTTTGGACATTATTATCACAGCGCGAACTAGATCCGTGATGAGTTACGAGGCTTGTGTTACGGATACCAGATAGTTAATACACTATACATATATAACTTATAAATACATACATAATATTATAAATATAAACACCCATGACTGACTGTTCAACAAATGAATGCCCCCAGCAGGACTCGTACCTGCGACCGCTGGCGCAGCAAGTAGGGTAACTACTCACTGCGCCAAACGTGTCCTTAAAAGGAACTTTTCTTCGAGAGATAAAGCTGGGTATTTTTTCTTACTTTCGCAGACACCTGGGCCTTGAGAAATGTAGTGTAATTAAACTTATGTAATTGCATTGTAAAAGTTTAGTTTTTAAAAGAGAACTAAAAAAAATATATAGTATTGGATGCAATTTTTTTATTGAGTGCCCAGTGCTGGGCTTCACTATGAGGAAAAAAGAAATGTAGTCCACCACACTGGCTAAATCCGGGTTGGCGGGCTTCACATATCTCAGACATAAGGTCCATCCTCGCGAATTTCGTAGAAATAATTGGCGCATGAAAAAGTAGACGATCTTGACCAGGGATTTGAACTCGCTTCACTCGGTTGCCCGAGCGGGTTACTACTGAGCTATTACTGCCTGATCTACTAGGATGGAAAGAATCTATATCGATAAAGCATTAATGAAGACGAACAGCCAATTTTCGTGTTGAAATCTATACATTAATAAGTGAACCACACAAACTTTGTACCACTTTTTACGAAAATTGCGCGGAAGAAGGAATATGAAATTTCGCTCAATTATAGTTTATATAGAGATGGAGTGCAGAATGATAATATATATATTTTTAATTATGAATTAATTAATATAATTAATTAATTAATATAATTAATTAATTAATATAATTAATTAATTAAATTTAATATACATTAAATCAATAAAAATCCATTACACACACTACCATGTATTTGACACACCTAATGTCATACATAAATAAATAATTTAATAGTTAATACAATATTTATTATTATTTTTAACTAGCTGACCCAGCGAACTCTGTTCCGCTAGAATTTTTCACTGATTATTACTGATTTCTGACAAAATTTATAATTATCAAATTTTCAACCATACTTAACATTAGACAAAATTACGTTTAGCTGTCATTTGCGTTTTGTTATTCCATGTCAGACGCGTTTTAGTTATACCACGTTTTATAGTGACTTGTATTCTCTTTGACGTTTATGTCACGTCACACGGGAACGCAGTCGAACGGGATAAAAAGTATTCTATGTCCGTCTCCTGGTTCTAAGCTATCTCCCCATCAATTTTCAGCCAAATCGGTTCCGCCGTTCTTGAGTTATAAATAGTGTAACTAACACGACTTTCTTTTATATATTATATAGATATAGATTATACTAGTTATTAATTATGATTAATCATAATTAATAACTAAAAATAAATATTGGACTACAGGGCGACTAGTAAGTTAATATTAGGTTTAAGTTTAACTATAGTTTTCTTACAAGTTTAGAAACAAAACATAAATTAATTTATCCGAAACGAATAAACAACATACTCGTACACACATTCGGTCGTAGTCACTCCAATTGTTCTCCCATCCCTCTCCTACTCTCAGTGTGTGAGCGAGACGGTGTGATTTAATGGATACGTACGTCACATGTTACTAACGACGGCTTAATTTGAAGATATTTAAGGGGCAGTTTGTATATTTTATTATTATTTAAATATTATATAGGTTTTGAATTTTGGGTCAATTATTCTAATTAAAATGAAATTCGAATATTTGGAGTTTAAAAAAACATGGACCATGTCTATTTCCATATAACACATACACACTAGCGCTACGACCACTATGTAATTTACATGTACATAATAAAGCTTCACTCTAGCTTCGCTTAGTGAAAAAATTATATTCTACGGATCTATAATCTATGTCTGTGCTAACTTTCTTCCAGATTCGTTCAGCTCTTCTGGCATGATTGAGTAACAAACATCCATCCTCTCATCCGTCTGTCTGTCTGTCTGTCTGTCTGTCTGTCTGTCTGTCTGTCTGTCTGTCTGACCAAGTCGATTTTTAATATGTAGTTGGATTCCCATTATGACGATATGGATGGCTAAAATGACTAATGAGACGTGTCGATATGTAGTTAAGGTGAGCGAAACGAGACCTAACACTTATCTCACAACCTGAGCATTTTGTGGTACATTTTACAGTTAAATTATCACGCCTATAAATCTGTGCTTTAACATAGTAATTTAACTTCATATCTAGATGTGTTATCTATCAATAAAATATAATTTTATAATCATTAAAAAATAAATATTGACAATTTTGTGTTCATTGGAGAGACTGTTATTGCATTAACGCCTTCTGTTAGAAAACCAAATATATCAATAATCCTATGTAAAAAATAATAATTAAAATAAAACTGTCTTAAAAATTAATACCCGTTAGGAAAACTACGCAAGCCCTCACAAAGCTTAGATTTTTGTAAGTATTATAATATAGCTTTAAAAAGCACTTGCCCTTAACACACTTGAAGTTCATTATATTATTGGTGCTTGTACCTTATTACTAAACTTCTTACATCGAACCCACTTCCCATTAAATATATTGATTTTTCGATTGGTTATTCGATATTATTTATTGTTCACTAGCTTTGGGTCACAAAATAACGTAATTTTAATGATGGCAATAAATTTAAACCCAACTATTATAATATAATATTAAAAGCAAATTCATTTTATAAATTAAACTATCTTTTCGGATTTTGTCGCGGATTTATTATGATTTTTGGTTCCCGACGTTTCGAATGCTTTACAGCAATCATGGTCACAGGAGAGATTTTAGAGATATCATTAGATAGAGAATTCATTTTGCTTATATATTCTTATTATATAAAAGAATTTTGCACTTGAAAACAATATTTTTTCCTGCTTCATCAATGTATCCCATAGAGTAAATATTCGAAAGTTAGAAGGCTTTCTTTATTATTTTGAGACTGAGATATTTTTTTATTCAGTCCAGACGAATCTTATACGTTAGACTCGTACTGGAAAATTTTATTGAATGACTGTAGTCAAAGGCCGAATCTATATAATTTCTTAGGATTTCTGTCTATCTGGGAACGTCTTACGAGAAACTCATTGAACAGATTTTGATAAAATTTGATATGATGATAGCTAGTCAAAATTTGATAAGATGAAAAATATTCTATTTGTTGACCCGAATAATAGAATATTTTTTGCTGCGGGAAAATATCTCATTTTGAAAACTATGCTAAACGTTAAATCGTACCGATAGTGAAAAATGAAATGTGTATAAGTACCTAAGTCATGCATGGGACTGGCATATCCTAGAAGGACAAAAGTCCCTTAAAAATTTAGAAATAAAAAAAAAACCTAAGTCATGCATGAGTGTAGTGGTTGATTGCTGGCTTTATATTTTATCGCAAGACTCGTAAATGTGCGTTGTGTACGTTTGTATGTTTCAAACTCCTTTACACTTAACGACTGGACAGATTTCGATGTAAAATTTAGTACATAGATAGACTGCGACGTGAAGTAAAATAGACCCCTTTTAGTCACCTAGGTATCTAAGTGAAGATAAGTATATAATTTTAGTGTTAATGTTAGACTGTATAATGAGTTCTGAAGATTCACTGACCACTTAGCTGGATAGGTAAACAGGTGACTTAATCGAGAAAGTTGAAATTACATAAATATCCCACTTTAATAGGACGTTAAGAGTTAACACATAGTGCATAAGCGGAAGCGTTTTTTGAAGAAAAATTATAGAAAACAATATTTATTTCGTGGTTATTTGAAACACATTTGCTCGTGAACTGTTAAGTAAATTTAAATAAAACTTTGCGCACATATAGAATATGCTCTGTAGTAAAGAATCGGAAATTTACGAAACGGAAATTGATAACATTGTTTATGAGATGAGTATCTTTTCTAAAATAATACCCACAAATTTATAATTTTCAAACTTACTATTAAAATGTACACAGGGACAAATTCAAGCGAACCCAGGAAGAATCGTTAGTCATAAATAAAAAGATAGTCGTTGTTGAGTAGAATGATCTGTTATTGGTATTTTAACCATTTTTTAACGGTTTAATAATAGCTTGGGCAAAATACTCTAAATACTGTGACAAGTAATATGTGAGCAAATATTTCATAATTTTTTCAAAAAAATCGAAACCCTAAAACACTGTTTGAAAACCGCCCCCTTCATCATAATGTGTCAGACCCCGGTCTTAAAGACCCTCGCATTTTCTATATTAACCCTTCACAATAAATATGTCCAACGTTATTTAAAAGTTAGCAGGTGTGTTCCGACGCGAGTTATGCCGTCGTTTAGTGTTAAATAATGTTTTAATTTTAAACTGGTCGGTTTGTTATGGATTTCTAGTAAAATTTTCTTTCTTTCATTCATGTTAAAGCATTTTTCCATTTGTAAATAAATGAAATGTCCGTATGAATTGTCCTTATAATACAGCTTTTAATAAATATATATGGAGATCTTTGTAACACCTTTGAAAACACTTAAAAAAGTATTCTAATATTATGTGAGTAATATTTGTGTCACGACACTGATGAAAAATGTTGCAAAAACGGGAAGGACGGGCGTTAGTTCTGCGAGGTATCTATACCGTGCGTCTTAGAAAAAATTTGGTTTCCGGTCTTTAGAAATGCTAGTATTATTATATATTGACTTGATATCTATATCTAAATGAGGTACCTAATGATTTTTATTTTTTGAAGTGAAACTTCTTTAGAATCGTTGTGATTTCAAACTCGATGAAACGAAAAAATAAGTCCATAGTACCCGGCGCTCACAGACGGGGAAGAGTTAGCCTTAATTTAAATTCAAGTTTTACTTCTGACATGTACTTTCTACACACGCACTTTTTATTTGTTTATTTTTAGAACATCTTAGGTGACCTAGAAAATGGACTGAGTGGAGATCTAGCTCATGTATTAGAAAACGAAAAAATGTTGGATGGCCAAAACAGTGAACGATTACGAGGTTAATGTTTTAATTATTGTATTTAACGTTATTATTATTATAATTCTAACTAATTTTCTTCTTAAGATGACTGAAGTGCCAATATTTTTAATAAGTATGATTTTACACATTATATACTACTTTGAATTATTTTTTGTATTTGTGTTTGTAATTTAGTATAATTTTCAGATTTTTTTAAAAAGCTCATTCAAACAGATTCTCAAATAAGAAAACTGAAACAAGCATTCAATTACAATTATCAAAATGATAAAACATTTACAGAGAGATTTAAGCGATCCTTAAAAAATAGGTTTAAATTTTTTCATCGAGCAAATAAATATAGTAATAGAGAAGGCGTTCACATTCTTTCAAATTCACACAATAGTATAGAAGATGATAAGCAAAAAAGTTCTCCAAAACCCAATAATATAACGGGTTTCATTATAAGAGAAGAAAAAATATTGATAAAGTATGAACCTGATAAGCAAACTTTTCCAAAATATTCTCATCATCAAGAATTAAAATCTCACGAAAAGAATATAAAACATTATTTTCGTAAAAACAATCTCATACCCATTAATCGAAAATCTGATAACAATACTCATAATAAAGTGCCAATACCTACAGAAAATATAGAAAAGGCTTCAACAAAAGCAAATGATTTAAAAAAAGAATTTACCATACTTGATTATAAAGTGTACGATAATAATGCTTATAACAAATTAGATACAAATGATAATACTAAGAGTGACTTAGATTATGACATTAATAATTTGCCATCGACCACTCCAAAGTATGATGTTACATTGACTATGGCAACGTTTACGTAAGTATATGTTATAAAAACATTAGTATACGAAAGTGCAAGTTACACTATTAGCGTCTCAAAAATAAGTGTCCAATCCGAAATTATGAATTTTATCAAATCTTTTATTCATTAATTTTAGAATGGAAAAATGCAACAAAATTGTGAATCTCTTTCTAGATCTAATTAAATCAGTTTCAGTGTTAAATATATTTCAGTAATCCTTTAAACATGCCTGATTCTACTAAGCCAGAACAGCATCCTGGACATCGTCATCTAATGCAATTTGATGAAGAGAAAGAAGAAATAAGTTACGAGGATTTAAAGGAAGTACTTATTGATGATCAACAAGATCGTGACGATATAGATAGACAAGTGGAACGAAAAAAGCGAGATAATGTAATCTATTTTATATTTGTAGCAGATAACTTCTTTCCTCTCTCTTCCTTATTACTTTTATTTTAATTACCTCATTTACTTACTACTTCAGTCTAATCAATATTAATCGAATAACCGGTATTACATACCAGAAACTCTAGTTAATCTAATATCAGTATTAGCTGTAATTTTCTATAAAATAATAGTAAATTTTAATGTCTCTTTGACGTAGTCACCAAGCGCAAAACAAATTACAATGCACAAGTGTACGGGCAGACACAATGCATCTCTATTCACTATCACTCATACTCCACCCACTCTACACAACCAGTAAAAATTAAGTAACAGGTGCAACGCCCGACTTGGTAACTCCTGAACTGAAAATTTTTTGACGGAAAAATTCAATAACTGATTTTAGTCCTAGGATCTCCAGATTTGTGACCGCTTGCTAGCCACTAGACCAATATAGTTATAATAATAAATATTGAAAACGATATGTATTAAGCATACATTTTATTACATAGGAACAAGGAGTAGACGTCTTAAAATATCAAAATCCGTACAGTGATAGCAATCCAAATAATATACATAATTCTAATCGAGAATCACCACTACCACCATATCCAGATGAACTAAATGCTATGATAAAGCAGGCAGCTTTACAAAACATAAATATACAAGTCCCAGTGAACACGAAAGATAATAAAGTTGAAAAAGATAGAGATGAAAAAGACATTAGCGATAGAGAATATATCGAAGATTATGTAAATAATAAATTTAATAAGATGGTGAAAATGGCTCAAGCGTATAGCGATTATGGGGTTGTCTATGGAAAAATGGACAATAATAATAACATGAAGGATATTAATAATGGACAAGATCATAAATCGAAGTTCATGTTCGATAAACAGAAATTTGTTAATAGATTTTTTAGAAAACCAGATAAAGGTATAGTATGAGTTTGTTAGCTTAGAACTAAAATAAATATAAAAATATATTGGCACCCAAAGCACTATCACTTTGGCTTTTTTTATTGATAATATATAGATGATACATACACTACACATATGTAACCTTAAATTCATACATATTTAAAATATAAACAACCATGACTTGAGGGAAAATATTTTTGCTCAGCACACAAATGCTTCTAGTGGAACTCAATCCCAAGACGTGCCAAACGGGCCGGATAATGTTTACAAAATTACTTAAGTCTTCAATAATTTAGTCTTCAGATTTATCCTAGATTCTAAAAATTTTAAGATTAGAAGTTTGTATGTTACTAAATAAAATATTTACAAATCACAACCATACATCGTACCATATCAACGTACATCTGATATTAATAAATATTTTTAGTAACAAATATGCTAAAAAATCAACAAGAATCGAGAAGAGAAGCCATATTGGATCAAGAACCTAAAGAGCAAAACGAATTCATGAAAAGATTAGGACAACATGTGAGGATATTAAAAGATCCAAATCAATACCAAAATACATTAAAATTTACCAATCTTCAGCACCAAGAAGTTAATACTCCTAACCGCATAAGTCTACCAGATATCAATACTGATACGAAGACTTCAGATAAGAAAGCTGCAAATGATTACCAATTAAAAAAAGTTTTAAGATCTCTCAAATCTATAGAATTAGATGAAAAACTAGATGTAACTCATATAAATAGTAGTGCTAATAATTCTAAAATGAATTTCACTAATGGTATAGTAGATTTTTTGTCCTTGATGTCAAATTGGTTTAGCACTTTAGCCGGTTTATCGGGAGAGAAAGGAATTGATTCATTCAAAAATGTTATTGGAAATGGCAGTTTTGGATAGTAAGTATATGTCACTTTTTTAAGGTTCCGTACCCAAAGGGTAAAACGGACCCTATTACTATAACTCCGCTACCCATCCGTCCGTCTGACTGTCTGTCTGTCTGTCTGTCCGTCTGTCACCAGGCTGTATCTCATAAACCATGATAGTTAGCCAGTTAACATTTTTGCAGGTGATGTACTTCTGTTGTCGTTATAACAACAAATACTAAAAAACAGAATAAAATAAATACAACAAACGAAATTTTTTGCACGTTTTTGCACGGTAATGATAACAGCAATATGTAGACGCTCTATATATATTCACTTTAAAAATAAATAATTAAATTAAAATACAATAAATTTATTTAGTTATATCTTGTTATACTAAGACAAGTTATATGGAAGAAATTAAATACGTTTTGTATTGTTCAAATATTTAAGCCAACACATTTAAACGGCCAAGTCCCAGTTGCGTTTTCTTAACATATTTACTAGGATTGCTACATATTATTACATTTATTTTTTGCTAAAACTCTATCCTTTTTATTAAACCTAAGATGTATGCAGTATACAAAAAGACAAACAAACTACTTACACTACAAATTTTATTTATGATTATAATAGAAAATAATTAAATAACCGTAGAAGTTCAATAATAGCAATTTTCAAATCACAGAAAATAAATACATATTATTCATAAGTAGAAATTACAATATTTTTTAATGATTATCTTAGTTTTAGATCGAATGCAACTGGTATTACAAGAAACCGCACCTTAAAAGATACAGATTTCTCATATCTTTCCTACGATCTCGATATGGTAGATAACATTAATCATAAATCAAGAGTTTTAATGTCAGTAAAAGATAATAATGATGGTAATGAAAATTCAGTAAAAAACATAAATGCTACTGGCAATGATGCCGAAAAAGTAAATTCGACAGGTATCATATTATTTTCCGCAAATGTATATTAATACTATAAAGTTTGTTTGTTAGTTGAACTCGCTAATCTTAGGAACTTCTGGTTTAAATTGAATAGTTATTTTAGTTTCAGATAGTCCATTTATCGAGTAAGGCTATCTATGAAGTTGATGAATGAACATAATATTAAGCAGTCGAAGATTTTTTCAAATTTTATTTTATTTTTAGTTTAGTTGCGAATATGAATCATCAAAATTGGATAATAATTTAATAATTTTAATAATTACGAGGGAACGTAAATCAGGCATACATGCAGTTCGTATACTTTCATTGGGTTTCACCATAGTCGAGTAAAAGTTAAATAAGTTTTATCTTAATTCAAATATCAGTGTTAACATTAATCCATGGTATATAATATCTTTCATGGCATGCATGTTACGGCACATAGAATGTGATTAGTACTGCCTACTTTAGAGGTACCATGACTCGTTAGTGTTATTCAGTTTTGAACTCGAATTTTTTCAGACTTTGAAGACTCAATGGCACTAGCTTTAGTGCTAACAGAAAATATCGGAAATTCAAAAAATAAATCTAGAACAGTTAAAATAACAAGTAATGATAAGAATAAAACCATAGTCAAAAGAAGTCCTGATAACAAAGTATTTTGGAACGATTTGTATGACAGTGACGAATATGGTGTGCCAATTGACTATTTAGATGGCGCAAGAAATAAACATTCGATTAATAGAAACGTCGTACAAAAATATAAAGATTGGATTAAAAAAAAGGTTAACAATATGAATCGTAAGATAAAAGATAAGTTTAGAAAGAACAAATGTAGATCTAAAAACACAAAAACAACAAAATGTGATGTTTCAAGTACTAGTGAAGCTACCAAAAAGCGTCCAGTGAGACAGTCTGATAATGTAAGTGAACTTTTCATAAATAATAAGGATGTACGAAATAAGTTGAATATAATATTGCAATATTTTCATACAGACAGACAGACTGACTGACATACAAAAATTTTAAAAAATAAACTTCAATTTTATTTATATGTATAGATTTTAAATTTTCTTCAAATCGAAAAATACATTGTGCACAGAACGAAGATAACGATGTGAAAAGAACATTCGCGATGCTCACTGCCAATATGAAGAAAGTATGCCAAAAAGCTGCTCGAGACCTAGAAAGTTCAAGACATATCGGTGGTTAGTTTAAGATAAAAATGTTGGGACATTATTACACACAGCGCTATCTAGTGTAGCATGTTAAGCTACGAGGCTTGTGTTACGGATACCAGATAGTTGATATATTACATATATAACATTAAATAAATACATAATATAAACAACGGTGACTGGAGTACAAACATTTATGTTCAACAAATGTATGCCCCAGCGGGACTCGAACCCGAGACCGCTGGCGCAGCAAGTAGGGTCACTACTAACTGAGCCAAACGTTTTGCCTAAGTTTAAGATGTTTGAAATATTAACTCAATTTGATCAGAATGTTTTATAAATATCCTTTATAAGAATGTCACAAAAGTTGTTAATTACATAATTTGGAAAAGCTGGACCATTCCCGATTACGAGTTTTTACTATACCGTTTTTTGTGTTATTTATAATTATCTCCTCGGATTTTTTCGAAAATCTATTTTGATTTTTGGTTCCCAACGTTTAACGAGGCTTGTCAGCAACAAGTCACTACATAGTATGAAACAAAGTTGCTTGCCGCTGTCTGTCTGTTGCTATGTATGCTTAGATCTTTAAAACTACGCAACGGATTTTGATGTGGTTTTTTTATTAGATAAAGTGATTCAAGAGGAATGTTTTAGTATATAATCTGTTGAGTTAATGTATACATTTACTAGCGAAAACCGCGGCCTCGCTCGCGCTAAATATAGGGAAGAGCCCGAGCGAAGCGAGTCTATATTATAATGCTTTGAGGAGTCTATAAACATTAGTCTTTCCCGTGACTACGATTTCTGCAAAGCATTCGAAAGTTTGAATTTTGCTGAATAACGAACACGAATAAAAACCAAAAAAATTAGCATTTCTATTAAATCATACTCATATACAAGACATTACAATTGTTTTTTTGAAAAAAAATTTTGCTCTCAACACTATCATTTACTAACAAAAAAACGAAAAACCAGAGCCATTAAAAAGTGACGAAAATGTTGGCTAATTAATTATTATTATTCTTTATTTAGTTAGAGAAGAGAACAAAGAAGATGCAGCAGCTACAACCTTAATGCAGCAGCTGGTTCGACTCATGGCCGACTTGGTTAATATTCAAGTGGAACAGAAAACCTGTGCCAGTAAGTGCTACAAGTGTATGTTATTACTAGTGGCTCACGCTCGGTTTGCTCGGATCGTCTCTAGATACAGCTTTAATGTAAGTATAGATTTCTTAGAGAGAAATATAATATTTCCCCGCAGTTAAATGTATCTTATATATAGAATTTCATTTAAATATGCCCAGGGACAGACAGACAGACAAAAAATTTAAAAATACATAAAAAATAGATTTGGATTCAATTTTATAGAAAAGACGCTTGACAAACTTATTTACGTGCTATTCGAAGCACAGTGGCTTAATAATATTATGAATTATATCTCTTCAACGTATATGACTCCTTTAAAAAAAATGAACAAAGAAACGCCCGCCCGACCCGAGACTCAAACCCAGGACTTCCGGATTTGTTACGTAAGTTACGCGTACATGCTAGCCACTATTAGTTATATTAGTTATTACAATCACTACATAGTATAAAATAAAGTCGCTTCCCGCTTCTTCAATCATCTTTAAATCATTCTTCATCTTTAAAACTACGCAACAGATTTTGGTGCAGTTTTTTTAATAGATAGAGTGATTCAAGAGGAAGGTTAATATGTATAATACTAGCGGAACCCACGGCTTCGCCTATGCCAAATTGAATAATCAAATAAATTTGTATAATAATAATAATTAATAATCAATTTACATTTTGCAGAATTACCGTCTGATCTGCACGACTTTTTGGAGTGGTTGACAGTTCCGACCGATAATAACGCGGAAGTTGGCAACCTGGATATAAACTCAGGCATTTCAGATTACGTGACGCCTGAAGATTACTTGAACAGATATGGTGACTTTTTTGTGTTTAGATAATTTTAAGAGCAAGCTTTTGTAAAATAGTTTAAGCTAATATTTACATAACATTATTGATAATACTTTCTTAGGTTTACGCAAATATTCGAAATTATAAATGAATCAATCTTTTTGGATTTTCGGACGGACCTCCCGCGACCATGATTGCTGTAAAGCATTCGAAACTAAAAATTAAAATAAATCTGCGACAAAAGCTCAATTAGGTGGTCGTTGAATGTCATCAAATTGGTCGAAATTCTTCGAATATACACGTATATATTATGAAACTACAAAATACGATATTATTAGATTTTTTGTATGTTTGTGTATACTTATCTCGGGAACTAATTGCCTTTGTCTCGATAATATTTTATATACTTTTTAAGGATGTTATATATTTAACTTAAGCAATGATAGATTAGTGCTTATATGACATTAACATTTACTAAGCTTTACAATGTGAAATGAACTCTAAACCAATGGCTAAGCCAACAAAATTCAATGACTTACTATCCTCCGAATCAGTTGAACTATATGACAGTTTTAATAGTTTTCCTTCGTTAGGTAAATCTACGAACCCAACCTTGGATCTGCCGACGTACAACGAAGACACACACCAAGACGACAGGACGGAGTGCTTGGGAACTATACGATCTATCCAAGATTTGATTCAACGGTATGAAGAAATGACGGATGAGGACAAAGTTAGTTATATTTCCATCTACAAGATCTCATACGTGAATAGAAATATTTTTAGCTTAGCTTTTGAATTGTTGTAAAGGTACGAGTAATTGTAGGAGAGATAGTGGCATCTTATTATTTATATGTAACTAGCAATACGCGCGGCTTCGCCCGCGTTCATTTTTTTAATCGCTACTAAACTTCATTCGATTACTCGCTGGGTTGAAAATTCTCCAAAATTACTCCAACTTTAATATACTCCTGAGCCGCGGCTATGAAATAGTCATATATTATGTGCGGCGTGCACTCCTCCTCCTCTCCTGTTATTGTAGTTTTAGTAGGGATCCTTATTTTTTTCTTGCAATTAAAATAGCCTATATTAATCAGTGATAATGTAGCATTCAAATGGTGAAAGAGTTTTTAAAATCGGTCCAGTACTTTTTGAGCCAATTCGTTACAAACATACTTACATACACCTTTCCTCTATTAAAATCGATTTAACTGCCTCGGTGGTGTAGCATGTACGGTCATACATCGAGAGGTGCTGGGTTCGAGACTCGAGTCCCGGGTCGGGCCTAGTAATTATTGAGTCTTTCTGTTTGGTAAGTCTCAGTAACAGTAATGTTTGTTTTATTTTTCAGAGCAAAATGACTGGTATAAGAGAGTATCTCGAAAATCAACTAGAATTCTTAAACAGAAAATTAAGTGTTGCAAGTGATAATAATGTTAGTAATGTATTGCAAAGTTATATATTTTTTAATAATTACATCATAAATAAATAAATAAATAAATATAATAGGTAAATTTTGTTACTTATATAACAAAAAATGTATTTTACTCGCATTATTTCGTTAAAAAATAAATCTAAATTTATACTAATATTATAAAGTTGAAGAGTTTGTGTCCTTGTTTGTTTGTTTGTTTGGTTGAACGCGTTACGCGCTAATCTCAGAAACTACTGGTCCGAATTGAAAAATTCTTAGGCTATACTACATTTATGAAAAATGTTGCAAAAACGGGAATAAATTGAAAAAATTGTTTCCAGTCTTTAGAACGCGCGCGAAGCTGCGGGAAATGCTAGTTAAATATATTTTTAATACAGCTCTACATATTTCTTTTAGTTCTACAAAATATACGACAAAAGGCAAATACGCAATAGAAGAGATGTATGGAACAACAAAAACCATAGACACGAAGGAATAAACAAATTCATCAAAACCTTCGGGAAAAAGCACACGAAATCGACTCCAAATACATACAATGGAGTTACTGTGACGAAGACTAAAAATTTTAAATATAAAAATAGCGTTAAAAGTGTAGGAGTAGCTAATGTTCTAAAACTAACTAATAATAATTAGTTATTATGTTTGTTCTCAATTTTAATTCTTCAACTAGGAATAGATTGACCAAGTTAATTGAATTTGTTTATTAAATAGCTATTAAAGCTCCGAAACGGCTTGACCGATTCTCATGAAATTTTGTGAGCATATTGAGTAGGTCTGAGAATCGGTCAACATCTATTTTTCATCCCCCTAAATGTTAAGGGTAGTCCACCCCAAAATTTTTTTTTTAGACAATTTTTTTTTCCTACAGAACAACCCAATGACGTTGATTAACAATAAAAAAAATTTACGCGAGCGAAGCCGCGGGTACAGCTAGTTGTTTTATAAAGAGAACCTAACAATAACCAATATACGTCGCGAGCGAAAGCCTAGTTCAAAAGTAAAAGAATAGGCTTAGTAATTTCGTGTGGAATGTCCCCATGCGCAAACACACTCCCTCCACTTTCTTCCAGCGTTCTTTTTAAGTGACGCGAACTATTTTATTACGAGAAAACACAAACAGTAATTTTCACAGTTTGTTTCTTCTTCACGTCTTATCATAATTTATCTAAACCTACTATCAATCAGTCAATCAGTCAATCTGTCAGTCAAAACAACAATGCTTGTCAACTAAGTAGTCATACTGTGTGAGTCAGTTAAACCAAAAATGAATATATTATGTGCGCTTTGATTGATGCTTTTCATTATTATTATTTTTATATTTTTAACTACATATATCTAGGTTTTTAATTAGTTTATTAAATATTGTATGAGATATTTAGTATATGATTTTGTTATAATAAATTATTTAACTAATACGTTGTTTAATTTCAAGTTTCATTTTTCTCCACCCTTTTCTCTATCAAACTTCACCAATATCGGTTCAGCGGTTTGCATAAATAACTCAGTACTTTGTACAAGTGTATATATTATATCTTCTTTATAAATAAAAATTAAGCGCAAAACGCGAGAATAACTCGACCAATTCGGCTATTTTTTTTGTTTTTGTGGCACACGGAAGGTTTTAATAATAAAAAAAAAATACGAGTTTGTCAAAAACTTATAGCAAAGGGGGTACCTAGGGACGAACCCAAGCGAAGCCAGGGTCAATCGCTAGTCCTAAATAAATAAGGCTGTACTTTTTCCCCACAGTATAAGAATTCTAGACTCTGTCATTAATAATACACAATTCGCCTGCATTTTATTACTTTCTGCAGACGCAATATTGTCGAATGCTTTCTTTAACTTTATTATTACGCTGAACGTACTAAGAATAATAAAGATTAATTATACTATAAGTTATAAATAAATAAATATATTGCGACACACAGCGTCAACTAGTTTCGTGGTAAGCTACGAGGCTTGTGTTACGGATACCAGATAGTTGATACACGCCAAAGAAGAAGACAACAAGATTAGTTAGTTTTAACCGCAACTTTTGCATGAGAGGTCTTACCACCTTCCCTATAATAAAGTTTTAACTGAGTCATATTTGTATATTAAATAATTTATTTATTTTTTATTTATATAATATTTATTATAAATAAATAAATAAATAAATAATTTATAGAAAATCTTATTAAAATAGTCATTATTATCAATATAGAGGCCAAATTTATAGTTTTAGTATTTTCGTCAGTCTATCTGTCACCGAATCACAAGAAAACCCCTTAACAGTTTTGATGAAATAATATGGTATGATGAAAGCTGGTTATTCGGTTGCCATGAGCACTTTCAGATAGGCAAGTAATTATAGGCATATTTGTTTATAAATTATATTTAATAAAAAATATATCTCATCTGGTTATCAGGTCGGTGAAGGTCGATCTTCCACCGGCTCTTAGACCAAAATGAATGCCCCCAGCGGGACTCGAACCCGCGACCGCTGGCGCTGAAAGTAAACTCTGCCAACTGAGCCAAACGAGTCGTCAAACATTATTACAAACAGCACTATCTAGTTCCATAATAAGCTATAAGGCTTGTGTTACGGATACCAGATAGTTGATACACTACACATAATAACTTTAAATACATACATATTATAAATATAAAACATGAAATATACACTTGAATGGAGTACAGACATACGTGCTCTACAAATGAATGCCCCTAGTGGGACTCGAACCCGCGACCACAGGCAAATATGGTCACTACAAACTTAGCCAAACGTGTGCTTAATATTAATCGTTAAAACGTATGGAATAGGGAGCAAAGCAAGCGTAAGTCACTAGCTTAATTTAATTTTAATTTCAACTTTCAAGTACAGAACAGTAATAAAAGCTCTGCAAAAGAATAATATATGTGGAACATTCTGATATGACTTTTATAGGCAGTTAACTCGTTTCCAGACGAAAATAATTTTAAGAAACTATTTCGTTACAAATTAAAAAGTTGTTAGTATTTTGCTATTAAAATTAAATTCTATTTTAGTGCTAAGTTTAATTCTTCAAGGTGAAACAGCTGAACTTATTTCGATGAAATTTCTTAGACAAAATAATTAGTATTAAGTGTTATGAGTATTTCAGAAGTAGTTCAGGTAGGCCAAGTAAAATGCGATGAGGCTTCACACAGTTTTATTAAATATGTTGGACAGGTACCTTCTAATTTCAGTCTGTTCTTTTATTCTATAAGTTTTTTTTCTATGCTGTCATGTCATAGGAATGCAGTGTTGCTTATAATTAGGGCATAATTTAGTCTAGTATTTGTCTTTTTTATTGTATGTCACCTACTTATGTATGGATGTATGCTCTGTTAGCAACTTAATAATAAATAAATAATAAATAAATAAATAAATAAATTTACACACAGCACTATCTAGTTCCACGGTAAGGTACGAGCCTTGTGTTATGGATACTAGATGGTTGATATACTACACATATATAAGTTTAAATACATACATATTATAAATATAAACATCCATGACTGGAGAACAAACATACGTGCTCAACAAATATATGCCCCCAGCGGGACTCGAACCCGCGACCGCTGGCGCAGAAAGCAGGGTCACTACCCATTGAGCCAAACGTGTCGTTATTTCATACATTAATTAGTTTCACATCACTTTTTACAATTACTAGGTATTCAGATTTTAGAGTAACGACGAACGGTTCTAATGACATTACGAATTATTAGTGTTGCCAACTTAAGAAAACTCCAAATAATTATTTTCTATCAGAATATCAGAACAGGCAACTTTTACAATTAAATAATTATCTATTATTATTTTGTACGTACGTAAGTATTTTCTCAGAGATTATATGTTTTTACAGAGTAAAATGAAGCTTATATATTGACCCGGATAACCAGCTATCATCATACCAAAGACCATTAAAATATATTCAATGGTTTTCTCGCGATGCAGTGACATACAGACAGACAAAAATTCTAAAATCTAGACATCTATATTAATAAAAATCTCTAATTCAATAAGATTTATCAAAAAAGTATTTAATGTCGTTTGATTCAGTTATAAATTTATTATAAGTAAACATATTAAAGACCTTTTTAAGAATACAATGTTAAAATCTCACTAAAAACTCAACTAACTATTAGTTAGTTAGTTGAGTATAGTGAATAGTGCTTTGTAACTTAAAAACGTAGGTATCTATATCGATAAAAATCTCTAATTCAATAAGATTTATCAAAAAAGTATTTAATGTCATTTGATTCAGTTAGAAATTTATTATAAGTAAAAATATTAAAGACCTTTTTAAGAATACAATGTTAAAATCTCACTAAAAACTCAACTAACTATTAGTTAGTTAGTTGAGTATAGTGAATAGTGCTTTGTAACTTAAAAACGTAGGTATCTATATCGATAAAAATCTCTAATTCAATAAGATTAATCAAAAAAGTTTAATGTCATTTGATTCAGTTAGAAATTTATTTTATGTATAGATATAAAAGACCGTTTTAAGAACACAATGTCAAAATCTCACTAAAACTCAACTAACTATTGGTTAGTTAGTTAGTTTAGTATAGTGAATAGTGCTTTGTAACTTAAAAACGTAGGTACTTTCTACTACCATCACCTGAGTGCAAACATGCAAATATATGTTGTATACAGCTCGGAGCTCGACAGTCGACATCAAATTTAAATATATATCGCTGTACGTGCTCACTCATTACCTTGTACAGGCTGTTTGAAATTATAGATTGTTATTATATCAATTTTTAAAATAAAACTTATGCAATTCGTTGGTTTAGTGGTTTCTAAATGAGTAGTTTAGGCATTTACTTACTACGATTTAGCATAGAATAAAATAGACAAATGTGATTGCGAACAAAAGAAAAAAAAACGATGTTGTGGTTATTGATTCGAAACTACACCTTGACTTTAATTTTAATTCAAATTTTTTTTATTCTCTGAATAAGTGTGGTTACTTCTGTAATAATTCATCGTAAAATTCACATTTTTAATAAATTTATTAAAATTGTTTTGTCAAAGATGGGTAGGTTGAACATAAACATGTCAGTTGAACATAAACAATTTCAACGTAGTAAAGTAGAAGAGGGCAAAATTGCAAAGAAAAATCTTTTTTGGGTCAATTTTATTCAAGTTTGAAGAACAACTCACCAAAGTTATATTACAATCGAATGAATATCTTGGAACAGCATAGAGGCCAGATTTACCAAGAAACATTTTTTATTTATTAATTTTTTTCATTTTGATTTAAAAATTTTGTATTGAATATTAAAAAACAAAAAATAACATTATCATGCATATGTAAGAACATGATATTTATTATATAATCGATGACACTTTCGTAGTATGTCTCAGGTTCAAGTCCCGCTGTGACATTCATTTCTGTGATGGGCACGAATATACACATTATTTGTACTCAAATAAGGCGTATTTATATTTATAATATTTATGTATTTAAAGTTATATGTGTAGTGTATGACTTGCTTGGTATGCATAACACAAGCCTCGTAGCTTTTGATGAAACTAGATGATTCTGTGTGTTAATTTCTCAACATATTTATTTATTTATAATTTTATTCATGGCACATTAAAGGCTAGATTATTTTAACTAAAACGACACAGCCTGTATAACAGAAATGTATCGAAAGTAACCGGCGTGGTAAGTGCTGTATTTTGTACTGAAATTATAGCATTGCTGCCGACTAGGGATGGGTTTTGGTCGATCCGAAAAATAAATATTTAACAAGTTATAAATATTTTTACAAGTATAAATGAATATTAAAAGTTGTTTTGTTCGTTTTATGTTCGTATGACTTCGAGGTCGATCTGGCTGTGTTACTTCCGAACGACATCAACATTATCGAAATTAATATACCATTGCCATTAGCTATGCTGGCTGTATTGTTAGATTATTTTATTTACCGACTTCAAAAAAGGAAAATTTTATCAATTTGTCGGAATCTTTTTTTTCATTGATTAACATTGTTTCGAATGAACGAGTTAAGTGAAGTAAGCAGCGGGTATGAGAAGTGAGAGGCGAATTGCGAGCGTAAGGGGATTGCGCGGGATATATAATAAAAATTTTGCCCGCGGTAGGAATTAATATTTTGCAGAGTTAGCCTTAAAGTGTTTAAATTATATAGTGCAAAAATAAAATAGTTTTAAATTTTTTTTTTCTTCAAAATACTTTAATGCATTTAATGATGTATTTTTTTTCATTTGTAAAATAAATTTAAGCGACGTAAATTTTAAAATATTTTTTTAAATAATACTTGTTTCCCATCCCTAATATCAAATAGCAAAGTGCAGTCTCGACGTCATAATATCGATAATGTACGCTAATTATTGTATCGATAAATGTACATCACTAAAGTACTCTAGGGTGCTTGCATTATTTAGGCGATTTCTAAGACATTTACGTTTTAAAATATTATATGAATCGACTATTGGCTTAAAATTTAAGCATCGTGTTACTTCGTTTAGTTATATAAAATAGAATATGTCGAAAATTGCTTTTGGCGAAATTAATCCATCTCTTTTCAACCGACTTCAAAAAGGAGGAGGTTTTCAATTCGTCTGTATTATTTTTAACAGGCTACTGCGGGGAGTGCTCCTTTAAATACGAGAGGCATCCGGCCAACGACATATAGATCAAGCCAAGTGCGGCTTGGCAGATTTCATATTATGTCTTTCTCAAGTTCAAATTCAATACATTTTATTATTTTTTTTACTTAACGTGTTATGTTTACCACCAGTTCAGAATTAAGTCTCAGAGCTGAAAAAATCTGGTTAAATACACTATTATATGAACAAAAATCTAAGGCGACCACGTCTTTGGCATGTCCTATGTCGTAGAATGAGTAGCACATAAGCGTTCTGTGAAATTTGATTTTTTAATTAGAAAATAAAACCTTTTTTGTTTCGAAAAGTAGGTTCTCTCTGCTTGCTTTCCTCACGGTATCTTTCTTCACCCTTAATAGTGGTAACACCACCTTTCTTAATTGAGAATTAAAATTACTTTGTTTGCTAATTCAATTTAATATTGATAGTGACCTTACCTTCTGCGCCAGCGGTCGCGGGTTCGAGTCCCGCTGGGGGCATTCATTTGTTAAGCACGAATGCTTGTTCTCCAGTCGTGGATGTTAATATTTATATTATGTATGTATTTAAAAATTTATATGTGTAGTATATCAACTATCTGGTATCCGTAACACAAACCTCGTAGCTTACCACGGAACTAGATGGCGCTGTTGTAAAAAATATCCCAACATATTTATATTTATTTATTATTTATTATATAAACTCTTTATTTTTATTGAATTCCATAAAAAATCTATTGTTCAATTACAAAATTATTTCGGGATCGACACTATCCCACGGGATCAAACTCCCATAAAAACTTTGTGGGTTTATTTAATTTCAATGGTTTGTAAAAAAGTGTTGGGAAAAGCGTTTAAAAGTATGACAATAATCTTTGTGATTACACGTCTGTTTTACATAGAAAATTGTTTTCTTATGTGTAACAAAATAGGTGAAAATGTATGTATGTATGTACCAGCCCTTTTTTACTATGTATTATGTGAAATTGTATTTTGATTGAAATATAACAAAACAAACTAATAAAACTTAACTTATGTCATTATTTTTTGAAATACAATAAAACCAAATAATTTTCACGAAGTGAGATAAAATTTTTACCCCAAGGGAATTCGAACCAGTAATCACCATGTCTATCTCCCCCGATAGTTTGCACCGAAATTCAGAAAAAGAAACATATTGATTTTCTATAAAATAGTGTATTAAATATTAACCAGAGCTCGCCCTCGGTCAGTCGTAACATATGTTAACGCTTTGGGTCTATGTTATAGGTAGAAATAGCTCGCATGTTAGACTTGACTTCGAAGTCAAATCTTTTTGGCTGTGTTCACTATAATGTAGTTTTTGTAATGCTGTGGATTTGAAAACTTATAAATTTTCAGAGTTTTTTGAAGTCTTGATTTCTTATGTTTATTTTAATAATTTTGTAAAAAAAATAATATATTAGGTACTCTTTATTCTTTAGAAAATAAGCCAACAAGATCTAAGGACGACTTAATAGAACCAGTTACTGTGTTTTCCCTAGGAATTAAAGATTTTCCACAAGTAAATAAGAGTCTAAATGTTGACCCGAATTATAAGCTACCGGTACAGAAAATTTAGTCAAAATCTGCTTAGTTCTTATGCGTAAAATTAACACATGCATGCATCACTAAAAAATATAAATTAAAACAATGGCTGATGCTAGTCGTCTGCTAGTTGGACGAGTAAAATAATTTAGTCGTCCAACAATTGTTGGATGACTAAATTATTTTAAAGGCTGTTGCTAGTCATCCGATAATCGTATTAATAAAAAATATATTATTCGTCCGACTATTGTCGGTTTGTACGAATATTTTTATTTATTTTTATTTATTTTATTTATTTATCTTTGGGAAACACACAGCGTTATTTTAGTAAACATAGATTAACACTTAAAATAAAATAAAAAATTAAGCCAGCAAAGTTTCCACTAAAAACATAAAGATGTGAACTTAAAATAACAATCAAAAAAAGCTATAGCCTAAGGAAAGAATACTATCAAATTATACTTAAAACATAAATAATGTATTCATTGTTAGTAAACAATGAATACATTATTTATGTTTTTTTCTTTAGAAGGTAACTGAATTTTTTGAACCCATTATTGAACAAGTCAATATCATGATACTGCCTATTATAGTTATTGCAAGACCTTACAATAAATGAATTGCCACAATACCTGGTTTTGGAGACAGCGGTTGAGAAAGTAGCCTGAGACCGAGGTGTGATGACTAGGGCAGTTAAAGGTTAATTTACTTAGTAAGTACGGAGAGTCAACTAAATTATTAATTATTTTATAAAGGAAAAGCTGATCTTTGTGTCCTCTACGGGTTTCTAGAGAAGTAATATTACTGAGACAGGCAGAGCCAAATTTACTTCTTATTCTCCTCAAAAATTTATTTTGTATTTTTTCAATTGAGTCTATGTATTTCTTGTATTGAGGATTCCATGATGTAGATGCGTATTCTAGATTTGACCTTACATATGCATTATATAGTAGTATTAGTGTGTTAACATTTTTAAAATCTGCCCCTTGCCTAAATATAAAACCCAGCATTTGATATGACTTGGTTATTATGTTATTTATATGACAGTCAAATATGACTTTACTATCTAGCTGGACCCCAAGGTCCCTTACCTCTGTTACTCTTTTCAGATTAACGTTCGAAATCGAATAATTATGCAAAATTAGATTTTTTTTTCTTGAAAAAGTAATTGTACAACATTTTTCCAAATTCAAGTATAGACTGTTAGCTTTACAGTACAGTTCCAGTCTATTTATATCTTCTTGCAAGTCAACACAATCTTGCTTATTTTTTATAATTTTGAAAATTTTAGTATCATCTGCATATAATAGTATATTTGAATTTAAAAAACAGCTATTAATATCATTAATAAATATATTGAATAATAAGGGACCCAAGTGAGAGCCCTATCTATCACTTCTTTGATTTCTAATATAAAATAAGCGATTTTTATGTGCAGGATATACCTATGCTAAAAATAAAAAAGAAATAACCTTAACCTACCGAGCTGATAATTTATTATTAAGATCCCACCCACTTTTAATAAGTCCAAGAGTTTTTATATGTAAAACAGCTGGCTCTATAGAGTCGTCCTATGAAATTTACGTTACTAACACTCCCTGAGAGTATGTATCTACATCAAAACAATATACAAGAAAATGGTATTTTGTAAAAAGTACTATAGAAACGTCCGCAATTGCATTCACGAGTATGTTAAAACTTATAAAACAAAGTGATTTCTCTTTGAGCCATTTAAGAAGCAAAAAAGGCTCAGTCGCGATATATCAAACACCAATTGTCGGACGAATAATATTTAATTTATTCGTCCGCTAATCGGATGAATAGACACTTCGTAAAACAATAATCTAGCTTACGTGATGGTTAGATAGACTCGAAATGTCAATTTAACAACAAAATATCAATTTACAATGTTTGCTTCATAACAACCTAGTTGTTGGACTGTTATTAACATTTTTACTTTATTAGAAAACTAGCGACTCACCCTCGCTTTGCTCGGGTTCGTTCCTAAATTTAGCGTCAGTGAAGCCACGGATTGCGCTAGTTAAGTTAAATTAAGTTTATTGTTTACCTCCTAAGAATAAATATGTGGTTAGAAAGATATTAAAATTAGTTATTCATTTTAAACTATTCTTTCAATTTGATTTCTGAACGAGGGGAACACTTCAAAGGAAAAAAAAATGTTGTTTTTATTTAATTCCGAGCATTTTCATATTTATTCACCTTTTAAACCTTCTCTGGACTTGTACAAATAATTTAAGACCAAAATTATCCAAATCGGTTCAGCTGGACCGATTTCAAACATTCTTTTTCCATAAGTTACCTACAATATCACTGCATGCATGCATGCAATAGTAGCAGAACCCGCGGCTTCGCTCACACTATATCTACGGACGATTATAATAATAGAAATAAGTTGTAAATAACTATTGGTCTTATCAATTATAAATATAATAAATGAAACTATCTTTTCGGATTTTGTCGTGGTTTTATTTTGATTTTTGGTTCCCGACGTTTCGAATGCTTTACAGTATCTAGTCTCTCCCGTGACCATGATTGCTGTAAAGCATTACAAGCGTCGTGAACCAAAAATCTAAATTAATTCAAAGATAGTTTCATTTATAATGTCAAATATTCGCGTAAATCTAAGAAAGTATTAATTTAATTAATATTTTATAGTTTTTGTATAATATACTTGGCTGTCTGTCGTAGGTTCTGATTTTACTACAAACAGCTGGGCCGTCTTCATATAACGTATCTGCTTCATTCTACGAATCATTAACGAAGTAAATTGTGCACAAATTGCAATCTTAGAAGCCATTGAACGAAGTCATTGAATTGAAGCTTACATTTTCGACGCGTTTGCCTCAATTTGTAGTGGCTACTTGCTGTGCCAGCAGTTACGGGTTCAAATCTCGCTGGACGCATTAATTAATGTGATGAGAACAACAGATTGTACTTTTGAGACTTCAAAAACCTTTAACCTTCAAACGGGAGAGCCGTGACCATGATTGCTGTAAAGCATTCGAAACGTCGGGAACCAAAAATCTGAATAAAACTATGTATGACTAAATCCGAAAACATGGTTTTATTTAAAATGCGAACTTAAAGCGCTTTAAAGTGCGACTTTAAAGGTCTTAGAGATTCTTCTTTGAGAACGTGTAGACATTGCCTCTTAAGTTTTAATACGAAGTTTGTATGTAACTAGCTCTTTTTAATGTAAGGCACGGGCCTTCAATACGAGAATCAAATCACAGTCCACTACGTTATACGTAACGTTTAAAGGACATATACTACGTAATAGGTTAATACGTTATGAGGCCGAGCAAAGCGAGCCGTAACACTCTCCCACACCCTGAGCATTTTGTGGTACACTTTACTGAAAAACTATCACGCCTATAGATTTGTGCTTTGACATGGTAATTGGATTTGTGCTTTAAAATAGTAACTTCATATTTAGATGTGTTATCTGTCAAAAAATATAATTTCAAAATCATTAAAAAAATGAACATTAACAACTTATTTTAGTCTCTACTTCTCTTACAAAAACTACGCAAGCCCTCACAAAACTCAGCTTTTTGCTGGTTATATTATACGTTATTTGGAGAACATGCTTAGTTCAAGCATACAAATTTCTTCACGATGTTTTCTGCTTCTATTCTCTTACTGTATTAGATAAGTGGTATTCATGTTGATCGTGTTGTGATACTCTGTGGTCTACTTTTACTGTATTACTCTGTGTCTTACATGTCTCTGTCTTTAATAGAATTATTGTGCTGTAGTAATGGCTGATGATTATAAATGATATGATGATAGTTTGTAACTTGTGTAGTACTGTTCCTTATAATAAAAAGTAAAGGATATTAGTAATGTGTAGTATATTATTTTAATTAAATAAAGGATCCCGCATATAACAAAAGATCGCACATGAAAATATTTGTGAGGCTCGGGATTCGAACCCGCTTCACTTAGTTTCTTACGCTCATACCTAG
The DNA here is from genome assembly GCA_905231865.2 of Boloria selene. NCBI lineage: Eukaryota > Metazoa > Arthropoda > Insecta > Lepidoptera > Nymphalidae > Boloria > Boloria selene. Next base: position 1,466,744 of record HG993158.1, on the reverse strand, counting down.
ACTACTACTGCATATAAAAATGTATGTCCCATACAAATACCATAATAATTAATAATAATGTTCTCCGACCGATTCCGGCCACGGCGGCCAATCTCATCGAGACTAGCCAACTGTGCAGGAGATATTATAGTGCAGACACAAGTGCACTCTCTATTCCTATCACTCTCATACTCCGGTGGGACGACTGCTCGACACGACCAGTGAGAGCTAAGGCGCAGGACCAACGGCTTTACGTGCTCTCCGAGGCACGGAGGTGACGTCCGACTATTGTCGGTTTGTACGAATATCTATCACTTCTTTGATTTCTAATATAAAATAAGCGATTTTTATGTGCAGGATATACCTATGCTAAAAATAAAAAAGAAATAACCTTAACCTACCGAGCTGATAATTTATTATTAAGATCCCACCCACTTTTAATAAGTCCAAGAGTTTTTATATGTAAAACAGCTGGCTCTATAGAGCCGTCCTATGAAATTTACGTTACTAACACTCCCTGAGTAAAATGGTATTTTGTAAAAAGTACTATAGAAACGTCCGCAATTGCATTCACGAGTATGTTAAAACTTATAAAACAAAGTGATTTCTCTTTGAGCCATTTAAGAAGCAAAAAAGGCTCAGTCGCGATATATCAAACACCAATTGTCGGACAAATAATATTTAATTTATTCGTCCGCTAATCGGATGAATAGACACTTCGTAAAACAATAATCTAGCTTACATAATGGTTAGATAGACTCGAAATGTCAATTTAACAACAAAATATCAATTTACAATGTTTGCTTCATAACAACCTAGTTGTTGGACTGTTATTAACATTTTTACTTTATTAGAAAACTAGCGACTCACCCTCGCTTTGCTCGGGTTCGTTCCTAAATTTAGCGTCAGTGAAGCCACGGATTGCGCTAGTTAAGTTAAATTAAGTTTATTTTTTACCTCCTAAGAATAAATATGTGGTTAGAAAGATATTAAAATTAGTTATTCATTTTAAACTATTCTTTCAATTTGATTTCTGAACGAGGGGAACACTTCAAAGGAAAAAAAAATGTTGTTTTTATTTAATTCCGAGCATTTTCATATTTATTCACCTTTTAAACCTTCTCTGGACTTGTACAAATAATTTAAGACCAAAATTAGCCAAATCGGTTCAGCTGGACCGATTTCAAACATTCTTTTTCCATAAGTTACCTACAATATCACTGCATGCATGCATGCAATAGTAGCAGAACCCGCGGCTTCGCTCACACTATATCTACGGACGATTATAATAATAGAAATAAGTTGTAAATAACTATTGGTCTTATCAATTATAAATATAATAAATGAAACTATCTTTTCGGATTTTGTCGTGGTTTTATTTTGATTTTTGGTTCCCGACGTTTCGAATGCTTTACAGTATCTAGTCTCTCCCGTGACCATGATTGCTGTAAAGCATTACAAGCGTCGTGAACCAAAAATCTAAATTAATTCAAAGATAGTTTCATTTATAATGTCAAATATTCGCGTAAATCTAAGAAAGTATTAATTTAATTAATATTTTATAGTTTTTGTATAATATACTGGGCTGTCTGTCGTAGGTTCTGATTTTACTATAAACAGCCGGTCCGTCTGTATATAACGTATCTGCTTCATTCTACGAATCATTAACAAAGTAAATTGTGCACAAATTGCAATCTTAGAAGCCATTGAACGAAGTCATTGAATTGAAGCTTACATTTTCGACGCGTTTGCCTCAATTTGTAGTGGCTACTTGCTGTGCCAGCAGTTACGGGTTCAAATCTCGCTGGACGCATTAATTAATGTGATGAGAACAACAGATTGTACTTTTGAGACTTCAAAAACCTTTAACCTTCAAACGGGAGAGCCGTGACCACCATGATTGCTGTAAAGCATTCGAAACGTCGGGAACCAAAAATCTGAATAAAACTATGTATGACTAAATCCGAAAACATGGTTTTATTTAAAATGCGAACTTAAAGCGCTTTAAAGTGCGACTTTAAAGGTCTTAGAGATTCTTCTTTGAGAACGTGTAGACATTGCCTCTTAAGTTTTAATACGAAGTTTGTATGTAACTAGCTCTTTTTATTGTAAGGCACGGGCCTTCAATACGAGAATCAAATCACAGTCCACTACGTTATACGTAACGTTAATAGGGCATTCTAATATACTACATAATAGGTTAATACGTTATGAGGCCGAGCGAAGCGAGCTGTAACGCTCTCCCACAACCTGAGCATTTTGTGGTACACTTTACTGAAAAACTATCACGCCTATAGATTTGTGCTTTAACATGGTAATTGGATTTGTGCTTTAAAATAGTAACTTCATATTTAGATGTGTTATCTGTCAAAAAATATAATTTTAAAATCATTAAAAAAATGAACATTAACAACTTATTTTAGTCTCTACTTCTCTTACAAAAACTACGCAAGCCCTCACAAAACTCAGCTTTTTGCTGGTTATATTATACGTTATTTGGAGAACATGCTCAGATCCTTCAAGCATACAAATTTCTTCACGATGTTTTCTGCTTCTATTATGTTACTGTAAGATAAATGGTATTCATGTTGATCGCACATGAAAATATTTGTGAGACTTGGGATTTGAACCCGCTTCACTCAGTTTCTTAGGCTGATACCTAGACTGCCTTAGAAAATGTATGTCCCATACAAATACCATAATAATAATGTTCTCCGACCGATTCCGGCCACGGCGGCCAATCTCATCGAGACTAGCCAACTGTGCAGGAGATATTATAGTGCAGACACAAGTGCACTCTCTATTCCTATCACTCTCATACTCCGGTGGGACGACTGCTCGACACGACCAGTGAGAGCTAAGGCGCAGGACCAACGGCTTTACGTGCTCTCCGAGGCACGGGGGTGACTCACCGCCAACTTCCCAACTCCGGGCTGTTACTCAGCCTTACTAAACCAAAAGATTCAATAATTAAACTTGGCCCGACCCGGGACTCGAACCCAGGACCTCTCGATGTATGACCGTACATGCTAGCCAGTACACCATACAAATCACATTGCCAGTTATCGCTATATACAACAATCTAGTCTTCTACGAAAGACCTTGGATACCTCAAAGGCTATTGAATTTTCCATACATATTAGAGCAACAAAGCATCAAACTAAAATAACAACTGCGACTACAGACTATGTAGTTTATTATATACGAACAGACACGCCCATTTGATGGGGCGGAGTTTATGGTGGGCGTGCCATTGATTGCCATGGAAATACGAAATTTGGATGTGACAATATTTCTTAGAATCTTTTCCTTAAAAATCATATCATAATTTCTATTGTACTACTAATCTTATAATATTAACAAGTAATTTTCTTATATACGAGTATATTATTTCGTGTATGTTCATAGCTGGGCATTAACTCGTTAATCCGTTAATCGTTAATTAACGAAGTTAACATTTTTATTAACGATTAACTTTTAAGTTAACCTACAAAAAATTTAACGGACTCGTTAACTTCCGTTACATTTTCTCAAGTCCGTTAATCGTTAATTCAGTACCTATTCTTTACCAAGCACCGCGTCGCGTCGAATAAAACGAAACTAGGTACCTAAGTAAAGTTTGGGAGGTAAGGTTGTCGGTGCGTGTTCACGAGCCGGGCGCCCAGTAAGCATCTGCGTCAGTCTGAAAGTCATGACACCGTGTAGGCCTTCTGACCCAGTGAAACAGGACGAACGGCATCCACTTTCACCAGGCCAGCCTCTGGGTTTCCCAGTTACTTCCTCCATAGCCGGATCATGGCCTCGTCAGCTAGACGGAAGGGATCCCACTCACTCGCCCGAAACTGGTTCACTTTGGCGAGTACCTCTGCCTACGCTTGGAGTACCCAGGATGAACACCCGCCAGAAGGACACCGCGCGTCATCCCCGTATCGCCTTCACCAACAGAACCCGCTGCGTACTGCACAATTGGATCACGTTCGGGACGGAGAGGGCGTCGATCCAGCGGGGATCCATACAGTGCCATGGACCTCACAATTTCAAAACCGGCAAAGAGATTCAATGCCCCGGACATTCGGCAAAAGCCTGCCGAAAGTCGAGACGGCTTCCAACAGTATCGAGGTGAACTGGGAGAAATTAAAAAGGAACGTCCAGCGTCCGTCCAGGGCCAGAGAGAGGTGCCTCATGATAGCGAAGTGGCTTTTGTTGAGTCCCAAACGGCTGAGTATTGAAGGCATTGAACTGAGCCTCTGAAAAGCCCGGTCCCGCCTCCTCGAAATGCTGAGAAACTTTTAAGTTCCAGAACCCAAATCAAAAGACTTTATAAGTAGATCATTATTGTTGCACAAATATAATAATTCAATTTTAATCACGTGTTAACGGATTAACGATTAACGTTAACTTGCGTTAAATCTTTCGAAATTTAACGCTTTAACGTTTAACGAAGTTAACTTTTTTAAGTAACGGATTAACGATTAACGAGTTAATTATTTGTTTAACGGTGCCCAGCTATGTGTATGTTGTATGCTTTAATGATTAGGATCAAATTTAGTATTTAGATAAGGTTTTGTTTTTTAACTATATAAGTGTCTATTCGGAAAATCGTTTGTTTTGATATTCTAATCTATACTAATATTATAAAGTGGAAAGATTTTTATGTAAGTATGTTTGTAACGAATTGGTTCAAAAAGTACAAGACCGATTTTAAAAATTCTTTCACCATTTGAATGCTACACTATCACTGATTAATATACGCTATTAAAATAGCAAGAAAAAAATAAGGATCCCTTCTAAAACTACAATAATAGGAGAGGAGGAGGAGTGCACGCCGCACATAATAATATATGAAATAGGTAGCCGCGTGGCTCAAGAGTATATTAAAGCTGGATTAATTTTGGAGAATTTTCAACCCAGCGAGTGATCGAATAAAGTTTAGTAGCGATTAAAAAAATGAACGCGGGTGAAGCCGCGCGTATTGCTAGTATTAAATAACTAACTCCGTTAGGAGTATTTGTGTTCTGTATTCCCCTTGCTCCGCTCGTCGTGTTAATCCACAGACATGTTAACGTTTAGTACAGATTGCAGAAGAGACATTTTTCCGCTGTAAAAAGTACCTATCCTATGTGTTGACGGATATCAACTATCGCCATCATACTCAATTTCATCAAAATATGTCCAGTTTACTTATGATGCTTTCTCAACCTTCGAGAAGAGAGCGTATTCTTTCTTCAAAGAACGGCAACGCATCTGTAAGCCCTGCGGTGTTGTAGATGTCCATGGCTGGTGGTGATGACCTTATATTTATATTTTTATTTTTAATTATATATTCTTTTAGAATTCAATGAGTTATTTAAGCATTTTAAAGCATTGTTTTTATTGTTTTGTTTAGCGAATGTTGTGTTACATTAAAATAATATGTTAGATTTAAGCAAATTGTTAATGTAATGTATGTATACTGTAGGAGATCCGTATTAATAACTAAATAAATAACTAAATGACTTCCATCATCAGCCCCCTGCCCATTTGCCCCCTTTGTCCCATAAAAAATAAAGAACGGACAGGCGAAAATTCTAAATACTATAGATTCGGCCTCTGTATCGATAATAATGATACTTCAATAAGATTTTCCTTAAAATATTTAAGGTACAGATTTGACTCATTGACGACATGTATAAAAGAGATGTAAATATCACAGTTTTACAAATTTCTAAGATTTATATTGAACTAGCGTAGCCATCTGGTTTTCGACGTTTGATGTTGACATTTAGCTCGGTTTGTAGTGACCATACTTGATGCGACAGCGGTCTCAGGTTCGAGTCCCGCTGAGGGCATTTATTTGTTGAGCACGAATGTTTGTACTCCAGTCATGGATGCTTATATTTATAATATGTCTGTATTTAAAGTTATGTATTTGTAGTGAACCAACTATCTGGTATCCGTAACACAAGCCTCGTAGCTTACCACGGAACTAGATGGCACTGTGTGTAATAAGGTCCCAACATATTTATTTTTTCAGATTCTAAATGCATTAAGGGTCCTTAAATATCTATACGTCATGATTTACAATTTCTTACTTTTATAAAAGTATTATATAATTAGAAAAATATGTATTGAAAATTGTTGAAAACTGGTTAAAATCAGAAGAAAGTTAGGATAATAAATAGCGTTTTTTTTGTTTTGTATGTTGTGTTTTGATTCAAAATGTATACCCTACACTAACTTCCACAGCTAAAAAGAATCTAACGACACCTTTGAAGCTAAAATTCATTGAGACGTTCAGGCTGCAGAGGGTGGCAAACAATTATTATTACATACTCTCGAAAAACATAACCCTCCTTCTGGCGCAGTCGGGTAATTAAATGAAGACACAACTCGAAGTTAACATCAACAATGCCATATCCAAAACCAACTGAGCACATCTTCGTCCATCCCTCCCACTGCAGTGGGCGTAGACCCTCCCAATTGGCTTGCTACCAAAAAATCAATAGCATACAATATTCAGTCTGTATTATGAATGTTTCACAAAGTACGGATAATATATTTTTTATTATAAACCTCCGCCATGTAGCTTAGGTGTTTATTTAATCATATAGGAGAAAGGCAGTTGTAGCCCAGTGGTAACGCGGTTGGAGTGATGCGGGTTCAAATCCGGGTCTCGCACCTCTGATATTTTCATGTGCGAATCATTTCCATCATGATTACCGAAGGTGAAGGAAAAGATCGTGAGGAAACCTGCATGTCTGAGAGAACCTAGCAAGTTTTCGAAAGACGTGAAGTCCGCTAACACGCACTAGGCCAGCGCGGTGGACTATGGCCTGATCCCCCTCGTACTGAGCGACGCCCACCCCCAGCAGTGGGGCGTTAAAAAGAGCTGAAGATGAATGAAGATGAAACTCGTTTTAAAATTGAAAGCAAATTTTTAAACCACATACTACTCTCTTTCTTATAACTTCTAAGTATTTCATGATATTAATTTCTGCTAATTTTAAGATATTTTCGGTTCCAGTTGCCATTTTTATGTTAACGATCGATGAAACAAACCGACAAGCTAATACTTTCACTTTTGTAATTGTAAATGTTACTATCACTACATATTATAAAACAAAGTCGCTTTCCGCTGTCTGTCTGTCCCTATGTAGGCTTAGATCTTTAAAACTACGTTTCGTATGAACTAATACAATCTCAATCGAATGTACATTAAATATTCTTTGAAAAAACTTATTGAAATATAGTTTTTAGAATGTTTGCCTGTCATAACCGGTTATTCCCATAATACTTTTACTGCTTAACTAGCCTAAAGCCCTTCTCAGGAAATAATCTTTGATATCTGATTAGTAGTAATAGTAGTAGTAGAAGTAGTATTTCCGGAGATTACCGCGTTCGGACAAACAGACAAAGAAACTCTGCTTCTTTAGTATATTAAGGACTAGCCTTTCCCGCGGCTCCGCTCGCGTTCTAAAGGCAGAAAATTAAAAGAAATATTTTTCTCCCGTTTTCGCAACATTTTTCATTAATGCTCCGCTCCTATTGGTCGTAGCGTAATTTAATATAGCCTTCCTCGATAAACGGACTATCCAACACAAAAAGAATTTTTCAATTCGGACCAGTAGTTCCTGAGATTAGCACGTTCAACCAAACAAACATACAAAGAAACTCTGCTTTATATAGATATAGATTTTTTTCTGACTTAAAGGTTATAGATCCGCCCTAACACTTGCTATAGATATAAAAAAATAGTAATTTGAAGTTGGCATTCCCATACAAAATAAACTGTTCTGAACTACCTATTCGATTTCCATCTGTTACTATGTGTTCCCTATTTTTTATAATTAAACTAAAAAACGGCAAAAAACCATGTCTGTTGTATGGGAGCCCCCCTTAAATATTTGTTTTATTTTAGTTTAATTATTTATTCTTAAAGTGAATATATAACTAAATATTCTGTGAATATTTTAAGCATGTACCAGTAGCCGTTATCAATATCGAGCAAAAACGAGCAAAAAATCACGTTAGTTGCCTCCTTAAATATTTATTTTTTTCTGTTTTTAAGTATTTTTGTTATAGCGGCAATAGAAATACATCATCTGTTATAATTTCAACCCTAACTACCACGGCTCATGACATACAGACTGGTGACAAACAGACAGACAGACAACGAAGTCTTAGTAATTGGGTCCCATTTTGGGTAAGGAACCCTAAAAAAAGTATTATTCAAATCGGTTCAACCGTTTTTGAGTTTTAGCGAGACTAACGAAAAGCAATAGGATTTTATATTAAAAGTATTGTTTTAAGTCAGACATCTATACTAATATTATAAAGAAGTAAAGTTTGTTTATTTGTTAAATTGTAAGGGGTAATCTCGGGATCTACTGAACCGATTTTAAAAATTCTTTCACCAATAGAAAGCCACATTATTGCTGAGTGTCATAGGTTATATAAAAAACCGAAAAATAAAAAGGCTTTTACGTGGTAGTCCGTTTTGCAAAGTGAATCGGAGAAAAAACGGTCGAATGAAAGCGTTTCTTACGAATGCTGCCTTAACTATGAAAGATATATTTTTGAGTTCTAGAGAAAAGATGTGGAGCTTAAAAATGCCTACAAAAAAGTCAACGACAGCATATGTCTAACTTTTATATTTAAGTAACAAAAAGTAGTTTTTTTAATATTAGTATAGATAATTTAATTGTTAATTTTTAATATTAATAAAATAATTTAAATTATTTAAACACTCTGTACTAAAAAAGGATTATTAACATTATGCCCAACGAAGTCAGCTAGTATTAAAATAAAAACAAAAATATCTAAATTTAAGCAGCTATTTTCAACACAAAGACGTATAAAAATTCTAAAGCGAAATCTGTCGTAGAAATATCATGTTCATTAAATACAGGGGTGGGCAAGTTACTGAAAATTAATCGCGTCTTAATTTTTGGGGTTCCGTAGAAAATGGAGACTGGGGTTCACTCGATGAATATTGTTTTAACACTTTCTTAGGTTTACGCGAATATTTGACATTATAAATGAAACTATCTTTTCGGATTTTGTTGCGGATTTATCATAAACCAAAAATCATAATAAATCCGCGACAAAATCCGAAAGATAGTTTCATTTATAATATTGTTTTCGTTAGTTAGAGTCAGTAATTCTTTTTATGGACATTGTATAAGTTCAAATAGTTATAGAACCACTCTATTCATTAGTGAAAACAGAAAGGAAAGCAGCATTATTGAGTTTATCGCGAACAGACAGACACGGCGGCGTGTTTTATAATATGTAGTATGATGTTGATTCGGATAATCAGCTATCATTATACCAAAATTACATCGAAAACAGTCCAGTAGTTTTCTCGTGTTGTGGTAACAGATAGACAGACAGACAAAAATTCTAAACACTATAGATTTGGTCTTTGTATCGATAATTATAATTATTTCAATTAAACTTTACAAATAATCAATTATTTTACTCAATTTTATTTAAGTCGAAAGTCTGTAGACTTTGTGTTACTCAAAGTTATTTCTTATTTATGTACTAAATTCCATCAAAATCAGTTCAGCATTTCAGCGTAAATCAACAAACATACACACAAACTTATATAGTGATAATATTATTAACTACAAATCGAAACTAAAAAGAAAAAAAAATTAATTACTTAGTTATTGTTGGAGTCGGTGCCAGCCAAGAAGGACAGTTTTATCCTGCCTTTGCAATGAACTTTCGAACGGATATTTTGATTATATTTACAAATTGATACATTAATTAAATTGTATTAAGATTATTTTGCTTTGACTGGCACCGACTCCAACAATAACTAAGTAATTAATTTTTTTTTTCTTTTTAGTTTCGATTTGTAGCGTTTTGAAGTCGGTTTTCATTTTTGTTAAAAAATAATTTATTTTAATTTTTTTTGTGGAAATTATTATGTTTAAATAAAATATTGGAAGGCTAACTAAACTACTGCTCCAATAAGTCAGCGAAGTTTTGAAATGAACGACAATAGTCAATCGAGATTTGTCCACGTCTATTTTTCCACGTAACTCGTAGACGTTAATAAGATTTACCTTCTATTATCAATCCACCTAATATCCTGAAGGAATACGACTATCAGTTCATAAGTACGTATAATATTAAAAGAACTTTCTTTCAACTCCTAACCGTTGAGGATATATACCTTACACCATCACAAATTCTTGAACAGCTTTAGAAAATATATGAAAAAGGTAATCAGTGCCGATAAAATTTAAGGGTTGCCCTCGATTTCTCTAGGATCCCATCATCAGATGCTGACTTGGTGACAATGAGAACATCTTGAATGTATACGCTACCGAACAAAAAAGAAATTTTTAAAATCGGCCCACAATTCACGGAGAAATCGGTGAAAACACATAAAAAACAACTGTTGAGGAATTTTGCCTTCCATCATTAGCTCATCCACATGAGATGATGATTTTCATACGTAAAAGCTTTATCGGGTTTAAAAAATATATCAAAAACATAATAGGTGCCTGTAAATTTTGAGAGTTGCCTTCGATTTCCCTGGGATCCCATCATCAGATCCTGACTTGGTGACAATGGGACCACCTCGGAACTATACCCTACCAATCAAAAGAAAAATTTTTGAAATCGGCCCACAGACGGCGGAGTAATCGGTGAACATACATAAAAAAAAAATACATACAACGGAACATATAACCTCCTCCTTTTTTGAAGTCGGTTAAAAATCATAATAAATGTATTTAGAACCCTTATTTAATAACGACACGCGACAGGCGACTAGCTATTCTTTAGCTCGTTAGTATGCGTAAAACGAATGTAGTTTTCAATAAAATTCCACTTTCTTTCGAATTTTATTATTTTTAACGAGTTTAAAATGGCGTTGAAAGTAAATATTACTACTTTAATATGTTTATATTACTAGCAGTAGTAGTGTAGTGGCTAGCATGTACGATCATACATCAAGGCCTGGGTTCGAGTCCTGGATCAGGCCAAATTTAAATATTGAGTCTTTCTTTTTAGTAGGCCTCAGTAACTTGTCTGTTTTGTATTTACCTATCTATATTAAAGAAAATAACTAAGTATATTTCATATTTTTTAACAACCAATTAATGCCAAAATGCATGACTATTTAATAAACAAAAAAAACTGTCATTTGTATCTAACTATGTATATTATATGACTACACGTTTGGTGCAGTTTGTAGTGACCCTACTTTCTTGCGCCAGCGGTCGCGGGTTCGAGTCCCGTTGGAGGCATTCGTTTGTTTGTACTCCAGTCATGGGTGTTTATATTTATAATATGTACGTATTTAAACTTATATAACATGTAGTATATCAACTATCTGGTATCCGTAACACAAGCCCCCTTCGTAGCTTACCACGGAACTAGATGGCGCTGTGTGTAATAATGTCACAACATATTTATATTTATTTATTTATCTATGTCGTGTGTTAACATGAGTCACTTCCGGAATGATTTCTGTATAGCAGTTGAAACGTCGAGACCCAAAAATTAAATTAAATCCGATACCAAAACCGAAAATAGAGTTGTGTATAAATTTATACAAGTAGATAAATATTGTAATGCAATATTGTTATCAAATTTTTTTTGAAAGGAGCAACTGTAGAGTTTCTCGCCGGTTCTCCACTTCTCAGCAGAACAGCAAGCCGGTGGTAGTTTACTCACAGACTTACAGACTTCCATTTAATTTTAATAATGTAAAAATGACGATTCAAAAGAGCTTGTTAAAGTCTATTTGAATAAAGAATATTTTGATTTGATTTGTTGAAAACTACCAACGATAGAGTTAAGCAAAAGTTCCATAGTTAAGTACAAGAAAATACACAAAACATGGCTTTTTAAAAATTCTAGAGCCTAGACTTAAACTTTTCTAAGGGTTTGGAACAGGAAACCAAGTTAGGTCGAACCCCTAATAACTTCCCCCACACCCGAATGCAACAAGTAAAAAAATATGATCCGTTCAGACTCATTTAAATAACTCAGCTTGCCCGCCGGTTAAATATTACACACTTTGGCTTTGTGTTGATAAGACTTATACATATAATAAAATTTTAACTTCTAATCTTGATACATTAAATATTTTTTGTAAAATCTAATTGAAATAGTTGTTATTAACGATATAGGCCGAATTTATAGTTATTAGAATTTTTGTTTATCTGTCTGTGACCGCATTACGAGAAAACTACTGGAGTTTTAAGAAATTTGATATTGTAATATAAAAACATGTTGTTGGGACATTCTTACAGCAGCACCATCCAGTTCCGTGGTAAGATGCTTTTGTTACGGATACCAGATAGTTGATATACTAGATATATATACTTTTAAATACATACTTACTAACACTACTACTAACACCCATGATTGGAGTACAAACATTCGTGTTTAACAAATGAATGTCCCCAGCGGGACTCAAACCCGTGATCTCTGGCGCAGAAAGTAGGGTCACTACCAACTGAGCCAAACGAGTAGCTGGTTATCCTGGCCAACATATAGGATACTTATTTACTGCAGAAAAAACTAATATCTGAGAAATGTATGTGTGTATTCAGACCTTTTTAAAGTCCCACTGCTGGGCAAGGGTCTCCCATCAATACGAGGGGGATCAGATCATAGTTCACCACGCTGGCCTAGTGCATGTTGGCCGACTTCACATGTCTTTCGAAAACTTGCTAGGTTTTCTCAGACATGCAGGTTTCCTCACGATGTTTTCCTTCACCGTAAGACAAGTGGTAATCATTATAGAAAAGATTCGAACATGAAATTTATACTAACCGCTAAAACGTATAATGGACGACCCGTAGCACGTGTCTCAACTCGAGTTGAAAGACTTAGGGATAATAAGAATAAGCATTTTCATGTCAAAGAAGTACCTACTATAAATATGAACATATATATTATTTATATACCATATAGAATATTCTTAACTAAATTTTATATAAAAAATTGGCAAATCCATACTAACATTTCGTTCAGTTCGAGCGATTCCGTATAATATACCAATTATTTATTCGCCTTAGAATATTTTATTTAACTTTACTTTCGTACAAATCTCCAATTCGTTTATGTTAGTATCTAACTTGGGACATATATTTCAAATTTTCTCTTTTTATGAGATAACTTCATTTTTATATGGGATTAAGAGGTTGGTTCAAAACACTGGTGCTTTAATTATATTTTACAGCCATACAATACTTTGTATTTTACTTATTATAATTATTTCTGACTTAAAAGGCAGTGGTAGTCCAGTAGTAATAATTTCTTGAAAAAAAAAAAGAAAATCCGCTTCAAACCCTGAGTGTTCCGAATCATATTCAATGTGCTTACTTGCCTTATAGTAAAGGGAAACAGCCTAAAATCTGCATGTTGGAAAGTAGAAATAAACCGCACTTTTGTTCATTCGGTAAATAGGATACTATGTATAACCGTGAAAAGGTAACAGCCACAGATACTTACGGATTTATAATATACTAGCTGACCCGTGCCCACTTCATTGGGCATAATTTTAATAATCCTTTTTAGTACATAGTGTTTTTAAGTTAGACATATGCTGTCGTTGACTTTTTTGTAGGCATTTTCAAGCTCCACATCCTTTCTCTAGAACTCAAAAACATATCTTTCATAGTTAAGGCAGCGTTCGTAGAAACGCTTTCATTCGACCGTTTTTTCTCCGATTCACTTTGCAAAACGGACGTAAAAGCCTTTTTATTTTTCGGTGTTTTATATAGCCTATGACACTCAGCAATAATGTGGCTTTCTATTGGTGAAAGAGTTTTTAAAATCGGTTCAGTAGATCCCGATATTACCCCTTACAATTTAACAAATAAACAAACTTTACTTCTTTATAATATTAGTATAGACTAGCAATGCCCGCGGATCCGCCCGTGTTTTGATCACTAATAAAAATAAGAATTAGTGGTAGAAGGTCATAAATTTAAAGTTATAAGTATTTTATGGTACCACATTATAAAAAAATAATAATGTGGTCTAAAAATAAAAATAAATAATATCTGAAGATTATCATCTAGCGAAATATAAAATAAATAGCCTATGACCCAAATGTACAAAAAATTGGTCAAGCCAGTATATTTAAGAAAAAATAATTTTAAAGCGTTTTTAATTAATGTATATCTTTTAAGAGATTAGAATTTAACCATTGCATTTGCTATTGAAGACCACATAGGATGAAGGAAATATTAGGGACTAAGCAAATCGAGGACATAATGCTAATTTTTAAAATATTAATTTTACTAGCTTTAGAGCGTTACTCTATAAGAGCGAGGTATTGGATAAAATATCAATAAACAGATAAATTATCTCTATCTTTCGTGAGTCTTAATACTAGTTATATTTCGTCTGGCTGTTAAGATTATACCCGTTGCCTATAGATGCCATGTTTATTTTGGCGCGTCAGTTTGACAGATGACAGCAGTTTACGCGGGAAACGATTTGCAATGATGGCGGCAGCGTGCCTTATCCTGGTATCGAGGTTTGTTTCCATAGCACATTTTGAAAATTGTAATGTTTTTACTTTTTATAGTTAAATATTGTTTTGGTATATGTAATTTTATCTAAACAAATTGACTTAAAAATAAAATTCTTTCTAATAACAGTAATAATAGATTTTTATTATGTATTATATTATGTATTTTATATTATGATAATTGATACAGTTATTCAATGAGCATTCTATTGCCAATCACTTATTGCAAATATAAAAGCCCGATTTATCGATTTTAATAATATTTTTAATTACATAACTGCAATCACATGTAATTCATCAGCACTATATATTTAGAAAAAGTAATAAAACAGTTTCACATTATAATAACATATTTTTTCGATCAAGTAGGTAGGTACCTATGTACAAAAAAAGTTACATATTAATGTTATTGACAATGGAAACGTGTGAGACATAATATTTTAAACTTCAATTAAATTTAACACATGTTGTTCCAAAGCCAAAGTAGCGATATACCTGAACAGTTTTCTTTTTAACTGATTTTAAAATCTAAGGAGATCGTAATGGCGGCAAAATTTTTAAGATTTTAGACGTTGTTTATTGTAGTATGTATATGTAAAAATACTAATTTATGATTATTTTAGTAATAAGTTTATAATTTTTAATCTAGAATTACTTTCTCCGTTAGTGAAAACCGTACGTAAATGCGAATACTTTGCTGTTAAAGTTAATGAGATTAGCCCAAACAAACAAATTCAGTGAGTTGAATAAGAACATCAACTATAATATTATTATCATGATTATTTTCCAACATTTAAAACATATTAAACTTAAATATGTTGGGACATTAAGGCAAACCAACGTCTAGTGTCATGGTAAGCTACGATGCTTGTGTTACGGATACCAGATAGTTGATACACTACACATATTCGTACTTATAACACAAAATGTCCCCCAACAGGACTCGAACACGCGAAAGCCACAGCAGGTCACAACAAACTAAGCTGAACCTGTCTTCGTCTTAAGTTACGAATGAATATGAAGTTATTAAAAGTTTTAGAAATATTATATAAAATTTAAACGACAGTAGTCCAGCGGTAACGCGCTCGCTTGGATAACCAAGTGATACGGGTTCAAATCCGGGTCTCTCACCTTTGATATTCTCACGAATCATTTCTATCATGTCTTACGGTGAAGGAAAACATCGTGAGGAAACTTGCATGTCTAAGAAACCAGCACTAGGCCAGCGCGGTGGACTATGGCCTGATCCCCCTCGTACTGAGGGAGGCCCGTGCTCAGCAGTGGGACGTTAAAAAGGACTGATGGTGATGATGATGATATAAAATTTAAATTGCATCTTAAAAGGTTCAACAACTCCAAAAAGACATTATTACGCTAACCATTTACATCTATTTATATAAACTGGAGGTCAAGTTTCCAGAACACTTTATCCCTAAAAGTTAGAAACAGATATCAGTTCCAACCGTCACCGGAAGTGTCACTGTCTCCGGTCAGACGCTAAATTTGAATATGAATTTCGAACACTTATCTCAGTTGATACCAGGACTTCGTTGTGGACAGTCGTGTGCGGAAATTAACGCTTTTATGAATGGTTTGAGTTTGGATGGCACATTTTAGACATATTATGCAAAATATTAAAATAATAATATAATGCGTTACAATATACATAACAAAATTATAACTGAGATAAACTGCAAATGAAATATTATTTGGAAAATGTAATTGAAATAGTCATTATTTTCGATACAGATGCATAATCTATAGATGAGATATATTTTAGATTTTTGATTTGTCTGTGAACTGAGGGAAAATAATACTCTGAGAAATCTATTATTATTAGCCTTTATTAACAGTCTTACAAAACATGGTTATATAAGTAAACAATATCTTAAAAATAACTATAATCTATAAAATATTTAATTTAATTGACTAATTATTTACTTATCTATTAACAGCTATGTATTCCTATTAGACACCGGTAATAAGATTGTTTTGCGTTTCCGCAAAGGCCTCCCCTAAAGCTTGCCACATCCCTGAGAAATCTTTACTAACCGTTAAAACGCACCTAGGGAACGAACTCGAGCGAAGCGAGAGTGTCTCACTAGTCTAAACTTGTAGAACTAATATTGTAAAAAGGAAAGATTTTTTGTTTGTTTGGTTGGTACGATTTAACCAAAAAACTGCTCGACTGAAATATAAAAATGTTTTCGCCACTGAAAAAAAATCTTTACTGCTTTTCTAATTATATTTTCAAAAAAAATAGGGATCTCTACCTAAAACCACACTAAATAATACTTTAATTGTTAAGAAATGTAAAAACTAGAAACTTTAATTATCAAGTATATATTTTTTACATTAAAAAACGCAGTAAAATACAGTGAACGCCATGTCTGCCAAACGCCGTGCCGTTCTGCTTTAGAACGCGGGTGTAGCCGCAGGTACTGCTAGTATATTATAATTTAATATAATTAGGAATTATTAATAGACATCCAATTTTCGCATCTCCTTTTCGAAGTCGGTTAAATATAACAATATAGCTACATCTATCTCTTAACTAATTCACACGCGCCCTACATTTAATTTTATTATACAAAGTTACGCATATCAAGGAGACAATACGCACTGACATACAAAAGACGTGACACATCATGATCGGAGCCCTTAGAGCTTTAAATAGAATCTTAATGAAGATATTCTATGAAAACGTCAAAATGTTTTGTTAAACATTTGTTATTATTATCACATGTCTACAGAGAAATAATTAAATTCAAAATCGAATCCATGAATATTTTTTGGAAAATCTTATTGAAATTGTCATTTTTGTCGATAAAAGCCGCCAATAGTTGTTGCACTTTACAGTAGAGTTATTTGTTACTTTATTTTAAAAACAACTCTTAGTTCATTATTTATTTTTTTCACTACATAGTATAAAATAAAGTCGCTTCCCGCTGTCTGTCTGTCCCTATGTATGCTTAGATCTTTAAAACTACGCAACGGATTTTGATGCGGTTTATTTTAATAGATAGAGTGATTCAAGAGGAAGGGTTATATGTATTACTAGTGGAACCTGCGACTCGCGCTAAATATAGAAACGAGCCCGAGGGAAGTGAGGGCAAGTCGCTAATAATTAATATTTTATAAATTAAATAATTATAAATATTTTTCTGTTCACCAGATAATCGGTAATATACCAAATTTCATCGAAATCTGTCCCGTGGTTTTCTCGTGATACGTTCCCAGACAGAACGACAGACACACTGACAAAAATAAATAAATAAATAAATAAATATGTTGGGACATTTCACACACAGCACTATCTAGTTCCACGATAAGGTACGAGCCTTGTGTTATGGATACTAGATGGTTGATATACTACACATATATATGTTTAAATACATACATATTATAAATATAAACATCCATGACTGGAGTACAAACATTCGTGCTCAACAAATGTATGCCCCCAGCGGGACTCGAACTCACGACCGCTAGCGCAAGAAAGTAGGGTTACAAACTGCGCTAAATGTGTCGTCAAAAAATTGTATTATAATACTAATAATGCCACCTTTTGTCTAGTTTCATGACTAAACTATACATATATTAAAACCCGCGACTTGGTCTTTCTTCGCTTCGCTGGGGGCATTCATTTGTTAAACTTAGATGTTTGTACTCCAGTCATGGGTTTATATTTATAATATGTATTTAAACTTTTATAATATCTAGTATATGAACTATCTGGTAACCGTAACACAAGCCTCGTAGCTTACCCAGTACCAACATATTTATTTATTATTTATATAAATACAAAAGGGTAAAGCTAATCAAATAAGCCATGTTCATCCTAACTTTAACTAGACTTCAAATCCAGGTACAAAATAAGATCTATTATTACAATAGTAAATCTGAAAATTCAATTGAAACATGTTGTTATAACTTGAATAAGTTTCGCTTATTGTCTCAAACTCAGTGACGGTTTTTGTACGACCACTGAAACTAGGGATATGGCGTAATCTGTACATAGTATAAAACAAAGTCGCTTCCCGCTGTCTGTCTCTACTATGTATGCTTAGATCTTTAAACTATGCATCAGGTTTTGGTGCGTTTTTTTTAATAGATATAGTATTTCAAGTGGAAGGTTTATATGTATAACTAGGGGAACCCGCGGTTCTGCTAGTGCTAGGCATGAGCCCGAGCGAAGCAAGGGCGAGTCGCTAGTCAAATGTATTATATGAATTTCTTAAAGAAAACTTTCTTAAATTAAATTTTTGGACAAAAGTCCACAGTGGCCATTTTCTTAGTTTTTCCACCGATTTTTTTTAGATTTCTTTAGGTTTTATGGGACAGTTGTAGAAGTAGTTAGTAATATAATTTAATTTAGTGTTTCTCGGAAACGACATTAAGTATTATAAATAAAACTGTCTTTTCGGATTTCGTCGCGTTTTTATTTTAATTTTTGATTCCCGATTTTTTCTTTAAAAAAGAATTATGCAGCTAGCTAACAGTTTAAATTAAATTTTGTAAAAACATAAGGTTAATATTTTTAAGTTTATATATTGATATTTTTTCTAAAAAAATTAAATTTTGGGACATTACTATTCCCTCCCCCTTCCTCACTCCTTCAGGTACACACTTAAAAGTTAAACCCAACAAAATATGATAAGTACATAATAATAAGAAAATATAAAATTATCCCAAGTCTAAATATAGTAGTGTAACTTAGAGAGTAAAAGGCAAAATTTAATTTCCTCCTCATTGTCCTAACCGCTATTGTAGTGATATCGAGGCGTTTACGTTTCGACATGTTTTGTTTTATCTCGCGTATTTGACATGTATGAAGGTAAAGCGACGGTGAGTAAAGTTGAGAAATGGATGGGGTAGTTTAATAACATATATATACCTATATTAATACACTAGTATTTCCCGTGGCTTCGTACACGTTTTAAAGAAACGAAAATCTTACTGAGTCGCGATATAGCTTATAGCCTTTCTCGATAAACGGACTATCCAATACAAAAATAATTTTTCAAATCGAACCAGTTACCAGTTTTTTCAAACCAATAGTTCCTGAGATTAGTGCGTTCAACAACAACAAACTAACAAACTTTCAGATGTATAATATTAGTATAGATATAAATAAAATCGAAGTGACTGTATTTAATTTAATATTAACAGCTTTTCACTAAATTAATATGAAAGTATATACGATGCTGGCAACAAAAACCATTTTTTTTAATTTTTGTCTGTCTGTTTAATCCTGCTAATCTCTGAAACGGCTGGACCGATTTTGACAGGACTTTCACTTGCACATAGCTAATGTTATAGGCGTAACTTAGGCTACTTTTTAACCGACTTCAAAAAAGGAGGAGGTAGATTTTTATTATTTTAACTAGCTTCCGCTAGTGGCTTCGCTGGCGTTAAACCTACGGACGGCGGCGGTATGTAGCTATTAGAATTCAAACCTACGACCCTAGAATAGTAAAACAAACTGCGTCACACCCATCGATCAAACACCGTAGAGATAACATTTTCGCCACAATAAAGTTTATTGTGTTGACCGTCAACAAGGGGGACTTGGCCGTGTACGTCCGTGCACCCATTATTTATTTATACAACAGCTATTATCTCCTTTTATGTTTCTCATTCACCGTAGTGATGTACTTTTTTATTCTATTTGCATATATTTTAATCTTAATACTAATATTATAAAGCTGAAAAGTTTGTTTGTTTGTTTGAACGCGCTAATCTCAGGAACTACTGGTTCGATTTGAAAAATTACTTTTGTTTTGGATAGTCCGTATATCGAGGAAGGCTATAGGCTAAATTACATCACGGTACGATCAATAGGAGCGGAGTATTAAATTAAAAAGTTGCAAAAACGGGAAGGACGGGCGCTAGTTCTGTGAGGTACCATACCGCGCGACCTAGAAAGAATTTGATTTCCGGACTAGAACGCGTGCGAAGCCGCGGGAAATGCTTGTCACTACATATTACAAAACAAATAAAAGTCCTCCGTCGCGTCTGTCTGTCTGTTCGCGATAAACTTAAAAACTACTGCACTGATTTTCATGCTGCTTTCACCAATAGATAGAGTGATTCTCAAGAAAGATTTTAGTATATAATTTGTTAAGTTTTTCTATACATTTACTAGCGTAACCCGCGGATTTGCTCGCGCAAAATCTATGGATGAGTCCGAGCGAGGGCAAGTCGCTAGTTCTTAATAAATATGTAGAGAAATTAACACACAGCACCATCTAGTTCCGTGGTAAGCTACGAGGCTTGTGTTACGGATACCAGATAGGTGATACACTACACATAATATATAAATTTAAATATATATTATAAATATAAGCACCCATAACTGGAATGGACCAACAATTGTACTCCAAATAAATGTCTTAACGGGACTCAAACTCGCGACCGCTAATATAGCCAGTAGGATCAATACAAACTGAACTAAACGTATCATTAAAAAAAAATATGTGTGTGTACCAGAGTACACAGGTAAGAAGTGAAACTTCTTTACGACATATCATTTTTCTACTATTTGCAACTTCACGAAAATGGGGTAGATAAAGCTAAGCCTTAAGAAAAACACTTTTTTCCGTATTAAATTAAAGCTATTTTATTATTATAGACATGCATACAATGAATACCTAAGTAATTTATTTTATCATTGTTCTTATTATAATATCATTGCTCTTGTTGTATTTTTACATTGCTACAAAATTTCTCCCATACGTCGATAAAGAAGTTTCATCAAAAAGCAACATGGCGCGTAACCGAAAAACGTGACGATTTTTCTACAAAATTTCTCCCATACGTCAATAAAGAAGTTTCACTTCAAAAACTAATTGAAAAAAAGTATTAAAATCAAGTGTAACATTCTCAATACGCAGAATCGTGAACTTCTTCCTTCTGAAGTCGGTCAAAACGTAATTTTGTATGATCCATTCAATATTTCATCCGTAAGCCGACGGTTCGTCTAAAATGTAATCTTATTATCTCAATCTTCTTTAATTACAATCTTTATATATCAGATGAAAGTCGTAAATTAATTTGGTCACTTAATTTTTATTAACCCATTTTTTATGAATAAGCTTCTATTTTTGGTACGAAATTAAAAAAAAATGGTGTTCCTGCTTGAAAAATGAGGCTTTGCCAAAGATTTTTTTAGTTAAATGAAAAGCTAACGAAATTAAAAAAAGTTATTTAGAATTTTTTTCAAATATTAACAGATTTCTGTTAAACTAAATACTAAATGCATAAGATTTCTGTTAATTAAAAATAACAGCTCTTACTAAATGCATAAGTATAAAATTATACGAAAGAAAATGTTTTTTTTATAATTTTATATTTTTTGTATGTCTGTTTTTCAGACTTCTTAAAACGGCTAGACCGTTTTCGACAAAACTGCTACGAACAAGTTAGGAAAGCTATTTCTAATTTGGAAAAAGAATTAAAAATCCACACAAACAAACTAAAATCAACGAAATTGTAAACATAGTCCATAAAAAATATCCATAAATATTTAAAAAGATACAGGCGTAAGTTATAGTTAAGTTAATAATTTAACCGACTTTATAAGTTTTGAATAAAATAAAAGTTACCTAAGTTACTCCTTATAACAGTAGCTATCTGCGCGTAAAAGTTTCGTCAAAATCGGTCTAACCATTTTAGATATTAGCTGGGACAAACAGACAGACAAAAAACTTTTAAATTGATTTTTGATGTATTATGTAGTGAATAGCTGTTCATTTGAAATTAAAAGCAGACTTTCAATTTTATTTATATGTACTGATTTGACAATACTATGAGCTATCTCTATGGACCGTCCATGTGGAAAAGATATCAGTAATCTGAAATTGATGTGTCGTCTACAGACCTGGCGGCAAGCCAATGCCGAAAGTTTCATGTCTTTAGCAAATATACTTAATCTTGTTATTATTATTGCCCGACTGCGGCTCAAAGGAGGGTTTTGTATTTTACCTGTAGGTACATACAAATGGAGTATGTATGTTCTATGTTCCGTCATAGTTATTAAATCGCTTAACCAATTTTTATGTTTTATCCGTGATAAGATTTTTTTTAAAACAGTTAACTAACATCAGCTGTATTTGTTAAATTAAAAAACGAAGAATTTTACAACATTTGTAAATTTCAGACAACTTTTATAATTTTAATAAGTTTCATAGAACCTCAATATTAATTAATATTTATATTTTTTTATCTGCAAACCAAACGTCAGTGTCACATTTCGACATTTCAACGATTATTCAAAATTATATTTGATCAACTGCCATGTTTTGAAACCAAAAAAGAAAATTTAATTGTATTGAACAGAAAAATTATACGAAAAATTATTTTTAAATGAAATATAGCAATAAGATAAACATTTAGTAACTAATGTGTTTACATTTTTGCGAATTCTGGACATGGCGGATAGCTTCATGTGGGATTTCTATTTGCTGCATTTTTATTGGTTTTGTTTATGGACCATATTGTCGCGGAATATAGTGCGAACTCGTCATAATAGCACGCTTGTACCATGCCTTACAACAGCGAATGTCAATTTCTAACTTTTGACAATTAGATAACAAGAACAGTTTATTACAAATTTTAATGTGACAGAAAGAGATAACGCACTTTCAGGAACAATTTGGAAGTTACTAGAAACATTTTGAATTTTCGATACTAGAATGTTCTAAATTTACACATATAAAAAGGCCGGCAGTGTGTCGAGAGTTCAGTTGAAGTTCGGAGTTGAGTGAAGATTGCGAAGAGATACGAAATAGTGGAAAGGTGAAGAAGAACATAGTGAATTATTAAAAGTGGTGGTTTATAGTGCTCAGAGACTAAATTAAACTAGTGTTGTGTACAAACTGCGCGTGTGTATTAAGTGTAAATAAAACAACTTTAGTGCGAGAACGCTTTTAATTTCCGATCCCGAACCCGTAGAACGTAACAATTGGTGTCAGAAGTGGGATCGGAAATGCCGTTAGTACCGAGGCACGAGAAGGAAGGAGTCACTACACGCGCAATGGCAGAACAGCAAAGGGAAGATTCTGGCCCTAGTACATCGAGGGATGAGTCCGTGGCTCAACAGAGCACCACGCCAGACATGAACGCCCTCCTGCAACAAATGGCGTTCATGATGCAAGAGCAGGCTCGCCGCCAAGAGGAACAGGCTCGCCGCCAAGAGGAACAGGCTCGCCGCGAGGAGGAGCAGGCTCGCCGCGTGGAAGAACGTGCACGCCGCCAAGAAGAACAGCCACGCGCACTCCAAGAGGAGCACGCTCGCCGCCAGGAGGAACAGCTGCGCGCACTACAAGATGAGCAGGCTCGCCGCCAGGAGGAACAGCTGCGCGCACTACAAGATGAGCAGGCTCGCCGCCAGGAGGAACAGCTGCGCGCACTACAAGATAAGCAGGCTCGCCGCCAGGAGGAACAGCTGCGCGCACTCCAAGAGGAGCAGGCTCGCCGCCAAGAGGAACAGCTGCGCGCACTTCAAGAGGGCATTCACAAGAATGTCATACCCGCTCTTCAACGGCATACGGAAAGGGTGGAAGCCGTTGAAAGAGAAGTTGAGGGAATAAAGACGACACTCGCCACACACGGTGAAGCTTTAGAGGAGTACAACTCAAAACTCTCTAAGATAGAGAAGAGGATGGATTACTTGGAAACTCAGAAATTACCGCGTGGTGCCGACATTTGCTCGTCATCAGCAAAGATCTTTAAAGTCCCTTACTTCGACGGCAAATCTTCCTGGGCCGCATTCAAGATCCAGTTTGAGACGATCAAGGAGACAAGTGGATGGACAGATGATGAAGCCCGATCTGCCCTTACCGTCGCACTTAGAGAGGAGGCTCTGAATATATTGGAAGCTCTTTATGCTAGCGACCCCGTCAGAAAGATCACATACAGTGAGCTACTTAGCGCTTTAGAGTCTCGGTATGGTGATAGTCACATGGAGCATGTGTACAGGGCTCAAATTAAAGACCGTACACAACGAGCCAATGAAACCCTGCGGCAGTGGTCCGTAGAGATTGAGAGGCTCGTACGGAAGGCATATCAATCCTCGCCATACACCATAGAAACCATTCTTCTGCAGGCTTTTGTGGACGGGATTCGCGACTCAGAGGTACGTGCCGCTGTACGCCTAAGGCACCATATAAGTCTCAGGGAAGCTGTCGCTCATGCTCTAGAGATTGAAGCTGTGCGTCATGATTCAAGACCGAGGAGGGTGCAGCAAGCTACCACGGGAGGATTATCCAACCGGAGACGTCTTTTCAACCCAAAGTGCTACGAGTGCGGTGACCGGGGCCATCTTCGAAGTGACTGCACTACAAGGAAAAATGATCGACTACAGTCAGATGTTGGTGTAACAAGCAGCGATCAAGTCAGAGGAGAATTGATCCCGGCCAGAGTTAGGACGCTGGCTGGATCTATAAGTCCACCGATAGAAGTAAAACAGGCAGTAGATGGAAACACTTTGGTTGTACATGGCGCTATTAATGGAGTGACATGTAAACTGACACTGGATACCGGAGCTTCGCGAACTGTCATTAATAACCGAAAGCTAAAACACATTGCGGACAGTAATTTGCAAGATAGAAGGCACATCATCCTTATGACAGCCACTGGTCAGCGCATACCTGTTTGGGGGGAAAGAAAAATTGCTATAAAAATTGGGGACAACGTCTATTGGCATAGCGCAATAGTTGCAGATATCGTGGATGATTGCATCATTGGATTGGACTTTCTTCAAAATTATCAGTGTACGATTGACATGAAATATGGAGTTTTAAAGTGCAGAAATAGAGAAGTACCTATAAGTGGTGGAGTTAAGGGGAAAGTTTGTTGCTTAAGAGATACCGCTCTTCCACCAAGATCACAGACTCTAGTACCTGTCGCTATACCTCAGAACAAGTCAGGTAGTCAATGGTGCTGCGCTATCATAGAAAAGTGTGAAGATGAGAGCTCGTGGATCCCAGCAAGAGTTGTAGTAGGTAAAACTTCGACAACCATGGTTCCAGTGCTGAACACCAGTGACGCTACGCAAACTATTCAGAGAGGGGAAGTTGTGGGGACTTGCGAAGAGATAGCCTGGTTAAGCAGATGTCAACAGAATGAGAAGGTGCTTAACAAGGATAAGGAGCAAGCAATAAAACTTTTAGAAGACTGCAAAGATCATCTCACAAGTTCACAGAAAACAAAAGCTGAAAATTTACTTTACCAATATTCAGATTTGTTCTCGAAACATGATGGCGATATTGGAAGAACCAGTTTGGTGAAGCACAAAATTAATACTGGTGACGTAGCGCCCATTCGACAACGACCAAGACGAATTCCATGGGCTAAGGAGAAAGAGGTTGACGACATGATCGAGGACATGAGAAAGAATGACATCATCGAACAATCTACTAGTCCTTGGTGTTCTCCAGTAGTACTTGTAAGGAAGAAGGATGGATCTACAAGGTTTTGCATCGATTACCGCAGACTCAACGATGTAACCAAAAAGGACAGTTATCCCCTGCCTCGAATCGACGACACCTTAGACACTCTCAGTGGTATGAAATGGTTTTCAACTCTCGATTTAAAGAGTGGCTATTGGCAAGTGGACATGGACCCCGTGGATAAGGAGAAAACTGCGTTTTCAACTGGAAAAGGGTTGTGGCAGTTTAAGGTTATGCCGTTCGGGTTATGCAATGCACCAGCAACATTCGAGAGGTTAATGGAACGTGTACTCGCTGGATTACTAGGAGCAGCCTGCCTTGTTTACCTGGATGACATAATTATTGTGGGACGTGACTTCGAAGACCATCTTAAGAAACTCGAAGCAGTACTCGATAAACTAAGGGAAGCTAATCTAAAGTTAAGTCCGAAGAAGTGCTTATTCTTCAGAAAACAAGTAAATTACCTTGGACACGTAGTTTCGGAAAACGGAGTAGAAACGGATCCTGGGAAAATCACCGCTGTGAAAGATTGGCCGACCCCTAAAGACAAGACGCAAGTGAGAGCATTTCTAGGATTGTGCTCCTACTATCGACGATTTGTGAAAGGGTTTTCTGACATCGCCAAACCACTTCATAAACTAACCGAGGAGAAGAGACCTTTCGTATGGGACAAGAATTGTGAATCGGCCTTTCAAGAACTGAAGAAACATCTTTGCCAAACACCGATCCTTGGGTATCCAGACACAAAAGGAGAGTTTATTGTCGACACTGATGCTAGCAATATCGGTATTGGAGGTGTATTGTCCCAGCGGAAGGGTGATCAGGAGGTGGTTATCGCATATTTCAGTAAGTCACTCTCTAAACCGGAAAAGAATTATTGCGTTACTCGAAGGGAGCTACTTGCTGTAGTAAAAACCTTACAGCATTTTAAGAAATACTTGCTTGGACGCAAATTTTTAGTAAGAACCGATCACGCTGCCCTGAAATGGTTATTGGAATTCAAGGACCCCGAAGGACAGGTAGCGCGATGGATTGAACAACTTCAAGAGTTTCAGTTTGAAATAGAACATCGTGGGGGTAAAACACACAGTAACGCCGATGCCCTATCTCGAAGACCATGCGAGGAACACTGCAAGCACTGTCACAGACGGGAGGTAAAAGAGCTAGAATCTATTAAAATTATAAGAACAGATTCGATAGATGAACGTTGGAGCGATGATGCCATGAAGAGAGCACAAGAAGAAGACCGAGACATACGACCGATCATGGAATGGTTAAGTAGTGGTAGACCAAAACCTAAGTGGACTGACATAGCACAGTATAGTACCGCTACGAAAAGTTTGTGGGCACAATGGGACAGTTTGTTGTTACACAATGGAGTATTGTGCCGCAAATGGGAACAGACACGTGGGAATGATAGCCATCTCCAACTAGTGGTACCTAAAATAAAAGTATCCGAGGTACTTCGAGCATACCATGATGGTTCTTCTGGTGGGCACTTAGGGGTAAGAAGAACGTTAATCAAGATCAAGGAGCGATTTTATTGGTTGCATTGTCGAGATGATGTCGAGGACTGGTGTCGGAAATGTGTACAATGTGCCTCTGTCAAAGGCCCGCAAACCAGAAGTCGAGGGGCAATGAAATTATACAATGTTGGGGCACCTTGGGAGAGAATCGCAATAGACGTAGCAGGACCATTTCCGATTACTAACTCCGGGAACCGATACATTTTAGTTATAATGGACTATTTCACGAAATGGCCTGAAGCATTCGCCATACCAAATCAAGAAGCTGTTACTGTTGCAAATAAATTGGTCAAAGAGGTATTTTGCAGATTTGGTGTCCCATTAGAAATGCACAGTGATCAAGGAAGAAACTTCGAATCACAGGTGTTTCAAGAACTGTGTAAAATCATGGGGGTGCACAAAACTAGAACTACGCCTTGTCACCCACAGTCCGATGGAATGGTGGAGAGGTTTAATCAAACTTTAGAACGACATCTAGCCAAGGTTGTAGATAGTCATCAAAAGGATTGGGACGAGTACATATCACTGTTTCTACTATCTTACCGGACAGCATTACATGAAAGCATTGCAATGACACCTGCCTTTGCCAATTTCGGAAGAGAATTACGACTACCAGCGGATCTGTTAAGTGGTTGCCCGCCGGATACTCCCAGTTGCATAACCGAATATGCCAGTGAACTACGAGCGAAGATGATTAGTGTTCATGAGCAGATACGAGATGCAGGACTACAAGCAAGTGAACGCATGAAAACTCGTTATGACCGAAAGGCGACAGGAACGAACTTCGAGGAAGGCTCATTGGTATGGCTGCATAACCCGGTGAGACGAAAGGGTAAATCGCCAAAGCTACAACCCAGTTGGGAGGGACCTTACAAGGTTATAACGAAAATTAACGACGTCACTTTCCGAATTCAACGGACATCTAGAAGCCCGGCTAAAATCGTGCATGTGGACCGATTAGCCAAGTATCACGGCAACAACGATGCTCGAGACGAGCATATCTTAGGAGGGGGTAATGTCGCGGAATATAGTGCGAACTCGTCATAATAGCACGCTTGTACCATGCCTTACAACAGCGAATGTCAATTTCTAACTTTTGACAATTAGATAACAAGAACAGTTTATTACAAATTTTAATGTGACAGAAAGAGATAACGCACTTTCAGGAACAATTTGGAAGTTACTAGAAACATTTTGAATTTTCGATACTAGAATGTTCTAAATTTACGCATATAAAAAGGCCGGCAGTGTGTCGAGAGTTCAGTTGAAGTTCGGAGTTGAGTGAAGATTGCGAAGAGATACGAAATAGTGGAAAGGTGAAGAAGAACATAGTGAATTATTAAAAGTGGTGGTTTATAGTGCTCAGAGACTAAATTAAACTAGTGTTGTGTACAAACTGCGCGTGTGTATTAAGTGTAAATAAAACAACTTTAGTGCGAGAACGCTTTTAATTTCCGATCCCGAACCCGTAGAACGTAACAATATCATACTCTAATGTACTTTACAGGTTGGTTTGCTTTGAGACTAATGACTTGCCTAAAGTTTGGATTCTTATTAAGGAGCCTCCCTTCAACAAGAGGGGGATCAGGGCATAGTCCACCGCGCTGGCCTAGTGCGTGTTGGCGGACTTCACATGTTTTTAGTAAACTTGCTAGGTTTTCTCAGATATGCAGGTTTCCTCACGATGTTTCCTTCACCATAAGACAAGTGGTAATCATATTAGAAACGATACGTACATGAAAATCTCAGAGGTGCAAGACTCGGATTCGAACCCGCAACACTCGGTTATCCAAGCGAGCTCGTTACCACTGGGCTAAAGTTTGTTTGATATTAAAAGGCACAAGTTTAGTATACATACATTGGCTTCTACAAGAGTGAAGGGTATTTTTGGATAGAGGGGACGATATAGAGTCTAAATATATAAAAATTATTAAGAGGAAACCACAGAGTCAAAAGTTATTAAGATTTAAATATATAACATTTCCATACATTTTAAACCTAACATTGTCATTACAAGGACACGTTTGGCTCAGTTTGTAGTCCTTGCTAGCCCAGCGGTCGTAGGTTCGAATCCCTAGATAGTGAATCCGTATAGCCGTGTATAGAATTTGACTAGGTATATGTAAAAAAAATATTTCTTTTTATATATTAACCTTCGGTGTGTGAATCAGACTCGCAATTGATTTATTTGGTTGAGCACACTAATCTTAGGATCTAATGGTTCGATTTGTTAAAAAAGTTATTTTTGTGTTGGATAGTTCGTTTCTCGAGGAAGGCTATAGACTATATTATATCACGCTACAACCAATAGGAGCGGAATATCAATGAAAAATTTTGCAAAAACGGGAAGGGCGTTAGTTCTGTGAGGTATTATACCGCGCGACTCAGAAAGAATTTGGTTTCCGGTCTTTATAACGCGTGCGAAACCGCGGGAAATGCTAGTTATACTATAAATATAATATATTTGGTTTGTTTTAGATGACAAGTCAGAAATACCAAATATTCTAAAAAAGGAACCAGCTCTAGAAATATTTCTCTGGACATTAGCTGGTTTTATGTGGTACATATTAATATCGAACATATTCCTATTTCTATCATGTTCTACAAGGAACGAGAAGCTATTAAATATATACATTATTTTAACTATTATTAAGTTGGTAGCCTTGCTTTTGTTTTGCACAAGTTTCTTCATTTTCTGCACAGCCTTCGATAGACATTGCTTCAATCATACAAAAAGTGAAGAAAACGTAGGTGAAGCCATAGGTTTGATGCTAGCTTGTATTTTATATATAAGTGTGTGGATGATTCTATTGTTCCCTGTATGTAATTATAAATTGAGCTTACAACGTTTTAAGACTTTTATTTTTATTTTCTATACTTGTGACTTATCCTGGCGTCGCTCGGGTGTGTCCATAAGTACATGTATAGCGTTGCTACAGTTTCAAAGGAGAATGTCTTTAAAAGGTTTAATAATTTTATATTGTATTATAACTAATAATTCACGCGGCTCCGCCCGCGTTCTAATCACTATAAAAATTGGGATTGGTGGTAGAAGGATTAAAATGTAGGATTGTAAGTATTTTGATGCCAAATCATAAAAAAAAATAAAAATTTGATTCAAAAATAAAAAAAATTGAAGAGATGTCGCGACAAATAATTCCCTTTAAACTCCAAAACGGTTGCAGCGATTTTGATTAAATTTTCAGACTTTCTTCAATCGAGCCCAGTTAGTGATCCTGTCAAGTTTTGGTACGATCGTAAGCTTGAACGCAAGTTTAAAAGTCGCGGGTATATAGTGCAGTAGTGTGGAATTAATGTTTGGTTGTGTCTCACGTAGGATAAATAGATAAATATTGTAATACAATATTGTTACCAAATATGTTTTTGCAAAGAGCAACTGTTGAGTTCCTCGCCGGTTCTTCTCAGCAGACAGCTTTCCTATCCGGTGGTAGCTTACTCAAAGACTTACAGACTGACATTTGCTTTTAATAATGTAAAAATGACGATTCAAAAGAGCTTGTAAAAGTCTATTTGTATAAAGAATATTTTGATTTGATTTGGTAATGCTAGTGATGTAAAAATAACAATCGATAAACTAAATTCTTTTTTTTTTGTTCTATTTACCAACGAACGTAAATAAATTAACTAGATTACTACCCCTACTAGACTATGCAGATGTGTGCTATCCTGATCTGTCACAGATACACCTCAATAAACTGGAACGCTTACAAAACATGGCAATCAGGCGTCTTTGGTTTGAGGAAATACGACCACATATCCCAATATAGAATGCAGCTTAAATGGCTCACCATTATCGTGTATATCGTATCGTCGTAATCTGCATATTCTCACACTTCTTTATACTATCCTTTTTCAGCCTCACACTCCTTCTTACCTTAAAACTAGGTTCAAATTTCTTGCTACTGTTCATTCCTTAAACCTTCGTTCAAAATTCAACAATAAATTAGTCAGCCAGTAAACCAAAAACTATAACCAGTCAGCCGCACTCAAACCTATGGTGACTCCTATACTGTCAAAGCCGCTATTTTATGGAATGCCCTACCACATGAAATTCGTCAATCGGAGTCAGTAGAAGTCTTCAAACGTCGTCTTAAAACCTACTATTTATCGCTATAAGCTTATGTAGGTATATTTATGTTATCTCTATGTAAGTATATTGTAGAATATATACGTATATATTTATATTATATATGTATAGTATTTATATTATAATATGTATATTTAGCGTATTGTATGTATAATGTATTTTTCTTTTCTTCCTCAATACACCAACCCCTGTCCGTGCAACCCCACAGGCTTCTTTACCGACTAGGTTGCCTGGAAGAAATCACTTTTAGTGATAAGGCCGCCCTTATACCAGTTATTGCTCTCCTTATAAGAAGTATATGTACCTACTGTATCTTTATATTATGTTTTGGTGTAATAAAGGATTTATAAATAAATTAATTATTCTCGCATACTTTTGAGTGAAATTTATTTTTTATTTTTTTTGACGCCATTCCTGAAAATTCTGAAACATTAACATTTAACAGTAATAATGAAATTGTTTCCAAACAGATTTTAGCTGCAGACACACTGACAAATGAGTCGAGCTCTTCATTACGGCGTACAGGGGGAGACGGCTGCGATACTAAATACCGTTAAATAAAATAAAATTTGACTGTTTTTTAATATAACACTAGCTATTCGACCTTACTTCGCTTAGGTGTATCCCTATAGTTTATATGTATAGCAGCTTAGCAGCGTAGCAGCTTTTCTGAGAAAGTTTACTATATGTGTAGTGTACATTTTTTGGTGTTAAAAAAGTAGAGATTTTTACTTTTCAAAAGAAAGCAAATATTTTGACGAAAAATTTTTCAATATTAAGTTAAAATAAAGTGAAAAAATAAATATTTTAAATAAAAAGAAATCAGTGTTTAGGACATAAAAAGGCAAGTTTTCGCCAAGTTACGTAAAAAACTTTTTTTTTGTAAAAGATAATAAAAAACCAAAAATTAGGTTTTTGAATTTTTCACATAAATTTGAGGTTATGTGAAAAAAGTGTAAATACAAAAGTTGTAGATCTTTTTATTGCCTACAAATTTGCCATTTAACCTTTTTCTATAGGACTTGTAGTTTTGCCGGAAATCGAGATAAACCGTTTTTTTACTCTTAAACCCCCACCCCCTCCAACTTTCCGACCTCAGATCGCCCGTAAATGTTTTTTCCTTTATTTTTTGTCATATTCTCCTCCTTTTCCAATGGGTTTCATCCTACTATAATTTTTTTTTTGTCCCAAAAACGGAACATATTTATAACCTCTTTTTTAAAGTCAATTATAAAAAATCATTAAATTTATATTTTCATTACATAAACGTAATCTTAGTTTGTAATTAGTGGAAAGTCCGCCGTCTGCGTCTGTACGGCGGGCATTCAGAAAAATGTTCATTACCGTCGACTACAACAACTGTTAGGCACAAAACGATAACTATAATGCACGTACAGTGTACACTCGCCCACATATATGCATGGAATTAGCAAATTTTTTGAAATAATATTGAAATAGATATGATATATATTTCTGCTGTAAAAAGTATCCTATATTTGACCCGAATAACCCGAGTAACTATCATTGATCAAATCAAATCAAATCAAATCAAAATATTTTATTCTGCATAAAAATTGTTACAATTTCTTACTGAACGTCATGAGTCTACCATCAGTTCGTAAAGAAGAAACCTCTGACCTGAGAAGAACTGGCGAAAGAAACTCAGCGGGACGAATATTTGACATTATAAATGAATCTATCTTTTCGGCAATCAATCAATCAGCAATCATGGTAACGGGAGAGACTGCTGTAAAGCATTCAAATCATCGGGAACAAAAAATCCAATTCAATTAATTAATTCCTTTAATGGCTTCCAGGAGTGCCGTTTGGGCATATCTTTTCGGCAATCAATCAATCAGCAATCATGGTCACGGGAGAGACTGCTGTAAAGCATTCAAAGCATCGGGAATCAAAAATCCAAATAAATTAACTAATTCCTTTAATGGCTTCCAGGAGTGCCGGTTGGGCACAGTTGACAATGGAGAATACACGTTATAATATATAAACTGATCGATGAATATGAAAAAAATAAACACTAAAACTGATTACATGTAGAAACGGAGCGATTTGTTCCAAAATCAGGTCCTACAACAGACAACACAATATATATACACAACTATAAAAATAACAACAATTGTTAGAACTACAAACTGTAACAAATATACAATGAATCCAATGAATTTATGATTTAATTTTATTATAAACCAAAAATCCAAATAAATCCGCGGCAAAATCCGAAAAGATAGTTTCATTTATAATGTCAAATATTCGCGTAAACTTAAGAAAGTATTAGAAAGAGACACTTTAATTTTATTTATGCGGTTTCCGGTCTTAAGAGCGCGGGCGGTTCCGCCGGAAATAAAAATTATAGTGTCTAAATTATCTCGTTTTACTTCTCTTCCACATTGTACGGAACACACGTGTATTTAAATTGCATTTCTAAAGCTCAAGTTTTTTAATAACGGCCGTCCGTAACGCAAAAATGCGTGAAGTTGAGGAACGCAAACAGAAGTTTATACGAACGAACCTGCCGTACGTAATTATTATTATAATTGTTTCTTTTTCACGCTATTTGCCGTGAAAGAACTCTCATGTGACGTGAATGCATTCACGTCGAATATCTAATAATGTTGTGTATCTAATAATGTTAAGGGGTACAGTCTGTAGGTTTGTAGAGGGTTATCTATAAACTTGCTGATTCGATTTTGAGGTATCACTACATTATTATAATTGTTTCTTTTCACGCTATTTGTCGTGAAAGAACCCTCATGTGACGTGAAAGCATTCACGTCGAATATCTAATAATGTTAAGAGGTACAGTCTGTAGGTTTGTAGAGGGTTATCTATAAAACTGCTGAATTGATTTTGAGGTCACTACATACGTTGCATATCTAATAATGTTAAGGGGTAGTAGTCTGTAGGTTTGTAGAGGATTTTGAGCCTATCACTACATAGTATGAAGCAAAGTCGCTTCCCGCTGTCTGTCTGTCCCTATGTATGCTTAGATCTTTAAAACTACGCAACGGATTTTGATGTGTTTTTTAATAGATAGAGTGATTCAAGAAGAGGTTTATATATATATATATATATATATATATATATATATATATATATATAGGGTGAAATAGAATTTCAATTTTTTCACGTCATATATCTAATAATATAATCACATCAAAATCTAGTCTGTATGTTTGTATATTAGAAGGTTATTCTCTTTAACTTTTCTGACTTTAGAAATAAATAAAATAAAAAAAATGATTTGTATTTGAGTTCGTAGAAATACTTTAAAAGGAATACCAAAAAAACAGCTGGAGAAAAGTAAGGAGATATCAATAGTCCTACAGCTAAGTCAAGTATCTTTTCCCGTCACTTTTTACACATTACACTAAAATATGTTACTAACCTTATACAGTATTCGTCATGGTTAATCAATTTTCACCTAAAATCTATATATATAAAAATGAATTGCTGTTCGTTAGTCTCACTAAAACTCGAGAACGGCTGAACGGATTTATCTTATCTTAGTCTTGAAATGTTCGTGGAGGTCTAGGGAAGGTTTAAAAGGCGAGAAAAAATCTAATAATTTCCGGGAAAACCCTAAAAACAGCCCTTTTCTATTTCCCATACAAACGTTTTCTAGAGTCAATTTGAACTTTATTGCTATTCAATAAAGTTCATATTAAATTATAATCACTCACTGTTGTCTAACCAATTAAGGCGTGTTCCTAACGTCAAAGATTTGCAATTTATTACAGCTGCATAAAGTTCAAATTCAATCATATCTATGAAAATAGTCTTCGCGTGCGCTTTGGAGGATCTAATGTCGCGTTCCGAAAATAAACAAAAGTGAATCGCGAACGCGACAAAAAATGTAATAAACTATTAGTAGTACTGATTTCCAATTAATTTGGTCGGCTTCGCGAAACTTTATTTTAGCTAACTTCAGTTGTAACTGTATCAGATTATTTTTTTAAGTTTGACAAATCTTAAGTTTTGTCACAAATTAAGTTTCTGAACACAACCATAATATTTGACATTAGATTTGACAACCAACTAATATGTCAATCATTCTGTCGCACTTCAGAACACGGAGATTTATGGCTTAAAGGTAAACTCCAAAAAAATAAATAAAAAAATCAGAACACAGAAAAAAGTATTACGATTGACGATATTGTGTTACGATCATGGTTACGATATTCTATGAGTGCATCCTTCTATCTTTGTGAGTGACATTCCAAGTAGTGTGCTCTTTTTTTGTTGATATTTTGTGATAGTGACACTGAGGTCTTAGGGCCATAGCAAGTTTGTATGAAAGTCTTCATCTTTTGTGCTACGATCTTTATATTTGGTATGAAGGTGGTTAATTGTTGGTACAAGTACGCTAAAAACGTTTTTTTTTCTATAGGGCTGGATTAAGATGGTGTAAAGGCTTCATAAGTTTTTCGAGATACCTTAATTTTTTGTGCTACAAGTTTCAAATTTTGCATTGAATTAGTAGATAACTTTTACGATACTACTAATCGGACACTTCATTCAAAGGATATTACGAATTTATCAATAATAATAATAAAATAATGCGCAGCACAGCGGGAAATGTGGAGAGGGACGGGGAACCAAGAGCGGGAGAGGTAGCCGCGCCGCTCAGAAGTATATTAACGATGGGTTCTGAAATAGCTGGAGTAATTTTCGAGAATTTTCAGGCAATCTAAAGATCATCCGATTGCGAGTGATCGAATAAAGATTAGTAGCGATTAAAAAAACGCGGGCGAAGCCGCGGGTACTGCTAGTATGATATAAATATTAAACAATATTTAAAAAACTATTTTGTTTTACTAAACTTAGCCACTCTATAGTCCATGCCACTTTTCTTTACCCAAAACGTATAGATTACTTCTCAGCCTCGTTTTATTAATTGTCAGGTAATATTCCGTATATCCCAATATTTTTTTTGAAAATTATAATTATCCGGTTCGTAAAAGACCAAATCGCTCCTTCCAACGAATATTATCGTATTAGCCCATAACGATACTTTGGTTTTTATCGCATATTCGTCATGAAGACATTCTTGTACACCTTGTAATTTTTTTTCACATTTTTCCTTCGAGTATTTTAGAAATTAGCATTTTTATAATAACCATATTGTTGGCGACTGGCTGGCGCGCGACCTTTTTGGAACATATATTATTTTGTAAAACCTATTTTTTTATGTTTCAATAGATTTGTCAGAGTAGTCTGCCTGTCACTGTTGAGATTATAACATATTTATTGTGCAATATTTAACAATTAAAAGAATTAATTATAAAACGTGTTTCCATCATCTCTCATTAATACAGTCCATTCCTCATTAGCTATCATTTTGGTCCATTCTTGCCGTAATTTTACCATTCCATCGAAATTCAGATGTCAAATTTTTTCACGTAAGTTATTGTAAATTTTTATATCATTGTAAAACGGTGTTTACATTATTAACTTACATTTTCATCATGGTGGAAACACGTAGTAAGACAAGGGCAGAGGCGACTACGGAATCTGACCGGGTGCAGCGCGAACGGCGTGATCGTTCACCGCGCGGCGCCCGGCCGGGTTTAGTCACGAATAACGAAGGTGCTTCGACATTGCCTGGTGGTTCGAGCATACAAACGACGGGCGACATTCCAACCAGCGCGGCACAACCTAAGCCCGCTGCCGAACGCCCAGATGCTCGAACTAGCTCGCTTACGCTCGCACGAGGCGATGTCAAAGCACCAACTGAAAGCGCTTTTAGTGTCCACAGTAAGCAATCACATACCGTGCGCACACACTCAACGAGTTCCTCGGCGACCGTTCGCGCACAGAAGCTAGCTCTTGAAGCGGACCTAATGCGGCGTCAGGTGGAGCGCGAGCGCAAACTCGCTCGACAACAGGCGGACCGTGATCGACAACAGGCGGACCGTGATCGGGAGCAGGCGGAGCGCGAGTTTGAACTCGCGCGTCAGCAAGCCGTGCTCGCCCGTCAACAGGCCGAGGCGGAGCGGGAGCGCGAGCGCAAGCTCGCAAATCTCGAGTTCAAGGCGGAACAGACGGAGCTGCAAGCAAGAATCGCCGCTCTGGAAGCTTTAGATAAGTCTGCCAAATCTCGTAGTTCGTATTTTTCTGATCGCAACGCCGAAAAACGCACTGCTACTTGGGTATCCGAACAGAATGCTAACATGACTACAGCAACTTATGAAAATATGCCTGGTGGGGCACCGATTGTCACCTCGAGTAACGCTCGAGGACCTAGTTTACAACCGGCCGCCACCGCCAACTCGGTATCTTTCAACGTGCCTATTGTCAACCAAGCAACCCTCTCGAAACCCACTCAAGCGCTCTTAACATACAACTACGACACAGTGGCACCACGACTACCAGTATCATCTGAACATTCCTCCTCAGACCCTATTACAAAACTTACCCAAGCTATAAACTCACTTTCAAACAGGCCAAAGAAGCCCGAGCTAATTACGTTTTCAGGTGAAACTTCACAATGGATGGCTTTTAAAAGTAGTTATGAACGTACAAAACGTAATTTTTCAGCTGCAGAAAACTTAGACCGTTTGAACCACGCAGTCCGTGGACAAGCGTACCAGTCCGTCGCGTCGCTCATGTGGACCTGCGGCTCGCCCGACGACATCATGAAGGCCCTGGAGCAGACGTACGCCCGTCCGGAACTTCTGGTCGCCCGCGAGATCACCGAGCTCCGCAACACTCCAAAGCTAAGTTCTCCTCAAGACTTAAATGGCTTAGCAAATAAATTGCGTAACTTTATTACAACGCTCACATTGCTTAAACAGAATGAGTACTTATCATCTCCAGAGCTCCTTCGGTGCATTCTGGTAAAATTGAGTGAGCACACTAGATCTCGCTTTACAGACTACGCATCGGCTCACGCGCCAGAGCAACAAAGTCTAACAAAACTTGAATTGTTGTCACAATTTCTCTTAGCCGAGGCTGACAAACAATTAAAATATAATTTTATTGCTGACAGTACATTTAAAGCGCCAACGCCACCAACATATTCAAACGTACCACGCAATAATGCTCCGAAATTCCCGTTAAAAAAGGAAACAATACATGCTACGGTATCTTGCGGGAATACATCCGAGCAGTGCGCATATTGTAAACAAGGATCTCATAAAATAAAAACATGTAAGAGTTTTTTAAAGCTAACATGTGACGACAGATGGAGCTGGGTTCGAAAAACTAAAATATGTTACCGTTGTCTCAAGTCTAAGCCACACACGTGGAACAGTTGCCGCGCGAAACGTTGCGGTGTCGATGGATGCCCTAGACGTCATAACGCACTCCTCCATGGCACAAAGACAGCCGACGGCAATCCCGACGCAGCTCCAAGCGGACAGAGCATTTGTCTTCATACCTCCTCTGTCAACCCTACATGTCCTGTCAATACAATTAATACTCAACAACATAACGAAATCGAACCTTCGGATAAAATTGCGAATACCACTGATTTTTCAATTAATGCAACAGGATCCTGCCCAACGACTTCACGCCCACATCCCCGAGGCCTGCTGAAAGTGATCCCGGTTATAGTCGAGGGTCCTGACGGTGCGTTCGAGACAACAGCGATGCTAGACGACGGCAGTGTGTCATCTCTCATTGACGCTGAAGTGGCAAAACGCATCGGCGCGAAGCCAACCCGCTCGGAGCGTCTTCGCATTGAAGGTGTTTGTAATATGACAGCGGAGCGTGAAGTAAGCTATGTTGATTTTTATATACGCGGTCGCGACCTACCCGATCGTTACCTGATCGAACACGCGCGAGCCGTGGAACCCTTAGGGCTTCGCGCACGATATCCAGACACGATTAATATCATGGATTACGATCATCTGTCAGGCCTAGCAAACGAACTGTCATGTGACATTGCTTACCCCACCGTCTTAATCGGCGCGCCTGACTGGTATATATCCATAAGTCGCGAAGTGCGGTGTGGAAAAAAGAATGACCCTGTTGCCTCCAAAACCTTATTAGGCTGGGTACTCCATGGCGCACACTGTTTGTCGTCGAAACCATTTGAATTTATCAATCACGTCACGGAAGATCTGGATACACTTATAAAATGCCAATATGACATCGACGCCTTGGGTATCAGCAAAAAGGTCACACGACAAAACAGCGAGGATCAACGGGCTGTAGACATCATGGAATCATCCGCTCACCAACTTCACGATGGCCATTTTGAAGTTGGCCTGCCTTGGAAGAAGGAGCTACCGAAAATTATACCAGATAGCTACCCACAGGCACTATCACGCTTCAAGGCCCTCGAGCGACAGATGTCAAAGGATTCAGCGTTTGCCGCATCCTTTCAACAATTCATCGACGACACAATCAGCAAGAACTATGCCGAAGAGTGTGATTCGAAGACTTACTACCATCGACCCGCACCAAATGCCTCTTGCGTCAACCCAGACGGCTCCATTCGCTGGTACCTGCCTATCTTTGGTGTCTATCATCCTCAGAAGAAGAAGCTGAGAGCAGTCCATGACGCGGCTGCCACAACAAAAAACGTAAGCCTCAACAGTCTGCTTCTGCAAGGTCCTGACCTATTATCGCCCCTACTTGACATCCTGTTCCGTTTCAGAGAAGGTGCGGTAGCCTTGAGTGGC
This sequence comes from Boloria selene, assembly GCA_905231865.2. Taxonomy (NCBI): domain Eukaryota; kingdom Metazoa; phylum Arthropoda; class Insecta; order Lepidoptera; family Nymphalidae; genus Boloria; species Boloria selene. Next base: position 1,426,542 of record HG993158.1, on the reverse strand, counting down.
GATATCAAGGAGATGTTTCCTCAGATTAAGATTGCCGCAAGGGACAGGGATGCTCAACGGTTTCTCTGGCGTGACAAGAACGGCGACCTCAAGGAATACCGCATGTCGTCAATGATTTTCGGCGCAGTTTCGAGTCCTTTCATCGCCCTCTATATAAAAAACAAAAACGCGAAGATACACGAAGCCGACTATGCCGTTGCCTGCAAAGCAATAATTGACGATCACTATATGGATGACTACCTTGGGAGCCACACAAATGTTGCGGACGCAGCTCAACTAGCCGCCGACGTAGTCACAGTGCACAAGAATTGTGGTTTTGAGATGCGAGCGTGGACGTCCAACCATCCAGAGGCACTCTCTCATGTCCCGAAGGAACTTCGTAGCGATGCAACTTCTGACGTTTATCTGCCTACCAGTAGTGACGTCGGCGTCCTTGGTGTTAATTGGAACCCACGTAAAGATTTATTAGGGTTTCGTGCCGTACCTCAGATACCGACCGACACTTTGACAAAACGCATTCTTTTATCGAACGTCATGAAAGTTTATGACCCTCTTGGGTTTTTAATGCCGGTCGTCATCTGGGGTCGCATTTTGATTCAAAGATTATGGCGGGCAGGCGTTGGCTGGGACACAGGCTTACCCGAAATGTATGTAAGCGAATTTAAAGACTGGTTTTCACAGCTGCAGATTGCAGCCAATATAAAAATCCCACGTTGGTACATGGTCGGATCAGACTTGTCCGACGTCCAGTTACACGTAATCGCCGACGGTGGCGAACAAGCCTACGCCTGCGTCGCCTATTGGCGTTTCACTTACAGCGATGACTCTGTATCGACAGCTCTCATCGGTAGTAAGGCCAGAGTCTGTCCCCTGAAACCGGTTTCCATCCCAAGATTAGAATTACAAGCTGCACTTATCGCGTCGCGTTTTGCGCAAACAATTATGCAAGCTCACCGTTTTGAGCCCTCCGCAACCATTTTCTGGACTGACTCAACCACCGTCCTAAAGTGGATCCGGAGTGACGCTCGCACGTTTAAACCGTACGTGGCACACAGGTTGGGAGAGATATTGGAAACCACCAATCCATCCGATAGGAGGTGGATCCCTACCTCTCTCAATGTCGCTGATGATGCGACAAAACCAAAACGAACCGACTTTACCGCAACTCATCGGTGGTTCACCGGTCCACAGTTCCTTGTTGAACAGTCTTGCACTTGGCCGACCGAGCGCGTCACTGACGAGGGAGAGACCTCATCAGACCCCGAGTTAAAATCAAATCTGATGGTTCTGCTCCTCGATACCCCACTCTCGACTTCGTTACCTGACCCAACGCGTTTTAGCTCCTGGCTACGTTTGCTACGGGCCACCGCTCGTTTTCTCCAGGGCGCACGCCAATTCGGGCTTAATTTGTCTCGGCCAATAGATCCAAATTCCAAACTCTACATTGATAGCACCACGTCTCCCCACCAGCTTCACGCGTCAGACATGATAGAAGCGGAGAAAATGTTGGTCCGTCAAGCACAAACAGAGAGTTTCCCTGAGGAATTATCGCACTTACGATCTTCGAAGCCAGTGCCTAAGAATAGTCGAATTAGGAAATTGGCGCCTATACTGGATGGAGAAGGTCTCATACGACAAGACACGCGCATAAATTCCGCACCGGGAGTGAACAACGAGATGAAATCACCCATAATTCTCGACGGCCGCCACCACATTTCACGACTGCTAATCCTCCACGAACATATCAAAGCCGCGCATCAATTTAACGAGCTCGTTTTGAATGAACTTCGGCAAAGATATTCGATTTTAAGAGCCAGAGGAACCATCCGTAGCGTAGCAAGCGCCTGCTTGAAGTGTAAGAAATGGAACACAAAACCTATCCAACCTCAGATCGGCAACTTACCACCAGAACGTCTTGATCACCACAAAAGACCCTTCACTCACGTAGGCCTTGATTACTTTGGCCCGATTCTGGTAAAGCTATATCGACGGAGCGAGAAACGATACATCGCCTTATATACGTGTCTCACAACCAGAGCGCTTCACCTCGAAATTGTGAACTCGCTCACTGCAGATAGCGCTATAATGAGCCTCAGGCGCTTCATTGCTCGCCGAGGATCGCCCACCACTATATTTTCCGATAACGGTACTAACTTTGTTGGCTCTTCCCGCGAACTGCGCTCCCTACATGACAACTCGGTCGTAGAGTACGCCACTAATCACAAAATCAACTGGCGCTTCATTCCACCAGCATCCCCATTCATGGGCGGCGCATGGGAGCAGCTTGTGCGGACAGTGAAAGCAGCTCTCAGATCTTGCCTAACAAATCAACCACTGAAGGAAGAGGTCCTGTCAACACTCCTACTCGAGGCCGAATCAATTGTGAATTCTAGGCCACTTACATACGTCCCGTCTTCCCCAGATGCACCAGAGGCGTTAACACCATTCCATTTTATCCTCGGCTCCTCATCAGTCGTCCCATGGACCACGTCGCTGACAGACGCAGACCTATCCCGACGATGTGACTGGCGGAGAACGCTGCGCCTAGCAGATCAGTTTTGGGCACGATGGCTACGGGAATACCTACCGATGTTACGTACAAGAGGACCCAACAACAACTCGTTGAACCTCGGTGAGGGTGACGTGGTGCTGATCGCCGATCCCAACCTCCCTCGTGGTTTGTGGCCACTAGGAAGGGTAGCAAAGGTCTACTTAGGATCCGACGGAGCGGTCCGCGTGGCAGACGTCCACACCAGAGGGGGCATGCTGCGCAGACCGGCCCGGAAACTTATCCTTATGGAAGCCGAGCCTCAGCCAGTAGCCACCAGTAGTTAGTGTTCCACTGGGGGTCCGGTATGTTGGCGACTGGCTGGCGCGCGACCTTTTTGGAACATATATTATTTTGTAAAACCTATTTTTTTATGTTTCAATAGATTTGTCAGAGTAGTCTGCCTGTCACTGTTGAGATTATAACATATTTATTGTGCAATATTTAACAATTAAAAGAATTAATTATAAAACGTGTTTCCATCATCTCTCATTAATACAGTCCATTCCTCATTAGCTATCACATATCCTTATTATTCCGTTACAGGTTCAATACACTTTTACGTGAAAAACATCGCTACTAGTGATTACGGGTTGCACTAGAAACACAGTTTACAATATGTTACGATAGCGATATTATTCGAGTAAAAAACTGCAAACCCTTGTTGTAGTAAAGTATTCTAACAATACTATTCCTGTAGTAATTTTATTTGAAAAATAAGGTTATGTAGGTTACTATTCAATTATATCTAAAAAATAATAGCTGTATCGTTTGCTATAGTTTATTGAGGCTTTGTTCACACATAATGTACGATTGCTATGTTATTAATTACCGCGAGCTGCGAGTAATTTTTATTGCTTTCTTTAACTAAAGAAAGTTTTTTACACGAATAATATCGTAATGTGTTTTTGCAAAAAAAATTCGTCTAACGTTTCCAGTAAAAAAAGTTTTCTTTAATAATTTAATAACAAGAAGATATAATATAAATAAGTTTACTTAAAATTATTCTATGAAAAATTAGCTTTCATTTGATGTATAAATCATCCTCTTAGGCTAGACAATATTTAACATATTATTAGTAAAAAAAACACTATTTTGTTTCTCCTGTAAAATTTAAATTTATCGATAACGATATTATTCGGTGGGGGGAGCGAAATGTTTTTTGAACCCCCCTATAGACATAGAGGGGTTCAAAAAACTGGGATTTAGATAAAAATGAAATTAATGACCAAGCAGCACGCAGTCTCACGGTTTATTACCTCAGAAAGAATAAAGTATTAATTTTAAATCACTGTCACATAATAACATATATGACGCCTGATGAAAATAAAAGGCAATACGGTGGTATATTATTATGTAACTTAAATCTATACTAATATTATAAAGCTGAAGAGTTTGTTTGTTTGTTTGTTTGTTTGTTTGTTTGTTTGTTTGTTTGTTTGGTTGAACGTGCTAATCTCAGGAACTACTGGTTCGAATTGAAAAATTCTTTTTGTGTTGGATAGTCCGTTTATCGAGGAAGGCTATAGGCTATATTACATCACGTTACGACCAATAGGAGCGGAGCATCAATGAAAAATGTTGCAAAAACGGGCGAAAAATATTTCTTTTGATTTTCAGCCTTTAGAACAATAGGCTAGCCATAAGTAGCAAAATCACTATTACTTCAATTTTTCGTTTTAAATACCGTATCGATTTTGATGAAATTTTGTATGAATATATTGATTAATTAGTCAAAACGTAAATTGCTTTTTACACAAATCTCTGGAAAATATAAATTAATTTCTTATATACTCATAACGCCATCTAGTGCTGAGTAGCGGTTACTAAATTTAATAATTAAATATTATGTTAGTACTCAATATAACTAAATATTGTGTAATTTATTAAAATAATATATCAATAACATGAAAAAGAAATTATTTAATGTTTTTTTTCCAAAAAAAAGTGCGTCCATCTATCGATGAAGAATCGCAACTCGTCTTATGAAATATGCAAACAGCCAGAAAGTAACATTGCTATACATAAAGTTGGTTTTGTTGAGAAAAGACTCGTATACACTACAAAATAAGGTTCAATTTTATCAAAATGGACTCAGCAAAGGTACATCCGTTTAAATATTAATGATGGCCGACGTGAAATAGGTATATCACTTGCAATAGAATACGCCGAATTTATTCAATTACAGATACAAATTTATATAAAAAAAAAATTTTCTTAGAAAAAATTCTATTTCCACCGTTCAAAAAAATATAATTTATATATATACAACAATAGGTACTAAAAAAAATAATGCATTTGTCAGTTATTAATATCAGTACTGTATTTAAATAAAATTGAAGTGTCTATTTGTAATTTCAAATTAACAGCTTTTCACTAAATGCTTATGAAAGTATATACGGTACTTATATAAAAAAATCAATTTCTAAAATTTTTGTCTGTCTGTCTGTTTGTTCTGGCTAATATCTGAAACGGTTGGACCGATTTTGACGGGACTTTCACTCGCAGATAGCTAATATTATAAGGAGTAACTTAGGCTACTTTTACTTTATTAGAAAGTTATAAAAACTGTTTAATTTATTTTTAACTAGCGATTAAGCGCGAGCGAAGCCGCGGGTTCCGCTAGTTATACATATAAACCTTCCTCTTTAATGACTCTATCTATTAAAAAAACCGCAAAAAATCCGTTGCGTAGTTTTAAAGATCTAAGCATACATTAGTACAGACAGACAGCGGAAAGCGACTTTATTTTATACTATGTAGTGATTTACGCCAAACGAAGCCGGGTTTACTAATAGTAAACATTTTTCAACTGAAAGTTAGTAGCAGGCTCTAGACCTAATAATTCAGTTAAAATGCCAATTTTCTACCAAATTTTGTAAGTAAAGTCAGGTGAAAAGGCTATCTCTGTACAACAATACTGTCAACTATCGATTTACTGTACTTAAAATTTCGAAGCTATATAGCTAGTGGTTCAACGCCATCTGTGTTTGTTTTCAGAAAACAAGGGTAGTTGTGTGAGTGAACATAGCTGAGTGTGTTACAGAGGGTTGAAACGGACGCTGGAAGAGTATGGATAGCAAAAAAATAATATTAAAATATTATAAATGAAACTCTTTTCGGATTTTGTCGCGGATTTATTTTGATCTTATCGGATTTTGTCTCGGATTTATTTTGATCTTCTCGGATTTAGTCGCGGATTTATTTTGATCTTATCGGATTTTGTCGCGGATTTATTTGGAACCTATGAAAGTAATATTAAAGTATTTATATTATAGTTATTTTTATTAAGATTTGGTTTTCTTTATATTTTAAGTAATGGTTTTATTATTTTATGTTTCTTACTAGTAATGACTTCACATCAAAATATGTGAACTAACTAATCAATTGGTACGCGAAGGAATAATATTTTTTTAATAAATAAAAACGTATATTTTTTATATAAATCGACTATATATTTATTTATTTATAAGAGGAAAAATCTATTTTCGCAGGTTTGTTAAGAAAATAATGAAAATAAATTTCAATTTTGTTTTCCTACTGTCGGTACAACTAATCTCCGCCACCCTCCCGTAATAGGCCATCTCCTAGTTACCATGGAAACCGTTCAAAATGGCCGATTTCCCCCTCCCTCCCCTCAGAGGTATAAAAGGACTAACCAGCCATCTCCCATCCAGAGCGCCAGTAATATTTCTAACGAAGACACGTATCGCGTTCACAAATTTTTCATTTTCGATTTTTTTTACACCCACCTGACTTCCGTTTCCGCAGAATAAATTTATTTTTCACCCATTTTTCGTTTTTTTTTTTCTTTTATTTTACTTTTTTCTGTGTGTTGGCGAAGGCAGCTCAGGTAAGTTCCACGCGTTTTGTAAATCGATTATAATTTTGACACGTCCATATCGATTTTTGCATCTGCCGTTTCTATATATATCGTAAGAGGCTATTTTGAGCCTTATTTCCTTGTAACAAGCGCGTTTTCTCGCGTCGAAGGTAGATATGATTAGGGGCCTTTTTCATACAGCGTTTGCATTAAAATTTTTATAAGTGGCAACCTCCGTAGGGAAATAAAGAGAGGGAGGGAGACTTATACTTTCATTGCCGTACATATATTATATGCTTTGGCTATTCAAAACCCTACGTGATTTTTCACCTGTTGATCGTGTTTCAGATTTTCGGATATCTTTTTAAAATTTCGTTCGTCTATTTAGAAATACGGTATAAATAAACTAAAAAGCATCAGAAAATAGAAGTTTTAGGATTTTGGCGCACTTTCTGCCGTTAATTTGACGATGTCAAATATATATCGTTATTTAATAGAGCTTATTCCGTTGTAAGCCTATTGGACTTTAGCTCAATTCTAAAAAAATTTACTTGTAATACCTATTCATTATTATTCGTAACTTACTAGGATTTTACAATACTTGTGAGAATTTTTGCGGAAATCTCTTATCTAATATAAAATCTATTTAAAACTGTAACCTCGAACGCAATTTCAATACGTAATAAGGGCTTTTTAACGTCATACCGCTAATATACGTCACAAAACTAAACCGTTTGCGCGATTATTCAAAATAAATTAAACTATAACTACTCTTTTAACTAAAAAGGCTAAGTAGCCCAGTAACGCGCTCGCTTGGTTAACCGAGTGATGGCGGTTCAAATCCGGGTCTCGTACCTTTGATATTTTCATGTGCGAATCATTTCTATTATGATTACCACTTGTCTTACGGTGAAGGAAAACATCGTGAGGAGACCTGCATGTCTGAGAAAACCTAGCAAGTTTTCGAAAGGCATGTGAAGTCCGCCAACACGCACTAGGCCATCGTGGTGGACTATCGCCTGATCCCCTTCGTATTGAACGTAGGCCCTCAGTTGTGGGACAATAAAAAGAGCTAAATATAATACTTTTTTATAGAATTTTTAACGATTTTTTAAATTAAAATGAATATTCAATACAAAACTATAAAAAAATCCTTAGACATTTATAGTCCTTTTAATCTATATTTAAACTTGTCTGTACTGTTGTACGTTGAGGAGTTGCTTCGTCTGAAGGCAATCTGAGATGAAGGACCAGTTCATAATTATCTTAAACAGTAATTTTCATCAGAAATGAACCAAAGTACATAATTTCAATGCTTTATCTAATTTATTTGACTTCAAAGTTACTTCAAAAGTTCTTCCACTCTACGGCATTTACTAAAATTATCATTTCTTAAAAATCGGTTAATAAATGTTAAAAAAATTACTCGAATTGCATACCTCCTTTTTGATGTCGGTCAAAGCCTAATGGCAGCAATTCGTATTACTAAAAATATACGAAAAGAAAATTGTTTTAGAAATGAAACCGACAGACGTCATTTATATATTTTTATATATCCATTAAAATGTTAACGAATAGTATAATTTTGCCCTTATTAACGTCCCACTATTGGGGATGGGCCTACCTCATTCAAGCCAATAGTCCACCACTCTGACTAAACGTGGGCGGACTGATACTTTCCTTCCTTATTATTTATTCTTAACGAATTTTAATTTAATTAATATTATATTAAAATATATAAACGTTGCTACAATTTATTATATAATATACTAGTACAATTTGTTTGTCATTTTGTACGTAGGTGTAACGACATAATCGCTTTTAAATCGTTAATTACTACACATCTACTACTATATTTTAAACGGCTCGATGTTATAGTAGTTAGTATGTACGGTCGCAAACCGGTAGGTCCTGGGTTCGAGTCCCGGGTCGAGCCAAGTTTAGTTATTGAGTCTTTGTTTCGTAAGCCTCAGTAACAGCCAAGAGTTGGGAAGTTCGCGGATGGCCCCCGTACCTCGGATAGCACGTAAAGCCGTCGGTCTTGCGCCTTAACTCTCACTGGTCGTGTCGAGCAGTCGTCCCACCAGAGTATGAGAGTGATAAGGAATAGAGAGTGCACTTGTGTCTGCGCATACACTTGTGCACTATAATATCTCCCGCGCAGATGGTTAGTCTCAATGATATTGGCCACGGTGGCCGTAATCGGTCCTCCCGACCGATCATTTTAAACCAAAGTCCTCGCGTCTGTCTGTCTGTTCGCGATAAACACAAAAACTACTGGACCGATTTTCATGATATTGTCACCAATTGATAGAAAGGTTGTCGGGAATGGTTTTAGTACATAATTCGCTTCGCTTATACTTCGCACTCTAAATCTATGCACGCGCGAAGCGAAGGTGAGTCGCTACTTCACTTATAAATAACTACGGGATAAAAGAACTAGTATTAAAAATGCCTCGATTTCTATGAAAATAATATAATGGTTCAGAAAATAGGTTCTGTCCTAAACATATATGAGAAAATAAGATACTACCTACAAATAGACGTAACGAAACTTTTAATTTGTCATTTTTAGGGTTCCGTACCGAAAGGGTAAAACGAGGCCCTATTACTAAGACTCCGCTGTCTGTCTGACCGTCTGTCACTAGGCTGTATCTCATGAACCGTGATAGTTAGAGTTGAAATCTTCTTACATGAAATATTTCTGTTTCCGCTATAACAGCAAGTACTAAAAATCTGAATAAAATAAATATTTAAGGGGTTCCCATACAACAAACTTATTTTTTGCCGTTTTTATAGATAATGGTACGGACCCCTTAATACGAGTCCGACTCGTACTTAGCCGGTTTATATACGACTAGCATTTCCCGCTTCTTCGCGCGCGTTTAAAGACCGGAAACCAAATTCTTTCTGAGTTGTGCGGTATGGTACCTCGCATAACTAAAGAACGCAACATTTTTCATTAATACTCCGCTCCTATTGGTCGTAGCGTGATGTGATATAGTCTATAGCCTTCCTCGATAAACGGACTATCCATCACAAAAAGAACTTTTCAATTAGGACCAGTAGTTCCTGAGATTAGCGCGTTCAACCAAACAAACAAACAAACAATCAAACCCTTCAGCTTTATAATATTAGTATAGATTTTGAATAAAAGAAATAATATGTATATATGGGTAATATTATACAGATCTATATGTCTGTTTGTAATATCAACATACAGTTCTCGAGGCATAAGCTCAGCTTTGCATTTGTGTGAGTGCAGTGTACGGATAGGCACAACGATACGGATAGACGTTGCGTGATTGGTTTAAACCTGTTTTAACTGGTTTTTGATGCGTGGCTATTGGCTATTAGCTATCACTCACACAAATGCAAAGCTGAGCTTATGCCTCAAGAACTGTAACAGCCTTTAAAAAAATGCATATGAAATTAAACAATATACGGTACTTACAAAAAACACAATTTTTTGCAATTTTTCTATTCCCGTTAATTTTTAAAACGGCTAAACATATTTTAATGGTACTTACACTGGTATATAGCTGATGCTATAATGAATAACTAAGTTATTTTTATTAAGGAAACAGAATTAGGGTTCCGTTAAATATATATGTAAAACAAACGCACGAATATTGTTTATTCATACCATCATTAATGTTTGTCTATTCATACATAAATACTGAAGAAATTATTATTTTTTCCAATATAAAAACCAAAAAAAAACAGCCACAATGTATAATCGAAAACTGAAAATTATTGTATCGGCTTGCTTTTTATTACTCGATTCAATGCTTTTAAATATGGATTGTAATATGGGGATTTCATTTGCCACAAATGAATGAGCATTATCGGCGATCTGAAAAAAGTTTAAAATTAATTACAAGTTTAATTGAACTATCGGTACCGAGGGATGCGGACTTAAATCCGGGTCTCGCACCTCTGATATTTTCATGTGTGAATCATTTCTATCATGATTACCACTTGTATTACGGTGAAGGAAAACATCGTGAGGAAACCTGCATGTCTAAGAAAACCTAGCAACTTTTCGTGCGCCATATGTGAAGTCCGCCAACTCGCACTAGGCCAGCGCGGTGGACTATGGTCTATCCCCCTCGTACTGAGGGAGGCCCACCCCCAGCTGTGGGACGGTAAAAAGGGCTGATGATGATGATGATGTACATACAAACATATGTTTTTACGTCACTTTAAAACGGCTGAACTGATTTTAATGAAATTTAGTATAAAAATAAACTCTAAATAGAATAGCTTGACAATATAGCACTTATACGTACACGCGGGTTTGCTCGTGTTAAAACTTACTTTAATTTCGTTGAATCTTATACATCGTTCTATATAACTTTTTTAGTCGAGATGTTAAATTCTACGACGCATTACAAAATTTAAAAACTGCTTAGATCAGCAGTTCTCAAATGATGGTCCGCGGAACCCTAGGGTTCCTTGTAAGGGTCACAGGGGTTCCAAATTCCATTTCGCCTAATTTTACTTTTATTATAACTAAATATGCGAAAAAAATATCATCATATTCATAACGACACGATGACTCGCTTTACACTCTTCCTTTTTTGCGTGTCGCGGGTTAAAAATTCCACTGGGGGCAATGAAGTTGAACAAGAAAGTATTCTACCTACAATACAATCAGTTTAGTTATCATCAAAATGGATATCAGTTTAAATTTTGGCAACCACTGCCCTCGATAGTCCCTCATTCTATCAGTAAAAACCGTACTAAAATCCGTACAGCAGTTTCTGAGTTTTATAATAAGTCACAATACTTTGAACGTATTTTCGATTTCAAATAAAAGTTTAATGGCACATTTACGATGTAACATAAATCGTAAAGTTAAAGTTATCTGCGTGTACGTACATATATTTTACTAGCCTTTCCCGCGGCTCTACTCGCGTTCTAAAATCGAAAGAAATATTTTTCTCCCGTTTTTGCATAACATTTTTTATTGATGCTTCGCTCCTATTGGTCGTATCGAAATGTTATATAGCCTATAGCCTTCCATGATAAACGAACTATCAAACATAAAAAAAAATTTCATTTCGAACCAGTAGTTCCAGAGATTAGCGCGAGATTAAAACCAAACAAACAAACAAACTCTTCAGCTTTATAATATTAGTATAAATAACGGATATTAAAAAAAACAGCCAGAAAAATTGCCTACATGTTATACTAGTAGACTTCCTTCGATTTATAATGAAGTCTTAGTCCATATTACGATAAAAAAATAAAAACAAAAAAAATAAATGAATGTAGGAAGAAAAGCAAAAAATAAAAATCATCCTAAATCACTTATTTATACTCAAATATTGTAAATATTTCCAAATTGATTGTTTAAAGAATATCAAATAGACGAATAAAGTCGGCCATTTTTTTCATATTTTAATCATTCGCGGTATTAACATTAACCTCTTCAACAAAGTCGGTTAACTTTTCTAAATACTAGCTATGGGTTAGATATGTTTGCAGTTTGGGAGAAATACAAAAACTATAACAAAATATTTTTTACAAAGTATTATTGAAATTATAAAGATAAATATCTTCTTTTTCTTTTATTCTAAATGGCGCAACACAATAAAATAAAACCTCTAAATATAAGTGTTCCACATATGAAATACCTCTTTATTTTGAAGTCGGTCAAAAATAGTCAAATCACAAAGTCTTTGAACTTTGCTTTTCTCTTGAAGATTTAAGAAGCTTTATGTTACTTTATTCATTGTATAGAGAACCCTAAAAGCTCGAATGCTTATTCAATTTCCATACATACATTTTATATGAAATGATTTCGCTTGCACAAATAAGATTTATATCGAATAGGGAGGAAAAGTGTATTTATGAACTATACTTTAAAATATTTGTAACTAGCGACTCGCCCTCGCTTCGCTCGGGCTCTTCCCTAGATTTAGCACAGGCAAAGCCGTAGGTTCCGCTAGTTATGCATATAAACCTTCCTCTTGAATCACTCTATCTATTAAAAAAACCGCATCAAAATCCGTTGCGTAGTTTTAAAGATTTAAGCATACATAGGGATATAGGGACAGAGAAAGCGACTTTGTTTTATACTATGTAGTGATGATACGAATAAGTGCCTTGTCGATCTGGCAAATTCGGAAGTCCTGGATTCGTTTCCTAAGTGGGGACAAGTTTCTAGTATTGTCATTTACTATTTGGTACCAGCTTTTATGCGTTTTATTAAACTTTCATCAAAAAAGTCTAAATCGAATCAAAAAAATCAAAAAATAATTAAATTATAAACTATTTTTCGTGAAATCATTTTTTGTTCCGGGCTGTCTTTACTAATATTGTTTTATCTAAAATCCTAACTAATATTATAAATGCGAAAGTAACTCTGTCTGTCTGTCTGTCTGTCTGTCTGTCTGTCTGTTACGCTTTCACGCCTAAACCGCTGAACCGAATTCGATGAAATTTGGTACACAGATAGAGAAGACCTTCAGAAAGGACATAGGCTACTTTTTATCCCTGTAATCCCACGGGAACGGCAACTACGTGGGTGAAACCGCGGGGCGCAGCTAGTATGAAATATCGCGAAAACTAAGAAATTATTATGACATTAAAAAATTAAAAAAAAATAACAGTTCTCAAGAGAAATTTGATTTTTATAAACTAAAAAAAATGCTATTCTCAAAAATGTAACGTTTAAACTCTTAATAAGTAATTTTAATTCTCTCACTTAATACTGAATAAAGGTTTTCTTCTGTATACACCCCTAAAATAGAAGGGTTGAAATGTTATATCAAAAATCATTTTTAAACTACGCGTTTAAAGCCACGATGCCAGTATAAAGCAAGATAAAAAAAACTATTCTACACTTCAAGAGCGAGAAAACCCGAGAGCAGATGCTATACTATATAAATATGTATAGGCTCTTTAAAACTGTAAACTTTTAATTTTTTTGCTGTACCCTAGAACGTAAAATTAATTATTATTCATAGATGCAAAAATTCAAAAGTACTTTGTGAACCGACTCCTTTAAAATGCAAGACGCACGTGCTACAGTGTGCACTTGGAGAAATACTAGCGTTTTAGCCCTGGTTTGCTTGATTTCTTGCTTTGCTCCTTAACCGTTTGAGAGATTTATCGTTTTTTATCATATTAAATTTAGCTATTTTTCTATAGTTTTGATGTTTGTTTATCTAAGTTTATTTTTTGGAAAAGAAAATATTTTTTTATATCTTTTCCGTATAACGACGAACGAAGAGATAACATAATGTGAGTAGTTGCTAATTATAGTTAGTTCAGTTACAATTACATTCAAATTATTTTTGATTTTTCATAATTTTTTTGTACTCAGATTTCCTGCGGCTCCGTCCGTATTCTAAACACCGGAAACCAAATTCTTAGATTTTACATATTATTATACGACGTGATTTTATAGCCTATAGCCTTTTCTAAACAGTTACGATAAAAAATGACAACTTTCCAACACAACATTTTTTTCAATTCGGACCAGTAGTTCCTTAGATTAGCGCGTTCAACCAAGCAAATAAACAAACAAACAAACAAACAAACTCTTTAGCTTTATAACGTTGGTATAGTTACGAGTATATGAGTCCGTATAACTTTTTCATTAGAAATCTTGTACTATTACATTACGAAAGATTATAAAAATATTCACACTTTTACATATATATAAATATCCAGACTAGTCGACAGTTTCTATGTACGTGCTCTTTAAAATATTTCATACGAATTTCAACCCTAAAGCCTGTGAATAGCTAAGAAAAGAAAAGGAAATCCTTTGACAACCAAAGAAGAAAAAAGTATTGAACTGTTCTATTTTTGTCTATTTATATAATATATTTTAATATAACTATCATTTTCCCGCGGATCTGCTTGCTTTTTTGAAAAATTGTATATTTTAATGAGGAACAATATTATTTATTAAATCTTACTCATTCTAACTTTAAAGTGAGAGTTTTTATACTAAATTTCAACCCCCATTTTTACTTTTAGGGGTTTAACCAACTCCCTATAAGCAATCTACCCCCATAATTTTTGCATTTACAGTGCTATTTTTCGAGTTTATTTACTCGTATATAAACTAATAAAATAAAAAAAATTGACAACGCGTTTGGCGCAGTTTGTAGTGACTCTACTTTCTTGCGCCAGCGGTCGCAGGTTCGAGTCCCGCTGTTGGAATTCTTTTGTTAAACTCGAATGTTTGTACTCCAGTCATGGGTGTTTATATTCATAATATGTATGTATTTAAACTTATATATGTAGTATATCAACTATCTGGTATCCGTAACACAAGCTTCGTAGCTTACCACGGAATTAGATGGCGCTGTGCGTTATAATGTCCCAACATTTTTATTTATTATATTTATATAAACGGATTCAGACAGACAGATTAATAAAGCCTTCACCAATAATAACTATTCATCCAAACAAAAGCCAATCAAAATCGATTCAGACAACGTACCTACAGACGTTTTATATATTTATGTCATTGAAAGAAGAGGCTCTTCAGAAAAAATATATTGCGTCAGCAAAATAGAAGTGCAGTATCCAACATCTCATTATGCTTTATACGATGACAAAGCTACACTTGAATTATAAAACGTACTTGCTTTTTATATTTTTTAATAATATGTTTCAACTACTCTCAATCCAGTGGTAGCGGGTTTGATGCCCGTTGGATTGAAATAGTTGTTTGTTTTGGGTGTTTAGTTCTATATATGGGTATTTTTTGGGGCTGTTTTAACTTTTTTGTTAACGTTCTTAAACAATGCCAACTATTGATTATTTAAATATAATTTAATAGTTTTTCAACTATGCATATAGATAAAAATTTCTGAGTTGAATCTTATTGAATCTTGAATTATTTGTATGTCTGTCTGTGACCGTATCACGTGAAAACCGCTGTACTGATTTTGATGAAGATTGTAGGAAAATAACACATCTCTGAGAATTCTATACTAACTGTTAAAACTTACTCAAAGTTAAAGCAAAACGAGGGATAGTTGCTAATAAATAACCTCCTCTTTTTTGAAGTCGGTTAAAAATATATAAAGACAGTTAACGCGTATTACAATATTTTCTTAATATATAATCTATTCCCAATAATGAATTTCTCGGATATTTATATAAAAAATATCATAAACAGAATCCATTTACATATTCACATATATTTTACTTATTATATTATTGAGTACTCAATTTCTGAAGTCGGTTAAGAATAACGTACGCAAAGATATGGATTTTCACTAGTCCATAATAAACTAAAAATATAAGGTCAATAGTTGCTCGTAATAGTTGGTAAGGTGGATGCTGGATCGATAAAGGCCGTCTGAACGTCTAGAGATGTGCTGTGTTAGATATCGATAGATATGTTTTCTAAATAATCTAAAATTATGTGCATTTAAATTGATTTTGTTTAAAATATAGATTTTTTAGCTAAATAATTGTTTCAAATGTTTTATTTATATCAAAAATACACATAAGCGACTACACCAGTAGCTTATGACATTAAAAATAATAATAGTAATAGTGTTTGGTTTAATTTTTTTTCATTTATTTTTATGACATACGACGCTACCCTATATCATATCATAATTTACTTACGAATCTATTTAAGAAATACTATTGTGCACTCTCTAAATTCGGTTTACTCACAAACTACAGAAATAATGATTCTGAACGCGATACTCGATCAAACGCAGGACCGAATATACGTGCTCTGTCTCCGCACGGTGATGAAACACCACGAACATCCAAAATCCTGGCTTATTTTTGAAAATTACAGAAAATTATTATTATACCATACTATATTTCACCCGGGATTTGAACCCAAAATATCCAAATTCGGAGAAGAGCTTAGACCAAGGGGATAGTTCAAAATCTTATTTATTTAGTAAACGAAGTAAAAATTTCATCATCTTAGCTAACTGCTACTAAATTAAGGTTTCCCCTCTAATTATTACAGCAAATTGAAAAACAAACTACGTACAAGTTTCGACTTTCAAGATTCCTGCTTCATTGGAAATTTGATACGCTTCCATTTTCGCAAAACTTAAAGCATTTTAACCTAGTAAAGCTTTGTGGAATCGTCTGCTTTTAAGTCAGACATTTTCTCCTAAAAGAGAACTCCTTCTCACACTTTAAGATAATTAAAATAAATAATATGAATAATTTTAAAATATTGGAGGCATATTTTAAATTAAACTGCACTCTGTAAACGTAATAAAGCTTTGGAAAAGTGTAAACGCCTATCTTTTTTTTCTTCAAGAAATAGAAAACTCTTTTATTTAGGCTTCTATGAATTAAATTGAAAAATCGTTATTTCGTAGAATTATAATACTAGCGACTTACCCTCGTTCCACTCGGATTAACCTTAGGGACGTTTTTACGGTATTAAATATAGACTTGGTTTATTATTATTTCAAATGTAAATAATATTCAAATCAGTGGTTTCTTAAGTTATTTCTTTACGCATCGACAAAAATTCTAAAAAAATTACATTCAGTATCTGTATCAAACCAAAATATTTTATCAAGCATAAAATTATTACGATTTGTTACTTCGTCGTGAGTCTACTACCAGTTCGAAAAGAAGAAGTCTCTGACCTAAGCAGAACTGGCTAAAGAATATATATAATACGTGATACTCTTAGCTCATAGACTATTTATGACACTGACTGACACCGAGTTTCACCCAAATTCATCCAGAAATTACAGCTATTGTTTAATTTAAAGTATCCTTTCTCGTTTTAGTATTTTGATTTGGTTTAATTAAGGTCATAAGGGATGGTTTCTTAAACTCGATAATATTTTGAGCAAGTTAGGCATTTTTTCCTGCAGTGAACTTTATACTGGTTTGTGTGGGTGAAAGTTGCGTTTTAATTTTACACGTCTTCAATTTTATTAAAAAGAAGAACTTTTGAATAAATACGGTTTTCATAAACGAATTCCATAAAAATAATAAAAATAGAAAAAAAATAAATTTGTTATTCGTATATCTTGAAAATAATATAAAAAATATGTATATCCAAGTGTTATACAAAACTAAATATACCTTACCTTACTACTTCAAATACAAAATTTTATCTAACTACAAAGGACGATTACAATCCCAGTTAGAACAACACTTACAACTTTCGATAAAAATTCTTAACATTTCATTACTTAATATTAAAGTGATAAATTAGTGGTGGTGCCAAATAATTTATATTATTTAAAAAAATAACGCTTTCCATTTACTAGATAATAATATAATATATCATACAAACAGATATACAAATGCTATAAGAGTTACATATTTTGTTTTTAACGTACGAAGCCCTATTACGTTTAATATAAAAGACACCAACTTCAAGATATATATTTTTTTAAATATATTAAATCAGTACTTTGTTTAAAAATCATAACAAAACGTTATCGACTATCGATGATTTTTAGCCCCATCACTACCACCCCTTATACACTACGCGCTACGTTTTAGAATGATTATAGGGGTTTCAGAACTACCACAGAATTTTCATCTAACGTACCCTCTACTCAAGTCTGAAACAAAGAAATCGATGTTTTTTAATTACAAGTTACCTTTTTGTGCATGTCATGTCAACAACAAACAATATAAGTATTTACGTTGGGGCATTGATTGTCTTTATTTTAGAGAAATAGGTGATTACTCTTAAACTAACATACATACATATATTTATACTAATATCATAAAGCTGAAGAGTTTGTTTGAAGGCTAAAGGCTATATTACATCACGTTACGACCAATAGGAGCGGAGTATCAATGAAAAATGTTGCAAAAACGGAAAGGACGGGCGTTAGTTCTGCGAGGTACCATACCGCGCGACTCAGTAAGAATTAGGTTTCCGGTCTTTAGAACGCGTGAGAAGCCGCAGGGAATGCTAGTATATTATATAATTAAATCGAATCTGTACATTTTTGTGATATTTTACACACAGCGCCATCTAGTTCCGTAGTAAGCTACAAGGCTTGTGTTATGGATACCAGATAGCCAGATAAATATCTATGACTGGAGTACTAATATTCGTGAATAACAAACAACCCTAGCGGGACTAGAACCCGCGACCGCTGGCTGGCGTTAAAATATTTTTTAAATTATTATATTGAATATAGACAGTGCTAGCCCAGCGGTAACGCGGTCGCTTGAATATCCGAGTGATGCGGGTTCAAATCCCGGTATTTGATATTCTCACCTCTGATATTTTCATGTGCGAATCATTTCTATCATGATTACCACTTGTCTTACGGTGAAGGAAAACATCTTGAGGAAACCTGCATGTCTGAGAAAACCTAGCAAGTTTTGGAAAGACATGTGAAGTCCGCCAACTCACACTAGGCCAGCGCGGTGGACTATGCCTGATCCCCCTCGTCCTGAGGGAGGCCCGTGCCCAGCAGTGGGGCGTTAAAAAGGGCTGATGATTATTATATTGAATATTTTTTTGGAAAATATTATTAAAATAGTAATTATTATCGATATAGATGCCGTATTTATAGTTTTTTAGAACTTTTCTGTCGTTAATTCACATACGAGACAAAAATAATAGTTTAATTTATATTGTTTAAGAACGTTACGTAAACAATTTATGAAGGGTCAAAATTTAATTTATTATAACCTAGGTAAACAAAAAGGTTGTATAAAGTACGCCCTCCTTATCAGCACTTTGACAGTCAACACTACCTTAACGGTTAGACGGTGTTTGGAAAGGTGGTACAGAAATGTGATTTCTTCCTCTTTGTGTTAAATTCTGTAATCCTTAGTTAGTAGGTTCTATTCTGTGTACTAATTTTCATCTAAATCGGTCCAGCTATTTGAGTGAAGAAATGAATATAGACTCAAAATGAAAAAACCTGATTTGCATAATGTACTCTAAAGCTATGAATTTATTCTACGTGACACTGGCGAAATAATTTGTGCTCAACTGGCACGCTTTGAAGCCACAAGAGAATTGAATTGGATTGAAGCTATGAATTTTGTAAAAAAATAATCGTAAAGTCAATTCATAATTGTTTGGCGAATTACTACATATTTAACAAAGTACCGTCTGTGTGTCAGTCTGAACGCGATAAGCTCAAAAACTACTAAACAGATTCTCGTACAATTTTGAACTATTAGACAAAATCATTTATAAGAAAGATTAATGTAAAAGTTGGGAAGGTAAACTTTAAGTAAAATTACTAAAATATGACGATAATTGTAGAAGATCTCCAAATAAATTACCCATAGAACCTCTTCTATTCAAATCAGTCAAAAACATTTTAAACTCAAATTTTCATAAGAAAAAAAATGTTAAGACGACTTATTCTTAGCAAACAATGCCCTCAATAGGCCAGGAGGCGGCCTCGTTTTAATTCACAATTCACAAAACCATGCTAATATTAATTACTTTTTATTCTTAACGTTATTTGTTTGTGGTTAATGAAATTTTGAGGGCGTTTGTTTTTGCTTGTACATTTTTTCTTTATCTACAATAAGGAAAACTTTGGAGAATATAATAAGGATGAATTTCGCTCAGTTTTTAGTGACCCTATTTGAGATCAGAGAGCAGCGGTCGCGGGTTCGATCTGGGGGTGTCATTTGTGTGATAAGCATCAATGTATATTGTCCAGTTATATCGATGTTTTTATTATATATTTAAAGTTATATATGTCTAGTTTATCAACTATCTTGTATGTATAATATAATTCTGTACGAGCAGCAAGAATCTATGAAATAGCGATCGCTATCTGTATTGTGATTGTCGACCCTGGAGCTATATTTTTAAATACAACTAAATATTAAAAAAAACAGTGGCTTGTTAAAAATAACAAAAATACGCTTCTAATAAATTCATACAAAAGAAATTATAATTTATCATTTTTTATTTTATTATTAGAACAAATTCTTTATCTCTCTAGTAAAAATTGAAAATCTTTTCAAATCACGTTTAAATTTAACCCAGTTCCAACACAAAAGATTCAATAAGCGTTATAATTCGATAACTGATGTCATAATGGGTGTCGCCGCCGCCCCCCGGACTATTTATACAAGCAAATCAATCACATGATAAAAGATATCATTTGGTTTTCTTCACATTTATTCAAATGCATAGAAATGTATACATTATTTTGCAAATCATTTACAAACGGTTATAAATCGTGGCAGTTTCAAAAAATTTCGTTAATAGAAGAATGTTATAGAAATAATAATATTTTGGTTTAACATAAATTATGACCTATGAACTAAAGTGCTAAAGGATATTCCCTACGCGAGTGACATTTAAGACGCCATTTTGTTCAATTTGACATTTACAAAATGTCGGCAATAATAGCGATTGTTTATTTTTAATTTCCTTTATGTTTTTTTAATATGCAGTATAAAATTAAATGTCAAAAGTAGTGATTTCGATCACATAATATATAAAAAAGGCTATTGAGAAAATGAATAGAATAATATGTTTTGTGAAGTCCAAAATGTTTATTAAATTGCTTCAAAATAATTAACGCAATCTCTACATCCCAAGCATTTTGCAATCACATTTTCTACCCACAAATTGCGAAGCGCCCGATCCAATAAATCTCCTCAAATTCTGTAAAATTCAATGACCGTTGCACCAAAATTATTAAGATAGCATAATTTTCGAATATAACAATGTCCGCTATTTGCCACTAGATGGCGTTCACAAACTATTCACTATACTATTTCGTCGAAGCCGCATAGTTTGTCAAATTTAAGCCAAAATATGGGGTCGATAGACATTTCAACGCTAAAGTTTAGGAACTTCGTCGTAGATTAAAGTTCGTATTGTCTTACATTGCGGTTGACTTTGATGTTAAATAAATACGGATGGCTAATACCCTTGTGGCGGATTTTTTGGGATGGTCCAGCCTTTGTTGTATTATTATATTAAAACAAGTTATAATTAAATTAATATTCAGATTATTTTACTAATATTATAAATTATAAAGTGAACGGTATACTTTCAGTATATATACTTTAACGAAATAACAGAGGAACGAATTTATCTAGGTAATGGATTAAAACATTATTTGAAAAGTTACTAAAACCACTACTTTTTTAAGCGTTACAAATTATTAAAATAAAACAGATTTATAATAAAGATTTTCCCAGATAAAACTTTAAACTGAAAATAAAAATAAATAATGTCGCAATTAAAAAATATGTAAGTGGTTTGGCAGTATGTATTTTACCAATGCCACAGCCTCCGTCGATAATGACGTTTACACACGTCAACTGTCAGTTTTCCCGCCACACGAAATGGCCGTTCACAGTTAATCTACCGTAAAAGCTTTCAAATCAGTTAAACAGATAAAAATAGAGTGTTGGTTTTATAAAAATATTTCAGGTAATTTTAAAACAAATTCTGTTCACGAATAAATTAATATTTTGCTCAGTGCTTTATTTTTTTAAAAGTGTCTTATTTTGATCTTTATTTAAATTAATCGTTATAATATAATTTGAAAATAAATCCGCCTGTCCATATTTTGATTAAAAGGTCTAAGCGACCAATTCCGTTTCGTTTAATACAAAATATTGACATTTAAATGGCATTTTAATGGCACTGATAAAGCTAAATATATTTTATTTGTAATCTATACATATAAATAAAATTATAGTGTTTGTTTTTGATTTCAAATTAACAGCTTTTTACTAAATGCATAATATGAAAGTATATAATTACCAAACTAACAAAAAACCAATTTTTAAAATTTTTATCTGTGTTTCTGTTTGTTCCGGCTAATGTCTGAAACGGTTGGAACTATTTTGATAGGACTTTCACTCGCAGATGTCTAATCTTACAAGGAGTAATATTTAATTTAGAAATTTCATTTATTTAATTAGCAGATCACGCAGCTTCGCACACGCTAAAGCATAGTTATATATAAATCTTTCAAATAAACCTTTTCAAAGATTTTTTCACTTATTTTATTATTTTCGATAGAATATATGCCGACATTTTTAGCATTACAATTTATAACAGTAAAACCACTCGAACGTACTGAACACTCGTCTAACTTCGTCTATATCAAAACGCTAAGCTGTTGAAGCAGAAAAGCTGATAATTCGTTAAAAGTTTAGAATATTTTACCATTGTACGTTCTCTCGAGTTCCGGAGGAAATGTGAAGAATGGATTCGATATCTCTGATAGTAAACTACCTATATTTACGTATTGTAATATTTTTAACGTATTCGATATCGAATAGCTAGAATTCTTTTAGGAAGAAAAGGTCAGTCGAAACCCAAAAACTAGACCTAGTAGTTCATACCTAATAGAAAATCAAGATTGTGAAATAATTAGTAAATTTATAAATTACGACTCTTTGATTAAATTAGTGGTTCCGCACATTTTTTTTGCACTTTACATTAAGTGACTTGTAATAATGTATAGATATTATATTTAATTAGTAAAAAAATAACTTATATTAAAGTGCCGTGAACAAACTTTTGGTGTTGAATCCGACTGTACTTCACCTATTTTTTAAATTCGTTAGCAAACTTCGAGCATATATTAAAGTTTTTTATTTTTGATCGAAATATACTAAACGAATTTTCATAAGACTACGAAGATACCATATATTTTATAGTAAGCACACACTATAGTTTTTTAAAATGTAAGAATAATATTATAATAAAAATGTAGTGATATGCACATGTAGCGCCGTGGAATAATGCTACTTTAAAAATTTATTTATTTAAACATAAAAAAATTCAAAATGAACTATACTTGGAGGTGCCGGGTAGCGCCACGGAATACCGCTAGTTTAAAATATTAAATTATTTAAAAATAAAAAAAATAAAAAATAAAATCTATCTGGAGGCGCCGGGTATCGATCCCGGTACCTCTCGCATGCTAAGCGAGCGCTCTACCATCTGAGCTACGCCCCCGATGAAATGTAGTTCGAAATACCTGTACATATCCGAAATATTAACTATTATTTTAACTGATTTCGCAAATGAAGTATTGCGATATTGTAGACTAGCGACTCGACCTCGCTTCGCTTGCGCTCTTCCCTAAATTTAGCACAGGCAGAGCCGCGGAATCTGCTAGTTATGCATATAAACCTTCCTCTTGAATCACTCAATCTATTTAAAAAAAACCGCATCAAAATCCGTTGCGTAGTTTTAAAGATTTAAGCGTACATAGGGATATAGGGACAGAGAAAGCGACTTTGTTTTATACTATGTAGTGATTGCCATATTATTTCAGGCCTCTACTGAGAAAGACTGGATTATAGGCTTAGAAATTGCATAATTTTGAATAATAAAATATTACATAAGAATGGCTTCGCTCGTGTATTTACTTCGTACCTACTTGCATTTTAACGGTTATACATATCTCAGAGTTGAGATATTTTGCCATAGTAAAAAGTATTCTATATTTAGACACAAATAGCGAGCTATCATTATAAGATATTTCATCGAAATCGGTTCAGTCGTTTTATCGTGATGCGGTTACAATGAAATAGACAAACATTAAAAACTACACATTTGACTTCTATATAGATAATCATAACTATTTATATAAGTTTTTCCAAAAATTATTTGTTGTAGGTATTATATAATATTTTTATTAAATTAGTTATGTAAATTAATACAACGTCACCTTTTAGGATATTTTATTACTAAAATACTACCTCATAATAGGTATGAGGAAACATGTACATAATATATTTTGTTGGGCATAATGTTAATAATCCTTTTTTAGTACAGAGTGTTTAAATAATTTAAATTATTTTATTAATATTAAAAATTAAAAATTAAATTATCTATACTAATATTAAAAAAACTACTTTTTGTAACTTAAATATAAAAGTTAGACATATGCTGTCGTTGACTTTTTTGTAGGCATTTTCAAGCTCCACATCTTTTCTCTAGAACTCAAAAATATGTATATCTTTCATAGTTAAGGCAGCGTTTGTATGAAACGCTTTCATTCGACCGTTTTTTCTCCGATTCACTTTGCAAAACGGACTACCACGTAAAAGCCTTTTTATTTTTCGGTTTTTTATATATCCTATGACACTCAGCAATAATGTGGCTTTCTATTGGTGAAAGAATTTTTAAAATCGGTTCAGTAGATCTCGAGATTACCCCTTACAATTTAACAAATATACAAACACACAAACTTTACTTATTTATAATATTAGTATAGATTAAGTATAGATTAGTATAGATTTAAGTACTTGATTTTATCAGAGTTCGTTCAGCGTTTCAGTATAAATTAAAAACTTACTTATATGTGTATAAACAAAGTCCGATACCAAGTATAAATCGAACTCGCGACCAACAATAGGCCACAAGTACCGAGGTCGGTCATTAAAGATGTATGAAGCATCACTTATAACTCATTTCATTGTCTGAGTAGTTTATAGTACACAAAGTTCTTAATTAACCGAAAGTACTACAACTTTTCTGTCACAACATTCGTAATTGGAAATTGCACTTTAAAAATTAAAAATAAGCTTGAAAAAGCTCAATTTTAAGGTAAAGCTTCTTAAAATCGATGGAAAAAATTGTATAAACCTAAACTCCTCGAACATTTTAATTGGTGACTTTAAATCAATGGTTGTGGAAAGTCGCTCCCAACTTCAAAAAGTTTAAGGTTTTCCAAACTTTGAAACTTTAACGGCGGTTTTGAATATCAAAATTTAAAATAAATCCAAAATAAATAAAATAGATTTCAAAAAAAGGTACAGTAAACAAATATTTTAAATTTTGGTGATAATTGTTTCTTTTATATTTATTAAAAAAATCCTCTGGCGTATCAAAAATCTAAGTCCTCCGTGACGATGAAAGATCAGGAAACAAAAACTAAAATTAATTCGCAACAAAATCCGAAAAGGAAGTTCCATTTATATTCGCGTAAATCGAAGAGAGTTTCAACTTCAAAACGCACAAACCTTAACTAGAAAGTAAAAAATGATAATTTTAATTAGATACTTAGTTATTGTTGGAATCGGTGCGAGCCAAGAAGGACAGTTTTATCCTGCCTTTGCAATAAACTTTCGAACGGGTATTTTGATCATATTTACAAATTGATAGATTAATCAAAAATGTATCCATTAAGATTATTTTGCATCTTTTTGAAGTCGGTTAAAAATGACATTTATTCAGCAAAATAAAGTTATTTTTGAAAATATTTGACGGTTTTATAGAAACTTTAGAAGAAAAGCGTAATCTTATACAAAATTTAATAGACGTATTAAGAGGGAAAATCATTTTCCGTGAAAATACGAAGATATTTCATTAAAATATTTTTTTAAAGAAAATTTAACCTAGTTCTGTTAATTGTTTAAATATATTGGTTTTAAAATTAACTTTAAATTATTTAATGTTGTCAACACTGTGCTGTCGTATGTTGTGTTCTCCAGTAATTGGGGGTACATTTTAATCAATGTCCAAAGGAGTTTTATTATTTTTTGCATTTTATTAATGTACTTCTGATGGAGGTCCTTCATAAATAACAATAAAAGAAAATCATTAGAGTCGTATTCGCAAACGTAATTAAAAATATTTTCATCAAATATTGTCGTTTGATTATATAGCACTAGTGGAACCGGCGGCTTCGCTCGCGCTAAATCTAGGGACGAACCCGAGCGAAGTGAGGGTGAGTCGCTTGTTTAAGATAAACATTTCCATCATACATTACATATGTGTAACTCTAGCGGTTTTGGCAGCGCACGCCAGAATAGCTCGCAGATGGTAGATTTTTTACTACTTACTTGACACTAATCGTCATACTTTGGACAATTCACACAATATCTTTATAAATTGTAGCCTACGTGTTATTCTGATGTATAAGCTATATTATTGTAAAGTTTCATTAAAATCCATTCAGTAATTTTTACATGAAAGAGTAACAAACAACATTGTCCCTAGATTTAGCGCAAGCGAAGCCGCGGGATCCTACTACTTCTATGAACTAATCTAACCTCAAAAATTTATTTATTTAAACAAAATCTACAGCTATATACAAAAAAAAACAGTAAGTAGGTACAAAATGTAACCTTACATAAGCCAAACTCAGATTTTCAATATTTAGACAATAGCTATATATTAATTAAGCTATCTTATATATAAAATTCTTGTATCACAATTTTCGTTCCCATACTCCTCTGAAACGGCTTGACCGATTCTCATGAAATTTTGTGAGCATATTGAGTATAGTATCTATTTTTCATCCCCCTAAATGTTAAGGGTAGTCCACCCCTAAATTTTTTTTTTAATTTTTAGACAAATTTTTTTCCTACAGATCAACCCAATGAGGTTGAGTAGCAATTAAAAAAATGAACGCGGGCGAAGCCGCAGGTACAGCTAGTTTTTAAATAATAATAACCTATCTAAGGTAGACTAAGTTTTACGACAAATTACGTATCTACTATCACACTACGATCACAAAAATTACACCTATTTTACACAATAACTAAACGAGCGAAGTCGCGAGAAAATGCCAGTTAAAACAATAATATACAGACAAAACCGCGAACAAAAGCGTGTATAAAAATATGCTGCATTTTCACAATTTTTCGACATTACCAGTTAATTAAAAAATGTCTCGATTCTCAATGATGCCAATTAACTAGAGTAGTCTTTTAGGGGTCCGCGGTATGAAAAATATTTTTTCATTGTTTTCTATCTTAAAAAGGACAATGAATTCTTCCCAGCTTTGTTTTTTTTTATTATGTAAATGCTTCAATCAGTTTTTATTATATCTAATATATTAAAATTTTCAAACGTTTAGGCAGAATAAGGTTATTTCTTTGACGGTACTTACCTATATCAACCTTTTTAGTGAAATTAAAAAAAATAAAGAAAGTTAGAGCTACTTTTGTTATAATAGATGTTAAATTAAACAAATGAAATAATTAATAATAATAATAATACTTCTTAAAATACAATATATGTTATTTTAGCAGTAATATTTTTAATTGCATTTAATCAAGCGAAGTCGAAATAAAAGCTTGTATTGTTTCCTCCAATCGTATGGAGTATTTCGAAACACAATACACCTTTTGTTTCAATTTGTTATTAAAATTAAAATGATCGTAGAAAATAATACATGTTTTATAAAAATCCATCGTACATTTTCTTTGTTTAAAAGCATAGATCGTGAGTTCCATTCCTACTTATTATTATTGGAATAATCGAAGATAGCCTTAGCATTTATTATTTTTTTAATTATCCCGAGCTTTTACCTTTTAATCGAATACATTTTATTATTTTACCCGACTCCGCCAGAAGGAGGGTTATGTTTTTCGAAAGTATGTATGTATGTATAATTGTTTGGCAAGCTCTAGACGGTTCGATGGATTTTAGCTTCAAATGTGTCGTTAGATTAGTATTAGCTGTGAAAGTGACCGTGTATAATCAGAACAGAACATATTTTAGGGTTTTTTCATTTCCAAATTACACAGAAACGCAGTCGGATTTTTACTTTTTTAATTACACTGATTTGTTATAAGCAGATTTTAGTATTTCATATAGTCATCTACCCATTATTTAAAACACTACTTAGTGGCTAGAATAATTTTAATATCCTAAAGTCTATCTAGACTATAGAAAGCTCTGTGGATGATCACGCACTTACGTCATGTATGTGCATAAGGACAGGTAAAAAATGCCTAACAAATGGTAATCGCATCAATTTACGTGAATAAAGTGACTGACAGACAAACATAAAAGTTATAAACAAAAAGTTCCTGTTGAGCTTTCATAAAAAGTTCGTTTAATCCATAGATAAATAAAAATTTTATATGCGATAAAAGAGTACGGAACTACTGTAGCAATTCAGAAACGCTCCTGCCTTAAATCCCTAGGTAATCCCGTCGGTACAAAATAAGCCGATTTTGATATTTTTTAATCCCCATAGTTTTGTGGACGGAAATGGCGAAGTTGATTTTTTATCAAAAGGTTTTAGGTTTGACGAGGACTTAAGTAAAAGCCAATTTGTATTTTCTTTATACAAACAAACATACACACATACATACACATGTATTTGTATGAACTTTATTAATTCACGTTTTAAGTTAAACAATTTATACATTTTATTTTTTTAAATTAATTTTACCAACTCATATTTTTTTATGGGACAAAGGGGGCAAATTACGCGACATTTTAAGACAAACGTATCGATTTTATTATTGAAAATTTAGTTAATTGATCATTATTATTTAAATAATGATTCGTTTCTTAAATATATCGAATTTAAAATGAAAGTTAATTTTTAAATCGATATTGATATTGCCTTTTTTAGTAGATTTTTTATAAAATTATTTACAATAGAACATGACAGACAATTTAAGGATGATTTGTTCATATAATTACGGAATCCTAAAAATGAGCAAATTTTATTTTTTAAAAATTTTATTTAAAAAATAAAAGAGTTGCAACTTCTACTTAATAATAAGGCAATTGAAATGAAAGAAATTATAAGGACTATTTACGTTAAAACGGTATCGTAGTAAAGTTTCAAAGTAAATCGCTTGAGAACCTCAACCACGATTTAGCGAGGGTACTTAAAGTTGCAAACCAAAAACTAAGTGCTTTTAAAACCGGTTAAAACTGGAACGGACCGGTTAAGTCGATTTTTTTAATAATGTATTTAGAAACGGTGTATTGCTGTTAGATTAGTGTTAAAATTTTTGTAGTGTAGTTTAAAAAACCGCTTATATTATGTATTTTTCTACATAGTATAAACAAAGGTCGTTTCATGCCCATTGTCTGTACATTAGGTAGGTATTTTAAACTAAGCAACGGATTTTAATGCTGTTCTCATCAATAAACAAGAGTGATTCAAGAGAAAAGTTTATATAGTAGTAGTATATTAGGACATTATTACACACAGCGCCATCTAGTTTCGCGGTAAGCTACGAAGCTTGTGTTCCGGATACCAGATAGTTGATATACCAAATAAGTTTAGATACATACATCTTATAAATATAAGCACCCATGACTGGAGTACAAACATCCGAGTTTAACAAATGAATGCCCCCAGCGGGACTATCGTGTCGTCATATATGTACTTATATATAATACATGGATATTATAGTAGAATAAAGGCCGAGAAAATATCTTATTTTCAAGAAATCGTGAAAACGAATCTAGGGACGAACTATTACTTTTTAATAACTACCTTCCAAATTATACTAATTGTTTCTTTTTTCTGTTTCAGATATCATCTACAATACATTATGAAATGGTAAGTTTTTATTTTTCCTAATAATGACTTTGAGAAACAGATATGATATTATAATTAATGGATTACTAAAATTAGGAAATTCTTTTTTGATATCTAGGTATGTATTTAGATTTTTATTCACTCACATATTTTATCTGTTATTACTAACAGCCTAAACACATCTATTTTAAATAAAAAAAATAGAATATTTACATACTTTAAAATAAAGTCCCCATTTTATCGTTACTAAATATAAACATAACTTAAAATTTAGTAAAAACACCGATAAATACATAATAAAAATAGACGGGAATAAAAATAGCAAAATCAATTTCTGACATTAGATCTTTCAAATATTCAATGTACGCGACCCCTTGAATGTAAAGTGCTATAGACATGAGGGGCATTGCTATCTCTTTCTTTCTATCATTTATAAGAGAGAGAAAGAACGAGATAGATATATCTATGTCGCTATATCGCATTTTTAAAGACTGTGGCTCCCAAATTTTAAGTATTATTATTTGCAAATAACATTTTTAGGAAATTATTTTTTTAAATTACTTTTTATTAATTAAATTGGCTGTATGTATGTATAGTATTAAATTTCATATCAATATTATTCCGTATAAATAAAATCATATAAATCAGGTAAAATATTTTATATATAAATACTCGACAAATTACAAATATATATTCGTTCACAAAATAGATTTATATTCTTTTTTTTTTGTGAATATTTTTGTTGGCTTATCTTGCTGTCGCGCAACAAAGAGTGGTATAATATATTGAACAGAAAGCAATACCTATATGTTGGACATAATGGATTTTTTATCTCGACACATACACAAAATTCTTTGAAATATTGGTATATTCATTAAATAAAAAAAAAATCTCCATTTTTACTATTTTACACCATCTTAGCGTATAATAATGCAAGACTTAACAAATAAGATATTTATCTTTCTTAGACATTTTTCTTAAAAAACCGAACAAAGTACTATAAGTGACAATAATTTATACCCCAATATTACATATGAATAACTCATGATGAATCAAAGACGATTTTGTAGGATTTCAACCCCTAATCTTTCCTAACTACCCGTATTCAGAAGTTACGTTACATAAAAATCTCTGTATTATTAATAACTTATAATATTTTGCCTACTTTTGGGTTTAATAAAAATCACCAAAAAGGTCAAGCTATCAACATATCTAATCACGTATTGCACTTTATTCCATAACTTTCGTTATACATATAATATATAGCTCCTTACATCCGAAGAAATCGGTATAAAAAGTATTTTGTTACAATGCTACTTTGCTTAAAAGCATAAATCAACAAACATTTCGTATTTATTATATAGTGAGATATAAAAGAACCTTTCCAGTAAATTTTGTGAATGTAAGTATAAAATCTTTATTTTACCACTTATCAGCATCATTACATGTGTCGGTCTGTTCGTCGGGCCATTACTGCTATCACCAACCCTAATAACAGTTAAACCCTCTTTATTAAAAGCGGTTTAGGCATTAAGATTTTGTTTCATTAGCGGAAAGGCTCGTAACAGATTTACATGTAATATAAACGTGTTGTATTATTATTTTAACCTAGATTCTGTGCCTTTGTTTCGTTTAAACAAAGCATTTATTTGATGGAATGGAATTTGTATCATTTTATGGCGGTCTAACAAAATGTTTTGACTTTTCCTGTGTTAAATTTATTTTTAAGTATATTTGAAGTTAAAAATATGTGATTATAGAAATTATTTTAAAATATAAAGTACACGCCATCGATTCATAGACAAAAATACTCTCCAAAACATTGTCTGACAATAATTACTTTTACTAAAGTAAAGTAAGCATATATATATTTTGATATTGTATTGTATAAAAAAGCCTAGTCTGTGGAAGTAAATATATTCATAATAATATATCTCTATCAGTCTAAAGAGTACTTAATAATTATTCGATCCACCATTTTCATTACGTATCAACGCACAAAGGGCACAGGTTCCCAAACTATGCGTTATTATGTTACAAATTCACTTACATAACAGGTACTACGAGAATTTCATTAGAGTGAAAACATCCAGCTTTACCTTAGGGTAACTACACACGCCCGACTAGACATATTTTCATCTGAGTTATGCAATTATTATTGTCTTAGGCTCTTGAGTGGAATATTTTCAGTCATTTTAGGTGATATTGCTCTGGTAGATTGTAAACTGATAGATTATCCATGTGATAATATTGAAATTTGCGTAAGTAATTCATGTTACTGTTTTAAATTAATATTATATTGGAAATTCAGTCTTTATATATTTTCTTTATATATTTTGTCAATAAATTACAACTATCTATAAGAAGAAATGTCTATTCATTTTCATATACAAAATATTAATGATTTATTTAGATGTTTAAAATATATTTTTAAAAAGAAAACCAACTTTGCTTTAACTAAATATAAAAATACCGGCGTTATTAAACGTTATTTTTCAGTTTATCGCAGATTTATGAGCTCAATTTTGTTATATAGACTCATTTAAATGTATACTTTAGTACAAAATGAACTGGTGCAAAGATGAAAGAGCGAGAATGGTTTCACTAAAATATATTACGGATTTAATTACATATTCCTTTGGCAAAATAACATTTCCACTAATACTGCATTAATAACTGATTTAATAATTAGTAACTTGATTAGATATAAATAGAAGAATAATATGTAGAATTTGCATACATGATTTGATAGTGACGTAGATTGGAGAACTAAAAAAAATTAAGGATTGCACTAGTGTACCAGTCGTTATTAAACAATTAATTATACGGATATTGTGTTAAAGTTCATTTTTTTTAACTGAACTTTTAGTTTTTAAATTACACTTGTTTTAGTTTTCAATTCATATAGATAGCAACGTATATAGGAAAAAATAAAATTGCTAGTTCCTTACCATTAAAATGCTTCAAACGTCTCTTACAAAAGTAATTTTGTTTGTAATTAAGCCATCCACTATTATAATCGCTTTACTTCGCGGTCAACAGTAAAATAAAATTAACAAATGAGGTAAAAGGCACTAAAAATAGTTTTATTTCCTGAAGTTCCATATCCATGAGGGTACATTACGCCTTACGAGTTACAAAACACCGGCTGGAACAAAGTGACGCATTAAAAGATCATACTCGTTGTGATGGGATCTGGGTCGAGACGTATGGTGTAATGTATATATCATAGCGTTTATATATGTTAAAACCCATGCTTTTTATATAATTGCTACAAGTAATTCTTTCTTTTATAATGAGAATAGTACAACAAAGAATATTTATTCTTTTTTTTAATAAATAAATTAAAAATTAACTCAATGTATATTATAAACTAGATGCAAAAACCGTAAATCAAAATATATACGCGAAAATGATATGATCGAAATAATAGTTTCATTTATAATGTCGATTATTCGCGTTAATCTAAGAAAGTATTAAAGTATTATTTGAAATAGGTATTTTGAAAATCTAAATACTATTGTCAAACTTATACTTTTTAGATTCATTGTGCTAAAAGCTGGCTACATTTTCCGCTGTAACTAAAATTTCAGACCCTACGCCATGATTCCCCCCAAGAGCGTAATTATAGTCGCTTTTGCCTGCCAACACAGTATTTGCATTACTTCACGTTGAAATTTCCAAGTCACAATGCTGAAACTGAAAAAAAATTACGTTTTCAAGCCGTTTACGTGGTTTACGGTGCGCTGGCTACGTCGGAGTTTTGAGTGATTATTAATTTGACGTTTGATATTACAGTAAGGTTTAAAGTGGACGATATTTTTTTAGGTTGTTCACGGAATGTTAATTAAAGGAAATCGTAACAAAGTTCGACTAAGTTAATTAGTACGGAAACTGTGCTAAAATATAAACCAAAAACTTATCTATTAAGCGGTAAAGCATTGCTAGAAATTAAGTTGAATTTATATTTATATTATTTATAAGTATGATTTCTTACTTTAATTTATTCTTTTTTGAAGAGTTTCCTACTTAATTTCAATAACATTTATTTATAAAAGTCATAATAGAAGTTATTTAAGTATTATAATATCTATAACTGTAAGTTATGAATGCTTTTCACATAGCGAAGGATCGAGCTCTTTCAATAGAAAATAATAAAATGGAGATTGTTATTCATTTTATGAAAAAATTATAAAGAAATAGTATCTATTGTTTTGCTGTTTCATTCGGTAGGTACTTCTTAGGATTGAGGCACATTTTCCGATATGCTGGTAGAATCTTTTTTAAACAATAAAAGTATTTACGAATGAAGTCTATTTGCCAACATGTTATAAAAAGTTAATATTGAAGATCCTCTTCAATTAAAATTATTTTCTTTTTACTATATATTTTTCGGTTATATAAGTTTATTTCATAAAAAATTTTAAAGAGCTTATGTAGTCCACAAAAAATGATAATTTTTATAGTAAAATAGGTTAAATACCTATAAAGATTTCATAATATTATTATCAATAATTACTCGTGATACTGATTAGGTTTTTTAATTATCTGTTGTTATATATATTTAATCGTTTAGATTACAAATATGAGTATATGATAATATGTTTTTTTAATAATTTTAATTACAAACTATATACAATTTGTAAGTAAGGAACTCTCATATAGGACAAAATCTCACAATCAAAATCAAACCATTAAAAAGTTTATAGCAAACACCAAAAAATCTAAAACTTTCGAACGCCTCATTGAATAAAAACTTTGTCATGTTTTAGAAACATTTAAGTGTCTTCTTCTGTTAGTGGCAACAATGGCGTTTCTAACTTGATTCGAATTTTTTAAAGTTTTTTTTAATTTGAAACAACAAGCAATTGAAGAAGCTTAAAATATAGATATATATCTTTTATTTACAGTTTTTTTTCAACAGTGAATATAATGGGAAGTATTTATATAAACGAATATAACTTGATTTATATAATTTATTCCATTTTATTAAACATGAAAACAATACTGGCTTCACTAGAACTCCTTTGAGGTGATTAAATAACATTGTTAAAAGTTCAACATCTTAAATAGCAAAATTTTAGCTAAGGAATTTAAAGCTAATTATTTTATTAGAACACATCAAACGGAGTCTCACGAATAGCAAATTATTCCACCAACATCACTGTCACGTTTTGATGTTTGCAGAATGAAATTCAAGAAGGGAAAAGGTATACGTTAAGTACACTTTGCTTAAATTTTTAACATAATTTAAATTTGCATATTATCAAGAATTTTCTAATTCCTTTTTAATATGTAACACGAAAAATTTGCATTACAAACAAGTATATTTAGTAATGAACTGTTGTCATACATTTACTATATTATTTATTTATATTAAAAAATCTATTGAAATACAAAATGAATTTAACTTAAGCATAAATCATAATATTGTAATTTTTTTACTATAACAATACACTATCATAAAATGACCATAGAGTAAGAAACAAATGCAAATTATAAATAATATCACAGTTTTATTAAATAATTAATTATGAAATAGTTTCAGAACCACTGACTTTTATTGGGTGTTTCTTAAAAAGAACGCCATTGGTTAGTTCATATTTGTACGTCTAGTGCATCGTAAAGCGCTTTCTTCGCTTTAATACATTTGATTATTATTTTTATTTATTTCGTTTATTGTTAATAGTAAGTTTATTTTTTTAAACTTGTAATACATATTATAATAGGTTAATTATAATATAATAGATTACGATGAAATATATAAATACCACATAAATAACATTTTTAAATAAACTTAATTATTATTGCATAATACTATAGTCCGGGAGGTAGTGTCAAATTTGACCGGAGCATTTTGGCATGGCTTTTGTTTTTTTGTATAGTCAGTTGTTCCAACGCTTATTTATAAACAAATTGTCAGTTGGCCCTAAACCGGGGCATAAGATGAGAAAATGCTAGGAAACTTGATAGTAAAAAAATGTTCTTGGACTATTTTGGCAAAGATAAAAAAGTATAAATAATTAGTTTATGAATTGTAGATCTCGAAAAAAAGTGTCAGCTGTATAATGTACGTGACAAAATATGTTAGCGGATCATGTGAACATGTCAAAAAATCAGAAAACCTTGTAGCATTTTGGCAAAGCTGAAAATTGTATATATTGAAGATTATAATTCAATAATCATAATAATTTATGTCAGCTGGAATTTTCACAAGGCATAACCTGTTAGCTTGACTTTCAAAGTTTGGTTATTAGGTATATCAGATCATTATGGCATGGTTTTTAGTTTTTTGTATAGTCAGTTGTTCCATCGCTTATTAATAAATGAGGTATCAGTTGGCCCAAAACCGGGGCATAAGATGAGAAAATGCCAGGAAACTTCAATAAAAAAAAATTTTTTTTGGACTATTTTGGCAAAGATGAAAAAGTATAAATAATTAGTTAATGAATTGTAGATCCAAAATAAAAGTGTCAGCTGTATCATGTACGTGACAAAATATGTTAGCTGATCATATAAACATGTTAAAAAATCAGAAAAACTTGTAGCATTTTGGCAAAGCTGAAAATTGTATATATTAAAGATTATAATTCAATAATCATAATGATTTATGTCAGCTGGAATTTTAACGAGGCACAACCTGTTAGCTTGACTTTCAAAGTTTGGTTATGAAGTATAATATCAGATCATTTTGGCATGACTTTTGTTTTTTTGTATAGTCAGTTGTTCCAACGCTTATTAATAAATGAGGTGTCAGTTGGCCCAAAACCGGGGTACAAGATGAGAAAATGCCAGGAAACTTGATAGTAAAAAAAATTTTTTGGGACTATTTTGGCAAAGATGAAAAAGTATAAATAATTAGTTAATGAATTGTAGATCTTAAAAAAAAGTGTCAGCTGTATCATGCACGTGGCAAAATATGTTAGCTAATCTGATATTATACTTCATAACCAAACTTTGAAAGTCAAGCTAACAGGTTGTGCCTCGTTAAAATTCCAGCTGACATAAATTATTATGATTATTGAATTGTAATCTTTAATATATACAATTTTCAGCTTTGCCAAAATGCTACAAGTTTCTCTGATTTTTTGATATGTTCACATGATCAGCTAACATATTTTGTCACGTACATGATACAGCTGACACTTTTTTTTAAGATCTACAATTCATAAACTAAATTATTTATACTTTTTCATCATTGCCAAAATAGTCCAAGAATATTTTTTTTTCATCTACGTTAATATTTTCTCTAGCCCAAAAGCCCCGGAGTCGCGCCAGCTGACAATTATTTTTGTTCTCATACAAATACTAACTATCAAAATAAGTACATAGAGTCCATGCCAAAATCACCGTAAAAATTTGACACTACCTCCCGGACTACTAGTTTCCGGTAAACAAAACGGA
This sequence comes from Boloria selene, assembly GCA_905231865.2. Lineage (NCBI taxonomy): Eukaryota > Metazoa > Arthropoda > Insecta > Lepidoptera > Nymphalidae > Boloria > Boloria selene. The sequence goes on along the minus strand of HG993158.1, from coordinate 1,389,566 downwards.
AGTCCATCGTAACAAAATATAATACATCAAAATATTTAATTATTCGTGTAGGTAATTTAATATTTATAATCAAAACTACAATAATAAAAAAGTCCTTTAGTCATATACGTATTATAATATTTAATTTAAAACAAATAATTTCTAAATATTTAAATGTACAGATTATAAAACCAATAAATCACCAAGCGCTTTAAGCGCTTTATTATTATAACAAATTCCTCCCTTCATCTATTTCTGTCACTCATTCAGTATTTTGTATTCGCTCACTTCAGTCAGTCTGCTTCAGCGCGAATCCAGTGCAACATGTCGCTTTATTTGTAATTTAAATAATAAATAAATAAATATTTACTTAATAAATGTTTTACAGCAATAAAAACGTTATAATTTAACTTAAATTTGTGTTAAAAAGTATTTTTATTGTAGTAAAATAGTAAATTCAGTGTCAAGGTTTTGGCGGGAGCTATAAATATATTTCATGATGGCGGATTATTTTTTCGTGTTATTTTAGTTCGAAGTTTGAAAATGTATTGGTGAGTTAAATATTTTATTTTAACAATATAATTTACTTTTTATTATTATACATCTTTTATATAAATCATTATCCTTATTGTATTTTGAATTAAGTTGAGAAAAAAGATAATAAAAGATTATTTTCCAATTTCCGTCACACTTTCATAGATTACACATTCAATTTTTAAACGAGCAAGTCTTCCACGCCCTGGCCGCTCCCATCCATTAAAAACTGTTATGTAAAGTAATATTCTAATAAACTTTACTACATAACCTTGTTTTAAAGGCCTATTTTAATAACGATTTACTTATTTAATTAAAAACATACATTAAATTAAAAGTTTAAATATACGTAAATTATAAGCATTAATAATTATTATTTTAATTTTATCTTATGTTACAACACGTTATTCGTTGTAAAAGATACTACATTGATATATTTGCTATCAACACTACGTATACACTATACATATATATGTATGTATATCTTATCAATATTTCTAGCTGAAAATTAAAATAAACAGTAATAATTACTGTATAGTAGAAATGAAGGATTAACCGAAGTAATCGAACAAACTGTTAGGCACTTAAACAAACAGCCAAACAAAACGGGGATAAGTTGTAGTATTACGTATACTATGTTCTAGGGAAGTTGTAGAATCGTAAATTTTACTAGTGAAGAATCGGGAGTAGTAAAAATAGTCTCCTTTTCTTACAATATCAACGGTTTTTTTTTGGTATATTATATATTCTTTATGGCACTATAAAAAACACATACAGTAATTTAAAAACAATTTGAGTTAGCAAGGGTTATACGATTTGTCTAAGTATACGTAGGTATATACCTACGTTAAATAATAATGTCACTAATGAATTTATTACGCTATATATTTTAGAGTTACCAGAAAGAAAAAAAAACTTTTAATCATAGTTTTTTTATTATTTTCGTATATTAAACTTTTATTAATTAACGCTTAAAAAGAAGATGATTTTCATATAAATTATTCTGTGTAAAACAGAAGTAGGGACTAAATTAATAGGATCGTTTCATATTATGACGTCACGCCACAACTATGCACAATTAAGAGCTAGGCACGAACTACAGACAGACGATTGAAATATATACTTATAACTGTAACTTATAAATAGTGTGAATAATGAGGTTGTATTTAAATATAAACTTTGATTTGATGGATTTACGCGAATATATATATAACTAGCATTTCCCGCGGCTTCGCACGCGTTCTAAAGACGGAAACCAATTTTTTTCTGAGTCGCGCTGTATGGAATAAAGCCCATCCTTCCCGTTTTTACACGATTTTTCGTTGATGCTCCGCTTCTATTGGTCGTAGCGTGATGTAATAGGTATAGCCTATACCCTTCCTCGATAAACGGACTATCCAACACAAAAAGAATTTTTCAAATCAGACCAGTAGTTGCTGAGATTAGCGCGTTCAACCAAACAAACAAACAAACAAACTTATAAGCATTATAATATTAGTATAGATGTACTTAACAAAATTCAAACTTATTCGAATCTATACTTTTTGGAAAAATCGTATTAAAATAGTCATAATTATCGATACAAATGCCGAATCTATAGCTTTTTTTAATTTTTGTAGGACTGTGAACGCATGAAATAAAAACTATAGATATAACTATAGACTAGTTTGATAATTTTTCATACAAATTAATATGCCCGCTCATTAACAAGTGTAAAAAAAAACAGTTTGTAATCGCCGGAGAGATCGCGTAAAGTAAAAAATGTATGTATGAAATTAGTAGGTATCTTCCTTTTCGGAAGTCAGTTAAAAAATCAAAATAAATGCTCTAAAAGATACTATATTTTTTTAATTCAAAATATTTTTTCCTTAGGGACTTAATAATACATTAGTACAGTATTAGGTTGGCAACACACTTTATCTCTGTGCAAACGTCGTCAAATGGACTCGTTTATTATTATTATTTGCTCTGCTATATCAATTTTGATAAGGTTCTAACATTTAGTTGTTTATTGATTTATTCTGAATGTTTTTGTATTAGTAGTTATTTCTCCTACATAATGGTAGGTTCGAAATTTCTAAATGTATCACATTTATTATATCATAGCGACTAACTCCCAAGTCATAATAGTCTATCAAGATAAGTCATATAGTATAGAAAATCGTATCAAAATCTGACCAGCTATTTCTTAGTACATACAAAATGTTTAGAGATTTATATTACTTTTATTTATATTTAGGTAAATATAATTTAGCCTTTACTATAAATAATATACTAAAGCTGCTATTACTATTACTATAGCTATGAGCAATTTTAATAATTCGAGTAACTCAAATCACGTACGACATGTGGAATGGCATGGGATTTTTTAATTTAAAAAATTGTCGACCCTCGAACGGAATAGTTGAAACGTTTAATTTCAAAGTGGGAACGCGAGTTATTCGTTAGAAAGTCAAAAATCATGTGTCAGCTATTCATTCTAAGCGTACAGTATGTGACCGTTACTACGCCTATCATTCGACTCGCTAGCGAGGGCGTTGGTTAAATGAATAAAATCTATACTAATTATAACAAAGCTGAGAAATTTGTTAGTTTTTGTTTGATTTTTATTTTTTTATTTATTTTTTATGTTTTTGCATTTATGAGCATATTACAACTAAGCTGTATCTACCCGCAGTTTAGCCAGCTAGGATTTTACAACATGACTTGTGGGGCTAAACTGAAGACTGAGATCACTCCAGCGGCTTTGGAGCCCATAAGGAACATACATGTACCTACTAGGTACATATTTAAATCGATTTTTAAATATAAAGAAATGTACATACATATACATAATATTATATCTAGTAGTAGGTATAGCTTTTTTTAAAGCTTTAATTCTTGCATAAAAACCTCAAAAAATTGTAGGAATAAAAATTGTTTGAATTAAAACAGTACAGTACACCAAACAAAATAACTATAACTACCACAGTTTACTACACTAACGACAGTTGACTACGTAAAACGTTCGATAGCAACAGATAGTAAGAGCGTAGGCTTCATTTCCAACACGACTGCTTTTATTTCTAAAATCTATACGTAATCAATCGGATATCGGTTGAAAAAGTACTATTCTTTGAGCTTTATATGAATAGAGCTTTAGCGAAAGACACTGATTTTGAACGGAAATGTAGGTAAGCTTTTTTATAGTAAACTGACTTAGCGTGACTTGAAGTCTATGTATGAATACCCCTTTATGTTGAAATTGCTGGACCGATTTAGATGTGATTTAGTACACGGATAGACTAAATCTGAGGTTAAGCATATTTTTTTCATTCATTTTTTATACCATTAAGATTAACTTTATAAACGTAAGGATTGGTAAACCTATATTATTTAATTATAAAACTAAAAGATACGCTTAAATATTTAATAAATAAAATGGTTGGACACAATACCATCTAAACTAAGAGGCCTGCTTTTGGATAAACGATAGTTATATAAAAACAAAAATATTATAAATATAATCACCAATGACTGGAAGACAAACATTAGTGCTCATAACACAAATTAATGCTTCAAGCGGACTCGAACCCGCAACCACTGGCACAGGAAGTACGGTCACTACAAACTTATCCAAAGCTTAAAGCTTAAACAAAAATTAAAAAAGTTGTAATTACATACAAGTCCGAATAGATCAAAACCAGTTAGTAAATCAATAATAGGCCTACATAGAATTTTTATCTCAACAATCGCACAGACATCGCAATACAATTCAATTCGGGATCGAAACCACCATATCCCAATAACAGCCACCCCTATAGAAACCCCATGCCCCCATTGAAAGCCCGCATCGTTCCCATAGCACATTGTCAAAATCTACTCACGTGCGGGACAGATGCGCGGGAGTTGGTTATGCGTTAGGATGACCATGACTTCGTTAGTACCAACCTCGTATAAACAGATATGATGATGGGAAAATAGTTTTTTAGTATAAATATTTAGTCTAGATATGAATAAGATATATTAAACCGACTTCAAAAACGCAGCATTTTTTCTCTACTTATTACAAATACGAATCTAATCTATCTATCTCGCTAAAAGAATTTCTTTTGCCCAATAGCAACCGTATATGTAACAGCCATTTCCTAAACTCAGTATTAAAAAACATGTATTATCATACATAGAAATAAACCAAACCAAACCGAATTATTGTATTCAAACTCTCAGTACTAAAACTAAAAGAAATTGCTTTTAAAAATAACTTTACTATGTTAATGTAGTAAAGCTTTATTTTTTCTAATTTTCGCAGACGTCCGTTTTTCAGAGACGTACTGTAATTAAACTTATCTAATTGCACTGTAAAACTTCTCTTTCTATAACCGTATTCTTTAAATCGGTATTTTAACTTTTACAGATTCAAAGTTTCTAGAACTTTCCCTATATTTCCCTAGAGATCCAACTAGTTCTATAGCAAGCTTCTTGAAACGATTTATTTATATTAGTATAAGTAACATTTATACTAACATCTTGTTATTTAATACTAATTTATGATATTATTGAATAACTAGATCTACAGCTAGCAAAGCCACGATATCCGCTCGTAAAAATAAATTAAAGTTTCGAAAATAAAAGTAGCCTAAGTTACTCCTTATAACATTAGCTATCTGCGAATGAAAGTACCGTCAAAATCGGTCCAACCGTTTCAGACATTTGCCGGAACAAACAGACAGATAGACAGACAAAAATTTTACTAAATCATTTTTTGATGTAAGTACTGTAAATATTTTCATATGCATTTAGTGGAAAGCTGTTAATTTGTAGTTTAAAACAAACACTTCTATTTATATGTATAGATATTTTGTCTGTTGGTTAGTAACCTATTTTTTTTATAAAAAAGTCCTTATTATAGAAATTACATGCGTTCTATACTGTAAATTTAATATTCCGGGTTATAATCTATCTGTAGACTAAATGTTATCAAAATCAGTTTAGCTATTCTTAGTTCTTTAACTATTTACATACCTATATAGGTACAAAAATTAAATCCGTCGCTTAGTTTCGACGTTAAACCACTTAAGGGACGAATCCCGGGATAAAAACTATCCTATGTCCTTTCCAGGGTCTTATTACCTTCCTATTGAATTTCATCTAAACCAGTTCAGCAGATTTTGAGATTAACCACCATACAAACAAACATACTTTTTTTATTATTATTTTTTTATTTTTAATATTTTCCAAAAAATACTAAACACATATTCACCCTACCTATTCATGACTATTGCGAGCCCAAATGGATTAACAGATGTACGTCCGGACAGAGTATGTGTGATGATTGTGCTGGAATCTACCTATTTAATTTGTAATATTTCCAAATATGTTTCATAGAAAAAGGTTCAGCACTATACTATCAATGTGTAATTACTGCGCTGCAGTTATTTATTTTTATTTATTTAATAAATTGTACAATGTATTTAGTTTCTAGGACTTTTATTTTTATATAAACTAGGATTCAGGTTTTTCCATTTTTCCAATAGGTAGTGCCACCTTCCGACCAATTCTATTACTGTTACTGCAGGTCATTGTCACATACGAATGAAATAAAATTAAAATATTCTTGTTTATTCAAATAGACTTTTACAAGCACTTTTGAATTGTTTCTTTTACATAATAATATAGAATTAATATTAAATGTCAGTCTGTAAGTCTGTGAGTAAACTACCACCAGCTCGGAAAGCTGTTCTGCTGAGAAGAACCGGCGAGAAACTCAACAGTTGCTGGGTGTCTTAGATAAAAATATATACCTATATAGAAGTGAGATTTTTACTCTAATGGGGTTACATGCGATTGTAAATCTATAAAATTCGCCTAAAACATAGTTTTGCTTCCATTGCTTTATTTTTTTATTATTTTATGTCCTTGGCCCTATTTTATTCATCTTAGAGAAAGCATAGTAGGTTATAATTAAATGGTCCATTTCACATAATATTTAAATTCTTTCGCAGCATCTCGATTAAGTATGGGAGGCACATCTCGGCACTTCATATTATTGTGTTTTATCAAATAAATTGACTAAGCAGATGTTGCTATTGCGTCACTATGTATACGCGTGAAAACCAGACATGTTTGTACATCTATGTATATATATATATAAAAAAATAATGTGTGTATGTGTTTTTAAGACTTAAAAATGGCTTAAGCGATTTTGATTTAACTTCTACTACTACAATTATAATACATATTATTATATTTAATATATTATATATTGTTTTTAAATACGAGTATGTCTTAAGATTAATACGTTCGATGAGAGATCATTCGCAGGACCCGACGCGTTTACGAGCTGTCCCAGACACGGGAAGGAACAATAACAACTGTCCAAATACGCCTTACTGACTAATTCTATAAATACATCACTCGGGACTCAAACCTACAACCATTGTATTTAATAAAATTATAATTATAAGTAGATCTTTATTTTATAATTTTAATATTCGGATACACGATAACGGCCCTTATCACAACTGATTCAAGTACATACATTTTTTTCTACAAACTTTATTTCTATTAATTGTATAGTACAGACGCGTACTGATAGTGCGGCCTTCGCCTACTGATAACCTGATAATAGATTAAATTCGAGGGCATTCTCAAAGGATTGTAAACGCCATCTATTTAAGTTTATATTATTTTATTAGTTGCAGTTAGAAAATGATTGAGAAAATGAGTTTGTTTGTTTGTCCATTATCAGAATCGGCTGGATTAAATATGTGTTGGAACATTTACACACATCACTATCTAGTTCCACGGTATGGTACGAGCCTTGTGTTATGGATACTAGATGGTTGATATACTACACATATATAACTTTCCAATGTAGTTCCGAAATAAAAACACTTATTATTATTATTATTATTATTATTAAATACATACATAATATAAATATAAACACCCATGAATGGAGTACAAACATTCGTGCTCAACAAATGTATGCCCCCAGCGGGACTCGAACCCGCGACCGCTGGCGCCGCAAGTAGAGTCACTACAAACTGCGCCACGCGTGTCGTCGAAATTTTAGTAGGTATATAGACTAATTTGGAGTGACATAATGTCGCGTAATGGAGTGTGAATATACTTGTTACAGACATTGGCTACCCACAATTTTCAAAAAATCCATTCGAAACGTCGGGAACAAAATCAAAATAAATCCGCGACAATATCCAAAAAGAATAGTTTTATTTATAAGGTTAGTATAAAGTCAGATATATGATATTTACTCTCATATTATGATGTCTCATATAACTAGATATTATGATCATGCGAATTTTCAAAATTTATCATCTTTCCAATGCTTTTCTCGTGATACGGTCACAAACAGACGTACAAAAAGACTGTTGATTAAGTTCTTATGACCATAGGTGTATTGTAGGTGTATATATAAAAAGTTTTTTTTTTCATTTTTTTTAAAGGGTTTGATCATAGAGACCATGCCACCCTTATAGGGACTACCAAACATATCTTATCTATTCTACTTCCTTAAATTGCTTGACTCGAAAGAGGTGAAGCAAGAATGCTGTTGCAAATACCAACATCCATCTACAATGCCACACTCAGTACAATCTGTCGAATTTGACTTGCCCATTAAAAAGGTAAAATATTTCAATGGAAGGTGACCAGAACGAAGTCTTAAACTTGTTACAGTGTCATATCTACTCATATCGGCCTAATTGGTCCATGAGCATAGTCCTATGGTAGGTTGAATGGTCTTATACCAAATACTTTTGTGTAACGATTTAGCTTTTTGACCGACTTCAAAAAGTGTAAGTTATTGTAAACATATTATATATAAAAATACTCTTCGTTTAATTTAACATGCTTACTGCTTATGTTTCATAAACTAAGATTTTGCTGATCGCGCTATTTGAAATTCGATACTACGTACAATAGAAAAAGTTCCGAGAATTTTGTCATCTGATATACATACATTCTTTGCATTAGAACAATAGCTTCTTAGTATGGGATAATATGCGACGCCAGTTCGATGCCTGTTCGAAGCAAAACGTCTCCTAACCTCAAATTTGCACTTTCTGCTCTGAAATATTTCCGAGTTTCACACAAAGATGTAAACATACATTTTAAATAGACTCTCGAAACGCCATTGTAGAACATTTTTTGATCTAAAACTGTAAATCCCTAATACCACTCGAATACAAGGGGTTTAGCGGTCAAAACCGTCAAGCAGACTTTGTCATTTTGCATCAAACTCACCCCTTGTAGCTAGGTAATAAGGGTACATCTGTGTCACAGCTAAGCTCAAAAAAATCGATTTTCAACTCACAAAGGCTTTACCGGATTTGTTGGGCAACTTGTAGTAAGATTTCTCAACGTTGCCAACCCTCGTGGTACTCTATATACAGATAAGTGGTGGAATACTAGTAAAAATGGCGGTTTTGTTTGAAACTTTGTAAAGGGATTTATGCAATTTCCATTATATATTCTAGAAAACTTTATTAACTCACAATATTTAGGGTCTTAAATTGTGATTCCATGATTTTTCGAAATTATTTTTGGTAATCAAAGGGATTACCAAAAATTAGGTACCTGGTACAATATTTTGATTCTTAATAGCTTTTCAATATTAGTATTTTATTTTACAATATTAAAAACCCCATAAACAAAAAAAAAACATAGCTTAGTAAACTAGACGTTTAATTAGATTATACATTTAGTAATAGATCCTGCGAGTATATTATTCATATACGAATAACTTAAAAATATAATACTATAGTGAAGTACTCCAGCCGTTTTGAAATAGTGATTGACACGTAATACATTGATGGCTTAGACTGATTTTTCCATACAAAATACGTTATTATGTCGCTCCACACAAACGAAGTTGCATGCACAACTAGTTTATATGCCTATACGATTAGGTACCCTTATACCCATATACGAACCCCTCACAGTCTCGTCAGAGAACAATTTTCCACTTTAATAAAAATCATCAACAGTTCATTGCATGTCTATATTTATCAATTCATGCTAATTTTAGCCTTTCATCGTTCATGCTATATCGCTTGTAGGTAACCAACCAGTATGTCACTCTTGACCGACTTCTAAAAGGAAAGGTGTTTAATTAATTAAAGTATTTATTTATTTATTTATTTATTTATTTATTCCATAGGTTGCTAACAGAGCATACATCCATACAAAAGTAGATCACATACAATAAAAAAGACAAATACTAGACTAAATGATGCCCTAATTAAAAGCAACACTGCATTCCTATGACATGACAACATAAAAAAAACTTATAGAATAAAAGAACAGACTGAAATTAGAAGGTACCTAAGTAAAAGTTATTAAAAAGTTAATAAAGTAGGTACCTTCCTGTAAACAAAAACAAAAACTTAAAAATAAAAGTTTACTTCTATATAAAATTTTAATTAATAACTAATTAACTATGTAATTCAAGTAAGTTGATTAAGTTTAAATTTAATATTTCTTTTAAATTTATACAATGAATCTGAAAAAATATCAATGTCATGGCTTGTGCATAACGTTTTATGAGAACGGATAATTCTATTCAGAGGCGCATTATGACCTACGTTGGTTTTGCATAGTTTTTCGTGAAATAATGTAATATTATTAGGTCTGGGAAGTCTTGATGGTATAGCAAAGTCGATTTGGGATAATAACCATTCCGAGTCAAATATGCCTCTTACAAGCTTAAACAGAAAAAGGTTGTCAAGCAAATGTCTTCGATCTGATAGGGATTGCATTTTAAAATGTTTAAGTCGATCCTCATAACTACGAATAGATATAGCAATCCCACTATGATATGAAATATGCCATAAGAACCGCTTTTGTACAGATTCTATTCTTTTTTTATACTTATTATAGTGTGGATTCCAAACTACGCTACAGTATTCTAGGATGCTACGTACTAGTGCATTATATAAGCATATTTTGGTATCTGGTTTTTTAAAATCTTTACAATTACGCAGAAGAAATCCAAGAGTGTTAAGTGCTTTTTTACAAATATTATCTATATGTTTATCAAAACGTAACTTTAAAAAATATATATTTTTTCTCTTCATAAGAACTTTTCTCGGACTTAGTGAATATTTAAGTAAAAAATATTAGCCGAAATGGTCCAGCCATTCTAAAGTTATGAGCTTATAAACTTATACTGAAGTAAATATAATATAGACTAACGACTCCCAGACAACAACAAAAACCAATATTTATGATACATATATTAATTGTGTAGTGGAATCGATTTAATAATAATTTTAATTTATTTTTTAGTTATTTATTTCTTCTCTGCAAGCACATCCATATTCATGGGAGTGCATAGGCATATTACGCCATGTTTGGAAGTCCACCATATTGGATTTAGAATGACGTCACTTAGCTTACCATGCATTCAACTCAATCGCAATCAAGATACAAACATTGTAAGTTTAATAAAAGCTTGTAAGTAGTTTTTAAATACATAAAGCTCCTTGGGAATTGTCCCAATTCATTTCTTGAATTAAAAGTAAACTTATTTGTGTTTATTTAAAGTCAAATTATAATCGTCCCTTTAGTATAAGTTTTTTACAAACTTTGATTATTTTTTATTATTTTTATTATTAAAATCTTCCGTGTGCCATAAGGAAAATATTTGGAGTTTTGCGCTTAGCAACATTCATTTTTATTTATATAAGATTACATGTTCGATTAAAATAAGCTCAGCCCGTCGCAACAAATAACCGTTTCAAAAGCTCTAAAAGCTAAAAATTGCAAATTGGTAATTGTATTTGCTCTTTTGTGACACGAAATCTGCCAAACATGTGTTTTGATTTATTTTTTCGAACAACCCTTACTATTTATTATGAACTATATCCTTCGATAATAAGATTGGTATTCGAACACCGCGATACATTCACGCCCCATCATTTGTAGATGTCGAAGCTAACTCGAATAAAGCGAGAAGCAGCTGTAGTCCAACAATACTCGTAAGTACGGACAAAAGGAATTTAATTCTATATTCATAATAGCAGTAACGGTGTGTACGGGAAGTGATTTTTTTGTACTAAATTTTTATTATTAGTAGTTAGTTGCTAAGCGCCTTGCTAGCGTTAAGAACTATTGTTAAAAAAAACTTGACTGGGAATATTACGGTGGGAATTTTGTATTTTTTTATTGACTGAAAATGTTTGTCGGTGTGTATGTTTGACATTCCTAACACGGATGGACCGATTTGAATGAAATTTAAGCGCTAGATAGACTATAATTTGGAGTTCAACATAGACTATTATTGGATAAGTAGTTTTAAACTAGGTATATAGAAAAAAATAATTATTTTAATTAATGACAGTACAATTTACATGAACTAGATGAGTCAATGTGAACACGGTCGTGTTACAATAGTGTTTCTTGGAATTTATGAATCAGTTGTTTATTTTCTATGAAATTTATTTATTTATCTGTAATTCAAATACTAGTGTAATACCGATTTTGTGTGTGATACCGATTTTGCTCTGTTTTTATGTATAAATTGAACATAAAAAATCATACTTCGGAGTGAAAAGTCGGTTAAATATATTTATTATTATACATCGTGACAAGGAAAATAATGGAAATTAAAGTGGACTTATCAAAAAGTTATTAGTTATTATCGAACGTTATTTATATATAAGGAAATATGAATAATTTTACTTTTTGTTCCATAGTGACTTTAAACGTGTAGGTTTTTTTACAATATTTTCATATAATCTATATTTATACATCTATACCTACATATAAAAAAATTGAAATGTCTGATTTAATTTCATATTTAAAGGCTTTTTACTAAATGCATATGAAAGTACATGCGGTACTGACATCAAAAAAAACTTTTTTTTAATTAAGTAATTTTGAGTACATGTGTGTTTTGTAATTAGTAATATTTTTTATCAAATCCGGTTCAAACTAGACGTCCGTTAGCCGATAATTTTTTTTCATAATTTAATGATTTGAGTACAAGTTGTGGATTTCATACTAGCTTTTCCCGCGGCTTCGCTCGCGTTCTAAAGGCTGAAAATGAAAAGAAATATTTTTCTCTCGTTTTTGTAATATTTTTCATTGATGCTCTGCTCCTATTGGTCGTAGCGTGATTCTACCTCTAATTACGGTAAATGTCGAATGACAAAATGAATTTGAGTTTATCAAATCTTCATATACCTGTGTAAAGACAAAACTGTCTGTTTGTCAATCTATTTTCTTATTTAGTAGTTGATTCTGACAATCTTAATTGTTAACAATAAAAAAAGCTAAGCAAAGTATCCCTAAACGCAAGTATTACAAAATAAATACGCGAAAATCTCAACATTTTCTCGGTTAATAGCAAAAACCAATCTCCCTCCGTCCATGTCGAATAAATAAAAACAAAGAAAAACGTAATTATTAGAGGTTCTGAAAGGTTTTTCGTTTACGAGGTTAAGATTTGATCTTACCCTATTTCTAATACGAATTCCTTATTTTTATTATTTATTAATAATCTATTGCCTATATATATATGTACCTACTGTATTGTAGTGTGTGATGTTGTCATACTTTTTACACAGCAACAAGGCAATGTATAGACTGACAAGATCTTTTTTTGTATATAGCGACATGATACTAATATTATTTAATAAATGTGAAAATTCATATGTTTCACACTGAAACTAGACCGGTTTGGATGAAATTTAATAGGGTACATACATAGTCTATGTCACAGGTCATAGACAAATGATAAATGATAATATTTTTTTTATTTTCACGCCAGGAACCTATGCATTCATAACCATCAGATTTATATCATAATCGGAGCAATGGTTTTGAAACGCATAGAGAACAAACGTACGATTTTTTTACGGGACCTAAGTTCGCACCCGATTGAAGCAAGGGCGGAGTGCCAGTATATATTCATACTTATATTATGAAACCCTGCTAAGGACATTATCCCAGAAATCATCCCTTACGAGGGTGGAAATTTATATAAGAGATCAATCATTTTTACATGTAAGGGATGTAATACTAATCATACTTGGATATTTATATATAGCCTATCTAACTAACCCTAGCAAAATGATGGTACATCACTAAATATACACAAAAACAAATAAAAACAAACCAAAAACACCTAATCAGCGCTAACCCCCAGCGTCCAACGGCCATTCCCGCCAAAACGCGTTCCATTTCCAAATTATTTCAAATATGGCCGCCGTAACGAGCCGAATGGACAAACAACAATTGACCCCAATTCTCAGCTAATGACGCGGCACTCCGACTACATTATAGGGTTACCACTTTAATATTGCAAAATAAATGATTGTCTTGGTGTGTGCAAAATTAAAGTTACATCCAAAAACGTTTAGTGACACCTAGTTGTATTCTAAATCTATACTAATATTATAAAGCTGAAGAGTTTGTTTGTTTGTTTGGTTGAACGCGCTAATCTCAAGAACTACTGGTTCGATTGCAAAAATTCTTTTTGTGTTGGATAGTCCGTTTATCGAGGAAGGCTATAGGTCTATTATATCACGTTACGAGTAATAGGAGCGGAGCATCGATGAAAAATGTTGCAAAAACGGTAGATTTTTTTCTTATTTTCAGCCTTTAGAACGCGAGAAAGCCGCGGGAAAAGCTAGTATAATATAAAATGTACTGTTTAAATTTATGTTAAATGGTATCGAAATAGTCATTATTATATAGAGTTTTTAGATTTTTGTCTATTTGTCTGTGATCGTATCATGAGCAAATTACTAGACAGATTTTAATGTTATTTAGTAGAATGATAGCTAGTTATCCAAGACAACATATATCATACTTTTTATTACAGGAAGATATTACATATCTAAGAAATCTATACTAATCGTTAAAATCGGTAAAAGTGAAACTATATTTTCGGAATTTGTCGCGGATTTATTATGATTTTTGGTTCCCGACGTTTCGAATGCTTTACAGCAATCATGGTCACGGGAGAGACTAAGGTATTAGACGTCTCAGGGGGTTATATACTTATTACAGACAGTGCTTGTTACAAACAGACAGTGTGATAACCCCCTGAGACGTCTAATACCTTAGTCTCTCCCGTGACCATGATTGCTGTAAAGCATTCGAAACGTCGGAAACCAAAAATCATAATAAATCCGCGACAAAATCCAAAAATATAGTTTCATTTATAATGTCAAACATTCGCGTAAACCTAAGAAAGTATTATCGGTAAAAGTGACGAACAACCCGAGCGAAGTACGGGTGCATCGCTAGTCTCTCACTATATAGCTAGCTAACGTCACTGTAGAAATATAAATAAACGTTTGGATATGATGCTAATGTTATGTATTTAGATATAGCGCGCGTCGAACTCAAGACCTTTATAGCGAAATTGTAATATTTTAAATACGATATTCTTTATAAATTAAACAAAAATGTGACGGGTAGATAATTATTAATTTGGTTAATTAGTAAGGGTTCAATTTACTGTAAAAAATTATTCGAATTGGTAGTGCCATGCTTGTTGCCTTCGGGTAGCAGCCGAATGGGCCGGCACGCCCCGTATAGTACCACTATATAGCTATGCTGTCGCGTTTCGTCCGGTGAGAGTCCGGAAGGCCCACTCCCCATCCCATAAAGTAACTTAAATATATACTAACCCCATCCCTCCTCCCTCACTCTTCCCTCCCCCTTTCCTCCCTCCTTTGTATTCCCTCCCTCCTCCCTGCCTGAAAAGCCGGCAACACATCTGCAAGCCTGGCTTGTAGATGTCCATGGGCGGAGGTGATCACTTTCCATCAGGTGATCCTTCTGCCCGTTTGCCCCCTTTTTACCATAAAAAAATTCCTAACTATACATACGCTTATTCGCACAGTTAGGTACTTGCACTTAGAAAATATAGCTACATAGGTTTACCCATAGTTTGAAACTTATGAACTTTACCACTCGTAACAAGTTGGTGAACTAGATCAATGGTCCTTCACTTTTTTACCTGAAAATCAGTTTCAGTGCTGAAACAGACGCTGTAAATGAAGTAATTAAATGAATTAATAAAGCTATGTTCTACTGTGATTTATAGCATTAGGTTCGAGTCCTGAGTCGTGCAAAAGATGATTATAGGGTTTATTGTTAAGTTCTTTCACTGATCGTGTCAAGTGAAGGCATTAGGCACTGTAATTCCAGATCTGATAAAGAAATTCTTTGATTAATGAATTTAGTTAAACTATAGAGTTTCGCCTCTTTTTCTTAGGATGAATAAAAATGGGCTTAAACTTTTTTTTATTATAAATAATTTACATGTGAATGACACCCTAACGAACCTCATATAAACGTGACAAATATCGATGATTTGAGATGGCGCCAAGAGAAAGCTTACAAGTATTCGAAATGAGCGTCACTCATGATACATGTAGATATGTGTGGCATGTTTTATATTAGTGTAGGTCTGGAGGACCAAAGTTCGATTCCTGTCAGAGGTTTTACAAGACAGTATGCCATTGAACATCAGTACTGTGCATTCAACTAAATTATAACAAATATTTTTTTAATTTTTTTACTTTTTATAACTTTAATTACTTGTTTAAATTATTAATTTTTACACAATATAATGCGAGTCTTAATATTTATTCCGGATATTTTAAATTTGTGGCTAAGCTAATAATTCGATCAAGTGAACTTTAAAACGACAAAAATCCATTAAATTTTGGTTCATGCGTTCAGAATATACGATGCCACAAAAACACATAGTTTACACATTAAACTCATTACTTCTCTTTTTTTCCTCAGCGGTTAAGTATAGTTATTACTACAGTTAGGGTCTTTTATAATATAGGAATACCCAACCTATTATTTGCATCTTGATTCTGTTTTAGACATGACGTTATCTCACCCAGACTTGTATATTTCAAAAGTCCTTTTACAATTTTTTTAATAAGTAAATAAAGATAAAGCGAATTCATATAAAATATTAAATTCAAAAGTGATGATATAGTACATACTTAGACAATCCTAACTAATATTATAAATGCGAAAGTAACTCTGTCTGTCTGTCTGTCTGTTACGCTTTCACGCTTACACCGCTGAACCGAATTCGATGAAATTTGGTACACAGATAGAGAATACCTTCAGAAAGAACATAGGCTACTTTTTATCCCTGTAATCCCACGGGAACGGCAACTACGTGGGTGACGGGGTTCGAACTTGAACTCCTCCGAAACGGCTTGACGGATTCTCATGATATTTTGTGAGCATATTGAGTAGGTCTGAGAATCGGCCAACATCTATTTTTCATCCCCCTAAATGTTAAGGGTAGTCCACCCCTAAATTTTTATTTTTATTTTTTAGACATTTTTTTTCCTACAGATCAACCCAATGAGGTTGATTAGCAATTAAAAAAATGAACGCAGGCAAAGCCGTGGGTACAGCTAGTAATCTATATATAGAAATAAAATTGGAGTGTCTGTTTTTAATTTTTAATTAACAGCTTTTCACTAAATGCATACGAAAGTATATACGATACTAGCAACAAAAAACCAATTTTAAAAATTCTTGTCTGTCTGTTCCGGGTAATCTATGAAACGGCTGGACCGATTTTAAAAGGACTTTAACTCACAGATAAATAATTTTATAAGGCGTAACTTAGGCTACTTTCAAACCGACTTCGAAAAAGGAGGAGGTAGAAATATAAAACTTACGCGAGGAAAATTCGCATACAAACGTTTTTATCCCATAAGGCAGTGGTAACCCAGTAGTAACTCGCTTTCTTATGAAACAAATTTTACCGGGATTTATAACCATATTTATCATATACAATATTTAAAACATATATTTTCATATGCGAATCATTTTCAATACAACCGCTTTGTCTACAGTATAAGAATGATATTATTTCTTTTGTGAGAATCTAGCAAATTTTTAAAGACATTTGAAATCCACCAACCCATACTTAACCAGCATGGTGGGCTACAGTCTGATCCTCACATTAAATAGAGGCTAAAACCCAGCAGTCCACACAGTTTTAATCAAAATTTCACTTTATTTGCTAGTCTGCAAACATTGGTCCGTAGGGTAGAGCTGCCTATAAATATTTTAATTCCTGTCGTAAAACTTGCCTTCTGTATAGTTTATTTAAAATAAATAGTAAGGGACCATTTCAAATTGCATAAAAGCAATACATACTCGTACAGTTAAAATACAAGGGTATTTTGAACCAACGTCAAAAGAAGGGGTATGATGTTTCGATTGATAATATTTTTTTTGTTATGAAAAAAAACAAGGGTTGAACTAAACAACAAGCTTGAACTAAATATTACATGCATACATTAAATAAGCTAAAATTATCAAAATAAAATAAAAATTGTAGCAATATCGGTATAAATCCTACGAAAATTAATAGATTTGGGGAGAATTTTGTTTATAACCTGAGGTATATAAAATTTAAATATGCTACTGATCTTTTGACTTTTGAATCTAATTTATACTGTCTTCAAATATTTTGTTACATTTTTATAAACAGTCAATATGAATTATTTAGTTCGTCCCTTAGTACCCCTTTAGGATATTTTTTTTACAAAATTTGAATATCTTATTTATTTATATCTAATGAAAAGCCTATAAGTTTCAATCTTCTAGCTTTAAAAATGACGTAATTTCAATATAAATTTGCGTCCTCTATCTGAACCCTTTACAGCGCTTTTTTTTGCCTTGAAAAGTAGCCAATGCCCTTTCTGAGGCTCTAGAAGTCTAGACTATCTGTGTACCATATTTCATTTAAATCGTTTTAGTAGTTTTGGCGTGAAATAGCGACAGACATACAGACAAAGTTACTTTCGCATTTATAATAGTAGTAAGGAAATTAGTATGGATTATTAGAGTGTAACGATTAGTATAAAATTTCTTAGAGATGTCATTTTCCTATCGACACCTGGATAATCAGAATTATCATATGAAATTTCAAAATCTTAAAAAAATCTAAACACTGTAGATTTCAAAAGATTTTCCAAAAAACACAATTCGACTTAGTCTTTTATTATATTATGTAGGTAGGTATCTATCTATGCCAATGCGTAACGGAATAAGGAAAAGTTTAAATTTAAAGTGAAATATTAATAATACTTATGCTAAATATAAAAATGTTCGAGTATACACGCTCTTATCGCTTTTAAAGTATTGTTACAACTATAGTTTTGTTTGACGACTCGTTTGGCTCAGTTGGTAGTAACCCTGTTTTCTGCGCCTGCGATCGCGGGTTCGAGTCCCGCTGGGGCATTCATTTGTTAAGCACAAATGTTTGTTCTCGAGTCATGGGTGTTTATTTTTATAATATGTATGTAGTTAAAATTACATAATAAGATATCAACTATCTGGTATCCATAACACAAGCATCGTAGCTTACCACGGAACTGGATGGCGCTGTAAGAATGTCCTAAAATATTTATATTTTGTGATGGAAACACGAATATACAGTTTACAAACTATTTTTTGTCCATATGTGTATATTTTTTTGGCTTCTACGTAAAGCGATAAGTCTATCGATGGCTAAAATGGTCCCAAATTCCAAAAAGCATCGGACGGACGTGAAAAAAATTCAATATTTCAAATATCCAAGCGGAAGTGACGCCGATAAATGCGATAGGAAGCGCTGACCCCGGCGCGATAACATTCGAAATTCAAATTGCGACGCCATCTTGTAAACATGGCGGTTATATTTTATCTGTATACATTGTGGCATTATAAGAATTGGCCTTTGTCATGGTGTGTTTTAAGTAGTATGTATATTTTAAATGAACACGAATAATAAAAATAAATATATATTTTTAAATTTAATCGCCATTTAAATTGTTATTTTTTTCTAATAAAATTAAATGTCGTTTTAACTTTGATAGTTTTTAAAAAAATCTTATTTTAGAGGTTTATTTTACACATTATAATTTTTAACAGAATATGTTTCATTCCACTCACACACGAGTGAATTTCAACGTTGACTTTATTTTTTTGTTAGAAACTAATTTTGCACGTATTTTCACGACTTCACGCTACTTTGCTTGCTTTTCAACCGAAAACTGTATTGAAGTACAGCGCTGGTGTGTTCTTCCACCGTCTACAAATGGCCACAATCGGAATTGTAATGAAACGATTTCAATTACCACCTATGTTCGGTGAACCATCAAGATCAAGCAATGAAACTGTTATGACTCCTTGATGTTTGCGATTTCCCATTAAATCACTGTCTACGGCGGGCTTTAACCATGTTTTAATGGGAGCTTATACCGTTTTGTGTTTTGGCCTATTCAATTCATCATTTTGTATCAATACTACTAGCTTTGCTTGGGTTAGTTGCTGAAAATCTTTCCCACGGGTATCTTACATTTTTCCGGGATAAAAAGTAACCTATGTACTATTTCAGGATATACTCTATCTATTTGCAAAGTTTAATCTATATACGTTAGTTGATCGTTGATTGAGTAACAAATATCGACTAAGTAATAAACATTTTATACAAATTTGGATATTTGTAATAATATTTATAACTAGCGTCAACAAGGCCAAAATAACCTCCTACTTTTTGAAGTCGGTTAGCCTAAGTTACGCCTAATAACATTAGCTAACTGCAAAGAGCGTCAAAATCGGTCCAGCCGTTTAAGAGATTAGCCGAAACAAACAGACGACAAAAATTTTAAAAGTTGAGTTTTTGATGGTAGTACCGATTAATTTATACTTTCATATGCATTTGGTCAAAAGCTGATTTTTGTAAATTATGGATAGGCACTGTCTGTAACAAGTATATAACCCCTGAGACGTCTTACACCCCAGTCTCTCCCGTGACCATGATTGCTGTAAAGCATTCAAAACATCGGGAACAAAAATTATAATAAATCCGCGATAAAATCCGAAAAGATAGTAGAAGCTGTTAATTCGCAATTAAAAACAGACATTTCAATTATATTTATATGTAGGATAATATAATATTTATGCGGAATGAAAATAACTTATTGGAAAATTTCCTTTTAAGTTAATGTAATAGGCTAAGTAACTACAACTATCCCTTAAACTTCAATACATGTACATTGTACAATGTACAGAAATAAACTAAAATACACTACCCAAGCAGAGTCACGAGCAAAAGCAAGTCTCAAACATTTAAAAACATTTTAAAATTCATACATTCAAAACAGTTCTATTTGCTTAAATATTCTACCTTATTGCAAGTAAAATTCATGACCTATTTACTAAACTCGATACAAAATGCAGGAATAAAAAATATATTCATGTATGATATCATTTGTTTTGGGAATAGAAGATTATTAAAGTTTAAATTTAAATAGTTTTATACTAAAAATATTAATGATGTATTGCTTCTGGCTAAGTGCGAGACAAGAACTATCTAGATTCTAGATTATTACTATATATATGCTAAACATCAAAATCTGTACAGCCATTAAACATTTCGCTTAAACGTTCAATAAAGACTGAGAGTTCTTACTTTTAGTAATTAATTACTTTTTAGCCTAATATATTAATAAAATAAAGCCTGCATTGGAGTAAATTTTTCCATCGAGGCTAAGATCCAGCCAAATTATTTAAATTTTTTATATTATAAATACGACATACGTGACACTATTAAAAATTAATATTAAAACGAAGAAAAGGAAGAGAAAGATAGAGAGAGAGAGAGAGAGAGAAGATAATGATAAATATTATCGCATATCAAATGTAGTCCACTCTAAAAGAGGATGTACAAAAACATGTTATCTTTTCAAACGTTAAGCGATTTTATTCCTAATATTAAGGAAGTTGTGGCCTATTTTTATATGTCAAGCATAAATCTGTGTCACAATGAATACGATGATTGTATAAGACCCCTTTATAACTCGACGATTCAATATGTCGTGTACCATAGTGGCCGTCTTATTTGTTGTTAGACTAGATTTTGCACCCGGTTTTGCTTACTTTATTTCTGGTTTGTATGTATATGAACTATGGACTGCTATGGCCTAGTCCCTCTTGTATTTGAAAGGAGGCTCATGTCCAGCAATGGAAAGAGCTACATGTACCTATGTTAATTAGGCTGTAGGCATTAAATATTATATATAAATAAACCAAAATAAAAAAAAAAACTAAATTGTAATTTCCGATTTTGACAGAAAATTCATAATAAGGTTATTATTATGAATATAATACATTTTTGCTTCTTTACGATTAAGGTTTAATTCGGTTAAACGGATGTAGACGTTAAATTAAAAGACATTTATGGTAAATTCATTTGAAAAAAGTCGCTTGTATATAACGTTGTAAATGCAAAACTTAAGTATATAAGATGACAAAATCTAGCTATTAAATCGGTAAACACATTATGCACGTATACGATACATGTATAATTTCGTCATTCGTCTCCCGGTCTCTTACCTATTATGCTCATAGCCGTTGAATAGTTTAGATTTAAATTTTAAATTTTCGATTCGATTTCGATTTTGTCACCGATAAATGTTATTGTTAGTTTGGTGAATTTTAAATCACTACTGTCTTAGCTTTGCTTCACTTAGCTCTTTAAAATGGGCAAAGGTAAAGTAGTTTTCAGCCTTTTTCTTATATTTGTCGATTTCTATAAAGCAGCTATTGATGAGCTTTGATAAACGTTTAGCTCAGTTTGTTGCCAGCTTTCGCAGGTTTGAGTCCCGCTTGGTGCATTTATTTTTGTGATGAACACGAATGTTTGCACTTTAGTGGTAGATGTTCATATAATTCATTATGTTCATACTTATTTAAAGTTATAAATATGTAATATATCAACTATGAGGTATCCGTAACACAAGCCTCGTAGCTTATTATAGAACTGGATAGTGCTGTGTGTTAATACCCATTTTATTTTGAAAAATAAATAAATTTCATATTTTAAAATATATATTTACCAATGAAGTCTACATTATAAATATAATGTTAATTTGCAGTCGGGAAATAGGAAAAAATACGAATTATTGACCTAAACGAACTTTGAATTTATTCTGTTTTCATATACGAATGGGGAAATTCCATTCGATTATAGTTTTTTGACCGCTGAATACTAGTTGTTGAAAAAACATCACTATCTGGAACATGATGAACGTCACTTCCTGGCCTATAAATTATACATGGAATAAATATGTTAATATGAATACGTTGGTCGTTGGGACATAGAGATACACCATCTCGCTCCGTGGTGAGCTACGAGGCTTGTGTTACGGGTTCCAGATAGTTGATACACTACACATATATTATTTTAAATACATAAATATTATAACTACTAGGCTTAGCGTCAGCGTAGCCAAGGGTTCCGCTAGTTAAAGTAAATAAGATTTGTATCTCCTTTTTTTTAAAGTCAGTTAAAAAGAAGCCTGAATTACGCCTTATAACATTAGCTATCTGCGAGTAATATTCCCGTAAAAACAAAAAAATAAAAATTGTTTTTTTGTTGCTAGCACAATAAAACAAACACTCCAATTTTATTTATATATAGATAGATAAAACTTATACATGTATATTGTGTGTGTTTATACAATCACGCCAAATCCATGTGAATTCAATCTAAAGAGGCCAGACCTCTGACTTTAAAAGTAATAATCACGAAAACGTCATCGTTATCAAACTCATTGAATTGAATTTTTATTTTGCCCTAATAACTTTGTTTAAATATGTATACACTAGTGAAGTTACTCGGGCTCGTTCG
Source organism: Boloria selene (assembly GCA_905231865.2). Lineage (NCBI taxonomy): Eukaryota > Metazoa > Arthropoda > Insecta > Lepidoptera > Nymphalidae > Boloria > Boloria selene. The sequence goes on along the minus strand of HG993158.1, from coordinate 1,366,366 downwards.
CTAGGTATGTTTAAGATGTCCAGTGTAACGAAGATGTGAAATTAAAATGTAAATGAATAAATATTAAATTAAATTTGAATTTCAAAAGGCGATATCGATATTTAGGTCGAACAGTAATAGTTTTGTTTGATGGTTTTAAACACCAACGCCATAGACAAGGATAAAAATAGCAAAAAAGTGTTATGTTGGAGTGAGACAGCATGATTGAGAATACAGATACTTCAAAGATGTCGGTGTTTCATTAACGCACCCTATCACCAGCTATCATTATACCAAATTTCATCGAAATTGGTTTAGTGGTTTCTTCGTGATGCTTTCCTACACCGGATGACAGAAAAAATAATGAATAATGTGAATAAATGTATACATTTATTCTGTGCTGTACGATATTGTAATGCGTTTCGACGATTTTTTTGTTTAAAATCAATACATTATGTATGTGTGTAAGCGCGTTCAAATTGTTTGTATAAATTACTGGTATTTACCAAGTTTTTCTAGTACATACTGACTATAAAAAAGATAAAAGTTATCTCATATTTAGCTCATTTGGACTTTTTCCCTATAATAAAGCGTTTAGTAAGTAAGCGTTCTACGGCTATATCGATTTTAATATGGTTTTCACTAGAGGAATTTGAAAAAAGTATTTTTCATTTTTACTACTTAAATAGTAGTATATCTAGCTGATATACCTACTTAACTTATTCGCTTAACGTCTATTTCTTATAAAAACATAATGTAATAAATGACTGCTCCTGAAAGCGATCTTTTACAAGAGGTAATTTTGCTCTAGGAATAAAAAATTAAATATATTTATAAAAATAACCTATTTGAAGTCTGTTAATAAATAGGCACAGGCCTTTGATAGACATTTTAGTACTTTTTTCTCTTCAGTTTGTCAATCGGGTTTTTTTAATTAGTTTGGTACACATTGATAAACTTAAATGTTATCAATAAAAATTTTTAAGCAGTTTTTTTTAATAATATTTTAATAATATGAAGATAGGTAAGTTCTATTCATATCTTTCTTTCAAACTTAATAAGGATTGTGATGAATATGCATAATTAAGACAACTCTAGTATATTAATCAATTCATTATTCTACTAGCGACTCGCCCTCGCTTCGCTCGGGCTCTTCCCTAGATTTAGTACAGGTAAAGCCGCGGGATCTGCTAGTTATGCATATAAACCTTCCTCTTGAATCACTCTATCTATTAAAAAAAACCGCATTAAAATCCGTTGCGTAGTTTTAAAGATTTAAGCGCACATAGGGATATAGGGATATAGGGACAGAAAAGGCGACTTTGTTTTATACTATGTAGTGACGATGTATTTTTAACTTGTATTTTTTTAATTATTTGTATTACTTTGATATTATAATGCATGATGTGATAACCTGTAATTAAAAGAACATTTACCAGACATAGATTAGATTGTTAGATTATAAGTATGACATAGTATAATAAAAATGTATCTTTTGTTGGTTGTCCGTAATAAATAAATAAATAAATAAATAAATAAATAAATAAATAAATAAATAAATAAATAAATAAATAAATAAATAAATAAAATAAATAAATAAATAAATAAATAAATAAATAAATAAATAAATAAATAAATAAATAAATAAATAAATAAATAAATAAATAAATAAATAAATAAATAAATAAATAAATAAATAAATAAATAAATAAATAAATAAATAAATAAATAAATAAATAAATAAATAAATAAATAAATAAATAAATAAATAAATAAATAAATAAATAAAATAAATAAATAAATAAATAAAATAAATATATTAGGTAGTACATATATATAAACTCTTAAAACAAATGCCTGTCTGTCTATACATCCACACATATACATTTCAATCATACAAGTAACAAACTTCACCCTCGATGCGTCTGCACTTTTTAATTTCGCATCTCCCTCTCACTTCAATCCGCATGACGCCGTTTTAACTGACTCGCCGACTCGCCTGTTTCAAGATAGTAGAAATTACTAGCACATATGCATTTCCTACGTCTTTTCTCGCTAATTTTGTTTATAAAATAAACTTAATAATAGTTAAATACAATACAAATTAAATTTTTAGCAAGGATTTAAAGTTCTTGTATATCAAGAAGTTATTAAAAAATGCATAATTTTTTAACCGACTTCCACAAGGAGGAGGAGGTTATCAATTCGATCGGTATTTTTTTTATGTATGTTATTACTCTGTGATATATGATCCGATTTACGGGATTTTTCTTTTGTTTGATGGGCAATAGTTGTCATTTGGTCCCATAAAAATTTAACATAGTTTGACCCAGTAGTTTTTATTTTATGAACTTTTTTTATTTTAAATCGAAAGTTTGTGTTTTTAACTATTTTACGTTTAGACAACTGTATTAATTTTGATACAATTTTATAAATAAATATACTGAAATACTGGTAAACTGAAATATCATGATTTCTAACGAATGGATATTTCTTAAAGCCACGTGGCGTTTTAGCTAAATTGTAAAAACACCGTGTATACCCAGATAAACCGACCCAATAAGCAATTCTATCTTATTTAAACTAACTTCTAAACGACTGCCATTTTATAAACAGCCCAGTACAAATAAAGCACAAAGGCTCGTTCAGACGGACGAGTAGCTCGATCAAGTGGCCTTCCCATAGCGAAGCGACGTTAGGGGAGCGCATGCGTCACACCAGAGCGGGAATGGTAGCGATTGGTTGCTTCCTGCCGCAAATTGAAACACACGGACGTCCGTCGCACACGCGTTTCTAAATCTAATATTTATATATATGTATATATATTAAACTTTACTACGTATCTACTCGCGCTTTAGACTAGGTAGTGAGAACTTAGCCTATCAGTGAATAAGCTATTAAAATTTTTAAATTATCTTTATGGATTCATTATTCAGACAAACATGACAGTTTTTTATGTTAGTATCTATAAATAGTTGACTAATTTAGTAAGTGAATTATAGTGAATGGTCTAAAGTGGTTTGAGAGTATTGTGCAGTGATTTCATGTAAGTAAAAGTCTTTATACAGTCGAAGGTTAGTTTTTTTTATTCTTACTAAATTAAAGTAACTAAGCTACTTTTTTGTTTAGTGATATGTCATTGAATAATAATTATATAGTATTATAACATACTGTACATATTATTATGTCATGGGTGAAATTTGTAAAAAAATCTTTTATTAAATACCACAAAAAACTCTATCTTGTTTTTTTATTAATTAAAATGTTTAAATATGAAATTGTGGTTTCAGTCATTCGTAATCGATTTCCATCTTTAACTGGCTTCACTGATTTTGATAATGATTTTCGTATTTATTCAAGCCAGGTGACAAATTCAAATTATTTAACTTCAAATTTATTACAAAAACTAGTGACTTTCAACGTTGGTTAGGCTATTATATTTTTCCCTTATAATATATAAAAAGTATCAATAGTATGATGACCAGCTATTTTACCAAATTTCATCAGAATTTGTCAATTGGTTTTCTTTTACCGCGGTCACATCCAGAGATCACAAACAGACAGACCGACAAAAATTCTTAAAACGATAGATTTGGTCTCTGTTTCGATAATAACGACTATTTCAATAAGATAAACTCCAAACATATATTGAACTAGCCTTTCCCGCGGCTCCGCTCGCGTTCTAAAGGCTGAAGATCAAAAGAAATATGTTTCTCCCGTTTATGCAACTTTTTTCATTGATGCTCCGCTCCCATTGGGTGTGATGTAATACAGCCTATAGCGTTCCTCGATAAACGGACTATCCAACATAAAAAGAATTTTTAATTCGCACCAGTAGTTCCTGAGATTAGCGCATTCAACCAAACAAACAATATTAGTATAGATGTATACTCTTAGATGTCTAAATGAAATGAGGGCAGATCGATAGGAAAATAATAATGATGGCAAATGTGATTTGCAAATAAATCGGTTAAGTACCTACGAGTAGTATGTATGCCTTCTATACACAATTTCATGAATCGTTCTTTGATTTCTCGATATAGATATGCTTCATTGCTTAGATTTCACTACAATCAATGCTTTCAGTAAAATCTGTAAAATGACCCGATTTAATGACTAACATCACTATCACTACATAGTGTAAAACAAAGTCGCTTTCTCTGTCCCTATATCCCTATGTATGCTTAATTCTTTAAAACTACGCAACGGATTTTGATGCGGTTTTTTTAATAGATAGAGTGATTCAAGAGGAAGGTTTATATGCATAACTAGCGGAACGCGCGGCTTTGCCTGTGCTAAATCTAGGGTAGAGTCCGAGCGAAGCGAGGGCGAGTCGCTAGTTATATTATATACGTTTGTATGTTTGTCACTCGTTTAGATTAAAATGGTTAGACGGATTTCTTCTTTCATATTTTATTAAGGTAGTATTTTCTCGCGGTTTTACTCGAAGAGCTTTACTCTCTATGCACAGAGTTGAAACTAGCTTGTATTGGAGAAATAAAACATCATCCCACGGGTTTCATCCCATAATGACAAGCTTTATGGGATGAAAAGTTACTTATGTGCTATTCCAGTTCTATAATCTATTTTTCTTGTTCTAGATTAAATATTATAATGTAACTTACTACTCGAACCCGCGACCGTTGGCGCAGAAAGTGAGTCAAAACTGACTCCACTATAATATTAAAATTAAAGTAGCGTACCTTCTATTTAAATTCGGTTAAAAAGGAAGCAATTCAAAAGAAAGTCCACAATAAAGTTAAAATTTATATCCACTTTAAGTAGTGGAATACTAGCGTTAAGATGTCCCGGCGTATTTAAATCCAAAAGTTTTTATTATTTAAACATTAAAATTCATGTAGCCGTGCAACCCTCGACTCAGCCCAATACCAATGTGCCTAAGAGCCGCCATTGTTTCAAACATTTTTGAAATTAGAGATTTTAATTATGCGATACTATCGCTCTTTGTAGTCGCTATTTACATTTTTTTTTGCAAGATACCCTCGTAATTATACCGTGGTTTTAAAACGTGCCCGCTCCGAAGGAATACAAAAATTAATTTCACTCTTGTCATTCTCAAAAGTCTTTACGTCTGTTTGTCGTTTTTTTTTAATTTCGTTTTTTCCAACGGACAATGGTTTATCTTGGAATTAATAGTTATCTGTTGACGGGATTTTGCTTTTTAATCTATAGTGCTATTATTTCGCAAGGATTTGGAGTTATAATAGACTAGCGACTCACCCTTGCTTCGCTCGTTTGTCTTTATATGTATGAATTTTATGTTTGAATATTTGTCGTAGATAAATTGCGTAATATATCAAAAAACTTTTACTGAATTTTTGAAATTGGTTCTGTACACACTTTATTATTCTTTTTGTCTGTCTGATAGCTGATATTAGAAATGTATAGTGTATACAACGACTGACCAATAAAGCCAACTCAAGCGGATCGAGGGCGAATCGCTAGTTTAATTTAATTCTAGACATTGGTTAAAGATCTTGGTTAAATAACAATAAATTCCAATCTTAATACGTCCCTGCTATTTTTGAACAATGCCAAGTACACAATATAAGTCCCCTCGCATACGAATATAGACTGTTTGAAATAAATACCTTTTTTTTTGTCCGCAGATGTACCTACACTGTTGTACGAGAGAATTGTTATAAACATGAAAACCTCAGCTGGGAACGACAGTAAGTAATATTTTTATTATAAGTTTTTATTTATTTAACTAAAGTTTGTACGGCACAGACGTACAAACGTGTTCGATACATTTTTGTTGTAATGTCAATTATAGTACTTTTTTAGAGATTCGCGAATATTCAATGTTATTAAAATATGTCTTTTCGAGTTGTGTTTTTAATTTTTTTAGACATCGGTTTTTAATATTCTTTCAAAATAATGTAAAAAAATTATAATGGCCATTTTTGAACCGTCAATAACCCCATGTTTGATCTAAAGCAATCGAAATAAAAAAATTTATAGTTTAACGGTGTATATGTATGATAGATTACAGAGCGCCATCTAGTGTCGCGGTATTATAAAATGGAAGCTTTAAACCTTTTGCAATATAAAAACGCGTTTTATTGTTAACTACAAATTAAAGTGGTCAGAGATTTTATATAAATGATATTTTTAATCATATATGTATGTATATACATATGCCATATAGCTCTCGCAGACTTCTTACGGATACCAAATAGTTGATACCCTACTTATATATTACTTTTAAATACATACACAAACATTCGTGCTCAACAAATGAATGCCCCCAGCGGGACGCGAACCCGTAACCTTTGGCACAGTAAGTCATGACCCTAGTCATATATAAACTGAGCCAAACGTGTCGTCGTATCATATAAGCTTAATTACTTACTAAGTAAAAAGGGACGAACTAACTAACTAATAAAATCGCTAGCATACCCATGGGTTTTAACTAGTTTAAAATAAACTTTAATCAAACCCCTAAGTGATTACTCCAAGGAAGACTTTCGCCTCAACGAAATATTTAATAGTAACTTAGAATCTAATCATAAGATATTTCATCATTTTCTTACCTGTAAACCATGAAATTGAAACTTTATAACATTATAGTGTTGGTTAAGTAACACTAATAGCAGTTCGTTATTAAGATGGGTGACCATTTCTTAATTAAACTTGTATTTCAACTTCTAAAAAGAGAGGTACTTATTATACTTTATTCTATTTTTGCTTGTCAGGTGCCTAACGTAAGATTTTTTTATTTCATTTAACTGTCTATACTCTTGCCTTTTGGTTAAAATTATTTCGTACGATTTAAATCAGTGTAAGCACTCAAAAGCCCTTAATAACGTAAACAATATTGTTAGACACTGACTAATGTAAGCTTTAGTGAGCTAATAATATTCACTCATTTGTCAATAGCTGCAGTTTGGGTAAAGCTGAGTTAGGTATCGTCAAGTTAAAGATGGGTGGGCATAATTAATGTGTGTTCGTACGGACGTACATACTAACATATTTTATAATATAACTATTTAACAGTCACTTCTTAACTTGATTATGAGAAGGGAATAAAGTACACTATGCTGATGGTGGTTTGGCGGAGTTTATAAGTCTTTCCTGTAAAAACTTGCTATTTTTTATATGTAGGTTTTCTTACGATGCACGATGTAAGGAATGACTGTAAGTATTGTTCAAGCAAGCGGAGTACCACTTACCTACCACTGTCTAACTAGAATAGTAATCTATACTAATATTATAAAGTTGAAGAGTTTGTTTGTTAGCTACTAGTCCGAATTGAAAAATTCTTTTTGTGTTGGATAGTCCGTTTATCGAGGAAGGTTTTAGGCTATATTACATCACGCTACGACCAATAATAAATAAAGGAGTGGAGCATCAATGAAAAATGTTGCAAAAACGGGAGAAAAGTATTTCTTTTTGATTTTCAGCCTTTAGAACGCGAGCGGAACCGCGGGAAAGGCTTAGTATCTTATTAAAAACATTAGTGTCCGCTTATAAATTAACAAACATAACCAAACCCAATTAACGTATTACATTCGAGGCATTTATATCTTTATTTGGTTAACACCATTGATTACCGAATTGATACGAGGTTAGCACTACGCCCTTTGTGACTTAGGGCGCGGTTAACCAAGAACTAGAAGCGCTAGATGTAAACTAGACCTCATAAAGTTTAAGAAAAATATTTTTATAATACAAATATTAGACGTTTCTTGGAGCTATTTGGATTTTCTTTAATATTTTAATTTATATATTATTATTTTTTATATTTTTATGCTATGAATGATAGTATGTATGTGTGTTTGGGTGTTTAATGATATTAAAAAAGCAGTACTGATTTGATGTAAATCAGTGCGTAGGCTACTTTGTGTCTTAGAAAAAATATTAGGTAAAATGGTATTATTTGATAAATTTACCCTTTCTTTGTTATAATATTATAAAGCTGAAGAGTTTGTTTGTTTGTTTGTTTGGTTGAACGCGCTAATCTCCGGAACTACTAGACCGAATTGAATAAACCTTTTTGTGTTGGATAGTCCGTTTATCGAGGAAGTCTACAGGTTATATTACATCACGCTACGACCAATAGAACGCGGAGCATCCATCTATCAATGAAAAATGTCGCACAAACGGGGAAAAAATATTTTTTTTTAGTTTCAGCCTTTAGAACGCGAGCGGAGCCGCGGGAAACGTTATTATTAAATATAAGAATGTAAAACGATTAATTCGTAACAGACAGACAAGCTACTGCTTATTAAAATAACATTATATAAATAATTCTAAGCCATTTATTTGAATCACGGGTCACATCCAGTCGATCTTTACATCCGTAAAAACACGCCATAAATGAGGGGCAGGAAACATCAGCTTTGTCGCTCAATAAACTGTCTAAATTGGCGCCCTGACCACCCCCTGGTACTTCGATTGTTGCAACGTATATTATTTTTCTTCTTTCTATATATATGTGCTAGTGAGTTATTCTGGCTTTGCTCGGTTTCGTCTCGAATTATTAGTAATCTATACGAAGGAATAACAAAAATACATACATCCATACAAACTTTCGCTTCAAGTCGCGTCTATGTAGTGCGATCATGTCTGATTTATACTTAAATTTTCGCTTATTTATCACTACATAGTATAAAACAAAGTCGTTTCCCGCTGTCTGTCTGTCCCTATGTGTGCTTACATCTTTACAACTACGCAACGGATTTTGATGCGGTTTTTTTATTAGATAGAGTGTTTCAAGAAGACGGTTTATATGTATAACTAGCGGAACCCGCAAGTTACGCGAGCGAAGCCAGTCGCTGGTACTTATATTATAAAGAACCAGATTTTGTTTGTTTGCGTTAATCTCGGGAACTACTTGTTGGATTTGAAAAAATATTTTTGCATTGAACGTTTGGCGTAGTTTGTAGTTACGACACCCTACTTTCTTGCGCCAGCGGTCGCGAGTTCGAGTCCCGCTGGGGGCATTCATTTGTTAAACTCGGATGTTTGTACTCCAGTCATGGGTGATTATATTTTTATAATATATATGTATCTAAACTTATTTGGTATATCACCTATCTGGTATTCGTAACACAAACTCCCTTTGTTCTTACCACGAAACTAGATAGATAGTGTAATAATGTCTCAACATATTCATTTATTTATTTTATTGAATGTTATCCGTAAGAAAGTCTATATTATTACCTATCTATTTCTTACTAAATCTCAAAACGTATCTAGAGCAAAGGTCAAAGCGAGGGTGAGACGCCAGTATTACATTTATTTAATTTGAATTCCTTTTCGTTCGTTGGTATATCGGTTACATTCGAACGATCCTAAGTTAGACTTTGCAGTTATTAGGTTTTCTTAGTAACTGTCTGGATTTGCAATATTACGTTTTAACCTCATACCTAAGATATACTTGTGTACTCGTTCGTCTTACGCCTGATTTCTTCATAGTGTAGATCTAGACTCAGTACGATTGGTCGCCGTGATCGAAAATATTGCCAAGCCAAAATTAAAGGGGTGTGAGGATTTAGGGGAGTATTAAATAGCATCAGTATAAAAAGGCAGGACTTTTCAAATACTGGGCTGTATTTAAAAATATAAACAAGGGTAGTGGAATTTATTTTAAACTATATCAGCTAATGTTGGTGATAGTGGTAGCTAAGTGGTAACGCGATCGCTTGGATAATCGAGTAATGCAGGTTCAAATCCGGGTCTCGCACTATATCTAATCTTTCTGTAAATCTGATTACCACAGGCCTTATGGTGAAGGAAAACATGAGAAGGTTCATGAGTTCAAGGTTCATGAGAAAACCTGCAAATTATCTGAGAGAACCTGGCATTACATTCGAATAAATGTAAGATTGACATGTGTAATCCGTCGAAAGACGAACTAAGCCAGCGCGGTGGACTATAGCCTGGTACACCTCGTATTTAAGGGAGACTCTGTAGTGGGACATTAAAAAGGGCTGAATTGAAGATGATAAGGTACTCTTACTGTCTTCTTCGTTCTCACTCTTTCTTCTATTACCCTCTAGCGTCTTTAGTGGCAGAACTCCTGTCATGATCTTATTAAATTCATGTAAAACCGCAATATAAAACTAGTCGTTTGTAACAAATAAAAATATAATACACCGCCTATATTATAACGAACGAAGGTGGAAGTGGAAAAAATATCTCATTTTTTTCCATTCTGTAAAATTTTAATTAAAACGCTAAGAAAACTCAACAATACGTCGTAATGAATAGCACTGAAATAAGCTACTCTGTTTTTATATGCTGGATTATTTTTACTCTTTCATTTATTTGAATACTAGCTACTGTTTGTGGTTTTGTTCGCGTTTTTGCATATGTATATATAAGTTTTTGGTTCTCGGCATTATTGGTTGGTTAGTTCGGACTTAACTTGAAAAGTAATTAAGTCCCCATACAAACTTTCACCCCTTTAAGGGATGTCTTCCAGGATAAAATGGACACTATGTTCTTCCTAAGATCTCAAACTCTCGTGATACTAAATTTCATCAAAATCAATTCAGCGGTTTTTTAGTTTATTCATTACAATTAAATTTACAAAAATACAAATATTTATATAATATGTATAGGGTTGAGTTTCTTTAAAATTGCTCGACAAATGAAACTGTTAAGTTAGCTTTGACTTTTACTATGTTACTCTTTCTTAGATTTGCACGAATATTTTATATCTATCTATCTTATTCTCTATAGATAAATAAACATGTTTATATTTCGACGTACGTATATCATGACGTATACCAGAGGTTCCCAATTTTTTTGATCACGGAACGCTAATTGCATTTTAATTTTGACAATTAGGTACTTGATTATTAATATTTCATTTAAAATATTTACTACTAGCTGACCCGTGCCCACGTCGTTGGGCATAATGTTAATAATCCTTTTTTAGTACAGAGTGTTTAAATAATTTAAATTATTTTATTAATATTAAAAATTAAATTATGTTTTCTAATATTAAAAAAACTACTTTTTGTCACTTAAATATAAAAGTTAGACATATGCTGTCGTTGACTTTTTTGTAGGCATTTTTAAGCTCCACATCTTTTCTCTAGAACTCAAAAATATATCTTTCATAGTTAAGGCAGCGTTCGTAAGAAACGCTTTCATTCGACCGTTTTTTCTCCGATTCACTTTGCAAAACGGACTACCACGTAAAAAATATTTTTATTTTTCGGTTTTTTATATAACTTATGACACTCAGCAATAATGTGGCTTTCTATTGGTGAAAGAATTTTTAAAATCGGTTCAGTAGATCCCGAGATTACCCCTTACAATTTAACAAATAAACAAACTTTACTTCTTTATAATATTAGTATAGAAGTATAGATTAAAAACAAGTGCATAGTTACTTTTTATACAACTATCGTAGAAAGAGGTAATGTTAAACATATTTCCAATTTCTTTCACCTCTTAATAAAACTGTCATACCATTCGTTATTTTGTACGACAATATTGTCACTTTAAAGAACATCTATTGTTCTCCCGCTAATTATTTCTATGTGCTTTAGTAATTTCATACAAAGCTAGGGCTGAGTGTAATCGTGGGTGCATCGTTAAAATAAACCCCATCAACCACTTAAAGTTGCGCTGTGAGAATATCATTATGTCCCGTTATATTTTGGTAATCTAATAATGTTTGGCGCAGTTTGTAGTGACCCTACTTACTGCGTCAGAAGTCGCGGGTTCTAGTCCCGCTGCATTCATTTGTTAAACACAGATGCTTGTACTTCAGTCATGGGTGTGTTAATATTTATAATATGTATGTATTTAACCTTATATATGCAGTATATCAACTATCTGGTATCCGTAACACAAGCTTTTTTCGTAGCTTACCACAGAAATAGATGGCGCTGTGTGTGATAATGTCCTAACATATATTTAAAAATATATATTTCATTTTAGGCATTTTAAGACAAACGCTTAGTAGTACGGTACCAGGTTCGATGCTGTTGAGATCAGTTTTAACTTAGCATATTTGCATCTTTTAAAAATATCTAATCACATCTGTTATTATGGTAATGATAATACATTTTATAGGAACTATAAGAAATATTCGCTTAGTATATCGCTATTAGATGCTAGTGTAGCACATAATAACACCATATGCTATTTGCTATTTAAATACCATTTAAAGGATTTAAGAGGGGTTAGTAGGTTATGGGGGCTAATTTTAATCAGATCAACCCCCTGGTACAGAGTTCATTTCCGGTGGCATACATTATTGAGTGATTTGATGAGCTTTTTTTCTCCGTTGTATTGTATTTTTGTTAGATCATGATTTTTGATGGTTTAGAAATAATGAAATTATGTTTTTTATATAACTTTCTATGTTATTGTTAATTTTTTATTTAATAATTAAATGTAACGGTGTAATGTAGATATAAGTACATATAGTTTAAAATAATTATTCCACTCTAAGGCTGGAAATTATTGTCTAGTTTATATTGTTACAACCCTTACTTTAAAACAAAATTTAAAATGAAGTATGCAAATCGTTTCATAATCAGCCTAAATTAACGTAACGCGACTACTTATAGCATATACGAGAACGTAATATGTTGCTTCGGACCATAGTCTGTAGTGAAACGAATTACATCCAAATAAATCCAGTAATTTCAGCGACTACATCAAAAAATTACATTTTTTATACAAGTTATTCTGCATAAGTGGGTACATTTTCTTGCAAAGTTGGTCAAAAAAGTATAAATACGGGTGAAAAGCAAAGTGAAAACCGCATACATTTTGCACCTCAAAGGGGTGGCAAAACAAACTAACAAACGCGCTAATTAGATACCCCTGTGATCCTAAACACACGCCATTCTCGTAAATTTAGGGGGATCTAGTAAGAGCATGCATATATTATACAAGCGACTCACCCTCGCTTTGCTCGCGATCAAATCAAACGAAAATATTTTATTCAGCATAAAAATTGTAACAATTTCTTACTAAACGTCATGAGTCTACCACCAGTTCGGAAAGAAGAAACCTCTGACCTGAGAAGAACTGGCGAAAGAAGCTCTGCGGGACTATCGTCTCTAAATACGTTTTAACGATTAGTATCGATTTCAAGGAAATAAGATTTTTTCCCGCAGTAAAAAGTAACTTATATATGGAAAAGTATCCTAACCTAACCAACTATATAGCAGATTTTATCAAAATCTATCCTCTGGTTTTCTTATGATGCGGTCACAGACATACAAAAATTTCTATAACTATAGATTTTGACTTTGTATCGATAATAATTATTATTTCAATAATTTTCCAAAACCATTATAGACTAGTGTTGTTGCGATGCTTGGCTTGTTTTTATATTAAATATAAAGAAGGTTTGTGTGTTTATGTGTACGTTTCTAAAGTAAATAAACTTACTACTATACTAAGACTTGGTATACGTATACTATTAGGGCGAACCACTTAAAGGTTAGCTATTTACGAAATAAATACATCAAAAATCGTCAATATCGGTATCGAAATTGAGTTAAAAGTAAAAACATTATTAAAAATCCTAAATTAAATTTATTTATACACCTACGCAGAGATTCCGTTAAAATCAACGCCGCGAGTACTCAAATATAATTAGAAAACGCCAAATGAACTTTAAAATTCGGTCAACCCTCTAGATGTGTATCCGATTATTTTATCATCCCTCCGAAAAAAAAACTTTTCAATTAAATATCGTTATTATATAACCCCCAGTCACCTCGGGCCATTTCGTCACTTGAAAAATGCGGGTTACAACCCCTTTATAATAGTTATTTATAAAAGTAATGATGTATATGTCATTAGACGGAATACTCTCAATTTTGTTACGAACTTTTTATATATAATTTAAAATTTTGTTTGGTAACTTTTCTTTAAATAGATTACTTGAGTGACGAAAAGTTGTAGGCCAATTGCGCAATCGTTTGGTAAACTGAGTGAAGCGGGTTTGAATGCCGGGTCTCGCACTTTTAATATTTTAATGTGCGTGTCATTTCCAACATGATTATCATTTTTCTTACGGTGAAGGAAAACATAGTATGAAACATGCAGGTTTGATTAAATCCAGCAAATTTTCGAAAGATATGTTAAGTCTGCCAACAGGCATTAGGCCAGCGTGGTAGACTATCGCCTAATAACTCGCATTTTGAAGGGAGGCCATTGCCCAGCAGCGGGACTTTAAAAAGGGCTAAATAATATCAAATCACTTCACTGACTAATTATTATCTTTCCAAATATTTGAAAGTTCAATAATTGTATAAAAAATTGACAAAACCAATTGATTTTCATTAGTTTTATCCCAAAACTGTATCTATAATGCCACATTGAGCGCATCAAAATTGTTTCACGCCGTTTAAAGTTCACAAAGGATTCTATTATTTTAAGTAGAAACATTTTCAACACTACCTCTCTATCGCGAGAACTTTATTTTTTAACTCAGAATGAGAATTCATATTGAAGCTATGCTTCAAACCCCTTTTATCTTCGAGGAATCGCTTGATATTGTTTCTATTTGGTACATCCACTAATGAGATTACATGTGGCGCAGCCTCCCGTCGAGCACAGGGTGGCGAGATGGGGTCTCGAATACTATATGGTCCTACCATGGTACTAAACGTGAACGAAACGTTGCTACAGTAGTAGCGTAAGCGGTGTTTCTATACTAGTAAGCGTTTCGTAATAGTATTTGCAAATAAGACGTCATGATAGAGATGGGGTCTCGAATACTATGTTATCCTACCATAATACTAAACGTAATCGAAACGTTGCTACAGTAGTAGCGTAAGCGGTGTTTCTATACTAGTAAGCGTTTCGTAATAGTGTTTGCAAATGAGACGTCATGATAGAGATGTGGTCTCGGATACTATGTGGTCCTACCATGGTACTAAACGTAAACGAAACGTTGCTACAATAGTAGCGTTAGCGGTGTTTCTATACTAGTAAGCGTTTCGTAATATTGTTTGCAAATAAGACGTCATGATAGAGATGGGGTCTCGGATACTATGTGGTCCTACCATGGTACTAAACGTAAACGAAACGTTGCTACAATAGTAGCGTTAGCGGTGTTTCTATACTAGTAAGCGTTTCGTAATATTGTTTGCAAATAAGACGTCATGATAGAGATGGGGTCTCGGATACTATGTGGTCCTACCATGGTACTAAACGTAAACGAAACGTTGCTACAGTGGTAGCGTTAGCTGTGTTTCTATATTTGTGAACGTTTCGTTATAGTATTTGCGAATAAGACGTCAGTATACTATTATGGTTTCTTTTTTAATATAAGTTGGTTAAAGGATATGTACCTAAGTGTAAAGATTTTACATTAGAAAAAGAATTAGGGTTCTCCTCGCAAAAATTAAGACGTAGGAAGGAAAAAGCCCGAGTAAAGTTAGGGTTAGTCGCTAGTGATAAAAGTAATAACATATTGTTAAAAAAATCCTCTCTGCTCACGTTCTAAAGGCTGAAAATCAAAAGAAATATTTTTCTCCCGTTTTTGCAAAATTTTTCATTGATGCTCCGCTCCTATTGGTCGTAGCTTGATTTAATATAGGCTATAGCCTTCCTTGATACACGGACTATCCAACACAAAAAGAATTTCAATCCTGACCAGTAGTTCCTGAGATTAGCGCGTTCAACCAAACAAACAAACAAACTCTTCAGCTTTATAATATTAGTATACATGATAAATCGTACCACGCCATGTAAATAGAATTGTTTCTGAGAATCGTTTGTGAGTTTTAACTTTTCTGTTGTTTTATTGACACTTATTTACAGAAACTTTGACAAAATACGTCTTGACGTACATTCGAATGCTATAAAGAGTTTGTTTATGACGACATGTTTGGCGCAATTTGTACTTACCCTACTTTCTTGCGCCAGCGGTCGCAGGTTCGAGTCACGCTGGGGGCATTCATTTGTTAAACTCGGATGTTTGTACTCCAGTCATGGGTGTTTATATTTATGATATATGTATGTATTTAAACTTATATATGTAGTATATCAACTATCTGGTATCCGTAACACAAGCTTCGGAACGGAACTAGATGGTGCTGTGTGTAATAATGTCCCAACATATTTATTTATTCGAATGCTATCAGAGATTATTTTTAGACCGATTTAAAAAATGATGTATTTCATTCGTATGTGCGTTTTAGTTCTTAACAAGACAAGTAGGTACTAAGATGGTACTTAGTGTTTAAATATTATTTTTTATTTAGATTTTTGAATCGCTACGAGTTTATGATCTTAGAGATAAATAATAAATAAATAAATATGTTACGACATTTTTACAACAGCGCCATCTAGTTCCGCGGTAAGCTACTAGGCTTGTATTACGAATATCAGATAGTTGATATACGTATAAATTTTAAATACATACATAATATAAATAACTCGACTCGAACCCGCGACCGCTGACGCAGAGAGTAGGGTCACTACCACCTGAGCCAAACGTGTCGTCATCTTTAATATTTCATATTAATAATTATTTTTAAGGTATTAATATATGTAAAAATTATATAAACATTTACTTTCAAGGTTTATCACTAAGTTGGTATTAACTTAATAATAAAATAGATCTAGTAACCAACAGAGATAATTAATTTTAAACTAGTTATAATGATATATTAATATTACATTCTACTTAAACTTTCTACATACGCCATCTATTGTCGAGTAGTACGAATTAATTCAAATATAAGACATAGATGGCGCTACACTCAAATTGTATAAGTCAATATAACCATATGAATACTTTATGAACTTCATCATAACCTATCCCGTAGAGATTCACATGATTATTTTAACCTAAAATCAAATTAGTTCTTACGACTTACCGTCAGGATTTGGTATATATGCTTCAGTTTTGTATTAAAATTATTTAAGACTAGCATTTCCCGCGGCATCGCACGCCTTCAAAAGACCGGAAACCAAATTTTTTCTGTACGGTACCTCGCAGAACTAATGCCCGCCCTTCCTATTTTTGCAACATTTTTCAGTGATACGCCGCTCCTATTAGTCGTAGCGTGATGTAATATAGCCTATAGCCTTCCTCAATAAATGGACTATGTAACACAAAAAGAATTTTTCAATTCGGACTAATAGTTTTTGAGATTAGCGCGTTCAACCAAACAAACAAACTCTTCAGCTTTATAATATTAGTATAGATTGCAACAGTTAGTGCTCCTATTTAGGATAGGTCACCTATATATAGTGATGTAAGTACTAGGCATTGTGTTAAGAAATGATAGACTTAAACGTAAATTTTAGTGTAGAGATGTATAAATATTAGAGTTAGTTCTAGATCTAGGGCATGTCTCGAAGGAAATTAATAATAACTTCACTCTTAAGGATAGTTTTATTTAATTTAAAGATCGAGTAGCGTATGTATAAAGGGCGTATACATACTTCTTTTTAGAGTCGGTTAATTTTTTTTACAACAACATTCTATCATGCTTGCTTTTTTACTAAATGAAAATAGCTTATGTCACTTTAACGCCCATAAATAAAATCGCTAAGTAAAATCACGCAATCAGTCGTAACAATGTTAACAATACCTAGCCCATTTACGTACTAAATTTCATCAAAATTTGCCCAACCGTTCCTACGTAAAGTATAATAAACATGCACGCATAAACTTTTGCATTTATAGTAGTACAATAGAAAAAGTAGAATACTATAATTTTGTAGTGTAACTTTCCCATTCCGACACAAAAGCAACGCCATCTATTACCCAGCGGCCGATTTAATTGCCATTCAGATGGCGCCACCGACTCCACCGCGTCAATACAAACCGCATGAATAGTTTATTAACGCAGCATCATAACAGGTCCCTGAGAGAACCATCAGATTGCTATACGTGTTACCCGGAATGACTTGTAAAATATTCACACACTCGGTAACTGGTTTTGTTTGGGATGATGAACATGGTCGAAGGATCATTTATTATTTACAACATATGTTATATTGTTGGGTAATTCTCATCCCGCAAGGAATACAGCTCTGCGAAGTTGGTGTTTGATACGTTTATTACGGTTGGAATCTTCTTTTGATTGAAAGTTTGATGGGCTTTGGTCTTAGACTTTTAATTTGTAGCTTTTTGAGCTTTTTGTGTAAAAAAGCTTTTGAAGAATCGACATGTTTCATTCAAATTGGTTTAGGCTTAGCTTGTTATTCAAAGCTGTTCTATATATACATATAACAATACTCTAGGTTTGGGTGTTCGAAAATTTTTATTGATATAGTCATTTTTATCTATGAAAATCCTGAATTTGTTTAGAATTTTTGTATGTCTGTTTGTCTGTCTGACTGTCATCGCATCACGAGAAAACCACAAACAGATTTTGATACAATTTTGTATGATGATAGCTGGTTATCAAGTTAACATACTTTACTTCGGGAACATATCTAAATACTGAAATCTATACTAACAGTTTCTTAGGTTTACGCGAATATTTGACATTATAAATGAAACTATTTTGTGGGATTTTATTGCGGATTTATTATGATTTTTGGTTCTCAACGTTTCGAATGCTTTACAGCATTCGAAACGTCATCGTCATCATGGTCACGGGAGAGACCCAAAAATCATAATAAATCCGCGACAAAATCCGAAAAGATAGTTTCATTTATAAAATCTATACTAATTTTTAAATTGTACCTTATTATACGTACGTAATTATACGTGAAGTTATTATTTCAATAATGTGTCATAGGTCATTGACCACACTGGCCCAAAACAATTAGGCACAGTTCCTAATATCAACATAATACATGGTCATAAATTAAAGCAATATGCATGTAAATACAATACTGTAGTGGGCATCAATTCATCTGTCCCCAACATACTCTGTTCACGATGCGGTTTATTGCTATGAAACCTAACTAGTTGTTTGGGCACTTACAATTAGTGGGTAGTTTACAATTTATGTTGTATCGCCGAATTTAGTGGTTTGGTTTTATTGTAAAAATGGGTAGTTTTACTGAAAATTGTTATAATTCTTAGTTTTTTTTTGTTAACCGGATAAGAAATATGGTAACGAAATTACAAAATTTGTAATAGTGGTTAATAGATATTAATTTTTTTTCATATTCTCTGCTTATATTGTACAGAAAAGGCTAAATCGATTTAATATTAAAAAAGGATCTTTTTCCTCTTTCGACAAACGCATAAACAGAGAGAGAGAGAGAGAGAGAGAAAGAGACATCATTTACTCTATTATTTCCTTTCCTTTTTTGGTATGTGTTGAATGTTGAAATTTTGTACTCCAGTTTTACGGTTTTTAAGCAACATTATGTTACAAAGGATTTAAAGCCTTTTATATCCATCATGTTAAAGTGGCGACCTATCACTTGACCGCATTTGAAAATTAAACACGTAGAATAATTCTAAATGTCACTTTTTGTTCTTCACATACGTTGTTTTACATCGAAATAGTTATTACTATGACTATGTATTATTAAACAAAGTTCTCCGCCGCGTCTGTCTATCTGTTCGCGTTAAACTCAAAAACTACTCCGATTTTCATTCTGTTCTCACTAATGGATAGAGTAGTTCTAGAGGAAGGTTTTAGTATATAATTTGTTACGTTTTTGAATACATTTACTAGCGAAACCCTCGACTTTGCTCGCTCTAAATCTAGAAAGGAACCCGAGCGAAACAAGGGTGAGTAGCTAGTATCAAATAAGACATTAAATGCGACAACATAGAGTAAAACCATGAGCGCTTTGAAATTTTTATTTCAACCTGAAGGGTCCTGTATTCAGTTGAAAATTAAACGTCTATTTAGTTATGAAGACAGAGCATACATGTGATGGGCAGCTAGCATGAAAATTTAACTGCCTCGGTGGATTGTTTATGTAATTGCCAAAAATTATTGGATTCACTCTGAACTGACTTTAATTTGCTATAAACTAGACTGATATGTTGGGTATCTATCTAGGGACTCTATGTTGAGAGTTAATATGCAGTTGTTTTGTGATTTGTTTCTATTTTATCAGTTTTATAGTTTATCAGTTATTTAAAGTCCCACTGCTGGGCCTTACTTTCTTTTATTTTGAGGCCTTTGTCCACCAATCTGGGCAAATGCCACTGCTGGGCATCATGCTGGACAAATGCGAGTTAGGCGGTCTATTTTAATATTTTAGTTAACTTGACTAACAAATAAATGGATTAAATTGTCGTTCACATTTGATGCACATAGATGAGACGCTCGAATATAGTATAATAATGTAAGCTATATCAATTCTAAATACATGATTATATTTGACAGATTTATTATGAACAATATTTGTAAGGTATTTAGAAATTATAACCTTTTTTAATTAATATAATATGTGTTTAGAGGAAAGTAATTTTAACTTATCGACAGCTTGAACCCGTACATAACGAGTTCAATAGTTATTGTACTGTTATATGACAGTCGCTTCATCTACGTCAAGCAACATAGCGTATTAACATAAATAACAACTAACCTACTAATGAGAAACGCTGCGTTAATTCTGAGCACGAAGCTTTGACGAGGGTATGATGCTATGTCATTGACGTCCAACGTGGGGCAAGTTGCTAGGCAGTGTTGAAATTTTTTGTCAAATAATTCAGTTTTTAACGTATTTTGCCAAATTGACAAAATTTTTAATCCTATATTTCGAATATACATACGTATGTAAGTTCCCAGATATAAACAAATTTGACCTATATTAAGGATACTTGTAGATACAATTGAAGTCCCCTCTCACAATGGTCTTGAAGCAAGTTATCTAATAACATATTTAATAACTTGGACTTTTTGTTTCAATTATGCCATGACGTTACAGTTGAATCTTAACATTCCGCCTTCCTAATCAATTTTATACGAGATTGCGAATTTAGCTTATGTTTAACGTATGGATGGCATCTGTGATACACAAGTTGTAGGTTACAACCAATTAAAGATAGTAGATTGCTACTGTTGGATGGCATTAATTCATTTATACCGTTTATATCTGCAAGATACACGTAAGATGGTTATTGTATTATTATTTTATCAGTCATATAATAAAATTCTGGCAGATTCGAATTTGTAGGCTGAATATTATTTGGAAAATCCTATTGTTGTTTGTCTAATAAGGTTTTTTTTAAAAAAAGCAAAAATGTATTATCAGTAGAGAAATTACATATAACAAATAAACTAAAAAGGAAAAACGTGTGTCAAAGCTAGTAACATTATTAAATCCGGTTATAAGGACCAAGTCACTTATTTATTATTAATACCAACAATAACTACTGACAGCTGTTACAACTCGTTTAGAAGATGAAAATTGAACGTAACATTAATTTTACGGGCATTTTATCAATTTTAACTCGACGCCATAATAGAAAGCCTATATAACAAGGGGAGGCATTTGGAATCGCGACTTTATGGTGCGTAATGATTTCGTAAATGTCATTTTGACATTTAGAATAAATTTGATGGTACTGTTTATTTGTTATCTGTGTCAGATAAGGGTGATTAGGAAAACAAGTTAATAACATTTTGCAAAGAAATCAAGCTGTAGAACTTAATATTAATCTTTAAACACGATATATTTAAGAATATATGTTTTCAGTTAGTATATTTAGAAATTAGTTTTTATTAAAATGGTAACATTATTTTAATAAACAACATTGTAGTGACACAGTTACAAAAATGTTTCTTTTCGTGAAAACAACTGAATATTTTATTTTTAAGGTAAAAAGGCGTGATCTAGATGTTTTAAGACCTGAAATGCCTCTCAGACACTTTTTACGCGTAATAAAGACAACTTTCTAAAAGACGTGCCGAAAAACGTTGCCATTTTCATGTAAACTACCTACCGCCATTGTTCCATTTAGCTAAAGGCCGATGGTACAGAATATTTTATATTTTATTATGGCCTTTTGAAATTTATGTATAAGAAACTTTAAAATTAGGTCAGCAATATTATGAAAACTTTGCTATATTTTGACTTTTTTATACAGAAAGTATTAGAATAGATTGGTATATTCAAATATACGCGTGTAATCAGCCCTTTTCACCGTTCCACTGCTGGGCACATGATTGAAGAGGATTAAGAAATGATTCGCACGTAAATATATCAGAGGTGCGAGACTCGGATTTGAACCCACTTCACTCAGATATCCAAGCAAGCGCGTTACCACTAGGTTTTGATAATTTTTAATAATGCTCAATTAATTAATATAAAGAGGGTAAC
Organism: Boloria selene; assembly: GCA_905231865.2. NCBI lineage: Eukaryota > Metazoa > Arthropoda > Insecta > Lepidoptera > Nymphalidae > Boloria > Boloria selene. The sequence goes on along the minus strand of HG993158.1, from coordinate 1,344,175 downwards.
ACAAATTGGCGAGAAATATAAATTGATTTAAACTTCACACCAATAACGCCATAATGACCTCTGAGGGTCATTTCGTCTTATTAACGACCTCTTATGACCTCTTTCTGTCGCCGTTAACCATTTTGCGTTATTAATAGCGATCGTAATGAAGGATTTTCGTAGCTACCCTCATATTTTGTTATTTACACGTATTGATTTTGTAAGAATTTTATATTAAAAACTTAAGCCTCTTTCATCTTAAAACTTAGTTATAAATCACTTCATAGTATATAACAAAGCCGCTTTCTGTCTGTCTGTCCCTATTTATGCTTAGATCTTTAAAACTACGCAACGGATTTTGATGTGGTTTTTTAATAGATGCTGGTTTATAATTCATTAAGGAACCATAATTCACTGTTATACTACTCGTACAATCGCTGGAACATAAAAATCTTAAAATAATAATATAAAAAGGTTATATTATGTACGATATTTCCAAGATATCCAAGCCCATCTTTCACTATTAAAGTTAGCGCGCCTTTAATGATATTGGAAGCTACGCAGGAACAATAAAATTGGCACTCGTTCATGCTTAATCACACTAAATAAATCATGAAAATGTTTGTCTGAACGTCTGAAATGCATTAAATTTGTTCATAATAGCAGTATATCTATCACCATATAACATTTTCCATTTAGATGCTAATGATATCTTATCCAGTGCTATTTATATAATAAATTTCATTCAAATCTGTTCAGCCATTTTAAACTAACAAACAGACATAATAATAATAATGTATTGAGACGTTATTACACAGCGCCAGCCAGTTCCGTGGTAAGCTACTATGGAAGCTTGTGTTACGGATACCAGACAGTTGATATACCACATATATAAGTTTAAATACATGTATATTATAAATATAAATATTATAAATATAAACACCTATGACTGGAGTACAAACATCCGACTTTAACAAACGAATGCTCCCAGCGGGACTCGAACCCGCGACCGCTGGCGCAAGAAAGTAGGGTCACTGCAAACTGCGCCAATTTGATATTAGTAGACGCAAAGCTAAAAATCACTGATGATATTAAAATATTATTCTATAATGAATATGAATAATCAAAAACAAAATGAATTCTAGCGGTCGTGCATCGAATCGAAACTATAATTGCTGGTAGTGTTTGTGGTGAATGTGGTATTTCTATTTTATATTAGTTTAGCAATTTGATGTAATTAAAACGTTATTATTGTCTATACTTTTCAATTAATCTGATATGATTTGACGACTCGTTTGGCTCAGTTGGCAGTGACCCTGGTTTCTGCGCCAGCGGTCGCGGGTTCGAGTCCCGCTGGGGGCATTTACTTCTTAAGCACGATTGTTTGTTCTCCAGTCATGGGTGTTTATATTTATAATATATATATATGTATTTAAAATGTATATATGTAGTATATCAACTATCTGGTATCCGTAACACAAGCATAGTAGCTTACCACGGAACTGGATGGCGCTGTTGTAAGAATGTCTAAACATATTTATATATATTTATATTTTATGATAATATTTTGAGTAGATTGAGACTCAAACACAAGTTGTAAGAGAAAGCGGATGGTTCGAAGGTCAAATAGGTACTATGGACTCTAAACCATCCCTTAATCGACTTTGAGTATAATCTTCCTTGTCATTTTCGACGAAACGTTTAGCTCAGTTGGTAGTGGCACTACTTTCTGCGACAGCGGTCGCTGGTTCAAGTCCCGCTGGGGGCATTCATTTATTGAGCACGAATTTTTAATATTCATATGTATGTATTTAAAATTTATATGTGTAGTATATCAATTATCAACTATCTGGTATCAGTAACACAAGATTCGTAGCTTACCACGGAACTGGATGGAGCTGTTGTAATAATGTCCCAACATATTTATTTATTTACTGTTCAACTAAGAGAGAAGAACTAAGAAGTTTCCGGTCCTTAGAACGCGTGCGAAGCCGCGGGAACCGCTAGTTAATAATATCACCATATCGAAAACTATCGAACCCTGTGAAAACGTCTAACAACTTCATAACATGTAACGACATCTGGATGAAATGGTCCCCAACAGATTTACGATCTGACCAACTATTACGTCTAATCGACTTTGGAAAACCACGGTTGGTTTCAATTTTTCTCATGTTTGACGTTTTTCTAATGGTGGACTTGTAAGACGATTATTTTTGTGATGCCATTTTGTTTCAATCTACAGTGTGATTTGTTTGTACATACATATATTAATAGCGAGGAGCTTCACTGTTAGTTAGGTAACCTATTACCTATTAATAATCTACTTTTTAATTAGTACTTCTACTAAGATCGTCTACTTAAGATTAGTAAAATAGTCAATTTATACTAATTTTATAATATTAATTTTATTCATCCAAATCCGGTTCCGCTTAACTTTTAAAACGCACTTAGAGAACAAACCCGAGCTCAGTCACTAATCTATACTAATATTATAAAGCTGAAGAGTTTGTTTGTTTGGTTGAACGTGCTAATCTCAGAGGGACTATTAGTCCGAATTGAAAAATTATTTTTGTGATGGATAGTTCGTTTATCGAAGAAGGATATAGGCTATATTACATCACGCTAAAGTGTTGCAAATACGGGAAGGGCGGACATTACTTCTGCGAAGTATCATACCACCTCGTGCGACTCAGAAAGAATTTGGTTTCCGGTCCTTAGAACGCGTACGAAGCCGCGGGAAATGCTATTATATTATAAAAATAATATTCAGTACTAGAGTATAAATGTATAAATAAACTGCCATATAAAGTTGTAATGATAAAGACAGTAAAAAAAAATTACATTGCACTACATATTAATAGGAGTTGGCTCTTAAACTACGACGACACGTTTCAGCAACACATTGACTTTTACTGTCCATAGTAACGAGCTTTGGTAGATTCTAAGTGAAGTATACACTGGATTTTAAAACCGTATTTAATTGTTATCCAAATTATATTGTTTACTAATTGTCGCACTCGACTCCGTCTGAGTGGTGGGCGTGTTGCGAGTCTCCATATGTCAGCGTATAAATAATAACGTAATGTAAAGTTAATTTGTAAATGATTAATGACTAGCAATACGCGTGGCTTCCCCTGCGTTCATTTTTTTTATCACTACTAAACTTCATTCGATCACTCGCTGGGTTGAAAATTCTCCAAAATTACTCCAGCAATTCGTTACAAACATACTTACATACAAACCTTTCCTCTTTATAATATTAGTATAGATTGGTATTATAAATAAATTTTGTCTTCTGAAAAAATTACTACCAAATTAAATTAAATTACTACTAACGACTCCCCCTAGGTAGAGTTCCCTATATACGTATATGGATATCTTAAAAATGTGATTTAAAAAAAATACAACCAATTGAGAACCTCTTCCTTTTTGAAGTCGGTTGATTAGTTTGTAAGTGAAAAGTATAAGATTATATGTTGAACCGGATAATCAGCTATCATCAGACCAAATTTCATTGAAATCTGTTCAATGGTCTTCTCAAAATGCTGTCAAAGACAGACAAAATATTTAAAAACTATAATTTCTGCTCTCTGTGTCGATACTATTCAAATCAAATCAAAATATTTTATTCAGCATAAAAATTATTACAATTTCTTACTGAACGTCATAAGTCTACTACCAGTTCAGAAAGAAGAAACCTCTGACCTGAGAAGAACTGGCGAAAGAAACTCAGCGGCAGACTAATATTATATTCACTATTCCTCTACGATTTTCCAAAAAATATTTAATATACAGATTAGACTATGAATTTTATCCATTTAGTTCCATAGTTACAGTCAGTTCCAATATTTTTAGCGTTCAACCGTAACAAACATACAAATACAAAATTATATAATAGTCGTTCACTTAGAATAAAAGATATATCTGAAAAAAATAATTTTATCGCATCTTGCTTAGAAGATGTGAGGGTTGAACGGGAAAAATCAATTCTGCCGCTCACTTACGCCCTGAGATAGGGGTTTTAAAATGTTAGTCATATAAATAGGCTGTAAAGGCTTATAAAATTATACTAAACAATCTTTCTTAATCGTTTTTTTGCCTTAATTTTTAGACAAAGTATTTTCTACTATAATTTTAGTGACTGAGACTATTATTTTAATATATTTATACCTAAAATTCAATAAACTTCTAAAGATAGTATCGAAAATAACGAAAATATCAAGCGAGCGACTACTTGGCAAGCACGAAAGGCGAACTCGATTTAGGGCCTAAATTAACTATAATATACACGAGAAGCTTCTCGCTAATGACCTCACCCCTCCCTCGAACCTAGAAACGCCATCTAGCGGCGAGTAGCGCAGCCACCGCCGGTCCATACTCTATTAAACCCGTCAGAGCACGCCGTGCGCTCGGTGTAATCGGGCGTGCCTTGAAAAATGTACCACGAACCATTAAATTTCCAAATGTTATAAATTATTTTTGGTCGTCGCCTGTAACTGACGGTTGGTCGTAGTTCTTTTTCTATTTTCTTCATCTATTAGTTCGTGAGTGGAACGTTTGTGATTTCGAACAGTTTCGCAGTGGTTTCGATGCGATTGCGTGAGTCGATCGTCTGTCGTACTATATTATTTATTGTGTGCTATCTTTAAGATTTTTCTGCCTGCTCTCTTCAAAGTGTTAGAGAATTTGCTTAGTAATTTAATAGCTCATGATTTGTTTTCATTTAAAGATACTGTATGTATGTATGTACATATATAGTATATAATTATTGTATAACGTAAGTTTTCTTAAAATAATGTGATTTTATTGACGTCAATTGTAATACTTCATTGATATTTAACATTTTTTACATCTCAACAAAAGCCTCGTAAAGCTTTTAAGATAATTTGATATAATCATTTTTAATCTGCGACCCTCTCGAGTTTCTCTCCCACTTTAGTTCTTTTTAGAACTTCAAGTATATTTCAATTTTGAATTGCAATTTAAATATCGATTTTTGTGGCGTTTACATATATGGTAATGGTTACATACTGGTATATAATTTATTTTATACCGCTTTTTAAGCCATCAAAATCTGTATCTCCATATGAACACAGAAAAGCCATTTTTGAAATAATTGGAGTGTCTGTAACAGCAATAATAACGTTGGAATAGTGAACGAATTTAGGTGTAGCTCTTTTACAAGTCAATGTTAATCAACGCCCCTTACTTTTTGATTGGTAATCAACAGTCCCACGTTGGGTGCCACTGTTTTGTAATTTACTTCTTTTATTAATATTTCTTTATTTTTGTTTCAGGTAGTTCCCGTGTGGAGTAAAATTATCAAACTCAACGTCTATCAAAGCCAATTCACTCAAAATTATCGATTGCGATGAGAATAATTATTTTTTGTTATAACTAACTTATTTATACGTTAATTATTGATTCTTTATGTTTAGTTTTAAGTTTTTAGTTTTATTTTACTATCTATTTGGAAGAGCTCCATCATTTTCTGCGTTTTACAAAGTTTTACTAATACTATTGTAGAACGCCGTTTATGAATATCATCTGGCTACGTCTTCATTACAGTTCAACAATTTTCTACTAGATGGCGATTTCCTTAAAATTTTGTTGTATGTAAAATATATGTAATAATTTCTACAAGAATAATTCAAGAAGTTTCAAGAAGATATCAAGAATTAAGATGCATTTACGCGCCCTTGTCATTCTTCCTGCCCGGTGTGTTTTACAACTGGACGGAGAACTGATAAGGGCGTGTGCTGTATCGTGTCTACTTTATAGAAGAAAAAAGAAGATAATAGAAGATAAATTAAGAAAGATATTTTTAGAAAAATAATACTAACTTACTATTTATCTGATAATTCTTTATTTATTTTGTGCCTACTCTAATTATGTGTCATTTCTTGTTACTTTATGCTTACTTTAAAAAATGGTAATAATATGGGTTTAAAAAAATCTAACTTAAAAAAAGCATTATAATGTCTTCTTTGTTCGCTCTAACTGCAAAAACTACAAAACGGATAGACATTACATTTATTTCTCATGATGAAGTCACATAGAAAAATACTAAAATGAGCGTAGAATGCTTCTATATCGGTGATGAATGAATAAATAACATTTTTTTTTAAATATTAAATGTAGAAATTCCGCTTAGAATTTTTATAAGTATACCTACATTGTTTTTTTAACATTAATTATCTTAACTAATGCTAATGTTAACAAATACTATATAAACTAATACTATATTAACTAATACTATATTAACTAATACTATATAAACTTATATATTTTTTATTATAATAAAATCTTTCAAGTATATTTATTAATCAACACTTACTTATTAGTCGGTACACAAATTTAACTTAGCTTTCAGAGCCGGTGGTAGTTTACTCACAGACTTACAGACTGATATTTAATTTTAATAATGTAAAAATGACGATTCAGAAACTAAAAAGAAAAAATAATAATTTTAATTACTTACTTATTGTTAGAGTCGGTGCACGCTAAGAAGGACAGTTTTATCCTGCCTTTCCTTTTTTGAAGTCGGTTAAAAAGAGCTTGTAAAAGAATATCAATAAAGAATATTTTAATTTGATTTGATTTTGATTTCAAAAGTGTAGTATTTTATTACACCACTAGCTGTACCCGCGGCTTCGCCCGCGTTTATTTTTTTAATTGCTAATCAACCTCATTGGGTTGATCTGTAGGAAAAAAAATTGTCTAAAAAATAAAAATAAAAAATTTAGGGGTCGACTACCCTTAACATTTAGGGGGATGAAAAATAGATGTTGGCCGATTCTCAGACCTACTCAATATGCTCACAAAATTTCATGAGAATCGGTCAAGCCGTTTCGGAGGAGTTCTAGTTCGAACACCGTGACACGAGAATTTTATATATAAGATATTATGTATCTATATAAGTCCTCTCTATAATATATAACTTGTTTTTTTAATTTTTACCAACTTTTAAAAAGAGGTGTTATTTCAGTTCCATTGTATGTAATATATAATATGTCTTTTTGTGTGTATGTTTCATAATATTTTAACCGAACATTGTCTTGATTAAAAATGTTAACGATTACTTAATGAAATAAACGTTTTAATATGTTTTCGTTGTTTTATTTCCTTCACTTGTATATATTAATATTTAGTTTAAATTCAATTTTAGTATATAAATGAAATTCATGTATTTAAATCATTTCTTTGTTACATTGTCTTCACTCGTATAAGTAATGTTAATAATAAAATTCAAAGTTAGTATACATTAGATTTAGATAGATCATTAGTGACCCTATTGCGCCAGCGGTCGCGGGTTCGAGTCCCGCTGGAGGCATTCATTTGTTGAATGTTTGTACTCCAGTCAGAGGTGTTTGTATTTATAATATGTATGTATTTAAAACTTATATATGTGTAGTATATCAACCATCTAGTATCCATAACACAAGGATTGTAGCTTGCCATAGAACTAGATAGTGCTGTGTGTAAATGTCCCAAAATATTTATTAATTTATTTTCCTGAAGTTCAAAAATTATCCTATCCATCTATATTTCAATACCAAATTTCATCAAAATATGTGCAGACGAAAATTCAAAAGTTTCGATCTTTATATCAATAATAATTAGTTTTTTAAAATTTTCAAAATAATTTTTTTTATGTACAGATTCGAGTCAGATAGAAATGTATTTTAAATATAAATGGCAGCGTATTTCCCTTTCCGTGTTCAGTTGGCGGCAAAAACCAGCACGGTTTTGTATTACTAACCAACTCGACAAATCTGTGCTTAGTTCGCCTCAACTGAGCACGCTTTTGCGATCAAGCAACATTAAAAACGTTTTACAAAACAGCGTACAGCTGAATCAAACACGGTTTTTTATTACTATGGAATTCAACTAACCCGTGTTCAGTTCGCATCAACTGTCTTCGTAACGAGTGGCGCTAGGTGATGTTTTACAAATTAGTGTGTAGTTGAACTGAGTACAGCAAGGCAACAAGCAATACAACAAGCAAACCAGCGTTCTGCAAAATAATTGTTTCAAACTAATTTTCCTTTATTATTTTTAAGTCTGTATCTTTGTTCACATAGACAAAAACAATGGATCTCCACTTGTTAGTCATGTACTACGTACTTATTTTTGAGAAAATAAATGTCTTTTTTTAATTGTATATTTCACTGAACTTCCATACTTAACCAATTTCATACCTTACCCTTTACCCTTAACCCTTGCTGTATTCAGTTCAACTACACACTAATTTGTAAAACATCACCTAGCGCCACTCGTTACGAAGACAGTTGATGCGAATTGAACACGGGTTAGTTGAATTCCATAGTAATAAAAAACCGTGTTTGATTCAGCTGTACGCTGTTTTGTAAAACGTTTTTAATGTTACTTGATCGCAAAAGCGTGCTCAGTTGAGGCGAACTAAGCACGGATTTGTCGAGTTGGTTAGTAATACAAAACCGTGCTGGTTTTTGCCGCCAACTGAACACGGAAAGGGAAATACGCTAAATGGCATTTTAAACTTAGCATTATCTAAAATGAAGTCTAAAATTTGACTAGCTTTAAATAAATAAATATGTTGGGACATTATTACACACAGCGCCATCTAGTTCCGTGGTAAGCTACGAAGGAAGCTTGTGTTACGGATACCAGACAGTTGATATACTACATAACATATATAATAAGTTTAAATACATACGTATTATAAATATAAATGACTGGAGTACAAACATCCGAGTTTAACAAATGAATGCCCCCAGCGGGACTCGAACCCGCATATTAACTTATAAATATTACATTAGATTTTACGAATGTTTTAAGCTTCTAGTCTAATAAATTACATTCAATTGTCTTTTTGTAATATCTATACAAATCAAATCATAATAAATATTCTTTATTCAAATAGACTTTTACAAGCTCTTTTGCATCGTCATTTTTACATTATTAAAATTAAATGTCAGTCTGTGAGTAAACTACCACCGACTCGGAAAGCTGATGAGAAGAACCGGCGAGAAACTCAACAGTTGCTCTTTTCAGAAAATATTTGATAACAATATTGCATTACAATATTTATCTATTTATCCTACGTGAGACACAACCAGACATTAATCCCACACATTTACATCTACTAAGTACTCCGTGATGGTGTAATAAGCCCTATTCAATAATGTATTTTTAACAAATAAAATATTCCAGTCAAATAAGGTCTTAAATCAAAATTTGCCTCAAGATTTCTTTAAAACGGTAAAAAATTTACAAAAAAGTTCAAGTTTAAATTTTTAGAGCTCAAAATTTTATATAAGAAAATATGAATTTTTTCTCCTGGTCAAAATTAATAGAGTTAGGGAGGTTTTAATCTTAAGGGATAATCGTAATTTTTACCTTTACACAATATTTTTGTATCATTTAAACTATACTATATCAAAAATGCGCATTTGACTGTACTAATAATAACAGCTCTACCAATTGTATAAGACATTACGTAAATAATAAGAGAAAAAAGACTAATAAGAAAAACATAATATAAAACGTTTGACTCATTACTTGCTATGTCTGAGGTCGCGGGTTCGAGTCCCGCTGGGGCATTGATTTATATGATGAGCAGGAATGTTTGTACTCCAGTCATGGGTTATAATATGTGTTACACCATAAATTATAATAATATGAAAATAGAATTTATTTATATGACAATTATAAATAATTATTTAATTGTAAAAGTTGCCTGTTCTGATATTCCGATATAAAAAAAATATATGGGCTGTTAGTCGTTACTCTGAAATCTGAATAGTAAATGTAAAAAGTGATGTGAAATATATATATATATATATATATATATATATATATATATATATATATATATATATATATATATATATATATATATATATATAAATAAATCTTCTTAGACATTATGCGCCGCTTCATAGTCCCACCCTGTTGGTACCACTGAATGCGACAACATTTTTAATGTTTTTAATGCATATATGTGCAGTTTTTATCCTTACGATATCATGAAACAACACGAAATTTCAATTAAATGAAAAATGTTGATATTCATTTTTCATATTTCCCGCTTCGGTTAGCGGATCCAAACTATTACCGAGATCATTCCAGCACACTGAATATATAACGTATCCTTCATGAGATTGTTGAAGCTTTAGTACATCCGATGGATTATATCAATCATATAGTCTCCTGAATATAAACGTATCTTCTCTATTTAACATTGTTGCCTTAACGAATCCGGTCATTAACCGAATCATGCGGTATCTACACTGAATAAGTTTAAATCGGTCCCTCCGTCGATCGAATTATGATACTATTTTGATTTTGTATTTAATTTGAGTTTTACTTAACTATAGCAATAATTTTTTTAAGCAGAATTCTACTTTTACTTGTTACCAAATACATAAACAAATATAATGTTACATTAATAAATGTGTCTATCTTTTAAGATAAACTCAAATTCGGTTTAAAGATTGCATTACTAGCGAAGGCGTTTTTATAAAATAACTAGCTGTACCCGCGGCTTCGCTCGCGTTCATTTTTTTAATTGCTAATCAACCTCATTGGGTTGATCTGTAGGAAAAAGAATTGTCAAAAAAAAAAAAATTTAGGGGTGGACTACCCTTAACATTTAGGGGGATGAAAAATAGATGTTGGCCGATTCTCCACCCTGGCCGACAATCACACTAAGGATCACAAAAATCGGTCGAGCCGTTTCGGAGGAGTTCAAGTTCGAACCCCGTGACATTTTAATTTACAAATAAAATATAAGGGTTGATCGTAGAGGGGTGAAAATTTAGGGTTGTATGTATTTTTGTATGCTGTGTCATAAAAAAATAAAAACAAAAAATTTTGCCTAAAAAATAAAAAAATAAATTTAGGGGTGTACTACCCCTAACATTTAGGGGGATGAAAATTAGATGTTGGCCGATTCTCCACCCTGGCCGACAATCACGCTAAGGGTCACAAAAATCGGTCGAGCCGTTACGGAGGAGTTCAAGTTCGAACCCCGTGACATTTTAATTAACAAATAAAATATAAGGGTTGATCGTAGAGGGGTGAAAATTTAGGGTTGTATGCATTTTTGTATGCTGTGTCATAAAAAAATAAAAACAAAAAATTTTGCCAAAAAAATAAAAATAAAAATTTAGGGGTGGACTACCCTTAACATTTAGCGGGATGAAAAATAGATGTTGGCCGATTCTCAGACCTACTCAATATGCTCACAAAATTTCATGAGAATCGGTCAAGCCGTTTCGGAGGAGTTCAAGTTCGAACACCGTGACACGAGAATTTTATTTCTAACCTTAATAAATAGAAACTCATCACAAGTATTTAATTTGGAACATAATTATATTTATATTTGATTACATTTAATTTTCATCATTTATTATTTGATTTCAATAAATGTCTCAAGATATATTATAGTTTTAACATAACTTCGCAACAAAATAATGATGACCGCGTGCAAGACGGGCGCGGGGCGACGAAGGTCATGAGGGGGGAGGGTCACCGTTAGCTCCGCGAGTTACTTTACCACGCGCGAGAAAGAATTTGAATTCCAATAATTAAAACACGGGCGAAGCCGCAAGAAATAGTAGTAGAATTGTAAAAACGATACAATTTTAACACTGTCCCTCGAGCTGTAATTATTTCTTAGGAATTAAAGAGCTTATATTTATTTCTTAATTATTAAAACAGAAAAAAATCTTAAGAAGACTTTATTTTTTTAGAAAGTTTATTTTTTTTAAATTCATGTGAAGTGTTATAGCAAAATAGTCAATACATTTAATATTGAGTAAATTAAACATTTACTATTGAATAAATATAAACATTTTAATGAGGCCATCTATGAGAAAATATAACGCATCATTTCGAATATAAATAACGCCATCTACTGACATGTTTTTGAACTATTCATCTATCTTACTGAAGATATTGATTTTTTATTTATTTATCAAACGAAGTTAAATTAAAATTATGAAATAAGGTGACAACCTGTTTAAAGCTAATACACGTAAAATTATTTTGTTAAAGTAACACGTTTAAAATAACTAAAAACATATTTTCACTTAAATATACATTAAGATACGCAAATTAATAATGTCTTATAGAACACACCGTAATTATAAAATTTGTGAAACAAACACAACAAAAAATGTCTATTTTACGCTAAAATCAACTAAAAAGACAATAAAACAAAAAACATAAATAATGCAGAAGTGCAAACAGAGTCGCCATATTAATTTGTTTGAATTTAATCTAATTTTTTATTTTGTCATTCTAAATTGAAGCAATAAATGTTTAAACGCAAAAGCCCTTTTGGGTTTTGCCCAACTTTGCCCACTTTTATATCGCAAATAAGATCGACGACAAGTAAAAACTTAAACTTTATAAATAGATTCTAAATATTATAAATTTGTTCAACGAACAAAATCTGTCCGACCAAAAATTGTATAGATAGCTAGGAGCTAAAAACATCGTATGATACTAATAGAAGCTAATTATATGCCAAGTAAGAGCGGCTTACGCAATTTAAATTAAATTAATAATAATTATATTAACATTTTTGATAAGGCCTATAATGGCCCGATCGAATCCGCGACTTAGCATCAGCACCACCGGGCCATACCCGACTCGAACATAACTGAGCGGCCCGCCTCCCCGCCGCCCCGCCGTGACGTCAGCCCTACCTGTGCTAGCTACAGCCGCGAGCGCCGGCCCTGCCGCGCGTCCCCGCCGCCCCGCCGCCCCGCCGTTGCAACCGCGAGCGAGCATATTTGTTTTATTGTAATTTACCTTACTAAACTTTAATTCAAAATATTTATTTACAATAAAGGAATTTACAAGTAGGCTTATCTATATAATAATTTATTTTATTTATGTAATTTTAGATATGCAAATTAAAATATAAGAAGTCCTAGATTTGTTATTTGAACTCACATCACACGACTATTGCATGATGGCAGACCAGCCACGACGGACTATGGCTATTCTTAACACACTCCTACAACATGTTTATCAAATGAAAGGATTTGTAGAGAATACGAATGCGGGTTAAAAAAACGACAGTAAAAGTAAAAAATAAATTAAACTCAAGCTTTTATTTAAATGTGTTAAAAAGCTAGAATATTCCTTTCCTAAAACTATTCCTTTAAAACTTTTTCTATTACCTTATAACGTCACTAGAATTAGGGCGAGCGAAGCCGCGGGATCCGCTCGTATGTTTATAATTTATAGCCTATGTGATATGCTGATGTGTAAGCTATATTATTGTAAAGTTTCATTAAAATCCATCCATTCAGTAGTTTTTGCGTATTCTTAAAAACTGTCGCCCAACTTTTATAATATTAGTAGGATAGCGCAATTTACCTACCAGTACATGAGTACATCAGTATATATAAATAAAATTGAATTGTCTCTTTTTCTGATTTCAAAACAATAACTTTTTACTAAATTCATACGAAAGTTAAATACTTACCTAAATAAAAAAAAACAATTTTTAAGATTTTTGTGTCTGTCTGTTTGTTCCTGCTAATCTCTGAACCGGTTGGACCGATTCTGACAGGAATACATTTTACGAGAAAAGAAAATAAGTTAAACGGTTCTGTTCGTGATATTAATATTTAACATTAATTTAACTAAATTAACAGCAACATTAAATTAGAAAAATGTAATTCAACCGGGATTCGAACCCACGACCTCTAATGGCTCTGTGGGCCAATAACCCTATTGTTAATAAGAGCGGCAAATTCACCCATCCAAAATCTAGATAAATAACAATTTATCAAAATAGGTATGTACAAACTTGTTTATATAATGTATGTATCTCTAAGCGATAGCATAAGTTAATCTAAATAATATTTTTAGTTACAACTTTATTACAAATTACAAGATAAAATAAAATATTTTTAAACCTCCATCAATTCACACAAACAGTCATTAAAATAATACACAAAGTTATATTATAAAATGATTTAATTGAATGATGCAATATTGAATAACATTCACTAGAAATTACAATCTATCACAATATCTTGTTACATACTTTAAACAAAACAATGTTTAATTTATTTTCGCAAACATTCTTATAAATAACAATAATTGTTAAATTATTAGGCAATGCACTCGCTAAAATATTCGTAACTAGCAATACGCGCGGCGTCGTTCATTTTTTTAATCGCTACTAAACTTCATTCGATCACTCGCTGTGATATCAGTGATAATGTAGCATTCAAATAGTGAAAGAATTTTTAAATCGGTCCAGTATTTTTAAGCCAATTCGTTACAAACATACTTACATACAAACCTTTCCTCTTTATAATATAAGTATAGATTTAACATAACTTCGCAACAAAATAATGATCACCGCGTCCAAGGCGGGCGGTCGTGAGGGGGGAGGGGCGCCGGTATCTCTGCGAGGTATTTTGATTCGTCTTTAGAACGCGAGCGAAGCCGCGGGAAAGGCTAGTATTAAATATAGCCTATGTTCATCAGAGATAATGTAGGATTCTAATGGTAAAATTTTTTTTAATCGGTCCAGTAGTTTCGGAGCCTATTCTATTCAAACAAACAACAATAAAATCTTTCCTGTTCATAATATTGGTGTAGAATGTAGATAGTGTAGATAGATACCTATCAACCATAATACATAATTATCACTACATAGTATAAAACAAAGTCGCCTTTTTTGTCCCTATATCCCTATATCCCTATGTGCGCTTAAATCTTTAAAACTACGCAACGGATTTTGATGCGGTTTTTTTTTAATAGATAGAGTGATTCAAGAGGAAGGTTTATATGCATAACTAGCAGATCCCGCGGCTTTACCTGTGCTAAATCTAGGGAAGAGCCCGAGCGAAGCGAGGGCGAGTCGCTAGTAATAAAATACATTCAAACTGTTATGTACCTAGAATGTACTCACAAGTTTTTAATTCTACACGAATATCGGTGATCCACCTAATACATAAGTAATTCTAATGGTAATTTTTTTTTAATCGGTCCAGTAGTTTCAGAGCCTATTCTATTCAAACAAACAACAATAAAATCTTTCCTCTTTATGATATATAAGTTAAAATTACAAGGACATTTACGATACCTACGAGCATAAAACAAAATTATTGTATGTATGACACAGACCACAATCCATACATAAAATTTAAAACTAAGTAGGTACATACGCACTAGAGTTTTGATTTCAAATATCAATTAAATGTAAATACAGCAAACTGTATCTCGTAACTACACACACTGAACAATCGAAGCAAGTCTTGTTAGGGGTACGAGTAGGCGAAGGGACTGGGCATTGGCCTTCCTCTACCAATAAGTTCCTCAAATCCTAGTAGTAGGTACGCGAAGCGGTACATAGCCGTTGATACCGCCTGCACACATTTTATTTTACGTACGCAGAGCTCCTGATGCTGTAGCTTCGTTTTATATCATCTCCCGTTAATTAAACGGTTGTCACTGTTGAAATATGTCTTCGAACCTTGGCAATGGCAACCACTAGCGGCCAGGATGGATATTAACGAACCGCTTGGTTTATTGAAGACTGTCTAGGTACCAAATGCAAATACCATAGTAAGCATTAAAGACTAATACAGTATGACACTTTCACAACTATTACACAGATTCATTAAAATCAGTCCTTTGTCTCATGTACGTGCTCCAACTTCAACGCTTTAAAGTCAACTAAAGTAGTAAAGACAAAAACATAGGTAAGTCATAAGCAGAGCCGCCTTTGTCAAAGGAATGCCGACAATCGACATATTAATTGCAACTTTAATTTTATTTTTGGTAATTTTAGGCCTTTTAATATTAAAAAAATTGAAGTAATAATAGTTCAAATACCTAAATATTTTATAAATATTATTATTTTCCTTAAGGGGCCGGCGATCGACAAATTGCTAATAAAAACGTAATACGAAAATCATTTTCAAGTTAAGCATATTTTCACCTTGTTATGCTGTTATTCGGATAGTATTAATCTAGGTTTCAAATAATTTTTAATTGCAAAATACTAATTTATAACGATTTGTAAAGTAATTGAATTTCTCACATTTTTACAGTATAAATACCTACGATGTTATAATCTCATATGTTCTATATTAAAAAAGGTGATATTTTTAATATCGTTTGTTTTAAACATGGCTTACTATATTGTTAAATAATACAATATAAACTAACTAAAACTATTGTAAAAGCATTGAGTTTTAAATAATTTAATTCATCATTTTTGTTTATTCTTACTCGAGTGAATTTGTTAAACTCATTAATACGAGTGAAAACAAGTTTGACTCGAGTTCGTTTGCACGAGGTTTTGTCGAGGGAACTCAGCGGGCCGAATAGATCAGTTAAACGCTAAAATTAGTTATTATAAGAAATATTTAGTTGTAAGTTTACAGCAAAAGTCTAATTATTATCTAATTACTGATACTTAATCAAAAACAAATTGAATTTTTAAATAAGTGAAGTTCATTTTGAACTATAAAAACTGATAATTTCTTATTTGAAATTAAATTGTACTTTTACATGGAAACTTAATTAGTCGTAATACTTACATTTTATTTCATATACCTACCTATTTAAAAATTTTATATAATATAAACTAATCGAAAATCAGCTCGAGTGATAAATTCTGACTCGAGTTGTAAGGAATGTAAGTACTAAGTAGTAAGTAGTTCACTCGAATGGCTCGAGTCGTATCTATGGTATGACACGTCATAAAATAACCAATTACATATTTATGAAGTTATACATTTATTTCATTTCAATATAGTTTTAAATGCTATTGTCTTAGAGCATAATTTGGCGCACACGACTCGTGACAAAAATATTATACGGCTAGCACGAAATGTCGAGCGCGGCAGTTGTGGTCGTATTATATGTAATAAAAATAATTTTAAAAATTAACGCTTGCCTGAGGTATTATATATAATAGGCGATTTGATTATTAATTAATAATAGGGTATTTTTTCAGTTATCTAATATAACGAACACTCCTAATGACGGCACGCAATACACATTCTAACTACATATTCGCAAATGTTAAACGGCTAGTCATGCTTTCTCATCAAGTATTGCGATTTGCGCGGGAACAAGCGCGGCGCGGCGCGGGACGTATTGGTGTGTCGACGTAGTCTATAGCGAAACATGTAAATGTGTGCGTGAGCACGACGACTAGGACTAGTAGGTGAAAATATAACAAACGTCAAAACTATTTTTATCCATACTAATATTATAAACGCGAAAGTTTGTAAGTATGGATGAATGGATGTTTGTTACTCTTTCACGTAAAAACTACTGAATGGATTTTAATGAAACTTTACAATAATATAGCTTATACATCAGAATAACACATAGGTCACAAATATGACGATAAGTGTCAAGTAAGTAGTAAAAAATCTACCACCTGCGAGCTATTCCGGCGTGCGCTGCCAAAACCGCTAGAGTTACACATATGTAATGTATGATGGAAATGTTTATCTTAAACAAGCGACTCACCCCCACTTCGCTCGGGTTAGTCCCTAGATTTAGCGCGAGCGAAGCCGCGGGTTCCACTAGTAAGATATATTTATTCTTTAATTATAATCAAAAGAAAAGAAATGAGGATAAAGGTTACCTTTGGTATGCCATCAATTTCATTACTCTGTATGGATATTTAATTGCAACAATTAAAATATTTTCGAAAAACGAATGTGATTTCGTTTTGTTTTATAAGCATGGTTACATTTAATCGTTATATCGTATTATTTTTTAAATCTCTTATATTCTCTTCTCTCTTTTTAGATCTTTGAATCGATAATAATTGTAGGAAGGCACCGTAAAGAAATATTCTAGGTATTTGATTTGCGCACGGAATTTTATTTTAATAAAAATCAAAGTTAAATTACAATCTTTTATCTAACTTGCAAATTGCAATGTGTGTTTGTTGGGATGGAATATTGTGACTCAATTTTGAATGAAAAGCGCTTGCATTTTTAACAATTTTAATTTAAAGAAAATAATAACAGCGCTGCAGCGCTTTAAGCGCTTAAAGCGCTTGCATTTTTAACAAATTTCACCGCAACAAAATAACTAGCACTTAACTTAAAAATAACAGCGCTGCAGCTCTTTTATCATCAAAGAGGACTTTGTCACCTTCCAAAAAAAAAGTTACATCAAAATCGGACAATGGATTACGGAGTAATAGCTAAAAATAGAAGACAAGTTAAAAAATTGGATGCGGCTCCTAAAGCCCTTTTACCTGACACCAATATTATAAAAATCCGTTGAGTAGTTTAGGAGTAATACTCGATTTTGTCCGAGGGGGTGAGGTAAAATTGGGGGGGGGGGGGGGGGTCGGTTTTCGTGGGAAGATTGGCGGGGTCGAGTTTTGGGAAGGTGTTAGAATTGGAGTGGGGGGTGCACGTGCCGAATTTGAAATTTTTGAAGTAAAGGTAGGGGGGGGGGGGGTATTGGTAAGGGTATACTCTACGATCACGATTGAAAGATATGAATTAAAAGAAACATATTTTTTCGAAAAACAGGTAACGGTTCCAATCCCCTTCCAGATTATACCTATACACAAAATATGAAATAATAATTCTTATAACTAAACTTAATATTTAAAACTGAAAACTTCTCAAGTCTTAATTTTTCAAGTAAAATAAATAGGATAATAATCCTATGTCTTGGCACTTTTAGCTCCTCCCATCAACTAATATGAAAAATATTGTACAAATTTTGTTCGTTGAATTTTATTATTCATATTATTTTTCTATACAAAATCTCGGTTTTATAAAAAAAAAATTATTATACTAATTTTACTGATTTAGTTTAATTAATTACTTATTGTACTACTACTTTTTTTAATTTTAATTTTTTAACAAAATTGACTTTATTTAATATAAAAGTTACAAGGATATCCAAAGAATCTAATATGTATGTCGATATCTGTAAAATATTTACGTAAACAATTTTTAAACAATAATTTTACATGTCATTTTAATACCTTAACTTATATCTAGTCCGATATCTCCGGATCCACTGAACGGATTTGAGTGCTGTTTTCTTCTCTGGAAAGAAGAAGAGTTGCTCCGTTGGGTCTAATAAGTTCCAGGGTGGGGCATCGATCTAGATTCTTAGTTATTTAGGTCCAAAATTAGGTTTCAATTTTCAAAATTTTGTATGTTAGATAACTCCGAAACTACTGGAGCTATTTTGATGGGATTTCGCTTTTTGTGATCCTATTGTTATGGGTTTTCCTCTGATGTCTGTCATGACCGTCTAAGTTTACCGACGGCGAAAAGAGCAATTTTGCTGGAATTGTTTTTTTGCCTTTTTAGCGCACTTAGTGGAGTCCAAAAAATTCAGTTTTTTGGTCATAGGTGGAGGTCAATGAGCACTTTAGAACGCACTATTTAGAAGCATATGTCGTAGATCTTAATCGAGCAGCGTCCACGAAAAACTAAATCGGTCACTCACAAAATTACAGTTTTTATGCCAAATTAGGTTCAAATTGTTCGATTTTGAAGATTTAAAATAGTCTGTGCTATTCACTGTCACTTTTTACACCTATATAGTCACTTTAAAGTTTTAAAATCGTCACTTTTTCCACTTTTTATGAAACGGTTGGTTTTGGCGGGAATCCATTTTTCGAGAAAAGAAAATGAATTGCTTGTGAGGTATTATGTTTTACGGTTCCGTTGGTGATATTAAACTTAACATAAATTTAACTAAATTAACAGCAACAGTAAATTAGAAAAATGTAATTCAACCGGGATTCGAACCCACGACCTCTAATGGCTCTGTGGGCCACCCTATAAGCGCGTAAATTTTTCTGCCTCGTGTCTCACAATCACGATTTTACACAAGCTATTCTTTCTCTTCTACATATTTATTTTTTAAATTAACATGATTAGTAAATAAAATAATAATTTATTGTAATAATCTTTTTTAAAATAACAACGCCTACAAGAAGTCAAAATCAATAAAAATGTATTTCTTGCTTAAATCCTTCTTCATAGAAATGCCGCGATAAGACGTAGTATAATTGTGGCTTACCGTTTTTGTGTATCATTCATGTCTTTGGATTGTATTACATCGATATATTAAAATTAGCCCTTTTACATATTCTTATGTGCGTGCACGCACTTCAAAACTTTTAAGTCAACTGAAGAAAAGAAATAGAAATTAGAAAAACATTTTTAAGGATGTTCTTTATATTTTAACATAATTTTTATTACATATAATACGACCACAACAAAGAGAATGTAATCAATATGGACCACAACTACCGCGCTTGACACTTTGTGCTAGCCGTATAGTATTGTTGTTACGAGTCAAATTATGCTCTAAGACAATAGCATTTAATACTATGTTGGAATGAAATAAATATATTACGTATTAAATTATAGGTATTTTTTTTCTTTTTAAGATATTTGTCCGCCAAATTATGCTCTAAAACATTCATTTTTAAAACTATATTGAAATGAAATAAATGTCGTGCTAACCGTGTAATATTTTCGTCACGAGTTGTGTGCGCCAAATTATGCTCTAAGGCAATAGCATTTAAAACTATATTGAAATGAAATAAATGTCGTACTAACCGTGTAATATTTTTGTCACGAGTTCTGTGCGCCAAATTATACTTTAATACAATAGCGTTTAAAACTATACTAACTATACTTACTTGAAATAAATATATAATGTATGTACATATTTGGTTATTTTGTTCCTAATATAATATTTGTTTGTATTATACGTTACGTTAGATTGTTTTTAAAATAATATTAGTGCGGTTTACTCGCTTGAATTGTTTATCAATATAAAGAACACTCCTTAAAAAACATAAACCGCGTTTGCCAAAGAAATGCCGACATAGGGGTCAAGGACATAGCAAGTGTGACTACCGTAGTTGCGGCGGTAATTGTATTGCTTTACTTAATTGCTACTTTAATATTATTATTGATATTTTTAGGCCTTTTAATATAAAAATCATATTATTGATGTTTTAAAATATTGACGTAATAATAGTTTAAATTAAAATATTTTATGAAAAGCTTTATTAAATATAATGTCAGAAACGTAATAAGAACATATAATCTCATCTTTTTTGAAGTCGGTTAAAAGTATTGTCTGAACACTACTTGTGAAATATGAGCTAACAAATATATTAAACACAAAACGCGCATGCCGCTCCGCCTTTACCCGTGCACCCAGAGTGGCCCCCTCAGTAGTCAGTGAGACACAATAAAATCGACAAAGTAAAGGCGAAATATACGTAGTTTACAAATATTATAAACACGGAAACGCACCCCCGCACCACCCCGCTCCGCCTTTACCCGTCAACCCAGTGCGGCCCCATAATTCGTAAGTGGGACACAATAAAATCGATAAATTAAAAGCAAAATATACGCGGCTCGCGAGCACCCTCCAAATTTCGCGCGGCCGATGGATGAACTACGATATTCGCCAAAAATCACCCTAGGAATAAATTTGTGTCCAAGCCAAGTTATCGCCCGTGCACCCAGAGTGGCCCCCTCAGTAGTCAGTGAGACACAATAAAATCGACAAATTAAAATCGAAATATACGTAGTTTACAAATATTATAAACACGGAAACGCACCCCCGCACCACCCCGCTCCGCCTTTACCCGTCAACCCAGTGCGGCCCCATAATTCGTAAGTGGGACACAATAAAATCGATAAATTAAAAGCGAAATATACGGGGCAAAATATACGCGGCTCGCGAGCACCCTCCAAATTTCGCGCGGCCGATGGCTGAACTACGATATTCGCCAAAAATCACCCTACGAAGAAATTTGTCTCCAAGCCAATTTTTGGCCCAGTCATTTCAAACATCGAAACAAACCTTTGGACAAAAAATCAGGGTTGGTTAATATTGTATCCGGAATACGGATACAATAGACCGGTGGATACAAGAGTGCAGCCAAATTTCCCCATACTTGGGACAAGATGATTCGCAAGATTTATATATATATATAGTATCGTAGATGTTGCTCAACATGGAACTAAGTTCCATTTTATTCTTGCACATTTCAGTGGACTTTGGGAGGCAGGTGTTAAGTCGGCCAAATACCATCTGATTAGAGTGTTGGGAAATTGTTATCTGATGTACTATGGAGCTTCACTCTGTACTAATTCAAATCAATATTTATTAATGTTGTATTTTAAATTCGCGGCCACTTACACCCTTATCGACAGACCCTGATGACGTGCTTCCATCGACTCCTGGACACTTTTAAATGACAATTACTTCAGTTCGCGTCCAGGATCGTGGTAAACTTCTAGCAATCGCCTGAACCGTTTCCAGCGGATTGAGCAATTTATACAGTATTTTTGGATCCGGTGTCAAAAAGAATATGTTTCCGAGCTGCAGCAGCATGTGAAACGTCTAAATTCTAAGGACTCACTCTAGTTCCATTTAGGTGGAGCCATTAAGATACCTGCTGCCATTAAGATGGAGGATGGGCTGAATTGTCGCTTTTCACACTACTGATAATATTAGCCAGGTTGCAGATATTAAGATTGCCAATGGAGTCATAAGAAGAGTTTGTTCAAAAATGTGTTCTTTACTGGAAGATTCCTGTTGAAAGGCAGGCTTTCAACGGCCGGGGGCATGTTCAAGCATCTTTTTACTTAACTATTTAATTCATATAAGTTATTTAAGCTACATAGTAATATACCACCGTATTGCCTTTTATTTTCATCAGGCGACGTATAGTTTATCATGTGACGGTGATTTTAAAATTAATTCTGTACTTTTTTTCATTGAAATAAACCGTGAGACTGCGTAAAAAAAAGAAAAAAAAAAAAAAGATTGAAATAAACCGTGAGACTGCGTACTGCTTGGTCGTTTATTTTATTTTTAACCCCCTATACGAACAATATAACTTTATGTAGTATATCAACTATCTGATATCCGTAACACAAGCCTCGGTGCTTACACGGAACTAGATATCGCTGTGTGTTAACGTTACAACATATTTATATCCTAAACGTATATATTTAAATTTCTCAAGCAACTAGACTTTTAAATGCGTGTATAAGTTTTAATACAAAGTTATCTATATTTCTATCAATTCATGAAGAGTCTAAAATACTAAACATGTACATCTTTTACCTGTTTAGAATAAAGTTTTTTTAAAGTAAAAACAGCTTTTTTATTTATATTGAAGAAAAAGCTCTAGTGTAAAGTACAAGAAATCACTAATATAAGCTCATTAGACGTTTAAGGCGTTTAACCACGCAAGAGCAACCGCGGGCAATCACTACTATTAATAATATATATTTATTCAGCCCTTTTTAACGTCCCACTGCTGGGCACAGTCTTCCGTTCAATAAGAGCCTTAGAGTAGCCTTCCACCTCGCTAGCCAAGTGCTGTTGGCGAATCACAACTTGCTAGATTCTCTCAGCCATGCAGGTTTCCTCACGATGTTTTCCTTCACCGTAAGACAAGCGGTAATCATGATAGAAATGATTCGCACATGAAAATATCAGAGGTGCGAGACCCGGATTTGAACCCGTATCCCTCCGTTATCCAAGCGAGCGTGTTACCTAAAATAATAAATTTATTTTGAAATGAATAATTACAACCTGAAGCGATGATACAACACTAAAAGTGCATTTAACATTGTGTTAATTGAAATGCATATGGCTACCCTCAGGCGTCACGTCACTTTGAACATCATTCGTCAATTTGATACACAAGTTTGTAAACCTATATATCCTTAATCACTACATAATCTATACTAATATTATAAAGCTGAAGAGTTTGTTTGTTTGGTTGAACGCGCTAATCTCAGGAACTACTGGTTCGAATTGAACAAGTCTTTTTGTGTTGGGTAGTCCGTTTATTGAGGAAGGCTATAGGTTATATCACATCACGCTTCGACCAATAGCAGCGGAGCATCAATGAAAAATTTTGCAAAACAAAAAAACATGTTCCTTTTGAGAGCTTCCGTTACATGCGCTGCATTAACGGTTAAGGTTCATCGGTAGGAATCAGGTGTAGGATTAACGCGTTCTTTGACGCACGAGAAATAACATTGGACTCTAAATGGGAATCGAAGCTAAACCTTCTCTTGCAAGCCGTCGTAGATTTAATGATCAAATATTTTTATATAAAATTATTAATAATTTTGTGGACTCCCCTTATCTGTTAAATAATATACTATTTTGTATTATTCGTTACCAAATTTTAAAAATAAAATAAAAGACGTATGTACTTTGAAAAATAGGTTTGTAACTTCACTAAATATGTGTATATAATTGTATATAGGTGTTTTTATATATGTATATGTATATTTTAGGTAATACTCGGATGAAAAATAAATAAAAAAACACAAAATTTATTAAAATAAACGTATTGCAGTACCAAATAACTTAATAAATGGTGATAAAAACGAACGAAAATAAATGAAGACATGACTGGATAAAGGTGATGTAGTGACGTTAACTGAACTATAATAGTTAAAAATATGACTGTTTTAAGGTTTAAATCTGTTTATAAACACATATCACCGACATCTAATCTATCTATACTAATATTATAAACACGAAAGTGTAAGAATGGATGGATGGATGTTTGTTACTCTTTCACGTAAAAGCTACTGAATGGATTTTAATGAAACTTTACAATATTATAGCTTATACATCAGAATAATACATAGGCTACAATTTATAAAGATATTGTATGAATTGTCCAAAATATGATGATAAGTGTCGAGTAAGTAGTAAAAAATCTACCATCTGCGAGCTATTCTGGCGTGCGCTGCCAAAACCGCTAGAGTTACACATATTATGTAATGTATGATGGAAATGTTTATCTTAAACAAGTGACTCACCCTCACTTTGCTCGGGTTTGTCCCTAGATTTAGCGCGAGCGAAGCCGCGGGTTCCACTAGTGCATTACCTATAAAACAGTGATAATTCGACAAAATATAATCACGTTTATCCATTCACTAATTTTTATTAAAGTATACTAAAGTAATAAAGTTTTAGTATAAATTTAAATATATTAAATCTATTTTTAAGTGAAATATTGAAAAGTCAAAGAATATTATCTCAATGAGAAATAAATATTTTTTTGCGCCTAAAAAAAATTACAAGCAATCTGTCTATTCCATATACAAAAAGCGTAAAATCGCCAAAGGAGAAACTAAACAAGTATTATTGCATTAAATATTATATGTATTGAAGGTAGCTTATTTTCATTACTTATAGATTTTAAAAATAACCATTATCGATAATCTCTCTTTCTGTGAAATCAAAGGAAAAGTACAGAAGTTTTTGAGACAAACCCGGACTGACATACACTCAACTGTGGTGATTTAAATCTATATACTAATTACTAATATTATAAAGCTGAAGAGTTTGTTTGTTTGTTTGTTTGTTTGGTTGAACGCGCTAATCTCAGGAACTACTGGTCCCCGCAACCTTAAGGTTGCTCCACAGTTCACTCTGCATCATAGAAGTAAGAAGACAACTGAAGCCTGTATTACAAGTCATAGTTTACATGTATGTTACGGAACCCAAACCGCCGCATCAGCGGTGCCCTACAAACCTGCGCGGCGACGACGAGACAAGGCCAAGCGCAGGTACAAGCGCAGCAATCACCTAAATTATAACTATGTTAATATTGTATTTCCTATAGAAATTTCAATATAAAAGATCACTTATTCACATCTTCACTTCTTGCTCTAATATCGACAAGTAGTCAACTAGCCATGTAGTTTAGTTATAATTTTTTTAAGTTGATAAACTAATTTTAAGTTAATTGGATTTTCTCTGCATCCCATGGCTGCCTCCAAAATATAATTTGTATTAAAATTTATCTAAATAAACACAGCCGGTACTTACAAACTTTTGTCCTTATTATAGTAGCCTGAAAAATTCACAGAAGCCGAAATGATCTTAAGAAGTGGGTAAAATCGTTATGCGCATTATATTTTTCCTAATACTAATAATTACTAGCCTTTCCCGCGGCTTCCCTCGCGTTGTACAGGCTGAAAATCAAAAAGAATATATTTCTCCCGTTCTTGCAACATTTTTCATTAATGCTCCGCTCCTATTGGTCGTAGCGTAATTTAATATAGCCTATAGCCATCCTCGATAAACGGACTATCCAACACAAAAATAATTTTTCAATTCGGACCAGTAGTTCCTGAGATTAGCGCGTTCAACCAAACAAACAAACAAACTTTTAAGCTTTATAGTATTAGTATAGATTAAGAAAATAAATAAATTTCGACGTCAAAAATAAAGCCAGACAAAGCCAGGTCAAACCATTGTATAAAATAACAAAAAAATCGTGGGTGTAATATAATATGATATACCCTAATAGGTCTTAGGAGTTTCCGAAGCCCTAACACAAGACCTAACAATGAATCCAAGTTTTCATTCTTACAATTTTCAATACATTTGGAAAATAAACTATCTGACATGAATTCTTTCGCGACGCAAATATTATATATGAATAGATATTATTTCAATTTTTTCTAAAGAAGAACATACTGTAAACTTTAGCAGAACAGAAGTGCTGTGGAGTGGCTTTAGTCGTATTTTTTCTATAAATGGATTAGTACCAAAGTAAGAAAAAATATATACTTGTTTTAAGTATATATGTAGTATTTCTCGCGGCTCCACCCACGCGCTAAAGACTGGAAACCAAATTCTTAGATTTTTAACCGACTTAAAAAAAGGAGGAGGTTATATGTTTCATTGTATATATATATTTTTTTAATGTATGCCGTCTGTGGGCCGAGTTTAAAAATCTTTTTTTGTTCGGTCAAGATCTGATGATGGGATCCCAGGGAAATCGAGGGCAACTCTCAAATTTTATAGGCACCTATTATGTTTTTGATATATTTTCTAAAGATGTTCAAGCATTTGCGTCTGAAAATTATCATCTCATATGGATGGCACCGAATCCGACAATAACTAAGTACCTAATTAAAATATATTTTTTTCTTTTTAGTTTCGATTTGTAACGTTTTTACATATTATTATTATACCTGTATTATACATGTAATGTTATTATAGCCTATGGGCTTCCTCGATAAATCGGACAACACTGAAAGAATTTTTAAACTTGAATCAGTAGTTCCTTTTTTTTAATGTTAGCCCAGCAGGTCTGCCGAAGCAGACGATACAGCCGTGGGGTTGCTCTATAGTGCACTCTGCTAGTAGAGAAGTACCAGGAGCAACCTACATGACACAACACCCACTGAAGTGGGCCCCTCCTGCACGTATCTTGGCTTCGCGCCTGGCTAGATTGCCTGTTGCCGGACACTACTAACCTCCAGCCTTTTCAGCGTAAATAAATAATAAATAAATAAATAAATAAATATGTTGGGACATTTACACACAGCACTATGTAGTTCCACGGTAAGGTACGAGCCTTGTGTTATGGATACTAGATGGTTGATATACTACACATATATAAGTTTTAAATACATACATATTATAAATATAAACATCCATGACTGGAGTACAAACATTCGTGCTCAATGTATGCCCCCAGCGGGACTCGAACCCGCGACCGCTGGCGCAGCAACTAGGGTCACTACAAACTGCGCCACGCGTGTCGTCTAGAGAATGAACATACAGAAACACATACAAACTAATAGTACTTGTCTAAAACCTGACTGGCTCTTTTCCCATTTTACATTTGCTTTGCCTGTGCTAAATCTAGGGAAGAGCCCGAGCAAAGCGAGGGCGAGTCGCTAGTCACGACTATAAAATGCAAACACGCAAGTAAAAACTGATTTATAAGAAATATTGGTACAGCGTGAAAATGGCGTGTTTAAATAAGAATTTGCAAGCACACTCCATTCCACATCTACCGTGAAGCACATCCGGTAACCCGCGCCGCCTGCGGGTGTACCAATTAGTGACTTCCGAAATAGAGTTCCCTCCAGACAATAGCAGTTTGGGGTGAAACATCGTTGTATTTTAGTATAGCCTGTACCTAATTTTAACCTCATTTTTTACATTTTACTTAATGTCTAAAGTCTAAACCAATGGTAGTGGGTTTGATGTCTGGATGAGAAGTAAAATAAGAATTTCCCACCATATAACTTTGTTTGTAGGATATTAGAAATTACTGTACAGACTTTCATGCGATTTTCATAAAATGAATTTTTCAAATCGAACCAGTAGTTTTTGAAATTAGCGTGTTCAACCAAACCAACAAACGTTTCAGCTTAATAATATTAGTATAGGTTATCAAAAATGCCAGACACGGATCTGAATGCACTCGGTTTCCTAAGCGCGTTACCACTGCCTTAATCACCATAAGTCCTTTCCAAATCTCGCTGGATAAATTTACACTTTAGTCTGACGTAAATTTCATGTATTAAAATACGTAAAAAAGCAAGATTATTAGTGAGAAATGTAATATTCCAACGAAAACCAAATTTTAAGCCTAGTTCTTAAATTTGGCACTATAGTATACAAACGCAACTATAGCAGTATACACGAGACGAGAGCTCACAACAGCCCTCATGTAAAATATTAATTACTTCTGTACGTAAATTCAAAAAGATATATTTCAGTAGAGTTGTTCCGAACTTACCGATCCGCGCTGCGCTTCGCAAATTCCTCATTAGGTGAAGAGCTTGAAAGAGAAGTAGTGGTTTTATTAAAATATTTATAACTATAGTTTGAAATTGCTAAAAATTTGGATTCCCATGACATGACCATGGCAAATGGATATGGCTTAGACCAATACATGGTTTGGTGTATGGGAATATTTCATGACAAATCCATAAAAGTTTTACTACCATGGACTTTTCTTCAAAACAACCAAAAAACCTCACCTACAACTAGAGGATTCGATCCCGGTCGATATTTCTAATCCCGGGATTTCGGGATTATCTACAGTCAATCTCGGGATCCCGGGATAGTCCCGGGATTATACTGTTAATGGAAAGTGGTAACAAAAAGACAGTAAAACATATCAAAATCTTTTTTTTATTCATCTTTTAGTTTTGTGAGGACATAGAATATAATTTAAGTTTTAAATCTTCAAAAAGGCGGTTAAACAAAATTATACTTTCTTCTTCTATAATATCTATATCTATACTTAATATTATAAAGAGGACAGATTAGATTAGAGATGTTTTTGACGATTTCACTCAAAAACTACTGAACCGATTTTAAAATTCTTTCACCATTAGAAAGCTACATCCTTACTGAGTAACATAGGCTATAATATATTTTCCAAAAAATATAAATCTCTACATAAAATGGAATAATGTAACTCAAGGTATCACAATTTTCTCTCTAAAAGTCATTATTCTGCGATATATAAAATAATGTTCTATATAAGTATTAATAGTACTCATGATTGCTCAGAAAAAAGTCCGCGATAGCATAGATCTAACTATTACCTATAGTTATGCTACAATAACAGTTTTAGTTTGAAATGTTTAGTTTAAATACGGGTGGAATCGAATAGCGGTGATATTTGTATCATGATATTAATCCTTATAATTTTAAATGGTTTGATAAATAAGGTAAATTATATATGTGTTAATTACACTTTAAATAACGAGGATCTGACTTTTCGTTTAGAAGTTATGACGGATATAAAAAATCTCTAGGTTAAAAAAAAGTCGCGGTTTAAACAAACTGTCCTCACGTTCAATCTATTAACAAATAGCTACTAATTTTCGTATTTACGTTTAAAAAAAAACTTTTATATATTAAACTTTACTCATTAATTATATATTTTTTATATTATTAAAAAGGCTTTATTAAGTAAAATACAGTGGCAAAGTCTACCAAACGCCGCCGTGTCGCGCCGTGTGGCCTGCAATCACGAAAAATGGGTATAAAGAAGGTGGGTGGAAAAGTGTGTAAAGCCGAAGATTTATCATTTGTAGAACCGCAAGTAAAATTAAAAAATATAAAGTGAAATATTCTTCAAAATATTTAATTTAAAATTTATACATTATTTTTTTCTAAAAGCAATTACACACTTTTACGCATAATCCGGTACCGGTCGGTACCAAAAACAAATTAAATCAGCTGTGTAAACAAAATGGCAATCAAAACGTCTCGTCAAATTAGTGCGTTTCGTTTCACGCACATTTTTATTGACTTATTTAAAAAATTTATCAATCCCGAAAATCCCGGGATTTATTGAATTTGATCCCGAAAATTTCGGGACTAAAATATGACCGGGATCCCGGGATCCCGGATCTCGGGAATCTCGAATCCTCTGGCTACAACCCACCACAGTCCACTCCCTTATCAGGGAAGTACCAGGAGCAGTACATATAATGCCTCTAAGAGTTCCTGAATTCGCTACATATGTTCAAAAATAGATAGAGCAAAAGTTCCGTGCCATAACCTATAAAAACGGCAAAAAAATGATGCCTGTTGTAAAGCCCCTTAAATATTTAATTTATTCAGTTTTTTTGTATTTGTTGTTATAGCGGCAACAGAAATACATTATTGTCAGTGAAAATTTCCACTTTCTAACTATCACGGTTCATGAGATACAGCCTGGTGACAGACGGATAGACAGACAGACGGATAGCGAAGTCTTAGTAATAGGGTCCCATTTTACCCTTTGGGTACGGAACCCTAAAAATGCATCGTTAAAGATAGAAAAAAAATATAGCTTAATATTATGAAATTTTTCGATATGCCGATACGCTGCCACTGAGTCATCTAAAACTATTACTCAAATATTTCCAAAGCTTGATTAAACCTTTGAGCTGCGAATGCATTCCATGAGGATGTATAACGTTCGAACAGACCATTTCTGATACACTTTTTCAGGTAAAACTCTAAAGTCTAAAGAAGTGAAATATAATATGGATTAAAGCCACTACATAGTATAAAACAAAGTCGCTTCCCGCTGTCTGTCTGTCCCTATGTATGCTTAGATCTTTACAACTACGCAACGGATTTTGATGCGGATTTTTGAATAGATAGAGTGATTCAAGAGGAAGGTTTATATATAACAAGCGGAACCCGCGACTTCGCTCACGCTTAATCTAGGGATGAGCTTAAACGAATTGCTCGAATTGATAGACTAGTAATAATAGATCTGAAATAAATATTTTGTCGGTTTTTTTTTTCTTCTGACATAATAGGTATATACCTAGCTCTATCTTGAAGCACTATCTATTGATGAAAACCGCACTAAAATCCATTGCGTACTTTAAAAGATCTAAGCGTACAGACGGCGGGAAGCGACTTTGTTTTATACTTGCATTTCCCGCGGCTTCGCACACGTTTTAAAGACCGGAAACCAAATTCTTTATGAGTCCCGCGTACCTCGCAGGACTAACGCCCGCCCTTCTCGTTTTTGCGACATTTTTCATTGATACTCCGCTCTTATTAGCCGTAGCGTGATGTAATATAACCTATAGCCTTCCTCGATGAATGAACTATCCAACACAAACAGATTTTTTCAAATCGAACCAGTAGTTTTTGATATTAGCGCGTTCAACCAAACAAACAAACAAACTCTTCAGCTTTATAATATTAGTATAGATAGAGATTCAACAATTTTTACACTCCCATTGTTGGGCCATCATCATACAGGACATTGTCCACCTACGAAAATATACTACGCATTGAAGAAAATAAACTTTGCACAGAAGTAACTGACATTATTAGTTTAACATGTAAAACCATTTCATTTGTTTCAAAATCCATGAATGTGGTTAAAACAATAGTTAAGTAAAAAATAACTATGGAAAAATAGATATAGCTGAGTGTTTGTCACACTTATTCAAATCTATACGTATAAATAAAATTGGAGGGTCTGTTTTTAATTTCAAATTAGCAGCTTTTCACTAAATGCATATGAAAGTATATTTGTTTTTTAATTTTGTATGTCTGTCTGATGGTCGGATAATCTCTGAAACGGCAGGTCCGATTTTGACGTGACTTTCACTCGCAGATAGCTAATGTTATAAGGAGTAACTTAAGCTACTTTCATTTTAGAATTTTTATTTATTTTAACTAGCAGAACCCGCGGCGTCGCTTGCACTAAGACCAGGGACGAAAATAATTTAATTATAATCAACAAACATCGAAGCAAAGTCGAAGCTGAAAGCTAGTGAAAATAATCAATAGAACGATGGATGCATTCTGCAAATTAACATAAAAATATATTTTTTTCACAAATGAATGCTACAGAAAGTACTACGGGTATTTGGAAAAAATATAGCCTTTTGAATACGTTATTTCGTAGCGATGAGAGGCTGAAAACGAAGAGTTGGGACGCTGCTATGTCGACAAATTAATTAATTAATATATTTTATTTGAACAGTGGTAGCCCAATTGTAACAAGTGCGCTTGGAAACCGAGTGAAGCGGGTTCTATTCCGAGTCCTGCACCTCTGATATTTTCACGTGTGAATTATTTCTCTCATGATTTCCACTTGTCTTACGGTGAAGGAAAACATCGTGAGGAAACCTGCATGTCTGAGAGAAGATATCACAAATTTACTCGTGATTTAGAACTCTCAAAAACATTTGTAGACAATACAAAAATAGCCGAAACTATTTATTTCGCCAAAATTATAAAAATCAAAATTTATATCATTACCGATATTGCAAATAATAGCAAAAAAAAATTATCGAAATTGGCAAAACTTTCACATAAAATTGCGAGAGCCACCTCCTTAATCCGGCCCAGTCGCAAAATCCGTTCTTAGCGGACGTCTGCTAACTATGAAATACCTCCCTGCCAAATATAATCATTTACATATTTATTGTTGCGTGTTAGGGTTCGAACGATTTGGAGAAAAAGACCTGCTGACTCTTTCAGAGACTTTATTCACTAGCACTAGGTCCGACACAAAGCACTAGGTTCAAACACTGGGTACAAACACTAGGTACTAGGTACAAACACTAGGTACTAGGTACAAACACTAAACAACTAAGTACACTCACTAAGCACTAACGATGTCCGAGGTCGTAGCCAATGTCGTAGGTTTCCACTGGTATCACTTTTGATCACTAGTCTTCACTGCGAAGTCGCTTCGTCGATCGCTCAAACTGAACTGAACTCGCTCGGCCACCCGCGGCCTATTTATACCGGCCGAGTCTAGTCCCAGACCATTCTGGAACATTCGCGCGTGTGCGCGTGAACATTTTCGAGTTTATTCCTCTATATAGCTCCTCTAGCGCCATCTAGTATTGAGTGGAGGTTTCACGTTCTGTACAGCACACAAAGTGGTTCCTTCGCTCCACACTAGATGGCGCAAGCTCCTTTACTCGTGTATTCGTAACACTACTCCCCTCTTAGAGATGCTCGTCCCGAGCATCGTTGTTACTGCCATGGTAACGCGCCAGACGGTCTATGTGTACCACTTTGAATGTCCCTCTTGGTTGCTTTTGAATCCTATAAATCACATCATTCATTCGGGTAACCACTTTGTATGGACCGTCCCACTTGGTCTGCAACTTTGGAGATTTCCCTTTCCGGCGGATTGGGTTATGCAGCCACACCAGTGACCCTTCCTCGAATCCTCTCGTGTTCGATTTCCGGTCGTATCTGGTTTTTCATGTTCTCACTTGACTGTAACCCATTTTCCCGAACCAACGCGTGTATATAGCGCATTTTCTCCTTTAAATTGCTGACATAGTCTTGTACGGTCTCTGATCCCTCCGGTGACCCTCCTGTCAATAGGTCTACTGGTATTCGTAGTTCTCTACCGTAATTGACATACGCCGGGGTAGCTTTTATGCTCTCATGCTCGGCGGTTCGGTACGACAGAAGGAAGAGTGGTATATACTTGTCCCAATCCTTTTGTTTGTCGTCTACCAATTTCGCCAAATGCCTCTCAAGAGTCTGGTTAAATCTCTCAACCATTCCATCGGACTGTGGGTGGTACGCGGTGGTCCTCGTCTTATGCATGCCCAAAATTCTGCACACTTCCTGGAACACTTGCGATTCGAAGTTCCTGCCCTGATCAGAATGGATTTCTAGAGGCACACCAAAGCGACATATCACTTCTTCGACTAGCTTAGAAGCGACTGTTGTAGCTTCTTGGTTTGGTATGGCGAACACTTCGGGCCATTTGGTGAAGTAGTCAATGACGACCATAAAATACTTGTTTCCTGATTCCGTTACAGGAAATGGCCCGGCTACGTCAACTGCAATTCGTTCCCATGGTGCACCGACGTTATACAGCTGCAGCTTCCCACGGCTCCTGGTCTGTGGTCCTTTTACAGCAGCGCAAGTAGTACATTTGCGACACCAATCCTGTACATCATCTCGACAATGCAAACAGTAGAATCGTTCTCGCACTTTTGTTAACGTCCTCTTGACACCTAGATGACCTCCTGATACGCCATCATGTACTTCACGGAGAACATCTGGTACTCTCGATCTTGGGACAATTATCTGAAGATGGTACTCTCTGCCGTTAGTCTTCTCCCATTTCCGGTAGAGTATTCCGTTTTGAAGTATCAGACTGTCCCATTGCGCCCAGTACGACTTAGTGACAGCGCCAGTGGGTGCAACCTCACTCCAGATTGGTTTTACTTCACCCCGTTTCTTCCATGTGATGATGTGCCGAAGGTCGTCATCTGTTTCTTGAGCCTCCCTCATAGCATCATTCTCCCAGAGACCCAAAGGACTTGTTCTCGTTAGCTTTAATGTTACTTCATTAGATTCCTGCTTAACACAATGTTTGCAGTCTTCCGAACACGGCCTTCGTGAGAGTGCGTCAGCGTTCCCATGCATCTTTCCGCTGCGGTGTTCCGTCTTGAAGTCATACTCCTGAGCCCGGGCAGGGGACGAAGCCCCTTGCTTCTTCAGCTCCTCTATTTGATCCTCGATCCTTTTCATCCTTGCCAGATGGTTCTCCTTCTGCGGGCAGTTGAGCTGAAGATGCCCCCTCTCACCGCACTTGTAGCACATGACTCCATAACTTCTCTTCGTAGGAGCCTTAACCTGCTTGGCTTCCTCAGAGACCTCACGGACCTTATGGGTCTGCCGTACGTCATAGCGAACAGCCTCGACCTCCAAAGCATGCGCCAATGCTTCCTTTAGCGAGGTATGGTGACGAAGCCTCACTGCAGCTCTGACTTCCAGGTCTTTGATTCCGTCGACAAATGCTTGAACAATGTTCGTGTCTACCGTCTTGGTGTCGGCTCCTGGGTGTGCCTTCCTGACGAGTTTTTCAATTTCCAGCGCCCATTGTTGAAGTCCTTCTCCTGAACGTTGGACTCTGTCACGCAGTTGGGCACGGAACACGTGTTCCAGGTGTCGCTCCCCGTATCTGGATTCAAGTGCCTCCATCAGGTCTTGGAACCCATTTCCTGTATGTGGCAGTGCTTCCAAGACAGACAAGGCTTGCCCTCTGAGCGCAACAGTGAGAGCGGTCAGACATTGTTCTTCCGTCCATCCATTGGCAGTGGCAACAGTCTGGAATTGCCGACGATAAGCGTTCCACGAAGTAGTGCCGTCGTATGGCGGCACTTTCACTCTTGGTCCTTGCGCCCCTCCGGTAGTTCCACTAGACATCGCAACTCCCGTGGTTTCAAGGCGCGCCACTTTCTTCTGTAGTTCAGCGAGACCGGTTATCACATTTTCGACATCCAATCCTAACCCGGTAACTCGTTCTTCTACTTCGTCGACATCTTTTCGAAGCTTACCCACTGTGTCACTAACATCTTTTATAGCCAAAAGCGCTTTTTGTTGGAGGTCTTTTTGTTGCTCTTGTGATTCTTGCAAAGCCTTTTGTGATTCTTGCAAAGCCTTTTGTGATTCTTTCATTACCTCTTGTGATTCTTTCATTGCCTTCATTAATTCAAATAAACTTCCTAATTGAAGTGCCACTTGAGGGTCTGTAGAAGCTACGGTGCCGCTGATGGGCGTGGCCTGTCCGGTGGGCGTGGCAAGGTGGGTGGAGCAAGTGGGCGGGGCCTGAGTCAAAGTGGGCGGAGCCTGAGTCAAAGTGGGCGGAGCCTGAGCCAAAGTGGGCGGAGCCTGAGCCAAAGTGGGCGGAGCCTGAGCCAAAGTGGGAGGGGCCTGAGGGGCGTGGTCAGTGGGCGGGGCCTGGTAGGCGGGGCCAGTGGGCGGGGCCTGAGGGGCGTGGCCAGTGGGCGGGGCCTGGTAGGCGTGGCCAGTGGGCGGTGCTTGGCCCCCAGTGGCAGTCACAGCTCGTTGTGTCCTCGTCCTTACCCCCTCCTTGGGGTTCTCTCTCGGAGTCAATGGCATCTCCAAATCTCACTTCCGACACCAGTTGTTGCGTGTTAGGGTTCAAACGATTTGGAGAAAAAGACCTGCTGACTCTTTCAGAGACTTTATTCACTAGCACTAGGTCCGACACAAAGCACTAGGTTCAAACACTAAACAACTAAGTACACTCACTAAGCACTAACGATGTCCGAGGTCGTAGCCAATGTCGTAGGTTTCCACTGGTATCACTTTTGATCACTAGTCTTCACTGCGAAGTCGCTTCGTCGATCGCTCAAACTGAACTGAACTCGCTCGGCCACCCGCGGCCTATTTATACCGGCCGAGTCTAGTCCCAGACCATTCTGGAACATTCGCGCGTGTGCGCGTGAACATTTTCGAGTTTATTCCTCTATATAGCTCCTCTAGCGCCATCTAGTATTGAGTGGAGGTTTCACGTTCTGTACAGCACACAAAGTGGTTCCTTCGCTCCACACTAGATGGCGCAAGCTCCTTTACTCGTGTATTCGTAACATTATTTACATATCGATATTTTACAATCCCACATCACTACTCATAAGTTTGTATGTTTGTACATACTAGAAGATTTATATTTAAAATCGGCTCTATTATAGTTTAAAGTAAATATTCTATTTGAAAGAGCCTATTGATAGATTTCGTATGAAAAAAATGCTTTTTAGAAGATGTTAAAATTTTAAAAACTTTAGGAGATTTTATAACATTAATACTATTAACTAGGTGAGTAACCTGGTTGCACTCGAGTTTAGCTTTAGATAACTTTTAATACAATACTAACAGTTTTTATGACCATTTGTGTCTATCTTTGTACTAAATTTCATCAAAATCCGACCAGTCATTTTATTTTGAAAATGACATGAGTACAAATCAATCGAATGAAGAATAAGTCACCATATTCTTTTATTATAAAAGCTAAAATACTACTAAAATGTCAGCGCGAGCGCGAGCGAAGTTACATAATATAAATTTTCCTCTTGAATCACTCAATCTATTAAAAAACCGCATCAAAATCCGTTGCGTAGTTTTAAAGATCTAAGCATACATAGGGACATACAGACAGCGGGAAGCGACTTTGTTTTATACTATGTAGTTATATTCAGGCCTTTTGACCGCCCTACTCCTAAGGGTGGGCCTCAGATCATCCACCATGATGTCCAAGTGACCCAGTAGACTTTGTAGGTCTTTCAAACTTGCTATGTTCTCTTAGACCGCAGGTTTCCTCACGATGTTTTCCTTTAATTGTAGAATTATATTCGAAATGATTCATCTTCAGCCCTTTTTAACGTCCCATTTCTGGGCACGGGCCTCCATCAGTACGGGAATCAGGTCATAGTCCACCGCGCTGGCCTAGTGCGTGTTGGCGGACTTCACATGTCTTTCCAAAACTTGCTAGGTTTTTCTAAGACATGCAGGTTTCCTCACGATGTTTTCCTTCGCATATATAAAATTAAATGAGAGGCCTGGGATTTGAACCCACTTCCTTGGTTTAACAATCGAGCGTGTTACCACTACGCTACCACTGCCTTTTAATATTTTAATTTTTAAATATCAACGAACATAATTAGCCACATTTTTGTATATACTTACATATCACTTGATTTACTGTATCTCCTGTTAAAGTGCGAGTCACTCTACTTACATTACGTAAACACCTGAGCCTATCGGTTTTACCGTTAGCCGTACTAGAGTTTAACTATTGGTTTTCTTAAATGAAAGTTAAATTTCAATGGTTAATCTACCTGTATAATATGTTAAATATAAGTTTTATTATAAAAAAAGGCAAATTGGTACAAAAATCCATAATAATTTTCTTATATTTATAAATGAAACTATCTGACACTGTCTGTAACAAGTATATAACCCCCTGAGACGTCTAATACCTTAGTCTCTCCCGTGACCATGTGCGCTGTAAAGCATTCGAAACGTCGGAAACCAAAAATCATAATAAATCCGCGACAAAATCCGGAAAGATAGTTTCATTTATAATGTCAAACATTCGCGTAAACCTAAGAAAGTATTATTTCTTATATTTGTTTGAAGAATTGATAATAATATTTACTAAGGGAGTTTTTTTAAGAACACTATCCCACAACCTGACCATCTTGTGGTACTTTAATGAAAAACTATCACGCCTATAGATTTATGCTTTAACATAGTAATTTAACTTATAATCTAGATGTGTCAAATCTGACAAAAATATATAATTTTATAACCAATTAAAATGAACATTAACAATTTTGTGTTCATTGGATATAATGATATTGTACTACTAACGCCATCTGTTAGAAAACCAAAGAACATTGCTGTTACATTATTACCCTAGTTTAACCCTTTTTTCCTTAGGAAATGCATTGACGCCTGTAGGAAATAGGTAATTATGTGAGACTCATCGGCAAGCCAGTTTACTACCCACTAAAACCCAAGCAAGCACCCATCACGTCTTAATGGATCATCGCAGGATTGCTTTGGATTTATTGATTGCGACGCCCCGGCGATTCGGCTGGTCCACCGAAACAGACTAAACAGCCAAGCAACCCTTGCTCCACAGTCCACTCTACTATCCAGAGATGACACGTTTGGCTCAGTTGATAGTGACCCTACCTTCTGCGTCAGCGGTCGCGATTTCAAGTACCGCTGGGGGCATTCATTTGTTGATCACGAATGTTTGTGTTGGTGTTTATATTTATAATATGTATGTATTTAAACTATATATGTAGTATATCAACTATCTGGTATCCGTAACACAAGCTTACTTCGTAGCTTACCACGGAACTAGTTGGCGCTGTGTGTAATAATGTCCCAATATATTTTATCCCAACAAATACCAGGAGCAACCCACACCCACATCGAAGTAGAACAAAGTGGCTTGGCTTCGCGCCCGGCTTGCCAGCCGCTTCTTTTGCTAGTTTAACCATTAGTTAACCAGAGTTTAGATATTCTGTAGACATTGCCACTAAAATGACAGTGTCCGTTCAAATGGAAAAACTTCACCCTCTCAAGACCACGATATTTATTAACGCCATTAATTACTTCTATATAAATTAACTTGTTTTTTTATATTGATAAAGAATACTTATTTTTTTACCATTCTCAGCTTTATAACAAATTAAGGTATTTCTTTAAAAAAAAAAAATTTTTTTACAATCTTTCCAACAAGATGTCTTTACAGTCATTGAAGAATAGACAAATTGCTTTGAAATGGCAAGTGTAGTAGTTCAGTCATAATAAACGTTAAGCCAATATTTTTTTTATAAATATAAATATATTAATATGATATTATTAAGCACAGCACCATCTAGCTCCGTGGTAAGCTACGATGCTTGTGTTACGGATACCAGATACTTGATATAAGTTTAAATACATACATGTTATAAACATAAACACTCATGACTGGAGTTCAAACATTCAACACTCAGCGGGATTCGAACCCGCGACCTGCAAGAAAGTAGTACATTCTAATTACTAACTACTTATACAATACACTAACATATTGACACCTATTTTCTATAAATCTATGTAGTCCCGTACATGCAGTCTACATCACTCACTCTCGCTTCGCTTGGGTTCAGTTCGGAAATTTTAACATTACATCAACTTTTATACATTTATCTTAGTAAAATTTAATCTACGTCTTAATCCGAAAAACCAGCTATCATCATATCAAATTTCATCAAAATCTACTCAGTAGTTCTCTCGTGATATGGTCACAGACAGACAGGCTGCCAAAAATTCTATAGACTAGTATATACACGGGCAGTTGTGGGAAAACACTAGTTTTTTTTTATAAAAATTGAATAGTGGTATCGCCAACAGAATAGTTTAAACAAAATACCTCTTTTTTATATCAGTCAAATACAATATAACTTTAAATCATTAAATAAATTAGTATTATTACTTACTTTATCTAGAAGCCTAAAAGAACTTCAAGCGTGTTTTCGCATACGATACGTGCCAAATTACGTACGCGGGCAGGTGGAAAAAATATTTAGAGATCGTCAGAGAAGTGATAAAAGCAACATGAATTAAATGAAACTATCTTTTGGAAATTTGTCGCGGATTTATTTCGATTAGACCATGATTGCTGCATAATGCTATAAAGAATTCGGGTACCAAAAATCAAAATATATCCGCAACAAAATCCGAAAAGATAGTTTCATTTATAATGTCAAATATTCGCGAACATACCTAATTTCTTAGGTATTAGGTTTAAAATAAATGTATACTAACGTCTACCAAAATCAGTATACATAAATAAAATTAGAGTGTCTGTTTTTAATTTCAAATTAACAGCTTTTCATTAAATGCATATGAAAACTTATACGGTACTTACATAAAAAATCAATTTTTAAAATTTTGCCTGTCTGTCTGTTTATTCCGGCTAGTGTTAAGGAGTAACTGAAGCTACTTTTATTTTATTAGTAAACTAGCAACTTGCCTTAGCTTCGCTCGGGCTCTTCCCTAGATTTAGCACAGGCAAAGCCGCGGGATCCGCTAGTTATGCATATAAACCTTCACTCTATCTATTACAAAAAACCGCATCAAAATCCGTTGCGTAGTTATAAAGATTTAAGCATACATAGGGATATAGGGACAGAATAAGCGACTTTGTTAATTATACTATGTAGTGATTATAAAAAAAACGTTTAATTTATTTTAACCTGCGAAGCGAGCCGTGTTTGCAAGTTTGACGATTTCCTTCGAACTTTTTAAACTGTATGGAACCTTTAATAATGGCTTCACACTTGCCATTTTTTGTCGTCAAATGAGTTTACTCGGCTGTGATGTGCGACATTGATTTTTCAACCATTCAAGTGTTACAAACTGCTAACACTATCTTTAATCTAAATACGTATACAAAAAATTTAGTCCGTTTTTTGGTATTTATCTTTTTTCAATCATTTTCATTAGTTACTCCCTTAATTTAAGTAAATGCTGTATACACCTGTACAGGCGTATCATACTAAACTGTATCATCATCATCATCATCATCAGCCCTTTTTAACGTACCACTGCTGGGCGCGGGCCTCCCTCAGTACGAGGGGGCCATAGTCCACCGCGCTGGCCTAGTGCGAGTTGGCGGACTTCACATGTCTTTTGAAAACTTGCTAGGTTTCCTCAGACATGCAGGTTTTCTCACGATGTTTTCCTTCACCGTAAGACAAGTTGTAATCATGATAGAAATGATTCGCACATGAAAATATCAGAGGTGCGAGACCCGGATTTGAACCCGCGTCACTCGGTTATCCAAGCGAGCGCGTTACCGCTGGGCTACCACTGTCTTCTGAACTGTATATTGCAACATTAATTATAGTGTACTTATGATAAGTCTTATAACGTCCCTTTGCTGGGTAATTCTTTGTGGGGTAATTTAATACGAGGTGGATCAGGCCATAGTCCACGCTGGCTAAGTGCGAGCGGACAGAGCATGTATTTCCTAAGCTATTAGGTACATAATTGCACAAGAAGTATCAGTGCGAGGCACGGGATTTGAACCTAATTACCAAGTGAATGCGCTAT
The DNA here is from genome assembly GCA_905231865.2 of Boloria selene. Taxonomy (NCBI): domain Eukaryota; kingdom Metazoa; phylum Arthropoda; class Insecta; order Lepidoptera; family Nymphalidae; genus Boloria; species Boloria selene. The sequence continues at coordinate 1,302,472 of HG993158.1, read as the reverse complement.
CCACTGGACTGCCTCCGCCCATTCATTATTGTACTGATCGGGTTCATCCCTAGTCTATAGAGTAGATTTATTAAAAACTAGCATTTCCCGCGGTTTCGCACGCGTTCAAAGACCGGAAACCAATTTTTTTCTGAGTTTCTTCCTCGCACGGTATGCTCCTCGTTTTTGCAACATGTTTCATTGATGCTCTTATAGCCTTCCTCGATAAACGGACTATCTAATACAAAAAGATTATATATCTATACATATAAATAAAATTGAAGTGTCTGTTTTTAATTTCAAATTAACAATTAAATTTAAAATTAAAATTTTTGTCGGTCTGTTTGTTCCGACTAATCTCTGAAACGGCTGGACCGATTTTGACGGGACTTTTACTCGCACATAGCTAATGTTATAAGGCGTAACTAAGACTACTTTTTAACCAACATCAATAAAAGAGGACGTAGATATTTTATTTATTTTAAACTAATGGAACCCGCGGCTTCGCCCGCGCTAAATCTAGGGAAGAGCCTAAGCGAAGCGAGAAAATGGTTATTGTGAGTTATCCGTAAGAGATAGACATATACCATCGTGAACTTTTTTGTAGAACTTTTTAAGGTGTACAATACTGTAGTACATTATTTTGATCTATCTCGTAGAGTTAAGCCAGCGTTCGCAATGTAAGCGCAAAAAAGAGTTTATTTACGACATCACATTAGAAACCTCTTCTCTTCTGTTTCTCTACTATTATGCATGTTTTACACATATAAACCTTCCTCTTGAATCACTCTATCTATTGAAAAAAACCGCATCAAAATCCGTTGCGTAGTTTTAAAGATTTAATCATACATAGGGATATAGGGACAGAGAAAGCGACTTTGTTTTATACTATGTAGTGATTTGTGGCTTCGATGACGCTAAACCTAGGGACGACCCCCGAACGAAGCCAGGGCGAGTCGCTAGTCCATTGTATAAAAGATGAGTCTTAACAAATAAGGGGTAGAAAATTAAAATAGTCATACAAAAATACATATTTTGATCACAATGCGAAGGGCCAATTGTTGCTCGTGTACGTTTCAATAATGCCCGGATCACGGGAATTAATGGATATGTTGTTGTATTGTGCACTGTTTGGTTTTTTAATGAAATGGCTAGACGATTTTTTTTTAACAGGTTGTATTAATTTTAAGATCATTAGTCATCATCATAAGACCATTAGACACGTTCGGCTCAGTTGGTAGTGACCCTGCTTTCTGCGCCAGCAGTCGCGGATTCGAATTCGATGCTGGGGGCATTCATTTGTTGAGCACGAATGTTTGTACTGCAGTCATGCTCAGTTTATATTTATAATATATATATAAGATTTATATATGTGTAGTATAACAACCATCTGGTATCAGTAACACAAGCCTCGTAGTTACCACGGAGCTAGATGGCGCTGTTGTAATAATGTTCCAACATATTTATTTATTATTTTTATTATAAGTACAAAATATAAATTTTATTATAAATCTTGTGGTACCAAAACATATATAACTTAACTCATTTTAACTGCTGCTGGGAAAGGGCTTTCTATGCAAGGGAATCAGACCATAATCGACCATGCAAGCCAATTGCAAATGCCTTTCGAAAACTTGCTCTCAGACATGCAGGTTTCCTTACGAACTTTTATTTCATCAAAGACATGTTGGAAATAATTCGCATATGAAATAATATCAAAGGTGTAAAGTTCGGGATTCGAACTTGCTTCTTTTGGTTTTCTAAGCGAGTCCGTTAGCTTATTCATTTAGCTTATTCAATTACTCATTTCCTACTATTCATCATCATCATCACCAGCCCTTTTTTTTTTTTAATGTCCCACTGTTGGGCACGGGCCTCCCTCACCACGAGGGGGATCAGGCCGTAGTCCACCGCGCTGGCCTAGTGCGAGTTGGCGGACTTCACATGTCTTTCGAAAACTTGCAAACTTGCTAGGTTCTCTCAGACATGCAGGTTTCCTCACGATGTTTTCCTTCACCGTAAGACAAGTGGTAATCATGATAGAAAAGATTCGCACATGAAAATCTCAGAGGTGCGAGACCCGGATTCGAACCCGCATCACTCGGTTATCCAAGCGAGCGCGGTACCGCTGGGCTACCACTGTCGGTTTTTCCTACTATTAATTACAATTATTTTTTTTGTTTATAAATAATCTTCTTTCGCCATTTTGCATTTAATTGAAAATCTTTGTATGAAAAATGTTATAGGACTACTAATATATAGGTATCAGATGAAAATGGTAGGCTACTTACTGTAAGGTAATTAGAAAAAGGTTAGTGCACTATAAAATATTTATTTTTCTCGATTGTTATTTATAAATATACTTATAACTGTGCTTCCCGTTACTGTAAATGTTTATTTAGTCAAGTAGCTCTAACACTTGACTTATAGTTCACCTTAACTTTTTTAGGATTAGGTAGGTACAGTAAAAGCTCTTTATTCGCGGGGTATACGTTCCATAAATATGCCGCGAATACAGAAACCGTGAATACGGAATGGTAATTTACATGGGATTATAGGGGATACGTTCCTAGGTGACAAAATAAAAAAACAAATATTTTAAAAAATCAATTTAATAGAAGTTTTTAAACATTTTGATTAATTATCTTCAGGCTTAGGCAATGGTTTGAAGAATTTTATAATTTTCTCTTGCTTGGCAGTTTTTAAAAGCTCCTTCAATTCAGACTGATACGCAGCAGTCGCATTAGAAATTTGTCTCTTAAAAATAAGACTTCGTTCCATAGATGGATCGATGTTCATAAAGAAATCGCAAAGCTCATTTGCCATTCTTAAACCTTCACTAAGGTTTTTCAAATTAAATGTGACGTTTCCAGTGCTTGTTGATGGCTCTTCTTCAATGGATGGTGAATTTAGCATTTCCTCCAAGTCGGTTTCAGTCAAATCTTCATGTTGCGATTCAAGCAATTCCTGAATGTCACTTGATTCTATATTTTCGAACCCATCTCGTCCTATTCCATTCGCGATTTTGGTTATGTTTGCAGTCAAAGTTTGAACTTGCACAGATTCTTCGTCATTTTCCGCAGTCAGAGCAGGCCACAGTTTTTTCCAGCATGACTTCAATGTGTGTGGCTTCAGTTCTTCCATTGATTCTTTTATGTTAACGATGCATCTTGCTATGTCAAATTTCTTCCAGCAGTCCATAACATCCATATCAGGATTACATTCCATATTATCCAATATGATTTTGAAGGTTCGTCTGATGTAGTAGAGCTTAAAGGCCTGGATTATTCCTTGGTCCATAGGTTGAAGCAAAGCCGTCGTGTTAGGAGGTAAAAATGTTACTTTTATATTTGGATGCATCGTTTCAAGTTCACGAGGATGACCTGGTGCATTGTCCAAAACTAGAAGTGCTTTAAAGTCTAAATTCTGTTTTTTTAAATAAGTTTCAACGTCAGAAACAAAACAATTCCGGAACCAGTCACAAAAAATAGCGCTTGTAACCCACGCTTTCTTATTAGCACGCCAAAACACTGGCAGGTTGTCCTTGTTTTGATTTTTTAAAGCCCGAGGATTAAACGATCTGTAAAGCATCAGTGGCTTAATGACACAATCTCCAGATGCATTAGAACATAGCAGCAGTGTAACTCTATCCTTTGCTGCCTTAAATCCAGGAGCAGATTTTTCGCTTTTAGAAATGAATGTTTTGTTTGGCATTCTCTTCCAAAACAGTGCAGTTTCGTCTGCATTAAATACTTGCTCAGGTTTGTATCTTCCATCAGCTACTAGGTTCGCAAATTCTTTTGGATATCGTTCTGCTGCTGCAGTATCTGCTGATGCAGCTTCTCCAACAATTTTAATGTTATGCAATGATTGTCTCACCTTAAATTTATTGAACCAACCTTCTGATGCTTGAAATCCTCCGTCTGTACATTCACCACTACAACCACCATCAGGTTCTTTAAAATGAGCGTAAAGACGCTTTGCCGTCTCCCGAACCATTGGACCACTCAGGGGCACCCTTTTTTGGTTGCGGTCTTCGATCCATAATGATAACGCCACTTCCATTTTTTCTATTGCTGGATCACGAACAATTTTCGCTGACAGTGAAGTTGAAGCTACAGATGACCTTATTTTATCTTCGGATTTTTTTATCGATCGAACAGTTGATTCGTTGACATTGAATGAGCGTGATATGGATGCAAATGACTCTCCAAGACGTAAACGATCAAGCATTTCAATTTTCACTTTAAGCGGTAACACAGATTTTTTTCGTGTCGAAACTCGTTTCTCATTTTTTTTAGTTGACATTATAAATTAGGAAGAGAGCAGTAGTAACGTGTTACTCGATCACAATTTTTGTACCGAATGTGAAAGACGAAACAATAAAACACACAAAGCGGCTTTTATCATTGAACGGAACAGCAACATTTAACAATATACTTTATTAATTGAGTAAGGTTAAATAAGGTTTCTTTCATTCAGTTTGTTTACATTCTCAAAAACTAATCGCGGCGAAGGCGGCTTATGTCAACATCCTCGGCGATATCATTCAACAACATCATCTATTTTACTTTTTTTATTAGTCCATTTGACGGCATTTACAAAGAATATCGGGTTGGATACCTATTGGAATCTTTTTATTATTATGTATGTAGTACATACTTATTAGATCCGCGAATAAAGAAATTTTTAGCCGCGAATATAGAAATTGGGTCGCATTTTTTTAATCCGCGAATAGTGAAATCGCGAATGAAGGAAGCGCGAATAAGGAGCTTTTACTGTATATTAAAATAAGAAACGAAACCCATATAAAACCAATTTGTCTGAATAAGCGTTAATGATGATGATATATAATGATTTAGATAAATAAGAAAAATGATAATTGTGGAAACAAACACACAGTTTTAAAATGAGTATATATTGAATATATTTTCTAAAATAATATGTACTTTCTATCCATTTTTTCATGTTGTCTTTGAAACGCAATGACAGTTTGAATCAAACATTTTAAATTAAAAATACTACTAACTTTTCTAGTTACATATATTTAAGCATACGATCTATCCATATATTTTGTAAGTCAGTATGAAAATATATATTAAAGAAAGATTAAAAAAATAATCTAGACAGGTTACACATCGCCCAGTTTCATAATTTGAACTGTAACAAAGATAGTCTCGTAAATCCAGACTTATTGCGGGCTGACGGCGAGCGCGAATCACCCGCGAATGCACCCTGTAATTTACTTGAGCTGATATTACCATTTCAATATTAAATTCTTACTAATCTTTAAACGAATGATTGCTGATTATTAATTACTAGCCTTTCCCGCGGCTTCGTGCGCGTTCTAAAGGCTGAAAACGAAATACCTCCCGTTTTTGCAACATTTTTCATTGATGCTCCGCTCTTATTGGTCTCAGCGTTATGTTATATAGCCTATAGTCTTCATCGATAAACGGACTATCCAACACAAAAAGAATTTTTCAATTCGGACCAGTAGTTCCTGAGATTAGCGCGTTCAACCAAACAAACAAACAAACAAACAAACAAACAAACAAACAAACAAACAAACAAACAAACAAAGAAACTCTTCAGCTTTATATTATTAGTATATATGTACTAATAAATCTGGCTGTGATTAGATATTCAAAGTGTAGTACTCATAATATCGACTCAAAATAACAACCAACCGTTATTTGACGAAAATATAGATCAGCATTACTAAGTAATTAGATCTGAGAACTGGTAATTGAAAGAGCACGTACAATCATGAATCACCACCATCACACATAACAGCGCTATCTAGCTCCGTGGTAAGCTACGAGCCTTGTGTTACGGATACCAGGTAGTTGATACACTTCATATTGAGACTCGAACCCTCAACCTCTGGCATAGCAAGAAGAAGAATGATCACTACAAGCTTTAGCAAACGTGCATGCTACAATAAAACTACTATAAAAAGACTAGCAAAAATACATTTATAAAAAGAAAACAAAACTCGACAATTGAGTTTGTTGAAACAAATCAAACCTTATAGTTGGTTATAGCATCTCTTAAAATTACAGCATAGTAATAATTTAGGATTAAAATTTGCATTCGCAGATATGCGTTTCTTTTGAAACACTCCGAGCTGATCCTAGGTCATTGATTCAGAATGGATAAGATGAAACTATACAACCAATGCCTATGACTTTGCTCGCTTTTATTTACCTTTTTAACGTACCACTACTGGGCACAGACAGGCACAGAGGGATCAGGTCACAGTACTTCACGCTCTCTTTCCAAAACTAGGTTGGTCATCATCATCAGCCCTTTTTTTTAACGTCCCACTGCTGGGCACGGGCCTCCCTCAGTACGAGGGGGATCAGGCCATAGTCCACCGCGCTGGCCTAGTGCGTGTTGGCGGACTTCACATGCCTTCCGAAAAACTTGTTAGGTTTTCTCAGACATGTAGGTTTCCTCACGATGTTTTCCTCCAACGTAAGACAAGTGGTAATCATGATATAAATGATTCGCACATGAAAATATCAGAGGTGCGAGACCCGGATTTGAACCCGCATTACTCGGTTATTCAAGCGACGCGTTACCGCTGGGCTACCACTGTCTGTCTAGGTTGATCAAACATACTAATTTCCTTACGATGTTTTCTGTCACCGTTAAGACTATGTAACCCACGTTGTACACTAACTTTTGCCCGTAGTAATGTTCGCATTATACAATTTATGTAAATAAAAAAATTGTAATCAGCCCTTCTTAACGTCCCACTGCAGATCACGGGCCTCCCTCAAAACGAGGCGGATCAAGCCATAGTCCACGATGTCTTTCGAAAACTTGCTATGTTCTCTCAGACATGCGGGTTTCCTCACGATGTTTTCCTTCACCGTAAGACAAGTGGTAATCATGATAGAAATGATTCGCACATGAAAACATCAGAGGTGCGAGACCCGGATTTGAACCCGCATCACTCGGTTATCCAAGCGAGCGCGTTATTAATAGATTACCAGTTACCACTGTCTAATATATAAATAATTTGTTTTATATATTTATAAGTCATCATAATATATATTTAGTATAGTATATATACATATATATTTAGTTGGTGTAGAGCCGTCCACTATGTCGAAACATGCCAATGACCGAATGAAAACTTTGCTTAGACATAGGTATGCTATCGGGCCATTAAACAGCCTCTACTTTTTAGTTTACTGAAATTTTAACATATACCTAAGATTTTTAGTTTACTGTAATTTTAACATATACCATTTATATAAGATAAAAGTTCCAGGTTCGATTTCTGTAAAACTAATTCACTTTCAATACTATTTTAGTACAGATGCCTCATGCCATACAATGATATTGGACAGCGCAAATTGTCACTATAATATTCATTATAGATTATAGTGATTCAATACTGTATCTTTAAAAAACATGTTTTTGTTGAGTTTACATTCTAGAAGTTTGATGAACATACATACCTGGCAAATCATAATCCTCCTTTTGCTTCGTAGTCGGGCAATTAGCGGAAAATCAGCGCTTCAAATAATCGCCAAGTTGGTGGCCCCACAAAACCGGTCAGCACTAACTACCGTTAGATCGACAAGCGCTTGCGCAATGTATAATTACATTATCTAACATTTTGTTGATTTTCATTCATTCCAGCGAAACAACTTTTGGTTCAGTGGCAGTGAACTTGACATTGTCTATACATTGTATATCGTAAGTTCGATTCTTGTGAGTGCACATTTGCTTGCTATGTATGTCCTTAATACATTTGGAAATTTAGAGCCAATTCTCATTTAATTAACTTGTAGTATATTTTAATTATAGATTAACAATAGTCTCATATAAATTTTAAGACAAAAGTATTCATTCTTAAGAGATTTATATGATTTGAAGTCGGTGTATTATTTGCAAGTGTAAAGTTTATTTTGGTAAATTATTCTAGTTGGATACAAAGAAAAACCTCGCTTTAATTTTTGAATTGCAAATCTGATTCGCACTCAATCATATTTTTTGATAGGAGTTTTTATTGATAGAGGATACAGTAAAAATCTAAATATGTATCTTAAAAAACTAGTGTATTATACATATAACCTTTCCGTCAATTCTGTATCAAACGTAAGGTTACATTAATAAAGTTTACATTGTCTAAATAGCTAAGGTTAATTGTTGTTGAATTTTCTAATTCTCCGCACATGTTTCTTAATTTTTCCTTTCATAAGAACCTTCTCCTGACAATAACAATAATCACAACAAAAAAAAATTGGCGAAATCGGTCCAACCGTTCACGCGTGATGACGTGACCATGGGAAATAGAGATTCATTTTTATATAAGAACTAGCGACTCGCCCTCGCTTCGCTCGGGCTTTTCCCTAGATTTAGCACAGGCAAAGCCGCGGGATCCACTAGTTATATATATAAACCTTCCTCTTGAATCACTCTATCTATTAAAAAAAACCGCATCAAAATCCGTAGCGTAGTTTTAAAGATTTAAGCATACATAGAGATATAGGGACAGAGAAAGCGACTTTGTTTTATACTATGTAGTGATTTCGCGGATTTATTTTGATTTTTGATTAGACATTTCAAATTATAGCAGTCAACGGTTTTGACATATTTTCATAGTCGTCATGGGACGTTCTTTGATAATTATTCTTTCACGCTGATATTAGTTTAAAACGGCTGGATAAATTCGGATAAAATTTAGTACACAAGTAGATTATAGCCAAGAGAAATATAACTTTTTTTAGAACCTAGGGATGCGAGCGAAGACAGGGACAATCGCTAGTTACACATAATTTAAACATACATAGTTTAGGTAAATAGACTTTTTACTATATATACATATATATGTATTCATCTCTTTATTAACGTCCCACGGCTGGGAGTGGGCCTGGGACTGGTCAATAGCGCGTGTAGGCTTGCTATAGGTTCTCTCAGAGTCAGACATGTATGTTTTCATTCACTGTAAGACAATTGGTAATCATGTTACAAATGATTCGCACATGAAAATATCAGTACACCCCGGGATTTGAACCCGCTTCACTCAGCTTTCCAAGCGAGCTATCACTGAGCTGTCACTACCTAAACTCAATAAAAAAAGGCATAGCTTTATAAAGTATATAATTTTAACTAACAGTTACCGTTTAATCAAGCAGTTATTGCGTAATAAGTTAAAGACCTCAGTCAAAGTGGTCGAGTGTACACAGCGGACTTCATGTTTGTCGAGTCATTTATATATACCGTTGTAGAGCTTTTTAAGATTTTTTGTTAGATTTCGTAGTAAAATATATAATTAACTGTTTATGAATTGATTGGTTAATATTATTTTAAGTTACTGCCTCAGTGGCTAGTACGGCTGCAAGTCCGTAGGTCCTGGGTTCGAGTTCTGAGTCGAACTATGTGTAGTTATTGAGTTGAATTGAATTCGACTTATCACGGAATACTTAGTAGATGTAAATGTGTGGGATTAATGTCTGGTTGTGTCTCACGTAGGATAAATAGATAAATATTGTAATGCAATATTGTTGTCAAATTTATTTTTTTGAAAAGAGCAACTGTTGCGTTTCTCGTCGGTTCTTCTCAGCAGAGCTTTCCGAGCCGGTGGTAGCTTACTCACAGACTTACAGACTGACATTTAACTTAAAGTTTAATAATGTAAAAAAAATTCGGACAAGTGCGAGTCAGACTCGCGCACCGAGGGTTCCGTACAAACCTGTACGGAACGGTGTATGAGTAAAGGGGTAATAAGTTTAAAATTATTAAAAATATTTTTATTATATGATGTAACTAAAAATTTATGCTTTTCGCAATTTTTCCTTTATCTGTGTTATAAGACGTTGCTTCGTACCAAATTTCAAGATTCTGAGTTCACGGGAAGTACCCTGTAGGTTTTGATTCCCTTGCGAGTGTCGAAAATTTGCGGCATAAACGGGAGTATCTTTTGATCGCGTTGACTTAGAAGTTTGATTTTTTCACAGCTCCAAGAGACCATAGACTTGAGTATTTGATATGAATTTCAGCTTGATACCTCCACGCGTTCCTGAGAAAAAAGGTCTTGACAGACAGACAGACAGACAGACAGACGGACAACAAAGTGATCCTATAAGGGTTCCGTTTTTACCTTTTGAGGTACGGAACCCTAATGACCATTCAATAAGTCTATTTCAATAAGAAATACTCTATGTATTTTGATTTGATTTGTTTATACATTAGTAATTGCGCAAGTTTACGTGTGTGTACGTTTGTCACTCCTTTATGCTGAAAAAGCTGGACCGATTTGTATGCAATTTAGTACATCACTACATAGTATAAAACAAAGTCGCTTTCTCTGTCCCTATATCCTTATGTATGCTTAAATCTTTAAAACTACGCAACGGATTTTGATGCGGTTTTTTTAATAGATAGAGCGATTCAAGAGGAAGGTTTATATGCATAACTAGCGGATCCCGCGGCTTTGCCTGTGCTAAATCTAGGAAAAATCCCAAGCGAAGCGAGGGCGAGTCGCTAGTAGACTTATAAAATAGACTAACATACGTAGTAACATTAAGGCTACTATTAGGTGCTAAACCTCGTTCATATTACAAGCCAGACAGTATTTGAAAAATATTTACTTGCAAAAAACAAATATAAGTAAAAGGCATTGAAAGGCGTTCTTATCGCTATGCGCAATGTCTTACAGACAACCTTTAGTGAAAAGATTAGAGGAACCATAAACGGAACGGTAGAATAAATATTAAGAATAAGTACCTATGTAAATAGAAGTTCAATTATATATGTATATCTTCACTACATAGTATAAAATAAAGTCGCTTACCGCTGTCTGTCTGTCCCTATGTATGGTTAGATCTTTAAAACTACGCAACGGATTTTGATGCGCTTTTTTTAATAGATAGAGTTATTCAAGAAGAAGTTTTATATGTATAATGCACTAGTGGAACCCGCGGCTTTGCCTGTGCTAAGTCTAGTCGCTAGTTATGTATATAATAAATAAAATATATGTACATATGTATAAGAATCTATATATCGTCGCTGTAGAATGAAAAACTCGTATGTCCAGAGATCCAAACTTTACAGGAAACGAAAAAAATGGTTCATTTTGTCAATGTGTTTTAATCAAGAGGAGTTTTCGTTTTACTTCAAATATGGCACTAGTAGTCTTGTATTAGGTTAACGGTTTCGCCGTAATATAAAATACGTGGTTTTCATTTGATTTTTACAAAAAAAAATGCATTTTTGACATATGAGGACTGAGGTATTCATTCTACAGCGACGATATAATAATTAGATAGTCTATACATACAAAAACAACTTTACAAGTGTAACAAGTATAACAAGTATATAAACCCCTGAGAATTCTAATACCTTAGTTTCTCCCGTGACCATGTGCGTTGTAAAGCATTCGAAACGTCGGGAAACAAAAATCATAATAAATCCGCGACAAAATCCAAAACGATCGTTTCATTTAGATATAAAACTAAAATAAGTTTAAAGTGTTGAATACTGAAGTCAAGACGATACTCAAAATAATATACAATGTTTATTAGTTGCTCGTTGATATTAAACCGGATATCGTCACAAACTGTCACAGTGCTATGACCTTTGCGAAAACCAGATTTGTGTGGAGAAAGTATATTGTTTATCTAAATCGCCATTGATTTAATTAAAATCAACGAAAACTTTAAAAATCGTAGGACTTCCGATGGAAATAAGATGTTAGTAGGAGAAACTTCCGATGGAAATAAGACGATAGTGGGAGAAGAAGAAACCAGAGTGATATTCTATCTTACGAATAATACTTGCAGTTTTCCGATAAATGGAATTATTTGGAGGGAAAAAGAGGAGTTAATAATATGAGAATATCAAAAAGTAAAATGATCAATTTGCAGTTCATGAAGTAAATGTTGGGAATTAACACACAGCACAATCTAGTTCCGTGATAAGCTACGAGGCTTGTGTTACGGATACCAGATAGTTGATATAAATTTAAACCCATGATAGGAGTACAAACATTTGTGTTCACCACGCAAATGAATGTCTTCAACGGGACTTGAACCTGCGACCGTCGGGACAGCAAGCACTGTCATTATTACAAACTGGACCAAATTCATCGTCAGAATTTCAAGGATGTGTTTCTTAGCATCGAATGTTCTAACAGAAGCCAAATAAAAATAGGACGCTTAAAATGTCTTTCGGAATAAACTGTGTGCAAAATTTTACAGTATATTTCGTAAGAAAATACATAATTAACTGTTGTATATGCTTTTTTCGTAAAATACTGTCTCGGTAGTCTAGTGGCTAGTACGAATGTAGATGTTGGTCAAGGGTTCGAGTTTCGCGTCGAGCTTGCTTCATCATCATCAGCCCTTTTTAACGTCCCACTGCTTGGCACAGGCCTTCCTGTTACGAGGGGGATCAGGCCATAGTCCACCGCGTTGGCCTAGTGCGTGTTGGCGGACTTCACATGTCGCACGAATACTTGGTAGGTTATCTCAGACATGCAGGTCTCCTCACGTGGTAATCATGATAGAAATGATTCGCACATGAAAATATCAGAGGTGCGAGACCCGGATTAGAACCCGCATCACTCGGTTATTCAAGCGAGCGCGTTACCACTGTGCTACTACTGTTACGTATATGTATGATGTATAATAAAGACTCTTACAGAGAAGTCGTGACAAATGTTTGTTTCCTTTTCTTCAATACTGTCTTAAAAACTTATAAATACTCTTCACTACATAGTATAAAACAAAGTCGCTTTCTCTTTCCCTATATCCCTATGTATGCTTAAATCTTTAAAACTACTTTTTTTAATAGATAGAGTGATTCAAGAGGAAGGTTTATATGCATAACTAGCGGATCCCGCGGCTTTGCCTGTGCTAAATCTAGGAAAAAGCCCAAGCAAAGCGAGGGCGAGTCGCTAGTTTTAAATAAAATACAAGCAAAAACGCTGGACATAGCTAATACAAAAAGCAGATTTTAGTACAAAAACGTTCTTTTCACTACTAATTGCGATAACGTTCTAAAAGAGTATAGGGTATGGATTAGATGGAATCTTTCCAGAATATGGGACGATAACTGTATGTATATTAAATTCATGGGCTTCTATACAAGATGCATTTATAGTGTAGGAGATGATGTCACGGATTAAGGTCTAAAATATAATTTACCTTAATACATGATGAGGTTTAAAATCTTCTAAGTTTCGTTTTTTTTTCTAAAGTTTTTCAGTTTTGTTGAATTAGTATTAGTTAGGCTATTTTGTCCGTCTGTTGTGCTCTTAGGAGTCGTACTTTTACATATTGCTAACATTGTGAAAAGATTCGTACCGAAGTTGGTATGTTTCAAATGATAATGAAAATGTATTGAAGATTTTTTTCAAAATACTACATTTGAACACTAAGAACTGTCTAATCTACAAATATAAAATCTAATGTAATGTTACCTGTCTAATCTAAAAATATACAATATAATAATAATTGGCTTTACGTCCAGCTACATTGCTTTCTTAAATTTATCTTTTCGGATTTTGTCGTGGATTTATTTAGACTTTTCTCTGAGATGTCAAATACCTTAGTCTCTCCCGTGATCATGATTGCTGTAAAGCATTCGAAACATCGGGAACCAAAAATCAAAATAAATCCGCGACAAAATCCGAAATGATACTTTCATTTATAATGCCGGACACTAATTAAACACTATTAAAACAAGGTGAACGCACATTTTGGGGATTTTTTTACTCCTGCCCCGAGATAATATAGATTATTTATCGCAACGATCACTCATTTCCACTGCCTTATTATATAATGTAGAAAAACCGCATTAAGTAAATTAAAAAAAAATTCAATAAAAAGCTCTGAAACCAGAAATTTCAAATAATATTTGTAAATTAACTCCCAACTAAACGGTTTCCAATATTTACTTAATTTGTTTACACAACATATTTGCCCGCTGCCTCTTAGCCTATGTTCATTGTCAAGGCCTACATATATAAGAGAAGTGAGGTTCTAACAACATAGCTGTGCCTGTGAACGTAACGGACGGACGTACGTATTTTTTTAATATATATACATAATAATTAATTATATACGTTAATTTTATATTAGAAATTACTTTCTTGATAGTATAAAAATACCATAGGATGTTATTATAGCAACATTATTTATGCGGTTTTTAAACAAATTTCGATAAAATTTTCGCATATATTGTACATTTATTACAGTTTGACTTATATTTGTGAAATGTGATTTGAACTTAACTTTTTTGTGTCTAACAATAATTCGAGACTGGTTTTATTTTATACTAGCAATACGCGCGGCTTCGCCCGCGTTCATTTTTTGAATAGCTACTAAACTTGATTCGATCTCTCGCTGGGTTGAAAATTCTCCAAATTTACTCCAGCTTTAAGCTGAGCCGCGCTACCTATTTCATATATTATGTGCGGCGTGCACTCCTCCTCCTTTCCTGTTATTGTAGTTTTAGTAGGGATCCTTATTTTTTCTTGCAATTAAAATAGCCTATATTAATCAGTGATAATGAACAATTCAAATGGTGAAAGAATTTTTAAAATCGGTCCAGTACTTTTTGAGCCAATTCCTTACAAACGTACTTACATACAAACCTTTCCTTTTTATAATATTATTTTATATGTAAAATAACTAAATTTTAAGCTTTTTAAAAAGTTAATATAAATACTAGTTACTCGCCCCCGCTTCGCTCGGGTAAGTTTTCACAGGTAGGTACTATATAATAGATAGTTTTTTTTTAAAGAATATTTAAAAGAATTATTCAAATTGGTCCCGGAGTTTTTGAGTTTTAGCGAGTCTAATGAACAGCTATAGATTCTTTTACGATACTAGGAAATCCGGTCCACTTCGCAGGGCGTAAGTTAATATAAATTAAACGGTTATTTTATATAAATAATAGCATTTTCCGCGGCTTCGCGCGCGTTCTAAGGACTGGAAACCAAATTCTTTCTGAGTTGCGCGGTATGGTACCAAAAATCGCAGAACTAACGCCCGCCATTCCAGTTTTTGCAACATCTTTCATTGATGCTCCGCTCCTATTGGTCGTAGCGTGATGTAATATAGCCTGTAGCCTTCCTCGATAAACGGACTATCCAACAAAAATAGAATTTTTCAAATTGAACCAGTAGTTCTTGAGATTAGCGCGTTCAACCAAACAAACAACTCTTCAGCTTTATATTAGTATAGATATATAAAATTAAAGTAACCTATGTATTAGTAGTTGTAAGCTTTAAGTTTTAAATAATAAATTTTAATTGGCGATTTTTTAAACAAGCTAACTTCCTCAGACGTCCTTCGTCCCTAGGTTTAGCGTCAGCGAAGCCCCCGTGGCTTTTCGCTAATTAAAATAAGCCTTGAAATGTAGCCTCTGTGTACCAAATTTCATTTAAATCAGTTCAGTAGTTTTGACGTGAAAGCGCGACAGACAGACAGCCAGAGTTACTTTCGCATTACATTCTTGCGCTAGCCGCCGCGGGTTCGAGTCCCGCTGGGGGCATTCATTTATTAAACTCGAATGTTTGTACTCCAGTCATGGGTGTTTATATTTATAATATGTATATATTTAAACTTATATATGTAGTATATCAACTATCTGGTATCCGTAACACAAGCCTCGTAGCTTACCACGGAACTAGATGGCGCTGTGTGTAATAATGTCCCAACAACATTTATTTATTAACATTAGTAAGGAAGTATGGATTATCGTGTATATATTATTATACAGTTTCTAACATTTCCACTTTATTGGTAGCCATAAATGGTAAACAATAGAATGCATATTCGTCTTTAAACCTCTCCTTGGTTTACCGCTAGTGATGTTATTTTACTTGTATTTACGGTATTTCTATTGAATAGGGAGACTAGTGATGTATCGGTATATTGCTATATATTTACGGTATTTCTATTGAATAGAGCGACTAGTGATGTATTGCTATATACGTATGTAAAATTTTGTGTGTTTGTTACGGTTTTATTTGGGATAAAATCTATACATCTATACATATAAATAAAATTGAAGTGTTTTTAATTTCAAATTAACAGCTTTTTACTAAATGTACATAATATATGACATTATATACGGTACTTACATAAAAAGTCAATTTTTAATTTTTTTGTCTTTCTGTCTGTCTTCTTCAAACAAACAACCAAACTTCCGGCTAATCTCTACAACGGCTGGACCGATTTTGACGGAACTTTCACTCGTAGATAGCAAATGTTGTAAGGAGTAACTTAGTTTTATTTAGTTAGTAACCTACTTTTATTTTAGAAACTATCACAACTCGCGAAATCTCTAGCGCTAGTTTAGAAATAAGGTAGATTATGACATGAAGCAAAACAAGGCCAGGGTAGGTTAGGTTGGTTAGGGGTAAGTCTTTAATAGCTATATATACGAATGTTTGTGTGTATGTGAACGTTTACTCAGAAATGGCTGGACGATTTTGGATAATATTAAGTTTATAGATATATTAAGAGAGAAAAGAAATTTAGGCTTACTTTTTTTAACTTTTCGGCATCTAAGGACATATTTATTTATTTATTTATTTATTTATTATTTATATCCGAGTGAAGTAGGGATGAGCCGCTAGTCTATTATAATAAAACTCTAAACGATTCGGATCTGTTCAATAAATATTTTTTGAAAATTCATATCGAATTACTCACTGTTATCGATACAAAGAATGAATAGTTTTTAGAATTGTTGTCTGTCTATCTGTAAACGCATTACGAGAAAACTACTGTACAGTTTTGAAGAAATTTATTATTTATTTATTATTTATTTATTAAAGTTTATTGCGGGAAAATATTTTATTTTATGTTATCCGTCAAAACGTCACTGTGGAAGAACATAAGCGGAATGAGGGTGCATCACTAGTCTATACTTTTAAAATTATAAAGCTGTAGAGTTTGTTTGGTTGAACGCACTAATCTCAAGAACTACTGATCCGAATTTAAAAATTCTTTTTGTGTTGGATAGTCCGTTTATCGAGGAAGGCTTTAGGCTATATTACATCACGCTACGACTAATAGGAGCAGAGCATCAATGAAAAATGTTGCAAAATCGGGAAAAAATATTCCTTCTGAGGGCTTCCGTCGCGTACGCTGCGTGAACGTTTAAAGATACACAAATATTATGGTACGAAAGAATTGTTCCCCTTTAAAAGTTATAAAAATAAGTCCGCGACAGCATATGTCTATCTTTTAAGGTTGATTCACTATAACTTATTTTATGGCTATTTGGTTTCCGGTCCTTCGAACGCGGGCGAAACCGAAGGAAAGGCTAGTAATAAAAATAAATTGATGTTTTTATTAGTTACATTTGATCGCCAGCGGAGATTAAAATACCTAGCAATATTATTTACAACGCGGACAGTTAGACTAATGTTATTTACATCGATCATCTACTAATAAGTAATTTTCCTTCAAATCTAACGGTAATAGTTGAGTTATAATGTTGTTATGTATAGTACGTTAGCTATAATTGGACTTTAAACTGTTAGTACTGGTTCCGTTTTTTTATGTTTGTTCGTGTGTATGTAGCATGTACGGTCACACATCTAGAGGTCCTAGGTTCGAGTCCTGGGTACGTAGAAGCTTAGTTATTGAGACTTTCTGTTTGGTTAGCCTCAATAACAGCTCGAAATTGGGAAGTTGGTGGTGTTTCACCCCCGTGCCTCGGAGAGCACGTAAAGCCGTCGGTTTTGCCTTATCTCTTACTGGTCGTGTCGAGCAGTCGTCCCACCGGAGTATGAGAGTGATAGGAATAGATAGTGCACTTGTGTCTGCACTATAATATCTCCCGCGCAGATTCCAGTCTTAATAAGATAGGCCGCCGTGACCGTAATCGATCGGGCGGTTATCATCATAATATGTTGGGACATTATTACACACAGCGCCATCTAGTTCCGTGATAAGCTTCGAGCCTTGTGTAACGGATACCAGATAGTTGATATACTACACATATAAGTTTAAATACATACATGTTATAAATACATACACCCATGACTGGAGAACAAACATTCGTGCTCAACAAATGAATGCCCCCAGCGGGAGTCGAACCCGCGACCGCAGGCGCAGAAAGCACTACCGACCGAGCCAAACGTGTCGTCAGAAAATAATTTTTTTTTTCGGATTTTTCGGTTTTTGAATATCTTTTCGGTTTTTTTTATTTTGGAAGATATAATCTGGTTAGCTAACTACGATACTATACTAGTGAGTCACGCTCGTTCCGCTTGAAGTCATATATTTTTCCTAAACAAGCACTATTATCATCATAATAATTTTCATCAAAATTTTTCTTATGGTTTTCTCATGATACGGTCACATACATCGATCGATTATATATAAATTAATGTATGAATTCGACTCAGAATTTTTATTATATGTTATTAAGATATAGTTTTAAAAATATTAATATTAATAAATATTTTTAAAATTACATATATCTTGTTTCCAATCCCAAATTAGTATCTCTAGTGCTAGTTTTAACTAAAGCTTGGAGTGACAACTAGTTTTATCTGAAAATCAAAAATATCAGTGGTAAATTTCAGTTTTGAGTTTTTACAAAGGCATTTAGTAAAAACAAGTTCTAACTAGTTAAAACGCGTTCTATCTAAAAACGGGTTTTAACTGTAACATATAGACTACATAGTGTCAATAATTTTATTGTTATCTTTTTAATTTAAACCGCATAAAGTAAAAACTATCTTAATGGGACCTAACATTTATTATTTTTGTTACAGCTATTCGACACAAGATGGCGCTGATAAATTACAGACGGTTGTTGCTATTACTCGCTTTAGTCCAATGTGGCGTTGCGACCGACCTTTTAAGATGTAAGTAAAATTACAATATATGTATTGCCACTTGTCTTACGGTGAAGGAAAATATCGTGAGGAAACCTGCATGTCTGAGAAAATCTAGCAAGTTTTCGAAAGACATGTGAAGTCCGCCAGGGTTGGGTTTACAATCGTTTGGCAGGAGTTTGTTAGTAAAACTTACATATGCGGTAGGGGTTTATTCCCTGATCATAATAATAACACTCAGAATACAAGGTAATTCATATTTTTGGAGAAAATTAATAAAAAAATTATGTGAAAGAGAAGGATAACCAATAGGATTTAATATATGCGAGACAAAGAGATAAGATCATTATGTCAAAAATGTGTCAAATTACTGAAATGTCATTGTCAACTATCCTGTCCTGGATAGTCGAGTGAAGTGGGTTCGATTTCTGGTTCTTTAACCTCTATTATTTACATTTTTAACTCTATTACCGCTTGCTAATTCGGTAAAAGAAAACAAATTAATCACTCATGTGTTGTGACTGAACACAACATCCTTACATTTTGGGAAGGTAGGTTTTTAACTTTTAAAGTAAATTAATGAAATCAAGAAAAGTATGCATTTTAAAATATTAAGGTATAATTAAAATTAATATTTTTATTGTTTATATTTATATTATAAGTATGGCATTCCTGAGCATTTTGTGGTACACTTTACTAAAAAACTATCACGCCTATAGATTTGTGATTTTTTTTTTTTATGGTAAAAAGGGGGCAAACGGGCAGGAGGCTCACCTGATGGGAATTGATCACCTCCGCCCATGGACATCGCCTGGCTTGCAGATGCGTTGCCGGCCTTTCAGGAAAGGGAGGGATGGAGGAGGGAGGGAGGAGGAAGGGAAGTGGGAGGGAGGGGGAAACGAAGGCGGAGAATGAAGGGAAGAGGGAGGGTGGGAGACGGAGGGGGGAAGGAGAGTGGGCCTCCCGGACTCTCACTCACCGAACGAAACGCGACAGCATAGCTGCCACTTCACGCCGGTCTTCTGTGAGAGAGTGGTACTATACGGAGCGTGCCGGCCCATTCGGCTGCTACCCGAAGGCAACAAGCATGGCACTACCACTAGATGATAGATAGATGTGATTAAACATAGTAATTTAACTTCATATCTAGATGTGTTATCTGTAAAAAAATATAAATTTATAATCATTAAAAAATGAACATTAACAACGATCTTAAGAATTATTACCCATAAAAAAAAACTATTCGAGCTCTCACAAAGCTCAGCTTTTTGCTAGTATTTCTTACATAATATATTATGTATTACTATATTACTACAAATGCCATAGGAATAAAAGCTTAACTAATTGCGAATCAACGACATCTATTATCTTTTCAAGCAAGCAAAATAGTACGAAGAATAGCCCGAATTAGTGCTGTCCACTTTCTTCGTATAGAATAAGGCTGGCAATATAACGAATACTATGTAAAATGTGCCCTTACTTGACATCAAATATTCTACGCAGTTATAATAGAAGTCAAAAGATGGCAGTATATGCTACATAAGCCTTTTACTCAAACCCTACTAGATGTTATACCTAAATATATTGCTATTGTATACTAGATGGCGCTGTTTGTAACCTTTTTTGCCAGTCTTTTTACTTCTTTTGGGAAGTTTGTTTTAGTGGAAATCTAATCGTTTTTCGTAAATAACAGTAGCTTATGCTTAAGTCAAGTTAAACTCGATTCAGCCGTTTCGGGTATTAGCTGGAACAAACAGGCGGACAGACCAAAATTGAATACTTTTCTTATCTATTAATTATTATTTATTTTAATAGGATTTTCAAAAAAATTAATAATGTACTTATTTGATTCAAATTTCTTTATTAATCTGAATCATCAATTGGTATATAGCACAGACAATTTAACCTATTGTCTGTGCTATATAGTTATAATTTAAATAGTAATTTAAATATATGTATTAATATTTATGTATTTATATATTTTTTTAAATTGTGTACTAATAATATTGCATGATAATTTTCTATTTTTGCTTTCTTTTTATAGTTTGCTAATGTTTCATTTTAATTTAGATTTAATAAAATATATATTATAACTTAAGTATAACATTTAAATTATACTGTTCTCTATAATGTGTTTAAAAATTAAATGTATAAAAATGAAAATATTTATAATAATGTTAAATAATTCTATTTCTTTTTAATTATTAATATCAATTTTCTAATATTATGTAATTAAATTCAATTTTTAAATCTTTTTATTCCTCAATTTATTAGATAATAATGTGAATACTGTGGTTACCATTAAAAAGAAATACAATTATACTTATAATTTATTATGTAAATTATTATCATTAAAATTATAGTAATTTCTGTTGGTAATCAAATAAATAAATAAATAAATAAATAAATAAATGAATGAATGAATGAATGAATGAATAAATGTATGAATGAATGAATGAATAAATAAATAAATAAATAAATAAATAAATAGTAATTAATTATACTGAAATTTTGATTCTTAGCGAAGAGACAGACTGGTCCAGGCAGCATATTCACAGTGGGTAATGGAGAGCAGTGCTTAGGAGCTGATAGGTCTACTGGAGGGGTTTGCTTGTCTCGGAACCAGTGCAATACTCAAGGAGGGAAAGCTATTGGTTTCTGTGGAGTATTCGCTACTTGTTGTTCTTGTAAGTACTCATACTGTACTCTACCAGTTAAGAAAGCCTAATTTTTAAAGAATGGCCTAGCTTTTATCCCGATTTTTAAAATGGTAGGATATTTTAATAAGAGATTATTTTTTTAAGTAAAAATAAACAGTTTTAGAAGTTTTTAAAATTGAAATCATTAAGCGTCTTAGATTGACCGCATGAAGTTTCCTTTGACTTCATTAGGGCGAGAAAATCGAGCCTTCGAGCACAATCTGAGCATTTTGTGGTACACTTTACTGAAAAACTATCACGCCTATAGATTTGTGCTTTAACATAGTAATTTAACTTCATATCTAGATGTGTTATTTGTCAAAAAATATAATTTTATTACTATTAAAAAAAATGAACATTAAAAACGGTCTTAAAAATTATTACCTGTTAGGAAAACTATGCAAGCCCTCACAAAGCTCAGCCTTTTGCTACTATAGTTCTACGTGTTACATCTTTATTATACACTAACAATGGCTTCTTACCTATTTTTTGTATAGAAATTTGTCATAATTTGTACTGAACTTAAGTTAAATTTTAGAAAATCTTTGTAATACATGGCTTTGACGAAATAATCTGTGCTTAACTTAACGGCATATTTGGTTTAGTTTGTAATGACTCCCGGCCTAGCGGTCGCGGGTTCGAGTCCCGCTGAGAGCATGAGCATTTGTGTGATAGGCACGAATGTACTCCAGTCATTGATTTTCATATCTTTTTTTATGTTTGTATTTAAAGTTATGTATGTGTTGTATATCAACTCTCTAGTATCCGTAACACAAGCCTCGTAGCTTACCACGGAACTAGATGGCGCTGTGTGTTAATTACCCAACATTAGCCCAGCGGCCTTGCACCTCTGATATTTTCATGTGCGAATCATTTCTATCATGATTACCACTTGTCTTACGGTGAAGGAAAACATCGTGAGGAAACCTGCATGTCTGAGAGAACTAGCAAGTTTTCGTGCGTTTTTCGTTTCGTACTAGGCCAGCGCGGTGGACTATGTCCTGATCCCCCTCGTACTGAGGGAGGCCCACCCCCAGCAGTGGGATGTTAAAAAGGGCTGATGATGATGATGATGATGATATTTATAATTATTTATTTACAGTGAACGCGTGCGACATTAGAACTAACACTAAAGTGGCGGTGTTTATCAACCCACCTTTAAGCAGGGAGTCTTCGGGGCTTGAATGTTCTTATAATATAGAAATAAATAATAACAATGTGTGTCAAATGAGAATCGATTTTGAAACCTTCAACTTAGCTCCACCGACCACTGTGAGTATGATGTAACGGCTGAGCAAATTTTAATGAAATTTAGTACTTTTAAATACATATTTTTGTAATAGCCTTTTAATATCCAGAAAAAAACATTTTTTCAAGACGAAACGGCGCCCTAGATATTTTTGTTTAGTAATTATGAAAGAAAATGGAAATCTAACAAATAACCATTCTTTAGGCTTTGCCGGAACGTATTTTTTGGTTTAAAAAACTTTTTTTTTGACTAGTTGAAGAAAAAATTAAGACATCAGTGATAATTTTATTTATAAATACTTTCTTTATTTCTAGATCGATGAAGTAGAAAACGTAACTCACCGCCCAGGATACGTCTGCAAGAATGACATATTCCAAGTTACCAACCTGCAAGCCAACTCCGACGTGATTCCGTCTCTGTGTGGGGACAACAGTGGACAGCATAGTACGTTACTTCTTCTGCCTGCTTTGGTGGTGTAATGGCTAATTTGTACGGCACACCGAGAGGTCCTGGGTTCGAGTCCCTGCTCGGCCAAGTTTAGTTATTGAGTCTTGCTGTTTCGTAAGCAAGTTGGGAAGTTGGCGGTGTGTCACCCCCGTGCCTCGGATAGCAAGTAAAGCCATCGGTCCTGCGCCTTAACTCTCACTGGTCGTGTCGAACAGTCGTCCCATCGGAATATGAGAGTGATAGGAATAGAGAGTGCACTTGTGTCTGCGCATACACTTGTGCACTATAATATGTCCCGCATAGATGTCTAGTCTCAATGAGATTGGCCGCCGGATAATCAGTCGGGAGGACATCACTTCTTAACACGCTTTTATTACCGTAGTACTTGAGCTTACTTCTTAGCTAAGTTTTGATGGTGTAGTGGCTAGCATGGAAGATCAGGAGGTCCTGGGCTAGATTTTGTTCAGTTATTTAGTACTAGCAATACACGCGGCTTCGCCTGCGTTAATTTTTTTAATCGCTAACTAAACTTCATTCGATTACTCGCTGGGTTGAAAATTACTCCAGCTTTAATATACTCCTGAGCCGCGCGGCTACCTATTTCATATATTATGTGCGGCGTGCACTCCTCCTCCTCTCCTGTTATTATCCTTATTTTTCTCTTGCAATTAAAATAACCTACTTATATTAATTTTTTAAATATATTAATAAACATTATCACTATAATGTAGCATTCAAATGGTGAAAGAATTTTTAAAATCAGTCCAGTACTTTTTGAGACAATTCGTTACAAACATACTTACATACAAATCTTTCCTCTTTATAATATTAGTATAGATTTCTGTCTAAACAATCTCAGTCGAAAAGCCCGTAGCATAAAAGTTAATATCTTCATCGGATCTCTGACTCGTCAGTGGTAGTGTCGTTACACGAGAGTACGAGAGTTACAAGAATAAAGATACCACGTAATTTAGAATTACTGACTTCGAAATCAATTGAAAATTAATTATTTATATCACCCCAAAGAGTTTTAGAGCATTATCCCTACATAATATAAAACAGAGCCGCTGTCTGTCTGTCCCTATGTATGCTTAGATCTTTAGAACTACGCAACGGATTTTGATGCGGTTTTTTAAATAGATAGATTCATTCAAGAGGAATGTGTTAGTGTAAATTGTTAAGTTTATTTATACATTTACTAGCGAAACCTGCGACTTCGTTCGCGCTAAATCTAGGGACCAGCCCGAGCGAAACGAGGGCGAGTGGCTAGTTTAATAATAATTTAAATTAAAATGCAAGTACTAAGTAAATATATCTTCTAAGATTCGCTACATTTGGTCCACAGTGTACGTGAGAGTGAACGCAACGACCAACAGTCGGTCCATCCGCCTAAACTTCAAGCTGGCAGACCGCGTGTCGCAGCCGAACCTACCGCAGGCCACTTGGAAGATTAAAGTTACACAGCTCGAATGCTTCAACACTTTGGGGTAAGTTAGATTGTTTTTGAATATTTGAGGATTGAAGAGGATACATGTAAATATTATTGAAAATGGCCGGACTAATTTGTTCGAATACGAATAAACCCTTTTAGGAAGAAAATGGTAAAATATCATAACTACCTGTCTACGGAAAACAAACAAATGAAAAGACAAATGTCGTGAAAAAATCTGCATCATCATGTGTATTCAGCCCTTTATAACGTCTCATAACTAGTCCCTTCAATACGAGGTGAATCAAGACATAGCCCACCACGCCGCCTAATAGCGGTTTGGCAGAATGTCTTTCCAAAACTTGCTAGGTTCATGTTTCCTCGTTTTTTCCTTTACTGAAAGAAAAAATCTCCGGATCCGGGATGTGATTTACATTACTGTTTTATTGTTATGATAATTATATCATCATCATCAGCCCTTTTTAACGTCCCACTGCCTCCCTCAGTACGAGGGGGATCAGGTCATAGTCCACCGCACTGGCCTAGTGCGTGTTGACGGACTCCACATGCCTTTCAAAAACTTGTTAATTTTTCTCAGACAAGCAGGTTTCCTCACGATGTTTTCCTTCACCGTAAGACAAGTAATCATGATATACATGATTCGCACATGAAAATATCAGAGGTGCGAGACCCGGATTTGAACTCACATCACTCGGTTATCCAAGCGACCGCGTTACCACTGGGCTACCACTGTCTTTATGTATAAATTAATATATTTATATTACAGCAAATATCGTGATGGTCTCCTGGACGCGATCACCGCATCACTTCCGGCCACTCCCTTCAGTTCCACTGCTGACAGAGACGAGTATTTAATTGGTATGTTTATAAAAGTAAAGTTATTAAGAAAAAGATTACCTTGTTTTTCTCCCTTTTTTATTATTCTAGAGGCTTAATTTACAAAATTGATGTATTTGTACTACTAAAGGTAACTTATGTGCGACGACACGTTTGGGTCAGTCTGTAGAAACCCTACTTTGTAGGCGATCGTGGATTCGAGTCCAGACAACATTTGTGTGATGATCACGAACGTTTTTATTCAAGACATGGTTATTTATATCTATAATATGTATGTATTTAAAGTTATATATGTTATCCGTAACAAAAGGCTTGAACCTCGCCATGGAACTAGATGGTGCTAATGTGTTAATGTTCCAACATAGTTATTTGTATAACATCAATTCTCCATACTAAATTTTTCTATTCACCCAAATCCATATATATGACACTTTAAACTTTACCATTCCTTCTCCCCAGCTCCCCCTGGATGCCTGCAATACTACCCAGATCGCGCGGGTTTCTTCGAGTCCTTCAACTATAACCGAGGAGCGGGCCCTTACATTGCCAACTTGGCGTATGCTACTTGCTTCAAGCGGACCTCTGACGTATGCGGCATTAAGTAAGTCTAATTATAGCTTATAGTCTAATTATACTTCTTATATTTTACACTAACTGCCTCGATGATACATCGAGAGGTCCTGGGTTCGAGTCCCAGGTCGGGCCAAGTTTAGTTACTGAGTCTCTCTGTTTCGTAAGCCTTAGTAACCGCCCGGAGTTGTGAAGTTGGTGGTGTGTCACCCCCGTGCCGAGGTAGAGCATGTAAAACCGTCAGTCCTGCGCCAGCTCTCACTGGTCGTGTCGAGTAGTCGTCCCACCGGAGTATGAGAGTGATAGGAACAGAGAGTGCACTTGTGTCTGCACTATAATATCTCCTGCGCAGTTGGCCAGTCTCAATGAGATTAGCCGAATATAATATAACTGATTGGTTTCCAAGATAAGTTTTGGTTGCGGGTATATACGGAATGTGCTTACGGAAAACAAAAAATAACTCTCTGAGCCACGCCCAGCAGTGAGTTTTTTCTCATTTAACCATTATCAACCAGGTTAACAGCAGCCAGCTTCGACATGGCGTACCGCGATGACTCCAACCTGTATCTAGACACGGATTGCCAGGAGAACCCCATTACGCAAGGGTCAGCGCAGTCGGAAGACTACTTCTTCGTGCCGGAAGCCGAAACAGCTGATGGATTGAGAGGATCCAAGTTTTGTGGCACAAGTGCTGCTAATCAGATCATTGCGTGTAAGTAATTTATTTAGGCACTAATGACTTACCTTCGCTTCGCTCGGGCTCGTTCCTAGGTTTACCGTCAGCGAAGCCACGGGTTCCGCTGGTTTAAATAAATTAAATTTCTACCTCCTCCTTCTTTGAAGTCGGTTAAAAAGTAGCCTAAGTTACGCCTTAAAACATAAGCTATCTGCAAGTGAAATTCCCGTCAAAATCGATCCAGGCGTTCCATATATTAGCCGGAACAAACAGACAGGCAGACAGACATAAATTTTATTTAATAGTATTTAACATTATATAAATAGAGTTTCAACTATCTGGTATCCGTAACACAAGCCTCGTAGCTTACCGCGGAACTAGATGGCTTTGTGGGTTAATATATTCATTTATTTATAGAAAACCGAAAGGCTTAATAATTGTCTGTAACAAGTATATAACCCCCTGAGACGTCTAATACCTTAGTCTCTCCCGTGACCATGATTGCTGTAAAGCATTCGAAACGTCGGGAACCAAAAATCATAATAAATCCGCGACAAAATCCGAAAAGATAGTTCCATTTATAATGGCTTAATAATTACTTTTATTTTTATTTCACAGCTACGCCTCCTGGACACCTGTACGTGCACTTCAAGAGTGACAATCTAGTAACAAAGGATGTGAATGAAGCTGGATACCGTTTCAACTACAACGTATTAAATAATTGCTACCTTAAGAAATAAAATGATTTAAACACATTGATTGGTTCCGGATGAATCAAGACAAAATGTTGCCATGAATCAGTCCAGAATTAAGAAATTTAAATTTATTTATGTGGTAACATTCGTATTTTTAGAATTTCCAGTTGTTTTTGTTTTTTATTGCATGCAATATTATATTTTTTTATTTACTTAAAGGCCAGTTTTATAAAAGAATACTCTTTAAATAATAATATTGTGTGAAAGTGTAAAAATAACTAATATTATTAGTTCTTAAGCGCTTGAATGTGTTATGACTAAATGTAATTTAAACTATCGACTGATGTATTTAATTAACATATTTATGAGATTATTTATTAAAACCAGAGGAGCATTTATATTATTTTTATATAAAAATAAATCGCCTTAAACATAGTTTTTGTTTTCATTTTCCTTTACAGACAGCATATATTAATTGCTAGCAAAAAACTGAGCTTTGTGAGGGATCGCGTAGTTTTTCTAAAGGGTAATAATTTTTGTGACAGTCGTTAATGACACATGACACATCTATTTATGTAGAAAATTACTATGTTAAAGCACAAAATTTATAGGCATGATAGTTTTTCAGTAAAGTGTACCACAAAATGCTCAGGTTGTGTGATAGTTAAGTAAATATGTACATATTTACTGTTGAGAATATTTTCAATATACAAATTTTAATTATTATCTAAAGCAACATCCCATACAAAAACTATAGACAGCCCAGATTTGGGCTATTATTTACTTTGATGTCGTTAATTCACAGAATATCAAACCACAGATCACATAATACTAATTAAATTGCAAAATGTCAGTGATTATTTTTTTTTAATTTAATAACTATATAGAAAGCTTTTCTTATGATAATTTTACACAACATTATTTAAGAGTTATTACATAACGTAATAACGTTGTTACATTAAAGCCATCAACTTTAGTTACTTATTGGTTTGTGTTACTCCATGGATTAAATGCAAAAGTAGTGTCCACACGATACAAGAAAAATTCGTATCGAGAATATTTTTTTTATAGAATGCTAATAGAATTTAAATTTATAATTAATATTTAATTATGGTGTACAAAATACAGTGCACTACCTGCAAAATACATGGGAATATTTTGGATGACTTACCGGTAAAAGCCAGTACTACCCTTTAAAACCCAACAGAAACTCCCTCGTCTTAATGGGGTGTCGCCCGATCGCGATTGAGAGTACAGTGCCTTTAGAGGGTTCATTCATCATTATCAGTCACTTTTTAACGTCCCACTGCTGGGCACGGGCCTTCCTCAGTACGAGGGGAGTCAGGCCATAGTTTACCGCGCTGGCCTAGTGCGAGTTGGCGGACTTCACATGTCTTTCGAAAACTTGCTAGGTTTTCTCAGACATGCAGGTTTCCTCACGATGTCTTCCTTCGCCGTAAGAGAAGTGGTAATCATGATAGAAATGATTCGCACATGGAAATATCAGAGGTGCGAGACCCGGATTTGAACCCGCATCACTCGGTTATCCAAGCGAGCGCGCTACCACTGGGCTACGACTGTCTTATCAATACAGGGTTACTAGTAAATAAAAATTATTTTCAATATAAACTTTTTATTTCGATGTTGTCTCAAAATTCGACAAAATTTCAACATAAATAAATGCATTTTTATACTGTAATGTCGTAGTTAAACTATTTATTACATAAACATTAAATATTGTGATATTTGATATATTCAAACCGACAGACATTTCGCGTTTCGAGTCTTTTTCCACAAATAATCATCAAAATAACTTATAAAATACTGATTCAAAAATGTTAAATCTCATTGAATAAAATATTAAAATATGTATATTTTATATAAATAATAGCACATAATGTATAACATTTATTAACGATGTATATATACTTTTTTCAGACACTTATTATCAACAGTAAATACAATTATAATAATGACGGCCTACTTTACTTCACTACCTGTTACACACTTCCGTCCCTTTTCACGACCCACAGATTGCAGAAAAGCGAGAGGAAATATGCTACACATCAAAAATGCATTACAATACTGTGTAACTTAATACCGTTGAACATTAAAAAATATTTGGAGTTATTAATCTATAGTAAGGGTATAATAATATCAATAAAAATATTTTTTATTATTATTTTAGAAACTACGACATTATTATATTCTCATCGAAATTCAACGTACAAAATATATTATATAAAAAAATTAAAAACATATTTACATTCATATAATTAAAAGCAATACCAATTATGCATTAAAATGACTACACATATTATGTAAAATTAAAACTTATTATAATTCATTGTGATTTACGTATTTTCGTTGAATCAGAATATAATAAAACATCTTAATATTAGCTTAAAAATACAGTAATTTTCAATTGATTCATAAAATCAGTCAGTTGATTCATAATTATTATGACTTGATTCATCCTTTTAAGTAAAAAATCTTAACTGGTAATGTATAATGTCACAAAAATAAAAGCTTCAGAGTCACGTTATATAATGACAAATAATTAGAAATTTACTATAAATTCGGATTTAAAAAAAATATGTATAAAAATTGAATTTCATGATTGCTGTATTAAAAATATAATATTTTATTTTATTAACATTATAAAGACTAAATAAATATCTGTTTGTGATGCTTTAAACAGTAGTTAATTCCAATTATAAATATTATTTTGTATATTATCATTATACTAGCGACTCGCCCTCGCTTCGCTCGGGCTCTTCCCTAGATTTAGCACAGGCAAAGCCGCGGGATTCGCTAGCTATGCATATAAACCTTCCTCTTGAATCACTCTATCTATTGGAAAAAACCGCATCAAAATCCGTTGCGTAGTTTTGAAGATTTAAGCGCACATAGGGATATAGGGATATAGGGACAGAAAAGGCGACTTTGTTTTATACTATGTAGTGATAATATGTGTATGCAAATGATTTTCTTGCAACAAAAAAGCAAAAAATATACCTATTCTTCACTGAAATCTTAATAAAATATAAGTAAACCCAAAAGTTTCAAACTAAATATATTTGGAACGCAATTTTTGTCACTGGAATTCTACACAGGAATGTTATTTTCAATTTGTCTCATATTTATATGTATAAATATCGATGTGTCTTTTAGTAATATTATTATCCATATTTATCATAGATTATCTCATTATTATCGATACAGAACCCAAATCAATTGTTTTTAGATTTTTTATCTGTCTGTCAGGGAACAAATAAAAAAAGGTGGACAGATTTTGACATAATGAGAAAATCATTTTTTAATAGACATAATTTTGAATGTAAGCCATATATTAAAGCATTAAATAACCTATCTGAGCGTTCAATACCAAATTTTATAAGTTGGAAGTAATCCTTAATTATAAGCATTTACAAAAATATAAAAAATCAGATTCAAATTCCATTTTGCATTGATTCAAAATAATAAATCAATATTACGACTTGATTCATTATATACATTAATGAATCAAATCATTTACAGCTTTTATTTTTATATCCGTTTTAAAAACGTCACAACGATTTTTTTATATTGTCATTACCTATAAAATGGTGGGCCTCGACTTACTGTGTAAGTAGAAAGGGGAATTCCCTTAGAACCGTATATGGGTTCAGGAGCATTTTCATAGTCCACATCATAATAAATTCCTGTTTGATTCTGAAAAGAACAAAAATAATTCAATCATTCTTTTCACTATTAACATCTTTTTTATGTATTTATTTTACTATTTTAAATTTTGATATTTACTATGATAATGATTTTTTTATTCAATTTGTTTTGAAGAACGTAATAACACACTCTGTGATACTTTCAACTCTACGATTATAAGTGTTTATGAGATGCCATCTGCTGACAGACGGACGGACAGTTAAATTGCGATGGAACCCTTCGGGTTCGGAACCCTTTGGGTACGGAACCCTAAAACAGTTAAATTGCGTTGGAACCCTTCGGGTACGGAACCCTAAAAGCCCTACTCACATGCATACTGCGTGCTCGGGACTTAGGCCTGGGAACGAGCAGGTCGGCGCGGTCTTGTGCGAGACTGGAGGCTTCCGAGCTCGTCGTGTCTGATGTGTGATTGTAGCCTGTGGGGTTATGAAAAATTGATGAGAGTGAAATTTTACGATGAGAGGTTAGCTAACAGTCAACAGTTTAGAGGACTTGCAACTATATTCACGATATTTATTTTCAACAATGACATGGGTGTGTTTTCGAGGTTTCTCGGGGTGCTAATTGCGAAAATGAGTATGTATTATTTAATGATGCCAAAAAAGTATAACTTCTAACGCGTTTTCATAAGTACATACACACATTTTTTAAATCTTTTTGCACACATAATGTAAATATAAAAAAGTTTACTATTGTTCATATTAAGCGTTAAGAGTGCAAAGGCGGTTTTATTGCCAAAGGCATCTCTGCCAGACACTCAGACCTTTGGTGAGAGGATTTGAAATGGAAAACGGGACGATGTTATCTAAATACGAAATAACTTAATAATAAATAAACAAATACAATATAATATACTACACAAATAATTTGAATTATATAAATGGATTGAAACATTAATTGATAGGGGTGTGCGAATATCGTTCGAATCGAATCGAATAATAATATTCGATTCGAAATTCGAATCGAATAATAATATTCGATTCGAAATTCGAATCGAATAATTCGCATTTTCGAATTATTCGAAATCCTACGAATAATTGGAAAAATTTCGAATAATTCGAAAAATTACGAATAATTCGAAAATTTTCAAATAATTCGCGAATTAATGAAATATCTCTGGATTTTCAATTGTTTCCTTTTAAATTCCTTTAAATCGTGTATCAAAATATTCTACTTACGAAAAATATATAATTTAAAAAAAACACTATACTAATTGTTCTATTTGTGTAACTATATTTCATGGTTTGAATAAAATGTATATTGATTGTTAAATTTATATTTGAATATTGAAAATAAGAAACCCTGAATTCAAAATACTCGAAAATTCGCTAATAACATGATAGTTTACGAATAATTCGGAAAAAAATCAAATTATTGAAAAAAAAATGAATTATTCGAAAGAAAATCGAATTACTTATTCGAAAATTTTCGAATTATTCGATTCGAGTTACGAATTCGAAGTTCGAATTATTCGCACACCCCTATTAATTGATGAAGGTTATAATATAATAATATTGCAACACGTTTGGACATTTTACACAGCGCCATCTAGTTCCATAGTAAGCTTCGAGGCTTGTGTTATGGATACCAGATAATTAATACACTACACATATATAAGTTTATATACATACATCCACGACTGGAGTACAAACATTCGTGTTTAACAAATGAATGCCCCCAGCGGGACTCGAACCCGCGACCGCTGGCGCAGAAGGTAGGGTCACTACCAACTGAGCCAAACGTGTCGTCGAACAATGCATTAATTGTTATATATAACTAACTGCATAGTATGTACGTCACCTATAATGTTGTGCATACCTTTAAGTTAGAGGTATATATACAAAAAAGATTTTTTTTTTAATGTTTTAGTTCTTAAGTTTGTGTATATTTCTCTAGTTGGTAAGCCCTATTAAATAAATAAATAATAAAAATTAAAGAATTTGTAATAACTTACCATACATATGGTGTGGGACGGACGTGTTGACTCGCGAGGTGACCGTATTGAGAGTACCCGTGTGCATGCCCAGCCTGGGAAATATGTGAGAAATAATATTTATTTTATTAATTTTTTAGAACTACCTTCCGTTCTTTTATAGAAATGTCATTTGACATTTGTATTGTCTGTGCCTCCCCACTACGATAATCTATAGTAATATGTATTATAAAAAAAAGAGTTTGTTTGTTTGGTTGAACGCGCGAATCTCAGAAACTACTGGTCTTAATTGAAAAATTCTTTATGTGTTAGATAGTCCGTTTATCGAGAAAAGCTATAGGATATATATAACATCACATTACGATTAATAAATAAATAAAATAAAATAGTTTTTTTTTTAATTTTTTAATCTATTTATTTTTAATTTTTATATAACATCACGCTACGATTAATAGAAGCGGAGTATCAATTAAAAATGTTGCAAAACCGGGAAGGGCGGGCTTGTGTTCTGCGAGGAACCGTACCGAAATGCTAGTCACTACATAGTATATAAAACAAAGTCGCTTTCTCTGCCCCTATATCCCTATGTATGCTTAAATCTTTAAAACTACGCAACGGATTTTGATGCGGTTTTTGTCAATAGCTAGAGTGATTCAAGAGGAAGGTTTATATGCATAACTAGCGGATCCCGCGGCTTTGCTTGTGCTAAATCTAGGGAAGAGCCCGAGCGAAGCGAGGGCGTGTCGCTAGTAAGTTATAAATATCCTTGTTCCCCCTATCGCCAGGTCAGAAGTGATTCAGCCGTGAGCCCGGCACTTTGTTTATTTAAGTGCTCTGACTTGATACCTTATAGGTAATCTCTATATCGTTTTGACAGTATTTTAGTACTTATAGTAGTTCTTTGTTATTTTTATTTTTAAAAGTATAAAGGACTAGCTGACCCGTGCCCACTTCGTTGGGCATAATGTTAATAATCCTTTTTTAGTACAGAGTGTTTAAATAATTTAAATTAATATTAATATTAAAAATTAAATTATCTATACTAATATTAAAAAACTACTTTTTGTCACTTAAATATAAAAGTTAGACATATGCTGTCGTTGACTTTTTTGTAGGCATTTTTAAGCTCCACATTTTTTCTCTAGAACTCAAATTCATAGTTAAGGCAGCGTTCGTAAGAAACGCTTTCATTCGACCGTTTTTTCTCCGATTCACTTTGCAAAACGGACTACCACGTAAAAGCCTTTTTATTTTTCGGTTTTTTATATAACCTATGACACTCAGCAATAATGTGGCTTTCTATTGGTGAAAGAATTTTTTTTAAAATCGGTTCAGTAGATCCCGAGATTACCCCTTACAATTTAACAAATAAACAATCTTTACTTCTTTATAATATTAGTATAGATTATTTTGAAGTGCTTTCAATGCTCTCAATCATACATTATTTATTTATGATAATTAAATAGACAATTAATTGTACTGTACATTATATTTATATTATAATAAAATGAGTATTTTGATATTATTGTTTATTCTTATTCTACCAATCTTTCACAAGTATATAATTCCTGTCATATAATAAGAACGCTGGCTGTCAAGTTGCGCAGAGGCGATTTATCGGCCATTTTTGTTGTGCGAGGGGGGCGCGGGGGGCGGCGCACGATTCTCATGCTTGCCAGCTCGCTATTGGTTCGTCAGTTCAAAATACCATCGCGCACACAAAAGTTATTAATTACGAAATGATTTTATATAAAAATAGAGAAAAAATATGTTTGACGTATATTGTTTTATAAAGAGAGAGCCTGATAATGATGCAGTTAATAATTTAAAAATTGTATTAAACGAATGAATTATTTTTTTTATTTGTAAGTATGTTAAACATTTTACACTGAATCAAACATATTTTATTAATTAATAGAATTCAATAGAATGACATTCTATTTAATATATTTTTCAATGTACCTACCAATAACCAATATACGTCGCGAGCGAAAGGCTAGTTCAAAAATAAAATAATAGACTTAGTAAATTTCGTGTGGAACCCCCCACCACTTTCTTCAAGCGTTCTTTTTACGTTTTTTTTTTTTTTTTTTTTTTATGGTAAAAAGGGGGCAAACGGGCAGGAGGCTCACCTGATGGGAAGTGATCACCTCCGCCCATGGACATCTGCAAGCCAGGCTTGCAGATGCGTTGCCGGCCTTTCAGGAAAGGGAGGGATGATGGAGGGAGGGGGGAACGAAGGCGGAGGATGATGGGAAGAGGGAGGGGGGAAGGAGAGTGGGCCTCCCGGACTCTCACTCACCGGACGAAACGCGACAGCATAGCTGCCACTTCACGCCGGTCTTCTGTGAGAGAGTGGTACTAATGAACTATACGGGGCGTGCCGGCCCATTCGGTTGCTACCCGAAGGTAACAAGCATGGCACTACCACTTTAAATTACGTGACGCAAACTGTACTTATTTTTATGAATAAAACTCAATATTTTATAATGAAAAATAATACACTATATCTCAGACATGCAGACATTTCCTCACAATGTTTTCCTTCACCGTAAGACAAGTGGTAATCATGATAGAAATGATTCGCACATGAAAATATCAGAGGTGCGAGACCCGGATTTGAACCCACATCACTCGGTTATCCAAGCGAGCGCGTTAAAACTAGGTTACCATTTGTCACAATATACGTATTATAAAACAGCCGCTGTCTTTGTCTGTATGTCCTCTTACTTCTTTTATACTAAACAAGAGATTTTAATACGATTTTCGCTAATAAAAAGAGCAATAAACGAAAATTGTTTATGTATATAATATTTATTTATTTTTATGTCATATCTCAAACATAGCTAAAGAGAGAAAGAGAGAGAGAAAGAGAGAGAAAGAGAGAGGGAGAGAGAAAGAGAGAGAAAGAGAGAGCTAAACCTTTTGTGGCACTTTTAACAATAATTCGATTTGATTCTAACTAATATCGAATCTACATAAAAAAAGTAAAATTCAAATGAAAATTAGGTAAATATTTTTTTACGGCGAAACCGTAAACCCAATACATGACTACTAGTGCCATATGGAGTAAAACGAAAACCTCTTGTTTGAAAAACATTGACAAAATGAATCATTTTTTTTTTCGTTTCCTGTAAAGTTTGGATCTCTGGACATACGAAGTTTTCATTCTACAGCGACGTTATATTATCTCTATGTCTTTCCTAGTATAAAATCTATTTCATTCATTCATTCTTTCATTAAATCTAGATCTTCCTAACCTAGATCTAGTTCTAGACTTAGACATATTAGTTACCTAGGTAAAGGCACGGGCGGTAGCGGCGGGTAACCCCCGAACATGGCGGAGGAGGGGCGGGTCGCCATCGTCTGCGTGTGATCTGGCGACTGGAATATTCAAGATATACTTTTATTGAAGTTATACTTCTTTAGGCGCGTTATGAAATATTGATGAGAGTGAAAATTTACGATGAGAGGTTAGCTAACAGTCAACAGTTTAGAGGACTTGCAACTATATTCACGATATTTATTTTCAACAATGACATGGGTGTCATTTTCCAGGTTTCCGGGGTGCTGATTACCAAAATGAGGTTTATTTTCAAACCCAAGATGGCGGACATCCGGTTTTTTTTAAACAACTACATGGGTGTTTTTTCGAGGTTTCTCGGGGTGCTGATTGCGAAAGTGAGTATGTATTATTTAATGATGCCAAAGAAGTATAACTTCTAACACGTGTACATAAGTACACACACAATTTTTATATATAATAACACTTTTTTATCTTCACCGTAAAGTTGTAAATAACGTTAGATTATAATGTAACAGTTTACAATGTCGCGAGATTGTAAACTCCCTTGCGCACTGATTGGTTGAACACACCGCCATATTTGTTCGATTGTAGTCAAATGTAAAAAACAGAGAAATTATAATCTAACGATATTTACAATATTACGGTGACATAATATTACAATATAAATATTATTGGAAGAATAGTAAGAAAACGTCATCGTGGAAGGGATAACAAGTAGTGGTGGTAACGGCGAGCTTATATAAGCCTGTGCGCGCTTCATTCGAGGCGAATTTCACGTACTGTAAACTAGTGTAAGGGGAAACCTTGTCCGTTTGGAAAGTCAACCTGCCTATTTTGTAATTTAAAAGTTAGAGCTTTTATTTTATTTTTGTAGACTGTGTTTGCTTAAATTGTTATGTAATGAATATGTGCACAAATAGTCGTGATTATCTTTTTATTTTTTTTCGAAATTTCACTTCTCGTTCCTAAAAATATATTATAACACTTTTTTATCTTCACCGTAAAATTGTAAATTACGTTAGATTATAATTTAACAGTTGACAATCTCGCGAGATTGTAAACTCCTTGCGCACTGACCGCCATATTTATTTGTTTGATTGATGTCAAATGTAAAAAAAAACAGCGAAATTATAATCTAACAATATTTACAATATAACGGTGACGTAATATTACAATATAAATATAATAAAATTCTAACTTAGTCGACATTAAATATTTTAGGAAAATTTTATTGAAATAATCATTCATTCATTTGGTCAAATTTGTAGTTATTATAATTTTTGTACGACTATCTGTGATTGCTTTACGAGAAAACCATAGATATTAATAAAATTTTTCGTAAAAATAACCCATCTCTGAGCGGGCAGAGCCAGGCCGAGTCACTAGTTATCATGTTATAGCGACTCACGATTTCGTTTTTAGGTATGTTTAAGATTTTTGAGCAGAAACCTAATTCTTTTTCAAAAATAAAACTTAAGTAATTATATATAAGTAATAAAACTTAAGTTATAACGTCAACTATCTACTAGTTAAAGTCCCGTCAAAATCTGTCTAGAGATGAGAGAAAACAAACTGATAGATTAAATAAAAATACTCTTTTTGGAAAATTCCGCGGATTTATTTGATTTTTAGTTCCTGATTCTTCTCCTTGGTTCTCCGGAAAAGACGGTTTTAATTTAATAAAGAATATGGAAAAAATGGTTTTTCTGATTTTTCGATCTTTTCCAAAATAAAACAGTAATTCGTTTAGATACTTTAATAGGTGTGTTGTATAGATCTTACCGCGTAATGGTTAGCTTGAGCCATCGCTTCCGCTATTTGAGCCCACCGCATTCTTTCCTCTAATGTCACCTGGAAATAAATAATAAATAATTAATAAATATGTTGGGGCATTATTATACACAGCACCATCTAGTTCCGTGGTAAGCTACGAAGGAAGCTTGTGTTACGGATACCAGATAGTTGATATACTACATATATAAGTTTATATACATACATATTATAAATATAGACACCCATGACTGGAGTACAAACATTCGTGCTCAAGAGATGAATGCCCCCAGCGGGACTCGAACCCGCGACCTCTGGCGCAGAAAGCAAGGTCACTACCCACTGAGCCAAATGTGTCGTCAAATATTAATAAATTATTATTTGTATATAAAATTATATCACTATAAAACAAAATATATTGGCCTCAAATATATATTAAAATGAAAATTATTTAGTAACTGGGAAAAGATTTTGTATAGTTAAACAAAAGCAAGCCTAAGGAATAGCGAAAATATTTACCTGATAAGGGGGTTGTCCAACTGGAGGTGTCTTTATGGTGTTCGACGCCATGTAGTTGAATACTGGCGACCCCATGCCCACAGCTTTCTGCTCGCGAGACCATTTGCGACTGAAAATATTATTAATACGTTATTTATTATATTTATTAACTAGCTTTACCCGCGGCTCACCCGCGTTCATTTTTTCAATTGCTAATCAACCTCATTATTGGGTTGATCTGTAGGATGCCTGAAAGTTTCTTAAAAAGTACTCTAGCTATTTCAGAACTACAAATACTTAAGTTAATACAAACAATTTTTTAATTTTTTGTAAAAAAGATTTTTTTTTAATAAAAAGTACCTATGTTACTTCTAATACCTCCAAGAATATGTGTACAAAGTTTCATGATGATCGGTTGAGTAGTTTTCGCGTGAAGCGTAACAAACAAACTTACATTCACATTTATGATATTAGTAGGGCAGTAGGAATATACTAAAGATTATATCTGTTTATCTTTAAATATAAATAGCTGAACCGGTTTTGATAATTTTGGAATAATGGAATAATGGAAAATAATGGAAAAATGTTTGTGTCTGTTCAAGTGGATTTAAGAGTCATTTAGATCTAAAATTCGGATCACTACAAAATGTTATTTTTTTTACTAAAATAAGATGTTTTTAAAAAAACTGTCCAAAAAAATTTCGAATTTAAGACATGTGAGAGCTGATTTCTTCACAGACAAGCATTTTTTGAGACTGTTTCCTCTATAAATGAAACTATCTTTTCGGATTTTGTCAGACAGTGCCTACCCACAATTTACAACAATTTTAAGATGGCATCAAAGTACTTAAAATTATACATTTTAATTCTAAACATTTAAAATTTTGAAATTTTTATACATTCTTGTTCTATACTGTCATACAATGAAATGAAAATGTCAATATGTAACGTAAGATTAACAAGAAGAAGACGAAGTAAAGATGTCTTCTCCTTTTTTATTTTTTCCTTATCTTCTTCTACACTATCACACATCGAAAGCAAAATGCCAATATGTACTCTTTATTTTTGCCTCTTCTACGCTATTATACAACAAAGACAAAATGCCTAAGAATTACATTAAGAAGAAGAAGACGAAGAATATTCTTCTTATTCTTCTTCTTCTTCTCCAGTAGTGTGTTACCTCCAGGAGAGTAGAGCGGCGAGCGTGAGAGCGATGACGAGTGCAGCGGCGAGGCAGGCGCCTACCGCCGCGCCTACCACCTCGCCATCCACCTCGCACGTCGACCCGTAGTAGCCGGACGCACATCTGTAGAACATTGTAGCTTGGCTTATTTATTTATTTATTCAGGCACAGAAACAGACAACAAATTAAAACATTTTTTTATGGTAAAAAAGGGGCAAACGAGCAGGGCCTGGCTTGCAGATGTCCATGGGCAGGGGCAATTACCTCCGCCCATGGACATCTGCAAGTCAGGCTTCTGGCTTGCAGATGCGTTGCCGGCCTTTCAGGAAAGGGAGGGTGGGAGGAGGGAAAGAAGGGGGAGGCAAGAGGGAGGGGTAACAAAAACGGAGGATGAAGGGAAGATGGAGGGAGGGAGGGAGAGGGAGTAGGGAAGGAGAGTGGGCCTCCCGGACTCTCACTCACCGGACGAAACGCGACAGCATAGCTGCCACTTCACGCCGGTCTTCTGTGAGAGAGTGGTACTAATGAACTATACGGGGCGTGCCGGCACATTTGGCTGCTACCCGAAGGTAACAAGCATGACATTACCACAAAATATTAATAACTAAAATAACATTTTTAATTTACTATCCAATTATATATATAAATACATAAATAAATAAATACATAAATAAATGAATGAATGTATGAATGAGTGAGTGACTGAATGAGTGAGTAACTGAATGAGTGAGTGACTGAATGAGTGAGTGAATGAGCGAGTGAGTGAATAAATGAATGAATAAATAAATATATATATGCACATGTGTGTGTGTGTGTGTGTGTACTCACACGCAGTAGGGCCGGCCCTGCGCGTAGCGACACGTGCCGCGGTCGGCGCAGTGCGAGGCGGCGCACGCGGCGCAGCGCCGGCCCGCGAACACCGCGTGCGTGGCCGAGTCTAGCGTGCCGTCCGCGCATGCGCATCTGTGGGGGGGGGACTCGTTATAAATATAAATAAACTAGCTGATACCCGCGACTTCGTCCGCGTTGCTTGAAATATTAACAAAGTTGTCCGCATGCGCGCTACGCCGCTTGCCCCACTACTCCGCGAGAAGGAAACATACATCACTGAACACGCAGTGCATATACAAATCGTTGTTTCTTGAAACTTTAATAACTTTTTATTAAATGAAGATATCGCAATCATTTTTTTTTGATAAGGGCCAAGTGTTTAAGAAATAAAACTTATGAAAGTTTCATTGAAATCAGTCTATACATCTAATATATAATATATATCGCAGTTGGTAGTGACCCAACTTTCTTGCGCCAGAGGTCGCGGGTTCGAGTCCCGCTGGGGGCATTCATTTGTTAAACTCAAATGTTTGTCCTCCAGTCATGGGTGTTTATATTTATAATATGTATGTATTTAAAGTTATAAATGTAGTATATTAACTATCTGGTCTCCGTAACACAAGCTTCCTTCGTAGCTTACCACGGAACTAGATGTAATAATGTCCCAACATATTTATTTATTTATTTATTATTTAATATAACTAGCGACTAACCCTAGCTTTGTTCGGTTTCGTCTTTAAGTATATACATTGGTTTTTTAAGCATGTTATTAAAATGAGCATAATTATCGATAGGGAGACCGAATCTAGATTTTTTAAAATTTTTATCTGTCTGTGATCGTATCTCGAAAGGCTTGTGTTACGGATACCAAATAGTTAAAACACTACGTATATAAGTTTAAATACATACATATTATAAATATAAACATAATAATGTGTAATATAATATTGTTTTTTTTTTCTTTATATAATATACTCTCTTAGGTATTTTTATTTATTAACATTTATTAACTTATATATAACACTAGCTGACCCGTGCCCACTTCGTTGGGCATAATGTTAATAATTCTTTTTTAGTACAGAGTGTTTAAATAATTTAAATTATTTTATTAATATTAAAAATTAAAAATTAAATTATCTACACTAATATTAAAAAAACGACTTTTTGTAACTTAAATATAAAAGTTAGACATATGCTGTCGTTGACTTTTTTGTAGGCATTTTTAAGCTCCACATCTTTTCTCTAGAACTCAAAAATATATCTTTCATAGTTAAGGCAGCGTTCGTAAGAAACGCTTTCATTCGACCGTTTTTTCTCCGATTCACTTTGCAAAACGGACTACCACGTAAAAGCCTTTTTATTTTTCGGTTTTTTATATAACCTATGACACTCAGCAATAATGTGGCTTTCTATTGGTGAAAGAATTTTTAAAATCGGTTCAGTAGATCCCGAGATTACCCCTTACAATTTAACAAACAAACAAACTTTACCTCTTTATAATATTAGTATAGATTTATTAATTTATCACCCTGTATACAAATTTTCATGTGTATTGTATTTTAAAACATTATTATATGGCTTTATATTTAATTATGACACTGTATACTCACTTAAAGGACCCCCAGCTATTAGTGCAGGTGGCTAGCGCGTGGCAATCGTTCAAATCACGAGATGAACATTCGTCTAAATCTAAAAAATTAAAAATAATATATTATTAACTCAAAAGAACAATACTAAAAACTGTCACACAAATAACAATTAATAAATTATTCTTAAACTTATATTAGTTTCAGTTATCCATCGATTCAACAAATCGTATATCGCGTTCGCGCCATTACCTATAAAGTAAAGTCAACTTGACAGCTCGGTCACAGATTGTCAAATATAAAAATAATGAGTTTATCCTTATTATTTTATAATATAAGTACGTTTTGATGTTTAGTACAAATGTTTTGACATTAGCGCCATCTTGTTACACGATAAGCTACAACTTACGAGGCTTGTGTTATGGATAAATAGTTGGTAGTTACACTACACATACTCGCACACTCGTACTATGACTTATAGACTTACAGACTGACATTTAATTTCAATAATGTAAAAATGACAACAGACAGAATGTCAACAGAGCTTGTAAATGTATATTTAAATAAATAATATTTTGATTTGTATCGTTAACGAGAAACATATTATAAACATAAACACCCATGACTGAACTACAAACTCTTAAAATATGGATACCCTAACGGGACTCGACCCGCGACTGTCGGTGCAGCAAGATATTTCACTACAAACTAAACTATAATATGTGTCGTAATTTAGTGTAGTGTATTGTAGTATAGAGTATTGCAGTGTCGTGTATTACAGTGAATGGTATTGCAGTGTATTGTAATGTATTGTATTGCAATGTATTGTAATGTATTGTATTGTATTGCATTGTAATGTATTGCCATGTATTGCAGTGTATAGCACGTCGCATACCTGTGGGTGGGAACACGTCAGCGGGCGCGGCGTGCAACGCGCCGGTACCGAGCACGCCGCCGCGGCGACGCAACACGCCAGCCAGTGCACGCTGTAGTGCCACAGCTGATGAGGAGCGGGATAACTCTGCTGTTTCTTGTAGCTGGGGAGTTAGTTAGTAAGTTAAGAGAAACTTTAACTAATAATTAAACCGTCGAATAAATTGAAATGCAAAAATGTTATTTTTTTTAGTTAACTTTAATAAGTAAGATCTTAAACTAATTTAAGTACTACTAATATAAGCACTACACAAATACTTAAGGATTAGTTTTTATTTTATTAATTATAATCTACTGCTTACTACATGCTTTATTTATGATAACTTTTAAAATAGCTAGCTACCTGAACAATAAATTACTCCTATTTTCCCACCTTTAGAGTAAGAATAACGTCGAGGTATCCCTATCTATAAAAAAG
This sequence comes from Boloria selene, assembly GCA_905231865.2. Classification (NCBI taxonomy): domain Eukaryota; kingdom Metazoa; phylum Arthropoda; class Insecta; order Lepidoptera; family Nymphalidae; genus Boloria; species Boloria selene. Next base: position 1,258,856 of record HG993158.1, on the reverse strand, counting down.
AATTATCAAATCAGATCAATCGAACCACTACTTGTACTTCTCCTACAACTGCGTAGACAGACAAACAAACTAAAATGTATATAACTACCCACTTTTGTATAAGTTTTTACAAACTTGATTTTTTTTTTTTTTGTTATAAAAACATTCCGTGGGCCTTAAGTAACATACAAAAAAAATATTAGCCGATTGGTCGAGCCATTCTCGAGTTATGCGCTTACCAACATTAATTTTTATTTATATAGGTATCTAAGATATTAATCACGGTATGTTTTATCAATTAATATGGAATATTTCCCCTTGATATTTGTTTGTTTGTTTGTTTGTTTGTTTGTTTGTTTGTTTGTTTGTTTGTTTGTTTGTTTGTTTGTTTGTTTGTTTGTTTGTTTGTTTGTTTGTTTGTTTGTTTGTTTGTTTGTTTGTTTGTTTGTTTGTTTGTTTGTTTGTTTGTTTGTTTGTTTGTTTGTTTGTTTGTTTGTTTGTTTGTTTGTTTGTTTGTTTGTTTGTTTGTTTGTTTGTTTGTTTGTTTGTTTGTTTGTTTGTTTGTTTGTTTGTTTGTTTGTTTGTTTGTTTGTTTGTTTGTTTGTTTGTTTGTTTGTTTGTTTGTTTGTTTGTTTGTTTGTTTGTTTGTTTGTTTGTTTGTTTGTTTGTTTGTTTGTTTGTTTGTTTGTTTGTTTGTTTGTTTGTTTGTTTGTTTGTTTGTTTGTTTGTTTGTTTGTTTGTTTGTTTGTTTGTTTGTTTGTTTGTTTGTTTGTTTGTTTGTTTGTTTGTTTGTTTGTTTGTTTGTTTGTTTGTTTGTTTGTTTGTTTGTTTGTTTGTTTGTTTGTTTGTTTGTTTGTTTGTTTGTTTGTTTGTTTGTTTGTTTGTTTGTTTGTTTGTTTGTTTGTTTGTTTGTTTGTTTGTTTGTTTGTTTGTTTGTTTGTTTGTTTGTTTGTTTGTTTGTTTGTTTGTTTGTTTGTTTGTTTGTTTGTTTGTTTGTTTGTTTGTTTGTTTGTTTGTTTGTTTGTTTGTTTGTTTGTTTGTTTGTTTGTTTGTTTGTTTGTTTGTTTGTTTGTTTGTTTGTTTGTTTGTTTGTTTGTTTGTTTGTTTGTTTGTTTGTTTGTTTGTTTGTTTGTTTGTTTGTTTGTTTGTTTGTTTGTTTGTTTGTTTGTTTGTTTGTTTGTTTGTTTGTTTGTTTGTTTGTTTGTTTGTTTGTTTGTTTGTTTGTTTGTTTGTTTGTTTGTTTGTTTGTTTGTTTGTTTGTTTGTTTGTTTGTTTGTTTGTTTGTTTGTTTGTTTGTTTGTTTGTTTGTTTGTTTGTTTGTTTGTTTGTTTGTTTGTTTGTTTGTTTGTTTGTTTGTTTGTTTGTTTGTTTGTTTGTTTGTTTGTTTGTTTGTTTGTTTGTTTGTTTGTTTGTTTGTTTGTTTGTTTGTTTGTTTGTTTGTTTGTTTGTTTGTTTGTTTGTTTGTTTGTTTGTTTGTTTGTTTGTTTGTTTGTTTGTTTGTTTGTTTGTTTGTTTGTTTGTTTGTTTGTTTGTTTGTTTGTTTGTTTGTTTGTTTGTTTGTTTGTTTGTTTGTTTGTTTGTTTGTTTGTTTGTTTGTTTGTTTGTTTGTTTGTTTGTTTGTTTGTTTGTTTGTTTGTTTGTTTGTTTGTTTGTTTGTTTGTTTGTTTGTTTGTTTGTTTGTTTGTTTGTTTGTTTGTTTGTTTGTTTGTTTGTTTGTTTGTTTGTTTGTTTGTTTGTTTGTTTGTTTGTTTGTTTGTTTGTTTGTTTGTTTGTTTGTTTGTTTGTTTGTTTGTTTGTTTGTTTGTTTGTTTGTTTGTTTGTTTGTTTGTTTGTTTGTTTGTTTGTTTGTTTGTTTGTTTGTTTGTTTGTTTGTTTGTTTGTTTGTTTGTTTGTTTGTTTGTTTGTTTGTTTGTTTGTTTGTTTGTTTGTTTGTTTGTTTGTTTGTTTGTTTGTTTGTTTGTTTGTTTGTTTGTTTGTTTGTTTGTTTGTTTGTTTGTTTGTTTGTTTGTTTGTTTGTTTGTTTGTTTGTTTGTTTGTTTGTTTGTTTGTTTGTTTGTTTGTTTGTTTGTTTGTTTGTTTGTTTGTTTGTTTGTTTGTTTGTTTGTTTGTTTGTTTGTTTGTTTGTTTGTTTGTTTGTTTGTTTGTTTGTTTGTTTGTTTGTTTGTTTAAAAAAAAAACAACAAACCTAGACTAGATTTTTAACAAGACAATTTTTTAAAAAACCTACTTATAATATTATGTTACGCGAAATATTCACTTATCACGTAAAGTACGCGTAACATTTTTTTTTAAATGTGTTAAGTGTATCGAAACCCATGTCTAGTGTTGGTATTTCATTTAATAATCGCGACATTCGGGCTAATGGGTGATACTTCCCTAAATTAGTTCTGTATCTACTCGTTTTAAGAAATGGACATATGATCAAAAGAACATATCTAGTATAACACAACAACGCCATTAAATAAACTGAAAGTGACGTCATAGATTACTATAATAGAGCCAGTGTTGCCAATTTTCCATTTAATAATTTAATCTTAGGCAAAAGTCGAATAATTAGACAATTAGAAGTAAGAAAGGTTCCATTTCCTTCAAAGGTTCCAACCCTATAATAATCAAAACCTACTCACCAATAAGGTATAGTTAACGTAAACCCCGCGATTCTCCTCGTCCCCATTGTGTATAGCATTCACGGAGCCCGCCACGAAATCGTCAGAAAACTGCGTCATTGAAAATGCTGAGTCGATCTGGAAAACAAACGTTTATTTTTTTAAGTTTCATCAAAATCGATTAATCTTTAATAGAGTGTTAAATATTAATAACTAGCAACCGACAGACGACAACCTAGCAAGTTTTCGTGCGACATGCTCAGTCCGCCAACACGCACTAGGCCAGCGCGGTGGACTATGTCCTGATCCCCCTCGTACTGAGGGAGGCCCACCCCCAGCAGTGGGACGTTAAAAAGGGTGACGATGAACTGACAGTACGTTTTAAAATATTAAACGGAACCCTATTTTGTCTGAAATATAAAATGCCTAAATTACCCTTATAACATCACTATCTGTCAATGAAAGTCCTATCAAAATCTATACAGCTGTTTTAGCGATTAACTAGAACAAATAGACAGACAAATAAAAATTATAACAATTGTGTTTCTTTAAAGTAAGTATATAATACAAACTGCAAATATTTTTCTAAATACAATAATAATATTTAAATTCACTCACCATTATAGCCCCATAGAGAATGCCAAAAACCAATAAAATATTATAACAGATTTAAAATTTGAAAAATCGGTCAAGTGCGAGTCTGCCTCGCACATTGATGATTCCATAGCATCAAACATTAAAATAAGTTTATAGTAATCACAATAATTCATTTATACAGTACCCATTACTGATTATTTAATAATATTTTCAATGTATACCAACATAAACGACACGTTTGACGCAGTTTGTAGTGACTCTACTTTCTTGCGCCAGCGGTCGCAGGTTCGAGTCCCGCTGGGGGCATTCATTTGTTAAACTCTGATGTTTGTACTCCAGTCATAGGTGTTTATATTTATAATATTTATGTTTTTAAACTTATATATGTAGTATATAAACCATCTGGTATCCGTAACACAAGCCTCGTAGCTTACCACGGAACTAGATGGCGCTGTGTGTAATAATGTCCCAACATGTGTTCATGAGAAACAGGGTTTAGACAGACAGACAAATAATAGATCACTCTATAAAGGGTTCCCATTTCCTTTTTGGGTTCGGAACCCTAAAATCTAAATTATGATATAAAAAATAATTTACTTACAGCTCTAACAGCTTCGTAGCTCAACTGTTGGTACGGTTCAGAGTCCTTGTCTAAGAACTTCGAATCCCATGCCAGCTGAAATTTAAAAAAATAATTTTAGATTTCTACATTACCTAGGTATGCTATATGTTTCTTCAGACCCTCTATCTGTATACAAAATTTCATCCAATTCGATCTAGCCATTTCAAAGTGAAGGAGTAAGAAACATATATACAACCTTTCTTATTTAATATTAGGCTTAGCGTCAGCGAAGCTACGAGTTCCACTAGTTAAAATAAATAAAATTTCTACCTCCCCCTTTTTTGAAGTCGGTTAAATAGTAGCGTAAGTTACTATAATATTAGCTATTTACGAGTGAAAGTTCCGCCAAAATCGGTCCAGCCGTTTCAAATATTAGCCGGAACAAACAGAGAGACAAAAATTAAAAAAAATATTTTTTGATGCAAGTACCGTATATACTTTCATATGCATTTAATGAAAATCTATTAATTTGAAATTAAAAACAGACACTCCAATTTTATTTATATGTGTAAGGTACTTGTTCCAGACAATGCCTACGAAATGAAAATGGCACCAACCTTAATAAGTTATTTAATTTATTTCTAAGCATTTGAAACAAATTAATGTTGTAAAATAACTTTTTAATACAAAAATAAAGATATTATATAAATGAAACTATCTATTCGGATTTTGTCGCGGATTTATTATGATTTTTAGTTCCCGACGTTTCGAATGCTTTACAGCAATCATGGTCACGGGAGAGACTAAGGTATTAGACGTCTCAGGGGGTTATATACTTGTTACAGACAGTGCCTACCCACAATTTACAAAATATAGTTTAAGATTATTTTTAAACTTACCTTTCTATCGTATATCTTATCGATTTTCAAATTAAGCACAAGCGACACGACTTTACGACAGGGGTCTCTATGTCCGGCTCGCGCGTATCCGGGACGGCATTGACAGCTCGATATACCTGGAACGACGACCATTTATTATTTACCTACTGTTAGGACCTTTACATAAAAACACGCAGAGTTTAGAAGCATATATTGCTTTATTTCTTAACCACAATTCACACTTAGCAATGAGCACAAGACGCCATGACAGTTAAAGAGAATGTAACAACTATAGACAAAATATTCTATTGCACATGACATAGTTCACATTTACTAGCATTTCCCGCGGCTTCGCACGCGTTCTGAAGACCGGATACCAAATTCTTTCTGAGTCGCGCGGTATGATACCTCGCAGGACTAACGCCCGTTCCATTTTTGCAACATTTTTCATTGATGCTCCGCTCCTATTGGATGAGCTTCCTTGATAAACAGACTATCTAACACATAAAATTTTTCAATTCGGACCAGTAGTTCCTGAGATTAGCGCGTTCAACCAAACAACCAAACAAACAAACAAACAAACAATTATTGATTATTATGATATTGATTGATATTAAATTAGACATTTACGAACGAAAACCTAATACAAATTGAACAAGGTTTGGTATGAACCCTTGCATCTAGTATCCCATTGTATAAGGAACCCTAAATAGGTTTTCTATAGAAAAATAACAAATAGAAAAAACCTTTTACCTGCTTCCGTCCTACATATCTCATTTTGAGCTTGATCGCAAGTGGAGTCATCGCCCACAATGCAAGTATCGATTCTGAAAAAAAAAAATTTTTTACTCTTTAGAAAAGTAGTTATGTACTTTTCTACTTTATTACTTAAAAAAATAAAAATCGCTGAATTAATTATAATTAAATTCATTAGATAAGTAACTTAATATAATTGAAAATAAAAAAATGTTACAAATATACCTAATTATTATAAAAAGACAAACACTCATGACTGGAGTACAAATTTGTTACATTCGTGCTAAACAAAAATGAATGTCCTCAGCGGGACTCAAACCCGCGACCTGACACAGCAAGTATGGTCAGTACAAGCTGAGCCAACGTCTCGTTAAATTGTATTGAATTGAAATAAATAGAATATCTCACCGGACTGGCAAACGGTGTCGTCAATTGTATTGAATTGAATGTAATTGATCAGAACACTTCACTGCACAAGCCAACGGTGTCGTCAATTGTATTAAATTGAATGTAATTGAATTGAATATCTCACTTGACTAGCCAACCGCGTCATCAATTGTATTGAATTGAATGTAATTGAATTATATATAAATAATATCTTACTGGACAAGCAAACGGTGTCGTCAATTGTATTGAAACGGTGTCATCAATTGTATAGAATTGAATTGAATATCTCACTGGACTAGCCAAGGGTGTCGTCAATTGTATTGAATTGAATAGAATATCTCACCGGACTGTAGGCTGTGGTCTTCTAAAGGACTGGTGAGGTCTGTGGGATGGGTGCCTCCTCGGCGGTGGAGATACGTCGTCTGCTGGGATAGCCACGCCAGTGCCTATGGCTGCTATAGTGGGTGGTGCTAAAAATATGAAGTTAGCTTTTAATGAAATACTAGAGATGTTACCTTGCTTCACTCGTTTTTATTGATACTGAAATGCTAGGTCCAATTTCATTTCGTTTTTTAACGTTAATCAAAATTATAATCATAATTCTTGTCAAAATTAGTCCAATTAGTTTAAGAGATTAGCCGAAACAAACAAACAAACATAAAAATTATGTTTTTCTTATAAGTACGTATATTTAAAGTTCTATTATGCATTAAATAAAAAACTCAGTAGTTTTTGAGTGTATTACAAATGGACAGACAGATCCGTCATAAAAAAATGTTTTTTGATAATAGTGATGTACCATTGTACCATTTGATAATATGATACAGTGAACCTAGCACCATAGGTGTTAGACTATAACCTGATAATCATTTTTTAGAAAGCCCACGCCCAGCAGTGAGACGTTATATCACTTTCATCATCAGGCCTTTTTAACGTGCCACTGCTGGGGGTGGGCCTCCCTCAGTACGAGGGGGATCAGGACATAGTCCACCGCGCTGGCCTAGTGCGTGTTGGCGGACTTCACATGTCGAAAACTTGCTAGGTTTCTTCAGACATGCAGGTTTCCTCACGATGTTTTCCTTCACCCTTATATCACTTACCAGTATGTAATGGCGTATTTTGCACCCTAGTTGGCGTGATGCTAGGAATTTGCACAGAAGTCGATGTATCGAATAGATTAAGATATGTCCTCTTCCCGTCAATGGATACGAACCCGTGATCCCCAGACGCGCTGACTATAATGTCGTGTTCGTTGTGTATGTTCACGTTTTCTATGTGGACTGAAAAAACATTAAAAAAACTTGAAAGACTTGTTTTTTTTAATTATTCATATAGTGATAGTACATATAAATAAAATCGAAGTGTCTGTTTATATTTTCAAACTAGCCATTCCCGCGGCTCCGCTCGCATTCTAAAGACTGAAAATCAAAAGAAATATTTTTCTCCCGTTTTTCCAACATTTTTCATTGATGCTCCGCACCTATTGGTCGTATATAGCCTTCCTCGATAAACGTATCAATTCGGACCAGTAGTTCCTGAGATTAGCGCGTTCAACCAAACAAACAAACACACAAACTCTTCAGCTTTATAATATTAGTATAGATTTTTCACTTATTGCATATGAAAGTATATACAGTACTTATATTAAAAAATTGTCTGTTTGTCTGTCATTTGTTCCTGCTAATCTCTGAAACGGCTGTACCGATTTTGACGGGACTTTCACTCGCATATAGCTAATGTTATAAGGAGTAACTTAGGTTGCTTTTATTATGTTAGACAATTATAAAAACCATCTAATTTAATTTAACTTGCCGAGTTTGCTAGTTACAAATAAAACATGTTTACAACTCACCAGACGCCCCTTTTTCTCCTGGACCCTGAATAGCAGACACTGTTACATCAAATATCTCCCCATACCCTGGCAATCTGGTCTCCGCAGCGGTTATGATTGGTGCATCAGGTCGGTATCTTGTTCCATGGGGTTTGAAGTCGGTGTCATCTAGAACTATGCCGGGGCGAGGACGGTATGGCTGATGGGGTAATGTTTGGGATGCTATGGGAAAAAAAATATAAATATGTTATGACAATCATCATCATTATCATCATCAGCCCTTTTTAACATCCCATTGCTGGGCACGGACCTCCCTCAGTACGACGGGGATCAGGCTATAGTCCACCGCGCTGGCCTAGTGCGTGTTGGCGGACTTCACATGTCTTTCGAAAACTTGCTAGATTTTCTCAGACATGCAGGTTTCCTCACGATGTTTTCCTTCACCGTAAGACAAGTGGTAATCATGATAGAAATGATTCGCACATGAAAATATCAAAGGTACGAGACCCGGATTTGAACCCGCATTACTCGGATATCCAAGCAAACGCGTTACCGCTGGGCTACCACTACCTATTAATATTATTTCATAATGACCTTTACTTAACACTAGCGACTCGCCCTCGCTTCGCTCGGGCTCTTCCCTAGATTTAGCACAGGTAAAGCCGCGGGATCTGCTAGTTATGCATATAAACCTTCCTCTTGAATCACTCTATCTATTAAAAAAAACCGCATCAAAATCCATTGCGTAGTTTTAAATATTTAAGCGCACATAGGGATATAGGGACAGAAAAGGCGACTTTGTTTTATACTATGTAGTGATGTAGTGATAGTGATAGTGATGATAAGTAATGTGTATAAATCTCAATTTTTATTAGCACTGGTGTAGTTTCCTCATAAAAATAGCGGGTTTTCCGATATGCAATCTCAACGTGCAGAATGTTGGAAATTCCGTATACTATTAGTATACAGTTGATGATATTCAAGATTGAAAAAAAAGAGTAATTTAGCTAAATGTTTCAACGTCTAGGGGTGAGAAATAAGGGATGAAAACTATAGAGATTTCGTCGAGAAAGTACTATAGTTATAGCGACTTACGTCTTGTTTTCCTTGGGTTCATGTGTCATGGATACCAGATAGTTGATATACTTTAAATACATACATATTATAAATATTAACACCCATGACTGGAGTACAAACGTTAGTACTCACACAAATGAATGCTAGCGGGACTCGAACCCGCGACCGCTGAGATAGCAAATGGTGTTTTAACAAACTTAGCAAATCGTGTCGTAAATATTAATGACAGAAGTAATTAAATGAATGCCCACACTGTGACTGCTTATGAAACATTATACTTGACATTACAAGCTGTTTTCGATGTCGCTTTCTAGAAGAAAGTTTTTTTATTGATTAGTTAGTCTTACTTGCTTTTCCTATACATCTATACTAATATCATAAAGAGGAAAGATTTGTATGTAAGTATGTTTGTAACGAATTGTCTCAAAGAGTACTGGACCGATTTTAAAAATTCTTTCACCGTTTGAATGCTACATTATAACTGATTAATATAGGCTATTTTAATTGCAAGAAAAAAATAAGGATCCCTACTGAAACTACAATAACAGGTGAGGAGGAGTGCACACCGCACATAATATATGAAATAGGTAGCCGCGCGGCTCAGGAGTATATTAAAGCTGGAGTCATTTTGGAGAATTTTCAACCCAGCGAGTGGTCGATGAAGTTAGTAGCGATTAAAAAAATGAACGCGGGCATAGCCGCGCGTATTGCTAGTTACTTATAAATAAATATAAATATGTCGGTACGTTAAAACACAGCGCCATCTAGTTCCATGGTAAGCTACAAGGCTTGTGTTACGGATACCAGATCGTTGCTACACTACACATAGGTATATAACTTTAAATACATACAAATTATAAATATACACCAATGACTGGAGTGCCAAGACCTCCAGCGGGACTCGAACCCACGACCGTTGTCACAATACGTAAATGCTCAATTGTGTTATTGTAGAAATATGACATTTATTTCACTCTAAAAATAAAATTGTTGTAACAGACAGATGGAGAAATTTTTGGACATAAATAAATTATATGAAGAACTATAAGAAATTAATTTTCGTCTTTTTGACCCCTAAAGAACGCTATCTTCTTCGTCACTCTTATTAGTAATTTATCTCATGCGAGAATCGAACTCTCGACCTTCAGCTTAGAATATTATTAATATATTTTATGTATCAAAAACTTACTTTGTAATGGCTGTGTATTAATTGATGAAGTTTCTATATCTTTTGCAGCGGAAGTCTCAATAACCGGTGCATGACTAACCAAGCCTTCGGTAGGAGTTGGTGCACTCGTGAATACTGTTGAAGGAGATATATCGACTATGGACGGCTCTATCTCTATTATAGGCGTATCATTGTTCTTATTATCTATCACATCTACTTTGTATTTATCCCTAGATTTATCTTTTTCTGAACCATTATCTTTTTTCTTATCTTTTTCTGGTTTCAGCGGTTTATCAGTTTTAGATTTTTCGGTTGTAGTCTTCTGTGTTGTGGGCTTTTCTGTTGTTACTTCTGTGGTTACTTCTGGTTTAGTTGTGGTTGTCGTTTTAGGGGTGGTTGCTTCGGTTATGGTTGTGCTAGATGTATCTGTGCTAGTTGTTACTACAGCATCTTTTTCGATAGCTTCCGTAACATTTTTAACCTCCGTTGTAGTTTCAGGGAGAGAGTTAAGAGGTATACCTTCATCATGGTGTATATTGTTCTCTGAATGAGTTTCGTTTTCGTTAACTACAACTTCTTCTTTTTCTTCATCAGGAATATCTGGTGGAGGTATTAGGGTGGGTTTGTATACAGGTAGTCCTGGGTTCGGCCTGCGATTTGGATTCGGCCTAGGCCTTGGTCGTTGCCAGGGTGGGATTGGACGATGGAATCCAGGTCGATTATTCATGGATGGAACAATTTGCTCAGGTAAATTGACACCATGGGGTCTGTCGAAAGGGTAAGGTGGAGGTATTTTTGTTGGATGAAAAGGCATCGGCGGTGGTGTTATAGGTTTCTCATAATCCGATAGTGATGGAACCTCAGTAATGCGAGGAGGACCTCTGTTATTTATTCTAGATGCCATAGGACGTGGTCTACCATTTAAGAGTTGCGTATTAGCTTGTACATTGACATTCCCATTTAATAGCTTAACTATACCAGTTATAATATTTTGGATTTCTGTATTCTGACGTCCGTCCCTAAGGTTTGCAGTCGCGAAGGTCGGCGGATGCACTGCGGTAGGTCGGATTTTGGGCCCCGCAGGTGCTAGTGCACGCCCCTTTGGAGCCCTTTTCTCTTCCCCCGGAAACTTGAAGTCCAGCTTGTCACCGAATCCAGTTGACATCAACATCGCTTCATCATTACTTAAATAATCAAACGTTTTAGTTGGCACTATTTCATAGTATTTTCTCTTATTATGTAATTCTAGTTCGTTGTCGATTTCGTTGTTATTGGATAAGGGTATTTCATCAATATTGATAGATCGAGAGCCTCGAAAAGGCTCCGCTGATCTTTCTACTATTACATGGTTTTCTGATTCTTCATCAGAAATCAAGTCTTCTGGTTTGGGTTCGATGTCGTCATATCTAACACTAGGTTCTATACTAAACGCTATGTCTCCTACATGACTGGTTTGTAGAAGTACGTCTGGATGCAATCTCTCGTTGGCCGCTGATTTTGGAGACAGCTGTGATATTGAGAACATTTCTTCGTAACCTGAAAAGAATAAAATTATGTTATTAAAATTAACAATATTAAAAGACATATTTTCAAAATCTTTTTAGTGTTTGTTTAACATTTTTTGCTCCACTATCATGCGCCTGAGTTTGGAACTTCCAATAATTTAAATAATAATATATGATTTTGGTTTTTTTTTTCAAATGTTTGACTTAATATTGTTTTTTTTAACAAATATATTTAATGAAAATAAAACTATTTTGAAAAATGCTTTTTACTTAATGTTTCTTGATGTATAAATGCAAAATACGTGACGTCTCTCAAATGTGGTCAAAAAGTCATGAAATTAGTATGACGTACTTTATGGATGACCCCTTACAAGAAAAGCACCTTGACAGATGAAATTTGGTATAAATAAAATAAACATGTTTGGACATGTGTGGTAAGCTACGCGGCTTGTGTTACGGATACCAAATAATTGAAATACTACACAAACAAATTTTAAATAAATACATAATATAAATATTAACACCCATGACTGGAGAACAAACATTCGTGCTCAACCAATGAATGCCCTCAGCGGGACTCGAACCCGCGACCGCTGGCGCAGAAAGTAGGGTCACTACCAACTGAGCCAAACGTGTCGTTAAGGTATGTTAATAGTTATCCGATACTTAAGATGAAGATACTATCACTAACCCGAGCGGAACGAGATTAAATCACTAGTAATAAAATAAAGAAAACATAACTTAGTGACAATAAAATTATGTAGGTGTAATTATGCGACAATACGCGACATAATGAATGACATAAGCACAGTAACAATACTTGTGCTTCGCTTTCACTGTGACGTTTATGCTGTCATTATAATATATAGGTATACTAGCTAATACCCGCGACTTCGTCCGCGTTGCTTGAAATATTAACAATCACTGAACACGCAGTGCATATACAAATCGTTGTTTCTTGAAACTTTAATTACTTTTTATTAAATGAAGATATCGCAATCATTTTTTTTTGATAAGGGCCAAGTGTCTAAGAAATAAAACTTAGAAAGTTTCATTGAAAGCTATCCAGTAGTTTTTCCGTGATGCGCGCACAACTGCAGACCTCTATCATTTTTATATTTATATGTACCCGCGGCTTCGCTCGCGTTCATTTTTTTAATTGCTAATCAACCTCATTGGGTTGATCTGTAGGAAAAAGAATTGTCTAAAAAATAAAAAATAAAATTTAGGGGTGGACTACCCTTAACTTTTAGGGGGATGAAAAATAGATGTTGGCCGATTCTCAGACCTACTCAATATGCTCACAAAATTTCATGAGAATCGGTCAAGCCGTTTCGGAGGAGTTCAAGTTCGAACCCCGTGACACGAGAATTTTATATATTAGAGATAACTACTAGTAGGTACTAGCATTTCCCGCGGCTTCGCACGCGTTCTAAAGACCGGAAACCAAATTCTTACTGAGTCGCGAGGTATGGTATCTCGCAGAACTAACGCCCTTCCCGTTTTTGCAACATTTTTCATTGATGCTCCACTCTTTTTAGTCGTAGCGTGATGTAATATAGCTTATAGCCTTCCTCGTTAAACGGACTATCCCACACAAAAAGAATTTTTCGATTCGGGCCAGTAGTTCCTGAGATTAGCGCGTTTAAACAAACAAACTCTTCAGTTTTATAATATTAGTATAGATAATATATTAGTCTTCGACCCCGGCTATTTGCATATTATGTTGATGCATTGACACATAGCACCATCTAGTTCCGTGGTAAGCTACAAGGCTTGTGTTACGAATGATACATTACACATAGGTTTAACGTAACTTTATTAACACAAATGAAATAAATATAACAATGAGTGGGGTATAAACATTCGTTCTCATCACAGAAATGAATGCCCCCATTCATTTGTTCCATTCATCTGTTAGTGTGTTCCGCAGGACTCGAACCCACGACCGCTGGCACAGTAGGTAGGGTCACTGCAAACTGAGCCAAACGTGTAGTCAAAAATATTTGCTTGTTTAAAGGAGAGTTAGTTACCGAACGGACTGACTGACTGACTAAAATATGCCGCCAGAGTTTTATGGACGCTCGCTATAAACCAATAGTTATGAAAAATAAAACTTAAAAAAAGTAACAGCATAATGCATATTTCTAGGCACTAAAATGTATTCTTATTTTGATGCGGTTTTGAATTTGGATTTTTACTCCCGATGATGTTTGCTGTATAGCTTTCGAAACATCGAAAAAAACTATACTCGTCCCAATCCGGAAATCGAACCCAGGACTTCTATTTGTTATCGCACTACTAACAACTAAACCACTCAGACAGTTCAAATAATTAATAGCAATATAGCTTCACAGTCATTAACACTCAATGAATACATCACAGCTTATTAAATCTTAGTACAATAGAATTTCTCACTTCTTATAGTCTTTTTTTTGCAATTACTACCGTTTTGAATTATCGATGATATAGATTAACGGTTATTATCGCTTACCCATTTTTTTATTCTTAGGAAATGCATTAACGTATACAACCTGTAGAAAACAGGAGATTATGTGAGACTCACCGGCAAGCCAGTACTATCAACTAGATATCTGGTATCCATAATACAAACCTCGTAGCTTACCACGGAACTAGATGGCGCTGTGTGTTAATATCCCAACGTTAACAAAAAATAAAACAATTTTTTTGACGTAGATCAACCTTATAAATGAAACTAACTTTTCGGATTTTGTCGCGGATTTATTATGATTTTTGGACTCTCTCTCTCTCTCTCTCTCTCTCTCGTGACCATGATTGCTGTAAAGCATTCGAAACGTCAGGAACCAAAAATCATAATAAATCCGCGACAAAATCTGAAAAGATAGTTTCATTTATAATGTCAAAAATTCGCGTAAACCTAAGAAAGTATTATGTAGATCATCCTGATGTGCATGAATCAGTCGGTTAAATGCATTTTCAGGATGATTGATGTTATCCACTTAGAACAAGTAGAAAACCCATTAATAATTATAAACAGTAGGGTTGAAGGAGTGTCTGTCTGTTAAATTGATAGAGATCTTTGAAGCAGCTGGGTCGATTTTCACGGGACTTTCATTCGCAGATAGCTAATGTTATAAGACGTAACTTAAGCTACTTTTTAACCGACTTCAAAAAAAGCGGTGGTTACATAGATTTTCATATACACATATCATTATATTATATTATACATATATATCCGAAAAATATCGATTTTTCATTAAAAAAAGACGAAACTAGGTTATCTAGGTAATATTAATCAAAGAAAGTATAATTTACAAATACTTTAAACTTAAAACTAGTTAGAAACTCATTAATAATCCAACGCATTCTTCGTAGAGTATAGAAGGCAGTATAACGGACGCATTCAACTTACACACGTACAGTTACATTGTCTATACGTATTTTTCCACGACTTCCATTAAGCATTGTGTTTTTTAATTATTTTTTATAAAAATCTATACTACTTATATAATACGTTGTGACGACACGTTTGGCGCAGTTTGTAGTGACCCTACTCTATTGCCAGGGGTCGCGGGTTCGAGTCCCGCTGGGGCATTCTTTTGTTAAACTCGGATGTTTGTACTCCAGTCATGGGTATTTATATTTATAATATACATGTATTATATATATATATATAGTATATCCACTATCTGGTATCCGTAACACAAGCCTTCTTTCGTAGCTTACGACGGAACTAGATGGCGCTGTGTGTAGTGATGTCCCAACTTTATTTATTTATAATAAAAATAAGTTATTATAAAGCTAAATACTTTGTTTGTTTCGTTGAACTAATCTCAGGAACTAATGGTTCGAATTGAATGATTTTTGTATTGGATAGTCCATTTATCAATGAATATGTACCAATATGAATAACAATGAAATATGTACCAAAAACAGTTCAAATTGCGCCAAAATCATGTGTGACGAAATTGTCCCCCTTTATATTTTTTAAAACAAAGTTCATATGTCTATCCTTTAAGGTTGTCTCACTATAAATTTATTTTTATTGAGCAATGAACATGGTATAATCTAGTTCTATATAAAATATAAGAATTCGGTGTCCGCTCCTTAGAACGCAGTTGTAGCCGCGGGAAATGATAGTTAATAGTTCGTTTCTAAGCAAAGTACTGACTTTAAAATCGCTATATATAAGAAGTCTATTCATCCATGCAGACAGATGGTCGGGGCTATTGACTCTCTAACAAAAAAAAACAAACACGCTTATAACCTACTAGCCTTTCCCGCGGCTCCGCTCGCGTTCTGAAGGCTAAAAATCAAAAGAGATATATTTTTTCTCCCATTTTGCAACCTTTTTCATTGATACTCCGCTTCTAAAGTCAAGCGTGATGTAATATAGCCTATAGCCTTCCTCTATAAACGCGCTATCCAACACAACAATAATTTTTCTATTCGGACCAGTAGTTCCTGAGATAATAATGCGTGTTGTATTAAGAGAAAGACAATGTTTGTAATACAGTAGTATCCGAGACACATGACATGAATTGTGAAGTCCGCCAACCCACACTAGGCCAGCGTGGTGGACTATGGCCTGATACCCCTCTGAAGGGAAGTCTGTACTCTGTAAAGGTGGATATTGCAGATCGCATATTATAGTGTACTAGCCTTTCCCGCGGCTCCGCTCGCGTTCTAAAGGCTGAAAATCAAAAGAAATTTTTCTCCCGTTTTTACAACATTTATCATTGATGCTCCGCTCCTATTGGTCGTAGCGTAATATAGATAGCCTATAGCCTCCATCGATAAACGGACTATCAAACACATAAAGAATTTCTCAATTCGGGTCAGTAGTTTCTGAGATTAGAACGTTCAACCAAACAAACAAAGAAAAAAACAAACTCTTCAGCTTTATAATATTAGTAAAGATTAGTACATAACAAAAATTAAATTGAAGTGTCTGTTTTAATTTCAAAATAACAGCTTTTTACTAAATGCAAATGACTATATACGGTAGTTACATAAAAAAAAACAATTTTTAAATTTTATCTTCGGTCTGTCTGCCTGTTTGTTCCGGCTAATCCCTGAAACGGCTGGACCGATTTTGACGGGACTTTCACTAGTAAGCTTATGTTATAAACAGTAAATTAGGCTAAATTTATTTTATTAGAAGCAGGCCGGGTTTGCTAGTATTATATACTAGCGACTCGCCCTCGCTTCGCTTGGGCTTTTTCCTAGTTTTAGCACAGGCAAAGCCGCGGGATCCGCTAGTTATGCATATAAACCTTCCTCTTGAATCACTCTATCTATTAAAAAAAACCGCATCAAAATCCGTTGCATACATAGGGATATAGGGACAGAGAAAGCGACTTTGTTTTATACTATGTAGTGATATTTCTTACATCATAATATTTTACCAGACCGGAAATCGAACGGAGAACGAACTGTGAATTGCATTATAGTGAGATTCTAGCCCACAGTTCTAGCCTAAGGCCGAGATACGTCAATGAATTATTTTCACTGACGCAACTAAATCGAGAGCACAGCCCGCACTTGCCGTTTACTTTCTCCACGTACTTTCGTTTTTGTTTGAAATTCGGTTATTTGCAAGTTCAGATGATTCTATTACTTGATAATATTTACTCGCGGTATCGTTCGACTCACCCTCGCTTCGCTCGGTTTCGGCCCTAGATTTAGCACGAGCGAAGCCGCAGGTTACGCTAGTTATATGTATACTAAAACCTTTCTCGAGGACCACTCTATTCATTGGTGAAAACGGCACGAAAATCGTTGCAGTAGTTTTTGAGTTAATCGCGAACATACAGACAGACGTGGTGGATGACTTTGTTTTATGACATACTAGCGGCCCGCTCCGGCTTTACACGGGTATAAAATATATAGCCTATGTCATTCACTGAAAAAATTATTAAAATCGATCCAGTAGTCTTGATTTATATTCATTACTGCTCGTGGCCCGCACGCGTTAAATTTTCAAAAATAACAGTATTTCTCTACTATTTAATGGATGTTATTATACATATAAACCTTCCTCTTGAATCACTCTATCTATTAAAAAAACCGCATCAAAATCTGTTGCGTAGTTTTAAAGATTTAGCATACATAGGGATATAGGGAAAGAGAAAGCGACTTTGTTTTATACTATGTAGTGCTTATACAACAAACATCATACAGGAAAACGTAAGGGAACCTGCATCTTTGAGAGAACTAAACAAGTTTTCGAAAGACATGTGAAGTCCTCGAACCCATACTACGCCAGTGGTGGACTATGGCCTGATACCCCTAGTATTGAACGGAGGCCCAATCCCAGCAGTATGTTGGGACATTATTGCACACAGTGCTATCTAGTTCCGTGGTAAGCTACGAGGCTTCTGTTACGGATACCTGATAGTTGATATACTACACATATAATTTTTTAAGTACATACATAATATAAATATTAACACCCATGACTGGAGAACAAACATTCGTTCTCAACAAATGAATGCCCCCAGCGGGACTCGAACCCGCGACCGCTGGCGCAGAAGGAAGGGTCACTACCAATTGAGCCACCGTGTCATAGTGGGACGTTAAAAAGTGCTAAATACACACATTTTTAGGGCTGAGTGAGAACATCTCCTACGCAGTTGGCTAATCTCATGATAAGCCGTGGCCGGAACCGGTCGGGCGGACATTTTTATTATACATGTATTTAAAAGTACCTTAACTTCCTGACCAGATACGAAAATACGGAAGCCGTTAAGAAGACCTGTATCTATTATTTGAATAGGACTTCGTACTTCAAACTTTGAATATAATAGCGACAGACGACCTCGCTTTACTTAGGTACATCCTTAGTGATATATCTATACTAATATTATAAAGCTGAAGAGTTTGTTTGTTTGTTCGGTTGAACGCGCTAATCTCAGGAACTACTGGTTTGAATTGAAAAATATTTTTTTTGTTGAATAGGCTATATTACATCACGCTACGACCAATAGGAGCTGAGCATCAATGAAAAATGTTGCCAAAACGGAAGTTAATTGGTTTCCAGCTTTTAGATTGCGCGCGAAGCCACGGGAAAGGCTAGTATCTAATAAACCCATATGTGTATGTCTTGGAGGGCAAATTTTAATGCGCAAATATCTCTTGAATGTCAAGTATATTGCTGATAATAATAATCAATGCTAACTACTATCTAAAATATGTAGAAAGATATTTAGAACGCACACAAATTAACGATATATGCATTATCTATACTAATAAAGAAAATTACAATGTCTGTCTGAGAATTATAGTTTTTAATTTAATTAAAAAAAAAATATACTTAAAAATACCATTTTTGCGTTACGAATATGATAACTGCATGCTGCCAGATGGTAAAGTGGCTAGTTCGTTTGGTAACACATGTCATACGGATAACCTAGATTCGAGTCCCGAGTCGAGCTAAGTTTAATTATTAACTAAGTAACTATTAATTAAGTCCCTGTAATTCGCGGAGTTTGTATTGACTAAGTTTAAGTTGAAGCTAAGTTTATATTGACTTGTTCTATTAACTGAGTTCCTGTAATACGCAGGGTTTGGATGTTAGTGGAGTTGCTGATATCTCACTGGTCGTATCAAACCATCGTCCTATCGGAATATGAAACTACACAACTGGAATAGAGAATGAGAACGTTGCTTAGGCGTACACTTGTGCCCTATATTATGCACATATGGCAAGTCTCAATGAGATTTACATTCTAAATCATTAAAAGGGAGATTGACATAATATGAGTGGAATCTTAAACGAATCAAAGTAATAAATCACTACATAATCTAGCAATCCAAATTACTGTACAGATTTTTATACGATTTTGACTAAATATAGATAGAGATAATATAATAGAGAGAGATTATTTATATAGGCTGTATTTAGCTTTATAGTAGGTAGTAATAGAAGGTACTGGTTTTGGTTTTGTAACTCACTTTTAAAATTAAGAAATAAGTGAATTAAGCATGTAGTGTTTACCTTTAAATGATTTTACATACCCCGTGCATTTAATATAAATACTTTTTGTTATTACTAACTACTTATGTAAAATCGCTGGTAGACCTAATAAATAAAATAAAATAAAAAAATATAAACATTTTTCGAAAATGATGTACTCAGATGATATTTTTTTATTTAAAAAAAAAGAAAAACTCCACTGTTTTAAATTGTAATACAAAAAATCTAGTAAGAGCGTGGGCGAAGCAGGAGTGGGTCGCTATAGTTAAATACTTATACTAAATCAAATGTAACACTACACTAATTCATTAATAATGACAAATGTTTTACTTAAAAAAATACTGCATACCGTTATAGTCTAAGATCCGAAGAGAATTTAAGCTTTACTCATCTGGTTACAGTAAGGTATTGTTAGCCGAGTGAGGACGCGTTCGCTTGAATAACAAAATTATGCGGGTTTAAATCCGGATTTCGTGATTCTGTTATTTTTATGTGCGAATCATTTTTAGCATGATTACCTCTTGTCTTTCGGTGAAGGAAATTAAGAGACATCATGAGGAAACCGGCATGTATATGAAAACCTAGCTAGCTTTCGATAGACATGAAGCGACAGAACATATTGTCCAAGTCCCTCTCCTATCGAAAAGTCCATCCCCAGAATTTTGTCACAATACGTTTTATCTGTCATCAAATATGTAAATACAATCCTACTTTGGATCTTATACTATTTCTGTCTAAGTAAGCTAGAGTACTGTCGTCTGTCACGCGATATCTAAACTAGTACAAATACTGTAATAACTAGTTATAATTAAAATGTAATCGACATTGGCCGCATTCTTCTCCCAAATAGCATATGTCAATTTAGTGTTATAGCTTCCTACACCCTGCGCCCTTGAAATCAAAATCAAGTTATCACCGAGTTCCGTAAAGAAAAAATAGTATAAAAGCTGTATCGAACGTGAAAACATCAATCAGTAGCTTTCGAGCAGTCTAAAAGAAGTGCACGATGAGATTTCTGGTGGGTTTCTGTACTTTATTTAGACTTAAGTGTAAATGTAAAGTGTTATAAGTGTTCGGTGTAATACGACCAATATTTGTGATATAATTTGTGTTATTTTATAATTGACTAGCGATTTACCCTCGGGTTCGTCAATCGTGTTAGTAGTTAGTGTACGATTCTCAGAGCTGAAATATTTTTCGCAGTAAAAAATGTCCTATGATTGTTGTAACCAGCAATCATCATACCAAATTTCAACAAAATCGGTCTAGTGGTTTTCTCATCTACAGACGGACAGACCGACAGACAGAAAAAATTCTAAAAAATTTCTTTTCTTCTATTTTAATAAGAGTTTCCAGTATTTATTGTACAGTTTCGGCTAAATTAGAATTTTTATATGTACCTTTATTTACCAATACCAAGCAACGTTCACTATTTTTACTTGTAATTTTAAAAACATAAGCCGTATCTAATCTCAAGACAGTGGTAGCCCAGCAGTAACGCGGTCGCTTGGATAACCGAGTGATGCGGGTTCAAATCCGGGTCTCGCACCTCTGATATTTTCATGTGCGAATCATTATCATGATTACCACTTGTCTTACAATGAAGGAAAACATCGTGACGAAACCTGCATGTCTGAGAAAACCTAACAAGTTTTCGAAAGACATGTGAAGTCCGCCAACACGCCAGCGCGGTGGACTATGGCCTGATCACCTTTGTACTGAGGGAGGCCCGTGCCCAGCAGTGGGACGTTAAAAAGGGCTGATGATGATGATGATGATCTAATCTCATGTGTTTCCACAGATTGTAGCCACCGCTGTCTTCGCCTGCGCCGCAGCCGCGCCTTCTGGCGGCCTGCTGGCAACCAATGGTATCTTAACCTATGGAGCATTGCCTCTAACCCACTTAACCGTTGCCCCCATCAACTCTGGCGACCTTCACGCTGCTGCTATCGACGCCCATGTAGAAGTTGCCGACAAAACACAAGCAGTAGTTGACGCAGTCCAAGAAGTAAACGACCAAGCTGCTGAAGCACAGGGTAGAGCAATCAATGCTGCAGAAGATCATGCTTGGCAAGCAGTTAACTCAGCTCAAGTAGCTGCTGCTGAGATCGACGGTGCTGCAGCTGGTGTGTCATCTGCTGCCGCTCATTCTGTAGCTGTTGCACCCGTTTTAACATACTCAGTTCCTTCTTGGTCTCATGCTCCGTCCATCTTGACTTATGCTGCTCCCTCAGTCATTTCTCCAGCTCTAACTTACTCCAGTCCACTGGTACATGCTGGTACCAAATCCGTCTCTTACCAAAGCCTCTCTCAAACTCACCCCTCCCCCGTCGTAGCATACGCCCACAACTACATCTACGCGTGAATTTAATTAGAAAATACCAATGATGCAGGCTAAACGAAGATGAGCAAATATATAACTATAACAATTTATTTCTTTTATTTCGCCATAACTAATTAAGTTAGATATTATGTATTTATCATGTTCTTATATAATACTAGCTGACCCGTGCCCACTTCGTTGGGCATAATTTAAATAATCCTTTTTAGTACATAGTGTTTTTAAGTTAGACATATGCTGTCGTTGACTTTTTTGTAGGCATTTTCAAGCTCCACATCTTTTCTCTAGAACTCAAAAATATATCTTTCATAGTTAAGGCAGCGTTCGTAGAAACGCTTTCATTCGACCGTTTTTTCTCCGATTCACTTTGCAAAACGGACGTAAAAGCCTTTTTATTTTTCGGTGTTTTATATAGCCTATGACACTCAGCAATAATGTGGCTTTCTATTGGTGAAAGAATTTTTAAAATCGGTTCCGTAGATCCCGAGATTACCCCTTACAATTTAACAAATAAACAAACTTTACTTCTTTATAATATTATATTCTTTATAATGTTAGTATAGATAGTATAGATAAAAATCTCGTGTCACGGTGTTTGTGGTCACATGTCTTCGAAACGGCTCGATCAATTATCATTTTTTTGCATATTTGGTATGAGAATAGTTAGATATTTGAAAATAAAAATCCACCCTAAATGTAGCAATTAGGGGATGGATGAATCATTCTTCACTTACTGATCGCGGAACTCTTCACAGTGTAGTCGGATTTCGAATTAGAAGTAACCGCTTTGAAACAAAAAAGGTATCCAAGTTCATAAACAACAGAAAACTGAAGAAATAACCGTAAAACACAAACGAATTGAGAACATCCTTTTTAAAGTCGGTTATAAAACAGTACCTTTTTAAAGTTTAGTTTTTCTGTTTAAAGTTAATATCAAAAAAGAAACAAAAAGAAAGATCTCTTGTACGAGTAAATTGCTATTTCGTATTTAAAATAGAACGATTTGACACACAGTTTTTACGAGTATCAAATAAATAGGTTCTCCGTGGAGCGAGACCATCTATCATAAGATGGGGAGTCAGTGACCGATCATTGGTAGATGCTGTGTGGTATGCATTATTGTTTGAACTAAAATTTTCTAAGCTATTTTTTATGAATGTTCTATTAAAATTCCACTACTATTATTTTATTGTTACATAATTTTAGACTCTGTTATATATGTTTTAGTTACTGGTAGGTTTACCATCAGCGAAACCACGGGCTTCGTAGATAAAATAATTTTTTTTTTAATAATTACATAAATTAATTTTTAGTTACGCCTTATAACATTAGCTATCTGCGAGTGAAAGTCCCGTCATAATCGGTCCAGCCGTTTCAGAGATTACCCAGAACAAACAGACAGACAGACAAATAATTTAAATAAATGTTTTTTGTTGTTAGTATCTTATATACTTTCATATGCATTTCAGACACTCCAATTTTATTTTTATGTATACATGAAAATGGTGTAATTTGAAGGTAAATTATCCAAACCGATCGAGATCGAGCGGAGTATTACATTGAAGGTTTTTAAAGGCACGAATATAAGCAAAGTAAGGGTACATCACTAACTAAATGTATAAAAGCGAAAGGTTACTCACTCATCACGAAATCTCGAAACCCGCTTGATGTATAAAATTGAAATTAGGCAGGGAGGTAGTTTATAGTTAGTAGACGTCCACTAAGAACGGATTTTGCGACAGGGCCGGATTAAGGAGGTCTAGGACTTTGTATGAAAGTTATTTGCTATGAAAAATGTAGTGCTAAAAACTTTAAATTTAGCATGGAGCACATGGGGACGAACCCGAGCGAAGTGATGTTTGTCGCTAGTTTAGTATATAAATAATAAATAATAATAAATAAATATTTTGGGACATTATTACAAACAGCGCCATCTAGTTCCGTGGTAAGCTACGAAAGAAGCTTGTGTTACGGATACCAGATAGTTGATATACTACATATATATGTTTAAATACAAACACATTATAAATATAAACAGCCATGTCTGGAGTACAAACATCCGAGTTTAACGAATAGATACCCCCAGCGGGACTCGAACCCGCGACCGCTGGCGCAATAAAGTAGGGTCACTACGAACTGCGCCAAACGTGTCGTCGAGATAAGACTGTAAGTTATACATAACACAGTGGTACCCGATCCATTGGCCTAGATGCTTGCTCAGTGAGAATGTATAACTTTCTTATTGTACGATTAAAAATTTCACACATCACGTAAACGTACGATGATTATAAAATTACAAGGTGTCTAGTTATACCATGGTTCTGAGTTCAATTCCATTGTTTTGAATCAGCCAAACATATATTATCTTCTATACTAATACTATAAAGAAGTAAAGTTTGTTTATTTGTTAAGTTGTAAGGGGTAATCTCGGGATCTACTGAACCGATTTTAAAAATTCTTTCACCAATAGAAAGCCACATTATTGCTGAGTGTCATAGGTTATATAAAAAACCAAAAAATAAAAAGGCTTTTTACGTGGTAGTCCGTTTTGCAAAGTAAATCGGAGAAAAAACGGTTGAATGAAAGCGTTTCTACGAACGCTGCCTTAACTATGAAAGATATATTTTTGAGTTCTAGAGAAAAGATGTGGAGCTTGAAAATGTCTACAAAAAAGTCAACGACAGCATATATCTAACTTTAAAACACTATGTACTAAAAAGGATTATTAAAATTATGCCCAACGAAGTGGGCACGGGTCAGCTAGTATTTTATAAATACGTAAAATAATGTAAAAATATGGATTAGTTGTATGACCTGTAAAATTCTTATAATTTTATCAATAAAATATCTCAATCAATCTCAATATAAATCTTTCTTAGATTTAAGCGAATATTCGACAGTTTAAATAAAACCAATTTTTCAGTTTTTCTCACATTTATTTCGAGTTTTAGTTACCGATGTTCTGAATGTTTTACAGCAATCATGGTCACCGAAAGAACAAGTTTTAAGACGTATCAAAAATATTACGTAGTTGTTACAGTCTCACAAACTTACAAAATTAAACAATGATTTGCCAAAATACAAAAATGTACACGATCTTTGTTAGTCATAATTTTAAACAACTTTTACATTTAATAAGTATTATAGTTTGAACCTAAAGTACTAAATGTACTTAGCCCTTCTTAGTGTCCCACTATTGGTCACATGCCTCTCTTCAATATGAAGGGACCACACTGGCCTAGTGCTGGTTGGCGAAATTCACACGTCTTCCGAAAACTTGCTAGGTTCTTTCAGACATGCAGGTTTCCTCACGATGTTTTCCTTCACCGTATAACAAGTGGTAATCAAGTTGGAAATTAGAGGTTCAAGACCCGGATTTGAACCCGCATCACTCGGTTATCCAAACGATTGCATTACTACTGTCTATTATAATAATTAATAATAATAATAATAAATATGTTGTGACATTATTACACACATCGCTATCTAGTTCCATGGTAAGCTACGAGGCTTGTGTTACGGATACCATATAGTTGATATACTACACATATATTTTTTTAAATACATACATAATATAAATATTAACACCCATGACTATAGAACAAATATTCGTGCTCAACAAATAAATGTCCACAGCGGGACTCGAACCCGCGACCGCTGGCGCAGAATGTAGGGTTACTACCAACTGAGTCAAACGTGTTGTCATATCGAATGATTCGCACATGAAAATATCAGAGGTGCGAGACCCGGATTTGAACCCATATCATACAATAATTACATATTACAATTTAAAAAAAAATTACCCACCAGTCACCAAAGGCAACATAAAAGCGAGAACGAGGCTCGCCCGCCACCCCACACCCATCTTGAGTACCCCTGCTCTGTACATTGAGCTACATCACTTGTCACATTGGAAATCTGAAACAAAAAAACAATATTAATAACACATTCATCTATATATCTATACTAATATTATAAAGCTGACGAGTTTGTTTGTTTGGTTGAACGCGCTAATCTCAGGAACTACTGGTCCGAATTGAATTTGTGTTGGATAGTGAATAGTCCGTTTATCGAGGAAGGTCATAGGCTTTTTTACATCATGCTGTGACGACGAAGAATGGAGCATCAATGAAAAATGTTGCAAAAACGGGAGAAAAATATTTTTTTTGAGAGCTTCCGTCGCGTACGCTGCTGCGTAAACGGTTAAAGTTATGCAAAAATCATGTATGACAGAATTGGTCTCCTTTAAAAGTTCTAAAAAAGTCCGCAAGCATATGTCTATCTTTTAAGGTTGACTTCTATTACCTCTTTTATGGTAATCAAATTTGTTTTAAGATAGTGCATTATTTGCGAAGGTGTTTAATAAACATAAATAAATAAGTTACTCATCACAAGTATTTAATTTTGAACTAAATTGCTCTTGACGTCATTTAGTTTCAATGAATATCTTACGAGATCTCATCGTTTTAACATAACTCCGTAACAAAATAATGATCACCACGTGCCAGACGGGCGGTCGTGAAGGGTGAGGGACGCCGGTAGCTCTGCGAAGTATTTGGTTTCCAGCATTTAGAACGCGAGCGAAGCCGCGGGAAAGGCTAGTTAATATATATTATGTATAAAGTGTTACTACTGGGCACGGGCTACCCAAATATAGGTTGGCGGACTTCACGTCTTTCGACAAACTTGGTAGGTTTTATCAAATATGCCGGTTTCCTGACGTTGTCAGTTAAGTAAAAGCATAGATTTATGAAACTTCTACAAAAAAATCCGCATTATAAATTATCTAATTTTATAGTTTAGGAAATAAATTTGTATTTATGTTAAAAAGAATTAAAGCATACTTTCTTATTCATATTGTAGTTTAGATCTCTGTTAACTGTATACATCTTACATCACCGTTATTTATTGGTTTCCAACATTTGCTAAAATTTCTTATTTGGCAAAACTACAAGCCAGGGCTGGCCAAAACACGGCCCGCGTCTGATGTTTTGATCTCCCACAGTTATATAATTAATGTTAATATTGTTAGATTAGCAAACCCACTTCGCTGGGCGTAAGTTAAAATTGATTAAATGGTTTTTATAATTTTCTAATAAGTAGCCTAAGTTACTCTTTATAACATTAGCTATCTGCGAGTGAAAGTCTCGTCAATATCGGTCCAGCATTTTCAGAGATTAGCTGGAACAAGCAGACAGACAGGCTAAAAAATTTATAATTGATTTTTGATGTAAATACCGTATATACTTTCATATGCGTTTAGTGAAAAGCTGTTTATTTGAAAAACAGGCACTTCAATTTTATTTATATTTTACTGATGTACTGATTTGGCAATACACCAATAAGCCAGGGCTGGCCAAAACACGGCCCGCGTCTGATGTTTTGATTTACCACAATTACGTAATGGATGTTGATATTGATAGATTGAAATAATATAAATTACTAGCAAATCAGCCTCACTCCTTTTAGGATCATCAATATGTATATTTTTATCGTTTGATTACATTTCTCAGAGATGACATAATTATTAAGCCTGTCCAGTGGTTTTTTCGTGATGCAATCACAGACAGACAGGTGGACAACAAATTTAAAAAACCTTAGTTCCGGTCTGTTTCGATAAAAATGGCTATTATTGAAATAATAAGAATTTCCAAAAATAATCACTGTAGTGATTGGACTGACAATAAAAATTTTATTATAAAGGTAGGTATGTACATATGAAAAATTATAAGACAAATAAATGTAACATTATTGTCTTATTCTCTTGTCCAAAAATTTAATTCACATAGGTATTTTTTTCTGAGGCCCTCCAATCTGTACAAAGATTTACGGCCCGCGGTTGTATCTGATTTGGACAGCCCCGCTACAAGCGATTAGGAGGACATTGGCACTGAATTCAGAATATTCGGATGTTCGATACGGACGCCGATAAGGACTTACTACACTACACTATGTGGCAAAGTGTTAAATAAACAAGCATTAGTAAAGTAGGCTAATAAAATATAATTCATTTTACAATACATTTAGATTAGACTTTTAATATAACGATGATTTCTTTTTAATCAACTCCAATCTTTCCCGTAAAAATATGGAAAAAACTAATTTCTCTAGATCTTTTTCCTTTCGCCAGGCTATTTCAACATATAGAATTACTAGCGACTCGCCCTCGCTTCGCTCGGGCTCTTCCCTAGATTTAGCACAGGCAAAGCTGCGGGATCTGCTGGTTTTACATATAAACCTTCCTCTTGAATCACTCTATCGATTAAAAAAACCGCATCAAAATCCGTTGCGTAGTTTTAAAGATACATAGGGATATAGGGACAGAGAAAGCGACTTTGTTTTATACTATGTAGTGATTGTTAATTCGCAATTTAATTTGAAAAAGAGAGATAAAAAAAATATTAGTCCCGCTGTGTTTCTTTCGCCAGTTCTCAGGTCAGAGGTTTCTTCTTTCCGAACTGGTGGTAGTCTCGTGACATTCAGTAAGAAATTGTAACAATTTTTATGCTGAATAAAATATTTTGATTTGATTTGATCTGGTAAAATCATTTTTTCGCCTCCCTAAATCCCAATATTGTATTAATATTTGAAAGAAAAGTGGTAAAGAAAATAAAGGAACTAATGATTTTATCATAAAAATACAACTAAAATATTTCGCAAAGCTAACAGGATGTAAACATACCGTAATAAGAGATATAGGACGGGCGTTGATTTGAATAGTAATGATTATGATCGATCATTACGCCATACATACATACAGACATACGTGTCACGTCATACATTATTAGTTATCAGTATACTAGCGCTTTGCCACCGTTTTGCGCGAACGTCGCTGAAACTAGCCAACAAAACTAGCATATCAATCATAAAAGTAATAAATTTTTTTTTTGCAGACCGTACCAAATTAATTTTTGTTTCTTATGGTTTTACTAGATTTAATTTAAATTTAAATGCCATTTTAAGATAAATTCTGTGTTTAAGTATTTTTTTAAACATTTTTACCACTTATTTTTATTTCTTAACTTTAAAAAAAGATAGTTATACTTCGTATTTGAATTCGAACCTCATACTCAATATCTCTGGCCCGCGTCGATTTAGGGACTTGAAATTAACTAGGGATCTTTGGAAGACATCAAGGAATCCAGAAAAATAATCAAAACGGCAGCGACGCCATATTTTATATAATATTTCTCAACTTTCAAAAAAGATGGTTTTTCTTAATATAGACTCCAAACCTAATACGTGATATGTCTGGCCCGCGCCGACTTAGAGACTTGAAATTGACTAGGGATTACCAGCACATGTTAGGAAACCCAGAGAAATCATCAAAACGCCAGCGACGCCATATTTTATATAACATTTCTCACTTTAAAGAAGACAGTTTTTCTTCGTATTTGACTTCGATCCTGGTACTCCATAGCTCTAGCCCGCGTGGACTCAGGGACTTGAAATTGACTAGGGATCACCAGCACACGTCAATAAACCCTTAGAAATCATCAAAACGCCAGCGACGCCATATTCTATACAACATTTCTCACTTTAAAAAAAATAGTTTTTTCGTATTTGACTTCGATCCTGGTACTCCATAGCTCTAGCCCGCGTCGACTCAGGGACTTGAAATTGACTAGGGATCACCAACACATGTAAAGGAACCAAGAGAAATCGTCAAAACCCCAGCGACGCCATATTTTATATAACATTTCTCACTTTAAAGAAGATAGTTTTTCTTCGTATTTGACTTCGATCCTGGTACTCCATAGCTCTAGCCCGCGTCGATTCAGGGACTTGAAATTGACTAGGGATCACCAGCACACGTCAAGGAACCCTTAGAAATCATCAAAACGCCAGCGACGCCATATTCTATATAACATTTCTCACTTTAAAAAAGATAGTTTTTCTTCGTATATGACTTCGATCCTGGTACTCCATAGCTCTTGCCCGCGTCGACTCAGGGACTTGAAATTGACTAGGGATAACCAACACATGTAAAGGAACCCAGAGAAATCGTCAAAACCCCAGCGACGCCATATTTTATATAACATTTCTCATTTCAAAAAAGATAGTTTTTCTTCGTATATGACTTCGATCCTGGTACTCCATAGCTCTTGCCCGCGTCTACTCAGGGACTTGAAATTGACTAGGGATCACCAACACATGTAAAGGAACCCAGAGAAATCGTCAAATACCCAGCGACGCCATATTTTATATAACATTTCTCACTTTAAAGAAGATAGTTTTTCTTCGTATTTGACTTCGATCTTGGTACTCCATAGCTCTTGCCCGCGTCAACTCTGGAACTTTAAATTGACTAGGGATCTTTAGCAACATATCACGGAATCCATATAAATCATCAAAACGCCAGCGACGCCATAAATAATATAAAATTACGAAATTTTAAAAAGATAGATTTTTCGTATTTGACTTCGATCCTGGTACTCCATAGCTCTAGCCCGCGTCGACTCAGGGACTTGAAATTGACTAGGGATCACCAACACATGTAAAGGAACCCAGAGAAATCGTCAAAACCCCAGCGACGCCATATTTTATATAACATTTCTCACTTTAAAGAAGATAGTTTTTCTTCGTATTTGACTTCGATCCCGGTACTCCATAGCTCTAGCCCGCGTGGACTCAGGGACTTGAAATTGACTAGGGATCACCAGCACACGTCAAGGAACCCTTAGAAATCATCAAAACGCCAGCGACGCCATATTCTATATAACATTTCTCACTTTAAAAAAGATAGTTTTTCTTCGTATATGACTTCGATCCTGGTACTCCATAGCTCTTGCCCGCGTCGACTCAGGGACTTGAAATTGACTAGGGATAACCAACACATGTAAAGGAACCCAGAGAAATCGTCAAAACCCCAGCGACGCCATATTTTATATAACATTTCTCATTTCAAAAAAGATAGTTTTTCTTCGTATATGACTTCGATCCTGGTACTCCATAGCTCTTGCCCGCGTCTACTCAGGGACTTGAAATTGACTAGGGATCACCAACACATGTAAAGGAACCCAGAGAAATCGTCAAATACCCAGCGACGCCATATTTTATATAACATTTCTCACTTTAAAGAAGATAGTTTTTCTTCGTATTTGACTTCGATCTTGGTACTCCATAGCTCTTGCCCGCGTCAACTCTGGAACTTTAAATTGACTAGGGATCTTTAGCAACATATCACGGAATCCATATAAATCATCAAAACGCCAGCGACGCCATAAATAATATAAAATTACGAAATTTTAAAAAGATAGATTTTTCGTATTTGACTTCGATCCTGGTACTCCATAGCTCTAGCCCGCGTCGACTCAGGGACTTGAAATTGACTAGGGATCACCAACACATGTAAAGGAACCCAGAGAAATCGTCAAAACCCCAGCGACGCCATATTTTATATAACATTTCTCACTTTAAAGAAGATAGTTTTTCTTCGTATTTGACTTCGATCCCGGTACTCCATAGCTCTAGCCCGCGTGGACTCAGGGACTTGAAATTGACTAGGGATCACCAGCACACGTCAAGGAACCCTTAGAAATCATCAAAACGCCAGCGACGCCATATTCTATACAACATTTCTCACTTTAAAAAAGATAGTTTTTCTTCGTATATGACTTCTATCCAGGTACTCCATAGCTCTTGCCCGCGTCGCCTTAGGGACTTGAAATTGACTCTGGATCTTGAGCAACATATCAGGGAATCCATATAAATCAACAAAACGCCAGCGACGCCATAAATTATATAAAATTACGGAATTTTAAAAAGATAGTTTTTTCGTATTTGACTTCGATCCTGGTACTCCATAGCTCTAGCCCGCGTCTACCCAGGGACTTAAAATTGACTAGAGATCACCAGCACATGTCAAGGAACCCAGAGAAATCGTCAAAACCCCAGCGACGCCATATTTTATATAATATTTCTCACTTCAAAAAAGATAGTTTTATCGTATGTGACTTAACGATCCTGGTACTCCATAGCTCTAGCCCGCGTCGATTCAGGGACTTGAAATTGACTAGGGAGCACCAGCACATGTCAAGGAACCCAGAGAAATCATCATAACCCCAGCGACGCCATATTTTATACAATATTTCTCACTTCAAAAAAGATATTTTTTTCGTATGTGACTTAACGATCCTGGTACTCCATAGCTCTAGCCCGCGTCGACTCAGGGACTTGAAATTGACTAGGGATTACCAGCACATGTCAAGGAACCCAGAGAAATCGTCAAAACCCCAGCGACGCCATATTTTATATAACATTTCTCACTTTAAAGAAGATAGTTTTTCTTCGTATTTGACTTCGATCCTGGTACTCCATAGCTCTAGCCCGCGTGGACTCAGGGACTTGAAATTGACTAGGGATCACCAGCACACGTCAATAAACCCTTAGAAATCATCAAAACGCCAGCGACGCCATATTCTATACAACATTTCTCACTTTAAAAAAAATAGTTTTTTCGTATTTGACTTCGATCCTGGTACTCCATAGCTCTAGCCCGCGTCGACTCAGGGACTTGAAATTGACTAGGGATCACCAACACATGTAAAAGAACCCAGAGAAATCGTCAAAACCCCAGCGACGCCATATTTTATATAACATTTCTCACTTTAAAGAAGATAGTTTTTCTTCGTATTTGACTTCGATCCTGGTACTCCATAGCTCTAGCCCGCGTGGACTCAGGGACTTGAAATTGACTAGGGATCACCAGCACATGTCAAGGAACCCAGAGAAATCATCAAAACGCCAGCGACGCCATATTTTATACAACATTTCTCATTTCAAAAAAGATAGTTTTTCTTCGTATATGACTTCGATCCTGGTACTCCATAGCTCTTGCCCGCGTCTACTCAGGGACTTGAAATTGACTAGGGATCACCAACACATGTAAAGGAACCCAGAGAAATCGTCAAATACCCAGCGACGCCATATTTTATATAACATTTCTCACTTTAAAGAAGATAGTTTTTCTTCGTATTTGACTTCGATCTTGGTACTCCATAGCTCTTGCCCGCGTCAACTCTGGAACTTTAAATTGACTAGGGATCTTTAGCAACATATCACGGAATCCATATAAATCATCAAAACGCCAGCGACGCCATAAATAATATAAAATTACGAAATTTTAAAAAGATAGATTTTTCGTATTTGACTTCGATCCTGGTACTCCATAGCTCTAGCCCGCGTCGACTCAGGGACTTGAAATTGACTAGGGATCACCAACACATGTAAAGGAACCCAGAGAAATCGTCAAAACCCCAGCGACGCCATATTTTATATAACATTTCTCACTTTAAAGAAGATAGTTTTTCTTCGTATTTGACTTCGATCCCGGTACTCCATAGCTCTAGCCCGCGTGGACTCAGGGACTTAAAATTGACTAGAGATCACCAGCACATGTCAAGGAACCCAGAGAAATCGTCAAAACCCCAGCGACGCCATATTTTATATAATATTTCTCACTTCAAAAAAGATAGTTTTATCGTATGTGACTTAACGATCCTGGTACTCCATAGCTCTAGCCCGCGTCGACTCAGGGACTTGAAATTGACTAGGGATTACCAGCACATGTCAAGGAACCCAGAGAAATCGTCAAAACCCCAGCGACGCCATATTTTATATAACATTTCTCACTTTAAAGAAGATAGTTTTTCTTCGTATTTGACTTCGATCCTGGTACTCCATAGCTCTAGCCCGCGTGGACTCAGGGACTTGAAATTGACTAGGGATCACCAGCACACGTCAATAAACCCTTAGAAATCATCAAAACGCCAGCGACGCCATATTCTATACAACATTTCTCACTTTAAAAAAAATAGTTTTTTCGTATTTGACTTCGATCCTGGTACTCCATAGCTCTAGCCCGCGTCGACTCAGGGACTTGAAATTGACTAGGGATCACCAACACATGTAAAGGAACCCAGAGAAATCGTCAAAACCCCAGCGACGCCATATTTTATATAACATTTCTCACTTTAAAGAAGATAGTTTTTCTTCGTATTTGACTTCGATCCTGGTACTCCATAGCTCTAGCCCGCGTGGACTCAGGGACTTGAAATTGACTAGGGATCACCAGCACACGTCAATAAACCCTTAGAAATCATCAAAACGCCAGCGACGCCATATTCTATACAACATTTCTCACTTTAAAAAAAATAGTTTTTTCGTATTTGACTTCGATCCTCGTACTCCATAGCTCTAGCCCGCGTCGATTTAGGGACTTGAAATTGACTAGGGATCACCAACACATGTAAAGGAACCCAGAGAAATCGTCAAAACCCCAGCGACGCCATATTTTATATAACATTTCTCACTTTAAATAAGATAGTTTTTCTTCGTATTTGACTTCGATCCTGGTACTCCATAGCTCTAGCCCGCGTGGACTCAGGGACATGAAATTGACTAGGGATCACCAGCACACGTCAAGAAACCCTTAGAAATCATCAAAACGCCAGCAACGCCATATTCTATACAACATTTCTCACTTTAAAAAAGATAGTTTTTCTTCGTATATGACTTCTATCCAGGTGCTCCATAGCTCTTGCCCGCGTCGCCTTAGGGACTTGAAATTGACTCTGGATCTTGAGCAACATATCAGGAAATCCATATAAATCAACAAAACGCCAGCGACGCCATAAATTATATAAAATTACGGAATTTTAAAAAGATAGTTTTTTCGTATTTGACTTCGATCCTGGTACTCCATAGCTCTAGCCCGCGTCTACCCAGGGACTTAAAATTGACTAGAGATCACCAGCACATGTCAAGGAACCCAGAGAAATCGTCAAAACCCCAGCGACGCCATATTTAATATAATATTTCTCACTTCAAAAAAGATAGTTTTATCGTATGTGACTTAACGATCCTGGTACTCCATAGCTCTAGCCCGCGTCGATTCAGGGACTTGAAATTGACTAGGGAGCACCAGCAAATGTCAAGGAACCCAGAGAAATCATCATAACCCCAGCGACGCCATATTTTATATAATATTTCTCACTTCAAAAAAGATATTTTTTTCGTATGTGACTTAACGATCCTGGTACTCCATAGCTCTAGCCCGCGTCGACTCAGGGACTTGAAATTGACTAGGGATTACCAGCACATGTCAAGGAACCCAGAGAAATCGTCAAAACGCAAGCGACGCCATATTCTATATAACATTTCTCACTTTAAAAAAGATAGTTTTTCTTCGTATATGACTTCGATCCTGGTACTCCATAGCTCTTGCCCGCGTCACCTTAGGGACTTGAAATTGACTCTGGATCTTGAGCAACATATCGGGGAATCCATATAAATCAACAAAACGCCAGCGACGCCATAAATTATATAAAATTACGGAATTTTAAAAAGATAGTTTTTTCGTATTTGACTTCGATCCTGGTACTCCATAGCTCTAGCCCGCGTCGACTGGGTCAATCAATTTATAAGGCCCTAAGGCAACGTGGGCAAGAGCTATGGAGTGCCAGGGTCGTAGTCATATACGAAGAAAAACTATCTTTTTAAAGTGAGAAATATTATATAAAATATGGCGTCGCTGGCGTTTTGATGATTTCTAAGGGTTCCTTGATATGTGCTTGTGATCCCTGGTCAATTTCAAGTCCCTGAGTCGACGCGGGCTAGAGCTATGGAGTACCAGGATCGAAGTCATATACGAAGAAAAACTATCTTTTTCAAAGTGAGAAATATTACATAAAATATGGCGTCGCTGGCGTTTTGATGATTTCTAAGGGTTCCTTGATATGTGCTTGTGATCCCTAGTCAATTTCAAGTCCCTGAGTCGCCGCGGGCTAGAGCTATGGAGTACCAGGATCGAAGTCAAATACGAAAAAACTATCTTTTTAAGATTCCGTAATTTTATATAATTTATGGCGTCGCTGGCGTTTTGTTGATTTATATGGATTCCCTGATATGTTGCTCAAGATCCAGAGTCAATTTCAAGTCCCTAAGGCGACGCGGGCAAGAGCTATGGAGTACCAGGATCGAAGTCATATACGAAGAAAAACTATCTTTTTTAAAGTGAGAAATGTTATATAGAATATGGCGTCGCTGGCGTTTTGACGATTTCTCTGGGTTCCTTGACATGTGCTGGTAATCCCTAGTCAATTTCAAGTCCCTGAGTCGACGCGGGCTAGAGCTATGGAGTACCAGGATCGTTAAGTCACATACGAAAAAAATATCTTTTTTGAAGTGAGAAATATTATATAAAATATTGCGTCGCTGGGGTTATGACGATTTCTCTGGGTTCCTTGACATGTGCTGGTGCTCCCTAGTCAATTTCAAGTCCCTGAGTCGACGCGGGCTAGAGCTATGTAGTACCAGGATGGAAGTCAAATACGAAAAAACTATCTTTTTAAAATTCCGTAATTTTATATAATTTATGGCGTCGCTGGCGTTTTGATGATTTATATGGATTCCCTGATATGTTGCTCAAGATCCAGAGTCAATTTCAAGTCCCTAACGCGACGCGGGCAAGAGCTATGGAGTACCAGGATAGAAGTCATATACGAAGAAAAACTATCTTTTTTAAAGTGATAAATGTTATATAGAATATGGCGTCGCTGGCGTTTTGATGATTTCTAAGGGTTCCTTGATATGTGCTTGTGATCCCCAGTCAATTTGTATGGCCCTTAGGCGACGCGGGCAAGAGCTATGGAGTACCAGGATAGAAGTCAAATACGAAGAAAAACTATCTTTTTTTAAAGTGAGAAATATTATATAAAATATGGCGTCGCTGGCGTTTTGATGATTTATATAGATTCCCTGATATGTTGCTAAAGATCCAGAGTCAATTTCAAGTCCCTAACGCGACGCGGGCAAGAGCTATGGAGTACCAGGATAGAAGTCATATACGAAGAAAAACTATCTTTTTTAAAGTGAGAAATGTTATATAGAATATGGCGTCGCTGGCGTTTTGATGATTTCTAAGGGTTCCTTGACGTGTGCTAGTTATCCCTAGTCAATTTTAAGTCCCTGAGTCGACGCGGGCTAGAGCTATGGAGTACCAGGATCGTTAAGTCACATACGAAAAAAAACTTTCTCTTTTTAAAGT
Source organism: Boloria selene (assembly GCA_905231865.2). NCBI lineage: Eukaryota > Metazoa > Arthropoda > Insecta > Lepidoptera > Nymphalidae > Boloria > Boloria selene. The sequence continues at coordinate 1,222,160 of HG993158.1, read as the reverse complement.
GAGAAATATTATATAAAATATGGCGTCGCTGGCGTTTTGATGATTTATATAGATTCCCTAATATGTTGCTAAAGATCCAGAGTCAATTTAAAGTCCCTAACGCGACGCGGGCAAGAGCTATGGAGTACCAGGATAGAAGTCATATACGAAGAAAAACTATCTTTTATAAAGTGAGAAATGTTGTATAGAATATGGCGTCGCTGGCGTTTTGATGATTTCTAAGGGTTCCTTGACGTGTGCTGGTGATCCCTAGTCAATTTCAAGTCCCTGAGTCCACGCGGGCTAGAGCTATGGAGTACCAGGATCGAAGTCAAATACGAAGAAAAACTATCTTCTTTAAAGTGAGAAATGTTATATAAAATATAGCGTCGCTGGGGTTTTGACGATTTCTCTGGGTTCCTTTACGTGTGTTGGTGATCCCTAGTCAATTTCAAGTCCCTGAGTCGACGCGGGCTAGAGCTATGGAGTACCAGGATCGAAGTCAAATACGAAAAATCTATCTTTTTAAAATTTCGTAATTTTATATTATTTATGGCGTCGCTGGCGTTTTGATGATTTATATGGATTCCGTGATATGTTGCTAAAGATCCCTAGTCAATTTAAAGTTCCAGAGTTGACGCGGGGAAGAGCTATGGAGTACCAGGATCGAAGTCAAATACGAAGAAAAACTATCTTCTTTAAAGTGACAAATGTTATATAAAATATGGCGTCGCTGGGTATTTGACGATTTCTCTGGGTTCCTTTACATGTGTTGGTGATCCCTAGTCAATTTCAAGTCCCTGAGTAGACGCGGGCAAGAGCTATGGAGTACCAGGATCGAAGTCATATACGAAGAAAAACTATCTTTTTTGAAATGAGAAATGTTATATAAAATATGGCGTCGCTGGGGTTTTGACGATTTCTCTGGGTTCCTTTACATGTGTTGGTGATCCCTAGTCAATTTCAAGTCCCTGAGTCAACGCGGGCAAGAGCTATGGAGTACCAGGATCGAAGTCATATACGAAGAAAAACTATCTTTTTTAAAGTGAGAAATGTTGTATAGAATATGGCGTCGCTGGCGTTTTGATGATTTCTAAGGGTTTATTGACGTGTGCTGGTGATCCCTAGTCAATTTCAAGTCCCTGAGTCGACGCGGGCTAGAGCTATGGAGTACCAGGATCGTTAAGTCACATACGAAAAAAAAACTATCTCTTTTTAAAGTGAGAAATGTTATATAGAATATGGCGTCGCTGGCGTTTTGATGATTTCTAAGGGTTCCTTGACATGTGCTGGTGATCCCTAGTCAATTTCAAGTCCCTGAGTCGACGCGGGCTAGAGCTATGGAGTACCAGGATCGTTAAGTCACATACGATAAACCTATCTTTTTTGAAGTGAGAAATATTATATAAAATATGGCGTCGCTGGGGTTTTGATGATTTCTAAGGGTTTATTGACGTGTGCTGGTGATCCCTAGTCAATTTCAAGTCCCTGAGTCCACGCGGGCTAGAGCTATGGAGTACCAGGATCGAAGTCAAATACGAAGAAAAACTATCTTCTTTAAAGTGAGAAATGTTCTATAAAATATGGCGTCGCTGGGGTTTTGACGATTTCTCTGGGTTCCTTTACATGTGTTGGTGATCCCTAGTCAATTTCAAGTCCCTGAGTCGACGCGGGCAAGAGTTATGGAGTACCAGGATCGAAGTCATATACGAAGAAAAACTATCTTTTTTGAAGTGAGAAATTTTATATAAAATATGGCGTCGCTGGGGTTTTGACGATTTCTCTGGGTTCCTTTACATGTGTTGGTGTTCCCTAGTCAATTTCAAGTTCCTGAGTCGACGCGGGCTAGAGCTATGGAGTACCAGGATCGAAGTCAAATACGAAAAATCTATCTTTTTAAAATTTCGTAATTTTATATTATTTATGGCGTCGCTGGCATTTTGATGATTTATATGGATTCCGTGATATGTTGCTAAAGATCCCTATTCAATTTAAAGTTCCAGAGTTGACGCGGGCAAGAGCTATGGAGTACCAGGATCGAAGTCAAATACGAAGAAAAGCTATCTTCTTTAAAGTGACAAATGTTATATAAAATATGGCGTCGCTGGGGTTTTGACGATTTCTCTGGGTTCCTTGATGTCTTCCAAAGATCCCTAGTTCATTTCAAGTCCCTTAATCGACGCGGGCCAGAGATATTGAGTATGAGGTTCGAATTCAAATACGAAGTATAACTATCTTTTTTTAAAGTTAAGAAATAAAAATAAGTGGTAAAAATGTTTAAAAAAAATACTTAAGCACTATATATCTACTATATATCTTAAAATGGCATTTAAATTTAAATTAAATCTAGTAAAACCATAAGAAACAAAAATTAATTTGGTACGGTCTGCAAAAAAAAATTTTATTACTTTTATGATTGATATGCTAGTTTTGTTGGCTAGTTTCAGCGACGTTTTGCGCGATTGTGTGAAGATATTAAAAAAGTTCATAGAATGTACATATTATGTGTACTAAACATCAATAATTGTGGTTCGCTGAGTTTCTTTCGCCAGTTCTTCTCAGGTCAGCGGTTTCTTCTTTCCGAACTGGTGGTAGACTCATGACGTTCAGTTAGAAATTGTAACAATCTTTATGCTGAATAAAATATTTTGATTTGAATTGTTTCAGCCGTTTTCATGTAAAAGTAACAGGCGTAAATCATAAATCCTTACTAATATTATAAATTCGAAACTAACTCTGTCTGTCGCGCTTTCATGCAAAAACTACTGAACCGATTTTAACGAAATTTGGAACTCATATAGAGCCTGAGAAAGGACATAGGCTATTTTTGAAGGCGAAAAAAAGGATGTAAGGGGTTGAAATAGGGGATGAAAATTTGTATGGAAATTACGTCATTTTTGAAGCTAGAATCTTGAAACTTATTTTTAGGCTTTTAATCCTAACTAATATTATAAATGCGAAAGTAACTCTGTCTGTCTGTCTGTCTGTTACGCTTTCACACCTAAACCGCTGAACCGAATTCGATGAAATTTGGTACACAGATAGAGAAGACCTTCAGAAAGAACATAGGCTACTTTTTATCCCTGTAATCCCACGGGAACGGCAACTACGTGGGTGACGGGGTTCGAACTTGAACTCCTCCAAATCAAATCAATCAAATCAAAATATTCTTTATTCAAATAGACTTTTACAAGCTCTTTTGAATCGTCATTTTTACATTAATAAAATTAAATGTCAGTCTGTAAGTCTGTGAGTAAGCTACCACCGGCTCGGAAAGCTGTTCTGCTGAGAAGAACCGGCGAGAAACTCAACAGTTGCTCTTTTCAAAAAAATTATTTGGTAACAATATTGTATTACAATTTGAGACACAACCAGTCACTAATCCCACACATTTACATCTACTAGGTATTCCGTGATGGTGTAATAAGCCTTATTCAGTAGCGTATTTTTAATTTTAGATTTAAATTGCTTCAAAGGCAAGCTCAGTATTGACTGTGGAATTTTATTATACATGCGTACACCTTGCCCCAGAAAATGACCTATTTACTTTTTGTAGGCGAAAACTGGGTGTTACAAGTTTATTCTTATTTCTTGTATTTATACCGTGTTTGTCGCAGTGCCTTGAGTAGCTATTAACGTTTTGACGAACAAACATGATGTTACAATATATATATTGCGCAGCAACCGTAAGTATACCTATTTCTTTAAAAAGTTCGCGGAGAGTATCCCGAGCGCTCATGTTATAAATAGCCCGAATGGCCCTTTTTTGAATTATAAATATTGATTTAATATCCGCTGCATTACCCCACAACAAAATACCGTACGATAAAATGCTATGGAAATAGCTAAAGTAAACAAGTCTGGCAGTATCAACGTCCGTTAGCTGCCTGACTTTTCTAACAGCGAAAACAGCTGAGCTCAGTTTACTCGCAAGAGACGAGAGATGGGGACCCCATTGCAGACCCGAATCTAAAGTCAATCCCAAGAAGACCGTGGAATCTACCGTATTTAACATGTCGTTATTAAGATACAAATTGAAATTCTGCCTTTTTACATTAGGTAATAAAAACTGCATATATTTTGTCTTCTTGGCATTTAAAGCCAGATTATTGATGTTAAACCAGTGAAGTATATGCGATAATGCACTATTTACTTCGTCGTAATTATTTAACTTTCTATCAACTTTAAAAATTAAGGAGGTATCATCCGCAAAGAGTACAGTATCACACAATTTATCGGCATAAAACGGAAGATCATTAATATAAACTAAAAACAAAAACGGACCCAGGATAGATCCCTGCGGAACACCCATTCTAAGACGAGAACCAGAAGAATTGACGTTATTTACCGCGACCTTCTGAACCCTATCAGTAAGATAAGAAGCAAGTAGATCGAGAGCAATACCACGAACACCGTAATGTGCAAATTTAAGTAAAAGAATTTCATGTTCCACACAATCAAAAGCTTTAGATAAATCACAGAAAACTCCAATTGCGTTCTGTGATTTTTCCCAAGCGTCATAAATATGTCTAAGAAGCGCAATCCCCGCATCAGCTGTAGACTTGCCTTTAGTGAAACCATACTGTTTACTATGTAAAATATTATTTGTGTTAAAATGAATTATAAGTTGACTTAAAATAAGTTTTTCAAAGATTTTACTCATACATGGCAATATAGAAATAGGTCTATAGTTGCCAGGATCATTTTTTTTCCCATTTTTGAAAAGAGGTATTATTTTACTAATTTTCATTAGATCAGGGAATATTCCAGTATCTATGCATTTATTGAAAATAAGAGACAATTGTGGTGCAATGTTTGTTATTATTGTATTAAGTAATTTAACAGACATGCCCCATAAATCACCAGTTTTTTTAAGATTGATAGTTTTAAATATTTTAATTATTTCATCCGCATCTACATAAGAAAATTTAAATTGGTGATCCGAAACGGAGGACCGATTCTCATGAAATTTTGTGAGCATATTGAGTAGGTCTGAGAATCGGCCAACATCTATTTTTCATCCCCCTAAATGTTAAGGGTAGTCCACCCCTAAATTTTTATTTTTATTTTTTAGACATTTTTTTTCCTACAGATCAACCCAATGATTAGCAATTAAAAAAATGAACGCAGGCGAAGCCGCGGGTACAGCTAGTTAGATATAAATAAATAAGACATTCAAAGCTTGTAAAAAAATTCTCCTAAAGGGGGTATCTAGTTACGAACCCGAGCGATGCGAAGGTACTTATAACTTTATAATATATAAACCTTCCTCTTAAATCACTGTCTAATGATGAAAACCTCATTAAAATCTGTTGCGTAGTTTATAAGATCTAAGCGTAAGACGGCGGAAGTAATTTTTTTCATACTATGTAGAGATGTACTCAGTAAATACATACTTATAAATAGCAAACATAGCGCGAGCGTTTACATCGGCTAAATGTGGCACGGCCTGGTATGCGTGACCTAGAACTTTGAAGGACATTCTAGACTTGCTAATATTTTGAACTGGTTAGGAACCTAGATGCTTAACTTATTCAAAATAAGTACATCTCTTACTGAATGCCGTAAACGGTTTCATGGTCATTTTAACCGACATCACCGAGGAGAGATTGATGTTCATAAAATTATATTCAATGTTCTCTAAACACAATGTCCACTAAAAGTGGAATTTTAGTGAGTCATTAAGTTAACATAACTACATAGTATAAAACAAAGTCGCTTTCTCTGTCCCTATATTGATTTTGATGCGGTTTTTTTAATAGATAGAGTGATTCAAGAGGAAGGTTTATATGCATAACTAGCGAATCCCGGGGTTTTGCCTGTGCTAAATTTAGGGAAGAGCCCGAGCGAAGTGAGGGCGAGTCGCTAGTTTTTTATAATACTTTCTTAGGTTTACGTGAATATTTGACATTATAAATAAAACTATCTTTTCGAATTCGGATTTGGAGAGACTCTCCCGTGATCATTGCTGTAAAGCATTCGAAACGTCGAGACCCAAAAATGAAAATAAGTCCGCGACAAAATCCGAAAAAATAGTTTATTTAATTTAATTCAAAAACGGTTAGGTACTAAATTGTGAAATTCTAGTTTACAGTTTAGTATAGTTTATCACACACAGGATGCGGGTAAAAAGTTGCCTACATACTGCTCTACTTGTTTTAAAATACAACAGCTTAAATAAAACTAGCATATTATTTATTAAATTATTTGTGTACGTAAGATCATCGCCTTAAAAAATGATATAGATAATTTCAGTGATTCCGTGCTCTGTTTAAAAAGAAAATTATTTAAATATTATTATGATATGAATGACAGTGGTAGCCCAGCGGTAACGCGTCGCTTGGATAACCGAGTGATGCGAGTTCAAATCCGGGTCTCGCACCTCTGATATTTTCATGTGCGAATCATTTATATCATGATTACCGCTTGTCTTACGGTGAATGAAAACATCGTGAGGAAACCTGCATGTCTGAGAAAACCTAACAAGTTTTCGAAAGGCATGTGAAGTCCGCCAACACGCACTAGGCCAGTGCGGTGGACTATGGCCTGATCCCCCTCGTACTGAGGGAGGCCCGTGCCCAGGAGTGGGACGTTAAAAAGGGCTGATGATGATGATGATGATATGAATAAACTAAATTAGATATTTTATATAACATTATGTCATAGTAGAGTAATTGTTGGATATATTTATAATCTAAGCAAGTTTTATAATTACTACTTAGTTACTACACTATATGCATGCGATGTTCACATCTTAGAAGACATCATTTGTCCCATTGTATACCTTAGAATAAGTTATTTTTTTTTTTAATTAAGCTCTTTTCTCTTCTCTTTTTTTTTAAATTAAGCTCTTTTATTAACTTTGTATGTCAGTTTTGTGAATTCATAAATGAAAAAAATAAAAAAAAGAATGGCAGCTAACTATCTATCGCTTCTCTCGGCTGAGTCTTGTCTTACGCACGTAAGTCTTAAGTACTCTCTTGACATGTTTATTTTTTACGAAAACTTCTTTTTAAAAAGTAACTTATGCACCACTTAAATTAATAGTTTTTTTCTTGCTAAATGTAAATGAAATTAAATGCAGAAGTATGCACTACGCAGTTCTTTGTTTGTTTCGTCTAATCTCCAAAACGGCTAGACCGATTTTGACGGGCCTTTTACAAGCAGATAAGTCATATAAGTCATACTGTAAATATGATTAATAAAAATAATCTAATTGTGAACAAATTCTTCGTACTTAGATACCTGAGTCATTAGCTAACTATAAAAAACTATAAAATTTTTCGAAGTGTCTATTCATCCGATAAGCGGACGAATAAATTAAATATTATTCGTCCGACAATTGGTGTTTGATATATCGCGACTGAGACTTTTTTGCTTCTTAAATGGCTCAAAGAGAAATCAATTTGTTTTTTAAGTTTTCATACTCGTGAATGCAATTGCGGACGTTTCTGTAGTACTTTTTACAAAATACCATTTTCTTGTACATTGTTTTGATGTAGGTACATACTCTCAGGGAGTGTTAGTAACGTAAATTTCATAGGACGACTCTATAGAGCCAGCTCTTTTACATATAAAAATTCTTGGACTTATTAAAAGTGGGTGGGATCTAAATAATAAATTATCAGCTCGGTAGGTTAGGGTTATTTTTTTTTTATTTTTGGCATAGGTATATCCTGCACATAAAAATCGCTTATTTTATATTAGAAATCAAAGAAGTGATAGATATTCGTACAAACCGACAATAGTCGGACGAATAATATATTTTTTATTAACACGATTATCGGATGACTAGCAACAGCCTTTAAAATAATTTAGTCATCTAACAATTGTTGGACGACTAAATTATTTTACTCGTCCAACTAGCAGACGACTAGCATCAGCCAAAATTTTTAAATAATCCTACGATGGTTAAAAAGAAATTAAAAAAGAATAAAATAATTTCCTTAGGTTAAAAATAAAAAAAGGATAAAATTCAAAACCCCCGACTTAAAAAATAAATATTTTAAATTTCAACACTCAAGGCACAGCGACAAACACGGTATAAATACAAGAAATAAGGATAAACTTGTAACACCCAGTTTTCGCCTACAAAAGTAAATAAATCGTATATGGGACAAGGTGTACTCATGTATAATAAAATTCCACAGTCCATATTGAGCTTGCCTTTAAAGCATTTCAAATCTAAAATTAAAAATACGATACTGAATAAGGCTTATTACACCATCACGGAATACTTAGTAGATGTAAATGTGTGGGATTAATGTCGGGTTGTGTCTCACGTAGGATAAATAAATAAATATTGTAATGCAATATTGTTACCAAATATTTTTTTGAAAAGAACAACTGTTGAGTTTCTCACCGGTTCTTCTCGGCTTTCCGAGCCGATGGTAGTTTACTCACCGACTTACAGACTGACATTTAATTTTAATAATGTAAAAATGACGATTCAAAAGAACTTGTAAAAGTCTATTTGAATAAAGTATATTTTGATTGATTGATTTGACTGTAACACGGCCTATCCATTCAGCCCAGCAAAACCCTACAACAAATCACTACATAGTATAAAACAAAGTCGCTTTCTCTGTCCCTATATCCCTTTGTACGCTTAAATCTTTAAAACTACGCAACGGATTTTGATGCGGTTTTTTCAATAGATAGAGTGATTCAAGAGGAAGGTTTTTATGCATTATTTGCGGATCCCGCGACTTTGCCTGTGCTAAATCTAGGAAAAAGCCCAAGCGAAGCGAGGGCGAGTCGCTAGTTCCACTATATACAGACAGACATTTTGTAGAACTAGTAATTAAAACAAAACAACGGTTTATCGTTCCATCACGCGCACGCACCGTGTGTCAAACTTGAATGACGCTATGTGGGTCACACTCCACCTGTTACGGCACACCGTTATGTTGAGACATCCTATTGATAGGTATGGGGTATGGGTACCATGCTTTTATAGAATTCTATGTGTTAGCATAGTCTATGAAGACTATAAATACTATAATAACTATGAACTTTAACGTTTCTATCAAAGCTACTAAATAATAGAATCGACTGCCCGACTCTACTGTCGAAAATAAATTTTAATATACCGGTGAGAACTTCTAGAAAGCAAATTCCCCTCCTTCGAATTAATAAACACAAACGAATTTAGGAAAAAATGCGCCGGTTAACAGAGAAGTTCCGAAGAAACCGGATAAGTTACTTTTTTTTTAATAATATCGAGGGGAATCCCATATAAATCTAAATACACAATCTATACTAATATTATAAAGGTGAAGAGTTTGTTTGTTTGCTTGAACGCGCTTATCTTAGAAACTACTGGTCCCATAGATTTAGAGTACTATTATAAATCTATGACTGGTCCGAATGGAATTTTTTTTTGTGTTGCATAGTCCGTTTATCGAGGAAGGCTATAGGCTATATAACATCACGCTACGACTAATAGGAGCGGAACAGCAATGAAAAATGTTGCAAAAACGGGAAGGGCGGGCGTTAGTTCTGCGAGGTACCATACGCCCCAGAAAGAATTTGGTTTCCGGTCTTTAGAACGCGTGCGAAGCCGTGGAAAATGCTAGTTATTTATATAAAAGCGAAAGGTCATACATTCACTCATCCCGATATTTGAGTACACGACTTTGTTTTGACGACACGTTTGACGCGGTTTGTAGTGACCCTATTTTCTTGCACCAGCGTTCGCAGGTTCAGTTTGTTAAACTCGGATGTTTGTACTCCAGTCCTGGGTATTTATATTTATAAAATGCATGTATTTAAACTTATATATGTAGTATATCACCTATTTGGTATTCGTAACACAAGCCTCGTATCTTTCCAAGAAACTAGATGGCACTGTGTGTAATAATGTCCCAACATATTAATTTATTTATTATTTATATCACATTCAACATTTGCTGTGTTTTCGTTATTTCTATGACTAGTTCTGAAGAATGCGTGTCAGTCAGACGAATCAAGTATGAACCGTTACTTGTTAACGTATGTGATGGAGTATCTTATTACTTAAGCGGTAGCTCGTACAAACATACATGCTTTACTATATATTATAGCTAAAAATCATTAATAAGCCAATTTTGACGAAGTCTTTGGTTACAATGGTTATTTTCTATGGGTTCCATAGGATCGATAGAAAGAAATGTAAAGAGCCTTATTTTTAAGATTTTACTAATGGTGAAGAAAAGATTATTAAAAATTATTTCTTTTGGAAAATCTTATTATAACAACAATTATTATAATTATTACCGATACATAGGCCAACTCTACAGTTTTTAGAATTGTTATGTCTGTCTGTGACCGTATTACGACAAAACTACTGTACAGATTTTGATTAAATTTCATATGATGATAGTTGATTATCTGGATTAACATATAGGATACTAGCGACTCACCCTCGCTTCGCTCGGGTTCGTCCCTAAATTTAGCGCGAGCGAAGCCGCGGGTTCCGCTAGTATCACTATCACTTCATCATCACTACATAGTATAAAACAAAGTCGCCTTTTCTGTCCCTATATCCCTATATCCCTATGTGCGCTTAAATCTTTAAAACTACGCAACGGATTTTGATGCGGTTTTTTTTAATAGATAGAGTGATTCAAGAGGAAGGTTTATATGCATAACTAGCAGATCCCGCGGCTTTACCTGTGCTAAATCTAGGGAAGAGCCCGAGCGAAGCGAGGGCGAGTCGCTAGTATCTTAATAAATTGTAGCCTATGTGTTATTCTGATGTATAAGCTATATTATTGTAAAGTTTCATTAAAATCCATTCAGTAGTTTTTACGTGAAAGAGTTATAAACATCCATCCATCCTTACTTACAAACTTTCGCGTTTATAATATTATTAGCTTTACCCGCGGCTTCGCCCGCGTTCATTTTTTAATTGCTTATCAACCTCATTGGGTTGATCTGTAGGGTGCTTGAAAATTTCTTCAAAATTACTCTAGCTATTTCAGGCGTTGAAGAAGCTAGATTTTGAGATTTTTTGACAATCAATTTTTTAATTTTTCATGAAAAATATTTTTTTTCAATAAAAAAGTATCCTTTGTTACTTCTAATACCTCATGATGATCGATTGAGTTGTTTTCGCGTGAAAGCGTAACAAACAAACTTACATTCACATTTATAATATTAGTAGGGATAGTAGGGGACTCTTTACTGCGGGAAAATGTCACATTTCTGATAAATATATACTAACTGTTAACATGTTTCTATGGAAGAACCCGAGAGAAGCTAGGGCAAGTCGCTAGTCATATATTACAAATATTACACGTCAAGTAATTTCGTATTGTGTAAACAGATGGCTTTCCTAAGAACTCTACGCAGGTTTCACATCGAGTTCATCGTCACATCCTACTATGATTCAAAGCGAACATGGAAAGTTGCAACACGGTTGTAACAGTCTTAGCGTTTTTTGTTCCCTACATATTATACTACCTCAGAACTAAATAAAAAAATATAATTAAAATTGAAGTGTCTGTGTGAATTATCAAATTAACAGCTTTTCACTAAATGCATATGAAAGTATATTCGATACTAACAACAAAAAATCCATTTTTAACAGTTTTGTCGGTCTGTCTGTTTGTTTAGGGTAATCTCTGAAACGTCTGGACCGATTTTGACGGGACTTTCTCGCACATAGCTAATATTAAAAGGCGTAACTAAAGCTACTTTTTAACCGACTTCAAAAAAGGAATAGGTTATATTTTAGAGATTTTATTTATTTTATCCAGCTGAACCCGTAGCTTCGCCTGCGCTAAACCTAGGGACGAAGCGAAGCGAGGGTGAGTCGCTAGTATATAATAAAATTCTAAGTGGAATCTTTACATTGAATTTTTATTGGAAAAATTTATTGATATAATCATAATACAATAAATTAAAACAACAATTAATTAAGAAATATATTGATACAAAGTCGAATCTACAGTACGAGTAGTTAGAATTATCGTCTGTCTGTCTGTGGCTGGATTACTAGAAAACCACTGGATAGATTAATTATCTGAGTCAACATATAGGATACTTATTAGGAAAATTATAACCTCTCTGAGAAATCTATAGAATACTAGCTTCGAACGGGTATATTGATTACATTTACAAATTGATACATTAATTAAATTGTATTAAGATTATTTTGCTTTGGCTGGCACCGACTCCGACAATAACTAATTATACCTACTTTGTCCATTTTGTTAATGGTTTTTTGACAGCTCACGCCCACGAAGTTTCGTATTTAATGGTTAGTCATTAAAGTTAAAATGTCATACTCATTAATATTGTACTTCATGGACGGGCACCTCCCCCTTATTGCTGTGCCACACATAACGATTACTACAATTGTGCCACAGATTACAAATAATCGATAGAAATCAATGCTAATATGTAAATAAGGTGTAATGTTATTTAATAAGGAAGACAAAAAATTTTAAGATTTAAACCAATAAATTAAAATATTAAAGTTAATAGTAAAGTTTTACTTTCTTCTTAGTATAAGGCATACAAATAAAACAACTAAAATAGTTTAATTCCTTTTATTAACATGATTCGTCAGAATCATCATTTACATTAGATTTGTCCGATGAGGAGTCTTCAGTTATATTAATTATTAACTCTTGTGCACGCATAAATTATCAAAATATGCAATGTCACGGCCCGAATCGCATTATGATTCTCTTAGCTCTCTCTACCGCACTTGATTTTTACGATAATAATATTTATTTTCATATTAATAAATATAAAAATAAATATTATTGTATACTTAAAAAAATAAGAGAAATCGATTATTACGTCCTTTTGTCATCACTATAGCTTGTCAGTCGGCGATCTGTCAAAAAACCATTAACAAAATGGACAAACTATAATTAAAATTAACTTCTTAACAATCGGGTAAATAGGGAGAATAGTAATAAATCTTAAGAATTTAAATAAATAGGTTTATTTTTTACGAGGCCGGTTATCGGGCAGATACGTGACGTCATCGTTTGAACGCGGTATTGCGCGGGCGCATATCGACCGAGTGGCAAGGAAAGAAATTCTTTATAGGTACTAACGCAATATATTATGTATTTGGTATTCTTTTGGCTTCTTTTCAACTGACTTCAAAAAAATAAGGTTCTCAATTTAGTTGTCTGTTTTTTTTTCATGTACCTTTTATCTCAGAACTTGGTCATATATGAACTGATTTGGATAAATCTTTGTTTGAATATTTGATTTCATTTAATTTAAAAAAACCATAGAAGTCTAGAAAAATAGGAGATAATTAGATTTTTCACCTAATGAGTATTTATTAATTTCATATACCAACTACTTAGCCATTTAATAAAAATCAACCGACTTCAAAGAAGAGGAGAAAAGTTAGTCACAAAGGCAGGGTAGTACTGTCTTTCTTGAACTAGATAGGTAGCGTTGTATGTATGTTATATTTATTTAATTAAAAATAGCCTCACCCTCGCTCCGCTCGGGTGCGTCCCTGAGTTAAACGTCACCGAAGCCATGAGTTCCGCTAATTAAAATAATTAAAATTTCTACCTCCTCCTTTTTTGAAGTCCGTTCAAAAGTAGCCTTTGTAACGCCCTATAACATTAGCTATCTGCGAACCAAAGTCCTAAGGGCTGAGCCCCCTAATTTTAAAGGATAGCCTTTTAAAAACAGCTGAATTAACATAAAATAAACTTTTTTTTGTTATAGCGGCATAAGAAATACATCTAACTATCACGATTCATGAGATACAGCCTGGTGACAGAGAGACAAACGGACGGACGAACAACGGAGTCTTAGTTATAGGCTCTTGTTTTACCTTCTAGGTACGGAAGCCTAATGAAAAATGGACATATCCTACTAAACGTGAGTTTGTAAGTATGGATGAATGTGTTTGTCACTCTTTCACGTAAAATCTACTAAATGGATTTTAATGAAACTTTACATACTTATAAGAATAAGACATAGGATATAATTTATAAAGATATACTAGTGGAACCCGCGGCTTCGCTCGCGCTAAATCTAGGGACAAACCCGAGCGAAGCGAAGGTGAGCTAGTTTGCTTTATACGCTTACATGAGTGTTCATTATTAGACAACGTTTCTTCCGACCACATTTAACCGTGATCACGGTCAAGGCTGAAGCCCAAAATAAATTTTATTTAGTTATAGCATTCTGGCATAATGTAGCTATCTCCTAATGAAAAAAAATAATGAACTCGGATGAGCAATTTTATACCTTATCGATACAAGGACAAGTAAACAATAGGTTTATTATCGTTCCTCTTTATAATAATAGTACCTACATGCAGATTAAAATGGCTTTGTTTTTAAGTTTGTAATTTAGTATTAAAAAACTATTTAATTATGGTCTAAGAGCCGGTGGAAGATCGACCTTCACCGATCTGATAACCAGATGAGACATATTTTTTATCAAATATAATTTATAAACAAATATGCCTATAATTACTTGCCTATCTGAAAGTGCTCATGGCTATTTTTAATTAAATTAACTTTAATCGATTTTTTTTCATCACTTTCATTCTTTTGATAACCAAATGAATTTTATTTCACAGTTAGTTTTTAACACACAGAATATGCCTCAGTAGGCTTGCCTACTCATTTTTGTGTATCTACCTGGCAAGTCGATGTGAACAGGTAAGTCAATATAGGTGACTCCATCGTTCTGCTAACTTATCGAAAGTTATATCAAATTTTAGATCATTTTATTACAAAATCAGTCATATAGACTTGCCTGCAAAAAATCATACTTAAAGCACTGTTGCCTAGCTAAAAATAGCCATGAGCACAGGGATGGGGAGTGGGCCTCCCGGACTCTCACTTACCGGACGAAACTCGACAGCATAGCTGCCACTTCACGCCGGTCTTCTGTGAGAGAGTGGTACTATACGGCCTACGGGGCGTGCCGGCCCATTCAGCTGCTACCCAAAGGTAACAAGCATGGCACTACCACTATTATAACTTTTTAAACCCTTCCTCCCCCATGGCGATACGTGGCGAGGTTTAAGACTAACGCACTACGCAAACTCGTGTGTATTTTTTACAAAGTATCTTAAATATTATCTTTAAATACAAGTTAACAGCTATAATCTAATTTAATTTTGGTAAAGTAATATCAATACTTTTTATAAGTAGCAAGACCAATTAGTCCATTGTTACACCTTCCATTCTTACTCATAGCGACGCTTCGTGCGTCTTGGGGGCATCATCTCTTTTCTCGGCAGAGCTATAATTTCGCGATGCTTACTTACCTATTATGGTATTTTTAACGATGTCATTTCATTCGACAGTAGTTCTCGCACAGGTCATTTCAGAGAAGCGTGTCGTAGGAAGTTTTAGAGGTGACTTGGCTTAATAGGAATGTTTTGCAATTGTCGCGGCACGCGGTATAATCTTAGCAACGGCGAGTCAAGGTCACACATCGAATTTCGGTCTATAAATCGCGCCTTCAAAGAAAAAACACGTGATAACTCATTACACACCATCCCTCTTAGTGATATTTCGTATACACCCTCCCTCACTCATATACACCCTCCCTCTTAGTGATATTTCGTGATTCTTTCCGAACCCCCTCCCCTGGAGGTTCTCAATTCGTCTGTATTATTTTTTATGTTTGTTACTTTTTATGATTCTTTTTTTATTTGAAAGCTTGTTTGAAAACAATAATTAAATGTAATTATTTAAACCTCAGTTTCCGGTCGTCAGTCGCGAACGACGCGTGATGTCACTGCGCTAATCAGAAGCCGGCGCAAGCGCATCACACGCCGAGAACGACGTTCGCTTCTTTACATTCTATACTAATATTATAAAGCTAAAGAGTTTCTTTGTTTGGTTGAACACGCTAATCTCAGAAACTACTGGTCCGAATTGAAAATTCTTTTTGTGTTGGATAGTCCGTTTATCGAGGAAGGCTATGGGCTTTATTACATCACACTACGACCAATAGGAAAACGGGATAAAAATATTTCTTTTGATTTTCAGCCTTAAAAACGCGAGCGGAGCCACGGGAAAGGCTAGTTTATTATAGAATAGTAGGAGGTACTAATAGTAATGGCTATCTCATAGGGTCAGTTCCCTTCAACTCAATCTCGACGGAAACCGGTTGCTCAGTTATTTAGGTTACTGGCACTACCTGTGTGCGCATACTTTACCCACGTTTACATCTACGACATATTTCTGTTTCAACTGACTTAAAAAAGAGGGGGTATTCAATTTTCTTATTTCTTTGAAGTATCTAGTTGCCAGCCGATAACAAGTCAGTTTATCTAATATCTATACATATAAATAAAATTGAAGTGTCTGTTTTTAATTTCAAATTCGACGACACATTTGGCATGGCATTTGGCGACACATCCGTAACACAAGCTTCCTTCGTAGCGTAGAAGGCTATAGGCTATATTACACCTCGCTGCGACTAATAGGAGCGGAGCATCAATGAAAAATGTTGCAAAAACGGGAGAAAAATATTTCTTTTGATTTTCAGCCTTTAGAACTCGAGCGGAGCTGCGGGAAAGGCTAGTATTGAATATTATTCAGTTATTGTTAATTACTCGTCAACCACAAAGCACAATTCTTAATATTAATATTATATATATGATAATTTTGTTTATTTGTCCTCCTTTTACGCAACAACAGCGCGTAACGTTTCAATTCCATGTATTATTCCTTGCAAATAAATAAATATTGTAAGGACTCTAACACATAGCATTTTGTTCCACGGTAATGTAACGAACCTCGTGTTTTGTTTTTTTCTTTCTCATGAGAATCTGGTCAAAACGAAATATTTAACTTATTTTTATGATCTTTTTTATTGTAAATACATTCTTAATTTTTTCTTGTTAAATCCGTACAACTTTACTTATTCATTGCTAACTCTTTTCCCCGCCACGTAAGAGGTAGAGTGTAGGCGCATTTTTTACGTGGTATCCCCAGTAAGCTACTCCACAGACATCTTGCCGATTAGGTAATCCTCGACATAATCCTATTCTCAATCAGTTATTAGCTAGAAGCAAAAAAGAAAATTTCTCACTTTTTTGCTGATAACTTCTATAATTTTAAATCAAGGGCAAAAAGTTATCTAAACATATTAGATAATTAAGGCAAAGCAATTTACTACAAATTATGTATTGACGAATTTTTTGTAGGACGCATAGTTTCCGAGAAATCGCGAAAAAGGTGTTTGCATCCCTTTTCCAAGATGGCGGCCAGGGGACAAGAGCGGCAACCCCACAAACTTGGGGTTAAGTTTCTATTGACCCCCCACACATGTCCCAACAATAAAATTGCGTCCTTATACTTCTTGTCGCTCGACAAGATAACCGTATGTCGATTGATGTTTAACGACAGTGGAATCCAGCAATGATATTCATCGGTTCCGAGTCCTGATCACGATACTGATCAACCTCACCTCTTCAGCTTGCACATGTGCTTTATCACGCTCCGTTTTAAAGACCCTGGATTATAGGAGGGAAACACGTGAGATGTCAAATGGTAGTTCCAATTCCTAATAATGCGGTTCCTAATGTTGCAAAAACGGGAGTTATTTGGTTTCCACCTTTTGTAACGTGCGGGAAGCCGCGGGAAAAGCTAGTCTTGTATAAGAAGGTTAAAATACATCTAAATCTTCGCAATTTCCTTTGGCAATTATTTGTGAATAAGTGTTTTTTATACTTTTTACTACCGGTTTTTATCTTTACATCGCATTCAGAGAAAAAGTTGAAAAGCTTTTTACTGAATGCATATGGCTACGTATTTATAAGAAAAACTATTTTTAAGCTATTGCATAGCTTTTATCGCAGGTTTTGAACGCGGTGACCGAATCAAGAAATTCCGTAACGAAAATAAAACCTAACACCCCCACTCCGCCTACCATGTAGCAAAAACAAATAGTTTTTTTAATAACAACAACAATACATTGTATCACTATTCAGTATAACATTCTAACAAAATCAATAAATAATATTGGATCAGTAAATGACGAAATTCTGATAAAAGATATAAAAGACATATAGGTATGTTTTAAATAAAAAATAAATAAATTATTATAATTGCATAAGTAGATAAAAATTGCTATACAATAGCTTTACCGCGACAGTCCCCGAGCGCCACACATTTTTTTTTAATGTGTGTCTGTTTGTTCATTCCGATTTCCGGCTAATCCTCCAAGCGTCTGGATCGATTTTAATGGGACTCTTACTGCCAGACAATTGTTATAAGGGGTAAGTGATGATACATTAATTTAAAAAAAAGAGGTTCTTTAAAAAGAATGTACTGAGCGAAGGTTTAGTCGCTTGTATTGAATGGTATTATATCATGATTACCACTTGTCTTACGGTAAAGGAAAACATCGTGAGGAAACCTGCATGTCTGAGAAAACCTAACAAGTTTTCGAAAGGCATGTGAAGTCTGCCAACACGCACTAGGCTAGCGCGGTGGACTATGGCCTGATCCCCCTCGTACTGAGGGAGGCCCGTGCCCAGCAGTGCGACGTTAAAAAGGACTGATGATGATGATTAAATGGTAGTCTTGCTTACATTATTTATTTAACCGAGTCAGATAGGTATATACGAAAAGATGAGTGACTCGATTTTCCAGAAACATAATTAAGCAAATGCAAAAGATTTTGTTATCACGCTTTTTTATATTAGCTTCATTTGTACGTAAACGAATCATGAAATCCTTTTTATAGGTTTTTTAATCTTCTAATTGTCTTTTTGAAATGAAATATATTTAGTTTAAACTAGCTACTCGCCCTCGCTTCGCTCAGGATCTTCCCTAGTTTTAGCACAGGCAAAGCCGCAGGTTCCGCTAGTTATGCATATAAACCTTCCTTTTGAATCATTCTATCTATTAAAAAACCGCATCAAAATATCCGTTGCGTAGTTTTAAATATTTAAGCATACATAGGGATATAGGGACAGAGAAAGCGACTTTGTTTTATACTATGTAGTGATGGAAGTAAATACAGTAATAAAATGGTATTGGAACCTGATCTGACGATGGATCCAAGAGATGGATAGAGGAACCCTTCAGAGTAGCTACGCGAACCAGGAATTGAATCCCAGACAATGGTTTCCAAACTTTATCTTCGTTGTGTTATTTTAATTATTAGTAGTTACAGATATTGTTTCACTAACATCCGCTTTTCTCAGCCATTACCTACTTACATACGTGATGGCAATAAGTAAACTCTTGGCAAGTCAAGCATTAAGATTTAACTGAGAAATAAATGAAAGCTCATTTTTCCTTTAACTGTAATGTATTTAAAAATTAAGAACATGGTATTTGGCTATAAGTATAATGACGTTGTTTGTCCAAGGTGCCAAATACTTTTAAATAACACTAGCAAACCTGGCACGCTTCGCTGAGCGTAAGTTAAAATAAATGCAACGGTTTTTATAATTTTTCTAATAAATTAAAAGTAGCCCGAGTTATTCCTTGTAACATTAGCTATCTCCGAGTGAAAGTCCCGTCAAAATCGGTCCAGCCGTTTCAGAGATTACCCGGTACAAACAGACAGACTGACAAAAATTTGCATTTTTTTTTTTTATGTATGTACCGTATACTATGTTTATTAATGTATTTAGTGAAAAGCTGTTAATTTTAAATTTAAGATAGACACTTTAATTTTATTTATATATTTAATATTTATATTGTACTGATGTATGAAAGTTTTTCCTATTTTTTTATTTCTAATCATAAAACGGTAATGTGTATATATTTTAATCACTTACTGTATACGTTCCAAAAGTCAGCTGTTGTTTGTAAAATATTTTGAATGTGGCGGAAAGACACTTATAAGATTGCACGAAAACTTTCACCACACAACACGAGTTCCGCTTCACTTAGAATCAAAATTAAATACACAAAACCAACCTTTACTATAATTATTATTTAATATTTAATTTATTTCGTCAACAATTGTATAAATAAATAATTAATCTTATATCATATTCGATTAAAATCGATTTTTTAATTACTACGTGCACACACGATACCGGTTGTCAGACAACTGACGACTTCTACCGAATGCATGTTAGACAAGGATGCGTGACGCGTATCTCATATGAAAGAAAGAGACAAATATAAGGTGTCGTGTAGCGGTAATTTTTTTTCTCCTTTCGCGCTCAACTTTCTAAAAACACCTAGTGATTTCTGATTTATCAATCATATTTTGATAAATACAAGAATTTATATAATGTAATATATTATATTTAAATATATAAATTTCTAGAAGAACTTATTAAAATTATGATTTAGACTTTGACTGGCATTAGGTAAGTCCACTTGCCTAATGCTAGTCTTCCTTATATTTTGTGTTAGAAAAAAAAATTAGGTACCTACTAGAATTTCCCGCGGCTTCGCACGCGTTTTAAAGACCGGAAAACAAATTCTTTTTGTGTCGCGCGGTATGAAATTTTGCAGAACTAACGCCCGTCCTTCCCGTTTTTGCAACATTTTTCATTGCAGTTCCGCTCCTATTGGCGTGATGTAATATAGCCTATAGCCTTCCTTGATAGACGGACTATCAAACACAAAAAAATTTTCAATTCAGGCTCGTAGTTCTTGAGATTAGCGCGTTCAACCAACCAAACAAACAAACGAACTCTCAAGCTTTATAATATTAGTATAGATTACATTTATTAGTTTGACAGCTAAATAAGCAAAGTCGGAAACAAAAAATATCATATAAACTAAAAGTTTTTAAATTTCAGTTAAGTTATTTAAAGGTAAGTGTTAAGTTAGTTAAGGTTTAAGTTAGAAATCCACAGTTACCGAGTATTTACAAATAGACAAATTTTTTCGTTACGCTACTACCGACATGGAATGTAGATTTTACTTTTAAAATTAGGCTTTCTGTTTTTAGCGGGATTATTTTAACAGCTGGTTAGCTTGGCAGTTGGCACTATGCATGCTTGTCGCAGAAGGTAGGAGGAAGGTTTAAGGTTCTTTCAAATATCTTTACCATAATTTGTAAGTCGGATATCCCGTTTAAGTGCACTTTTCAGGGGATTAAACCATTTTTAACCGACTTCAAAAAAGGAGGAGGTTATATGTTCCGTTGTATGTATTTTTTTTTATGTATGTTCACCGATTACTCCGCCGTCTGCGGGCCGATTTCAAAAATTTTTCTTTTGATTGGTAGGGTATAGTTCCGAAGTGGTCCCATTGTCACCAAGTCAGGATCTGATGATGGGATCCCAGGGAAATCGAAGGCAACTCTCAAAATTTACAGGCACCTATTATGTTTTTGATATATTTTCTAAACCCGATAAAGCTTTTACGTATGAAAATCATCGTCTCATGTGGATGAGCTGATGATGGAAGGTAAAATTCCTCAACAGTTGTTTTTTATGTGCTTTCACCGATTTCTCCGTGAATTGTGGGCCGATTTTAAAAATTTCTTTTTTGTTCGGTAGGGTATACATTCAAGATGTTCTCATTGTCACCAAGTCAGCATCTGATGATGGGATCCTAGAGAAATCGAGGGCAACCCTTAAATTTTATCGGCACTGAGTTGAAAGAAAATTCTTTTAATATTATACGTACTTATGAACTGATAGTCGTATTCCTTCAGGATATTAGGTGGATTGATAATAGAAGGTAAATCTTATTAACGTCTACGAGTTACGTGGAAAAATAGACGTGGACAAATCTCGATTGACTATTGTCGTTCATTTCAAAACTTCGCTGACTTATTGGAGCAGTAGTTTAGTTAGCCTTCCAATATTTTATTTAAACATAATAATACCTAATTTCCACAAAAAAATTAAAAATAAATTATTTTTTAACAAAAATGAAAACCGACTTCAAAACGCTACAAATCGAAACTAAAAAGAAAAAAAATAATTTTAATTACTTAGTTATTGTTGGAGTCGGTGCCAGCCAAAGCAAAATAATCTTAATACAATTTAATTAATGTATCAATTTGTAAATATAATCAAAATATCCGTTCGAAAGTTCATTGCAAAGGCAGGATAAAACTGTCCTTCTTGGCTGGCACCGACTCCAACAATAACTAAGTAATTAAAATTATTATTTTTTTCTTTTTTGTTTTTATCTATACTTATTAATATTATAAAGTTGAAGAGTTTATTGTTGTTTGTTGAACTACTGGTCCGAGTTGAAATTCTTTTTGTGTTAGATAGTCCATTTATCGAGAAAGCCTATTATAAGCTA